>CM018088.1:12407500-13607500 GCA_008658365.1 Alca torda
TCACTGAGCAAGCTTTGCCCAAGTTTGCTGCAGCAGCAAGCTAAACAAAAATGGAGTCTCTTCAGGGTTATTTTTATGGATTGTACAGCTTTTACTCAACAATTACTGTACCACTAAGGCTAGGATGAAAAAGCTGGTCGTTTTTGTGGAAGGTTCAGCATCGGCACATGGACACACTGAGAATGCCAGATTGCAAAGCGTCTGTTTGGTATCCAGTTAACATATGGGCAATGTCACGGAACGTAGCCTACAGACTTTTTTTTTCTTTTAATTTCTTTGCCACAGAAAATTTTTGAGGATGAATGTTTCTGAATACAAGGATGTTGCTTGGCCCACTCGGTCAACATCAGCTTTACCTAGCTGCACCCAAGCCTCAGTTGTTACTCTTTGCAATAAACGTAACAACAAATAAGGGCAAACCATTTCATTGCCAGTTTTTTGGGGTTGTGTGGGGTTTTTTTTTCTATCATAAAAGAGACCAAATGGGTGAATCTGGTTTGCCTGTCCACACGTCACTGTGTGGAAGGCATACCACGCTTAGACGACAGCTGAAATTGGGCTTGATAAAGGAAATGCAAAAGAAAGGAAAATACATGAGTGATCTATAGCACTATTTATTGTAGCAGCTTTGGGTCATTCCACAGGTCACATATTTGCTTTATTGGATTAGCAGCGAACACATGTGTGCATCACACAGGCACACACAGAGCAACTTCTTGTCTCTTTTGATCTGGTTTATTGGCTAGGTGGTAAGAAAACGCCATTTCTCCTTTATCATAGCGGAGCGTTGACAGAAAGCTTTGCCCCGGCACCTGCCAGCCTTACCCCAAATTTCCAGCCCTCCTTGCAGGCTCTGCCCTTCAGCCACGCGTAGGCGTCCCTTTCGCGTCCCAGAATGGTCCCATTAACCCAAACCTCCCCTTGAAGCCATTCACTTTTCCTCGAGCAACGCGGAGGGGCAACTTGCAACCCATCACAACTCTGGTTTTATGGAAATCAAAGACAAATTTCCCATTTCTGGCAGGAGCGGCTGCCCTAAATCTCTGTCACTAGTGCAGCTCTTTAAGAGCACAGTAATTCTCCACCAAATTGAATCTTCCCTGACAATTGGCAGCGCATCAGAGACAATTCACAGGCATATTTTTTCCCCTTTCCTAACAGGAAATAGGGCTTGTGTTACATTTACAGTGACCTGGAGCTCCAGGGGCAGACTAATATCTCACCTAAACAAACAGACAGTATTTCTTCCCTGATAAAGGCGGATGGGCTGAAAGGGAAAGCCGACTTGGCTGTGGCCTCCCGAGCTCCCAGCAGCGGCACGGGAGGTGACAACAACGCGTAAACCTGCGAACACCAACGCACGGACCCCCGATGTAGCCCAGGATGACGCCTCAGAAAGTTTGGAGCTGCAGGTCAGTATTTGCCCTCAGTCCCTGGTTTTGTTTTAACGACATCACCATTGTCTCATCCCGTGTGGACCTCACTGGGGTTCCCTCTCACAGCGTCAATTGAGGGTTCCACCACTCAACCCATTGCAGGGCGGAGAGGACACAAACACCCCCTTCTGCTAAACCTCCCCACCTCCTTGGAGGCTGCAGCATATTCCTAGGAGGTTCCTGCCTGCCTCTGTGGGGACAGGGAGATAATTCTGGGCTTTATTTGTGGTGGATGAAAAAAAGCAAACTCCAAACCATGTGAAACGACTCTGGGGGACAATAACTTGCAACAGATGTCAGGATTGTTCAATGTCCAATTGAGAAGAGAGTCTTCAGAAATAATAAACGCCTACATGTGCTTGCTTGGAAGACAAATATCATTCAGATACTATTTTTCTTGGATTTCCCCCCCTTGATATACTACTGTATGTTTTGCCCAGAAGTGATATCCTGTTCATCCCTTGTAAAAATGAGAGAAACAAACTAAATCTGATGGGCAAATCTACTGATTGCAAAACGCCACACCATACATGCATCACACTGAACATGCACATGAAAAGCAGAAGTGAAAAGTCTGGTTTCACACCCATTAACTCCAAAGGCACCAGAGAAACCTGCATGTTTCAATGGTTCACCTCTCCTAGCAGCAGGATTCACCTCTCTGCTACCCAAAACTCCACTCAGCTCGGCAGCAACCCTTTTCCTGATACAAACAGGCTTTGCATCAGACCCTCAGCTTCCCCTAGCGCACGCAGGGTTGGACCTCCTGAAAATCTCAAGCCCCTCGGGATACCCAAGGAGAGCACAGTTTAGAGCTGACGGCAACACATCTCCCAGCCTCAGAAATGTTTGGCTTTCTGAAATACCATGGAGAAGCCTGAACTCACCCCACAGGATTCACATCTGCATCTAGTATAGGAAAAAGTATGTTTCAGGATCCTAAGAGTCAGGAAAAGTCGGCCTTTATAGAAAAAAAACAGTGTAGTGGCAGGAGGAATGAAATCCAAAGTAGGATAAATGTCTGTAGCAGCAGATATTCTCTTAGGGAGCAGCAGAGAGACAGTGACAGGCGAGGGAGCGATACTGCCGGAATGACTCGCTGTAAGCTGTTGTTTTGGCTTTGTCAATGCAACCACAAGTCTGTTCATGTTAGGCACAGGCCTCTCTCTCTCCCTGGTTATTTCCAGGAATCGGCCATCGACAGTTGACAATGACAAGAACAGCGAGAGCGCTGCGGCTGGCCGGCCGCAGTAGGTCTGAGGTTCTTGGTTTGTTTTTTTTCAAGAGAAACAGCTGTTGACCTTTGGCTTTTCTGTGTCACCCATTGTCATGGCACTGAATAGAGGTATTTTAGGATGACCATATCTGTTTACAGCAACAGTTACCACATATCCCCTGCAAATCTCACTGTTAGGTGGAAAAGCAATGTGGCAGCCAGTCACTCCTACTCATGTGGGTACTCTCTAATCACCCCCCTCAATACTTCTGCTAGTCCAGGCTTGAATTTGGGAAAGCAACTGAATTTTAACTCCCTGAATCTGTTTTGGGGGCCCCAAAACCTCCTGCTGAAGCTCAGAGTGAAACCCTATGCCAGTCTCAAATGAGTGAAAATTTTCTGTGACTGTGTCCTGTGGTTTCAGCTGGTTTTGCAATTAAGTTTGTGTCCTAGTTTCATTCTGAATTTCAGCTGATGCCATGCTCAGCTCAGCTAAATCAGAACCTTAAAACGAAACTCAACCCCATAAGAGCCTCTCCTCTAAACTAACTGTTGCCCTATGATTTACTTTTTTTTGGTTATTCTCTTCCCCACCTCATTTCCAATCATGCCCAATGGTCCTCTGGTCATTGCTGTTTGCCTTCACAGCACAAGTGAAAGAAGTCTCCTGGGGCATTTGGAGGTGGTTGCTTGGCCTTTGCCTCCACATACAGGTTAGTCAGTAGCTTTGCTTTCAGCCCCCGTGCATTTCTGAAAATATCAAAGCCAGGAGCTCTGTTTTCTGTGGATGAGCATGAGCCGATGGGCTCTTCGCAGCCTCTGAACACTGGGCTCAGCACCACCAAAAAGCCAGCTGGTGCACACCCAGAGATGACTTCTGCCTGTGCAGCAGAGGGAGGATTAGCTGATATGACAGTGTGTTTGTAGCCTGAGAAGCACCTTCTTGCATTGTTAATAGTCCAGAGCATGAAAAAGCAGGAAAAATAAACAAGCATTAAAATGAAGAGTGGTCAAGTGGGTACTCAAGAGCTTCGCATCCTTCCAGGAGTCTGAAGCCAAGAAGCTAAACTTTAGTCTAAAGCTGAGAAACCAGAGGTCACAGAAAAGCACGTATGTGCTGCAGTTTTGTAGATGCACTTACTTACTTTTGTTTTCACAGTTAAACGTGTTGCCTCCATCTGTGTAAACAAGAAGCAGAGAAAGTTAACATTACAGTAAAAATACAGTAGAGGGAAAGAGAGTGGAGCAGGTTTTGGCTACACAACAAAGAAACTTGATGGGATTAGGGCTTCAACTCGGTCGTGTCCTCATTTTCCAATCCAGATGAAGAAAAAGAACGAATGCCCAACAAAAGGAGGAAAAGGGGAAAGACCTTTAGAGGACTGTACCAGCTAGGCCAGCAACATGACCTGTCAGAACTCAACTTTATTTTAATGGGATGGGAAGTGTGCCCGGGATTCTAAATAATGCTCTGTGTTGTAGGTAATGTTACACAGAGCCCCAGTTAGACGGGGTCCTGAGCGGACACAGCTGGGGGGGAAACTCAGCAGGAGTCCCATGCTAAGCGGTGAGTGAATAAATAAATAAACTTCAGCTCCATTCAGATATTTATAGGGGTTTTGTTATTATTGTTTAGGTACATTAAAAAAAGAAAACCTACCATCAGCCAATAAGGTCCTTAGTTATATTTCCTTTGTGCAACTAGTGATTTTTATGTATTACCTCTCTATATAAATACATATATTTCCCATTGGTCCTGTCCCATCCTGCCTTGCCTTGCCCTGCCCAATATTCTCCAGCACTTCCTTCTTTCCCCCATAACCTCTACAGAGGCTCTTTCCTGTGCAGATTCAGGTGCATCTTATCTGCCAGATAAGACACTGAATTTCTTCATTTTGCTAAATAGGCCCAGGCTAGAAAAGCATTTAATGTATTAATAAAAAAATTTGCTTAAGTGGTGTTACAATCACAAGTGTCACACAAACAGTTAATATGATTTTTGGACAAATTATGAAAAAATCAGATCATCAAACCCTGGGAAATGTGAGAGGATCTCAGGATCTACCTAGGCTGCAGGGAAAGGGTGCTCCACTGCAAGTCTCCCGTGCTGGGCACCCTGCTCAGGATACCTGCTGGATGTCACCGCGGATCCTTTCTGGCCTCTGAAATGGAAACAGGGTTGGAGGAAGGTATAGGGGAGCTCTGCTCCAGTGTCTCTTCCCACCCAGGAGCTGGGGCATGCTCCAGGTTCCCATGGTGGAGTTTGGCCAACTGGATTAAAAGGAAAATATCACCTGACAACAATATTTTTTAACTGTATAAAGGAAATACTAATGAGGGACAAATAGAAAATGTATGTAGTGGGTAGAATAGAATGATTAACAAAAACTTAAGAAGCTCTTACAAAGAGTTGGCATTGGCTCAGTCTGCGTACTCGGTCTAGATACTAGAAATCTTCCACAAAAAATGAAAGCTCTGGAAAACCTGATGAAATTTCCTTTTCTTAGCTGTCAGCGTGGGGTCGTATATGGTTTTAATTTTTTTAAAGCTATCAGATAATAACAGATGCACGAAGCTTTCCCTGTGACTCTCTCCCTCACACATACAGACATACACCACCCAAAACAGATCCCAACCGGATAGTGTGGGCAGAACAATGGGAAACAGATAGCATCTGGTTCTTTAAAACAAACAAAATAAAAAGGGGGAAAAAAAAAAAAGAAAAATCACACGCAAAAAAAGAAAAATCACATGCAAAGTGGTTAAGTAACTGTCTCCTTCCCTCTTCCACCTTTTTTTGGTAACTTGATTGAAATCCAAACCACAAAGCAGATCTTTGGGGTGGAGAGCCAGGGGAGGAGAGGAAGGCGGGGAGGAGGAAGGAGATAACCTGTCCTATCAGCCCTGTGTCCTTCCCCTGCAAAGGCAAACACCAGGCAGCGAAGCTGCTCTGTGCAGGGACCCGGGTGGCTCCCGCTGGTACCGGGCAGCCAGCTCGGCATGTCACATCACGCACCGAGACTCAAGGCTGACAGACGTGTTTGGAGGCACTTTTCTAAGACCAGGTCTCCTGCTTTATCACAGAGAGTTTGGTGACAGGCAACGACTTCTCTGTGCAGAGCTAAACCCCCTACTATCAAGAAGGAACAACTGATGCTATCAATGGACTTTGATTCTATGCTTAAGTAAGGTTTTTTGCTATTTCAGTATCAACAGCGTTTATTACTTTCCTACTTCAAAAGCGCCGGGCAACAAGTCACAGAGTGAAGAAAATGCTATGTGATTTATGTGACCTATCTGGTACAGGCAGTAATATGAGAGGTATAAACCATATATTATTGTTGCCATTCCTGTTGGCATATGATTAAGAACAACCAAGAATCCACTAGATTCCTCTCTCACATCCCAGTACAGTATCTTTGTAGAGAACACGTAAACTGTAAAAGTAACTGAAACAATACGCACCCAGGGAAGGCTCACGGACTACATGCTACCAGGATCTAAAGTCACCTTCAGGTCTACAATTTTCCTCTTATCTTTTTTTTTCCCACGTATCCAAAAAGCAAAGCGGTTTCAGTGAAAAATCAAAGGACGCTTTTGAAAAATTGGAAGTCAAAACGAGATGAACTGTTTCACACCACACAAATACACACAATTTGTACTGCCAGCGTAAGTACGTAAGGAACCCGCCATGTGCTCTACCCTTTTTTATACCTCTTAGCTGTGCAAACTACTCAAAACTGGAGGGCACGTGTCACTTACGCTGACATGCAAATCATTACTGCTTTGTCTGCCAGGAAATCTGTGTAAACCAATGCTGAGTTCAGGTTCATTATATTGACATTTTCACCAACAAGTAAATTGAAAGGTTACATTGTTGACATACCAGATGTTATGCAAACTGCTTTTCAAACCATGGTTTCCATACATCTCTATAAATAAATAAATTAGACGCTTACAAATGGTGTGTGAATCAATATATGGTAAATCACCCATTTATATACACACAGTGAAAACTACTGTGTGTAAACCCCATATTTCACACAATGTCAAAACCTCCTTTTTCACCCAGTACTTTTCATTTTCCTGAAAATAGCTGTCATCTATGTAAATGTTTTCCCTCAAGACCAACTGTTCTTCATAGTAAGAACATTACACGGAAACCTGGGTGCCTGAATTAGCACATGGTGTTATCAATGGGAGTGAAGCACCCAAGTGAGAGTCAAGGCTACGACGCATCTTTAAGGATTTGAGTTTGTCTATCTAAAAAGAGTAGATTTGCATGTGCTAACTTTAGGCACGCCCAAGTTTTTAAAATGGATTGGCTCCAGTTTAGATTTAGCCTTAGGGTATTTTGACCCCTTCCTTCTGCATTATTTGCCCCCTTGACTTCCCTCTTATAACAAAAATAAGCAAAACACTATTTGTCCAATGAGATATTATTTGGGACTGGTTCTCCTTTCGTGGTGATGCAAGTCACAACCGACCTTGTAATTACAGTCCATATAAAGTACACATGGTCCAGGATGAAATCACAAGGGTTAATAACACGATTTTAAAATGACACTGCACTCCCTTGTTCTCAGGACTAAACCAAAGTGGGGCTGACCCCAGCTTAGTTTACAAAGGCCTTTGGGTACCTCAGGCTCCATTAATGCAGGAGAGAAAATGGTGTTTGGTCCTTGTTCATCAAGGTCTCCCATTGCAGTCGTCATTTCTCTAGAAGTCCCCTGCAGTGCCAGTGATTTCTTGCCATGCCCAGTTTCCAATGTATGAATTTATTCTGGTGCAAATCAGGGCAAACCAGATTAATTTTCTAAATCTCCAGTTGTAGAGAAACGAGATTTCTTGGAATGATGGTGATGCCTTCTGCCAGTTGCCTCATCTCCTAATCAAAGAAATGTCATAATAAATCAGCTTTTCTGTAGTACCTTATACACATTCAACATACAGATGCAGAATGGTTTCAATACACTGCAAAAGGCTCCTCCAAGCTGGAAGAAGCCTTGATCAATTCAGACCCTCCTCAACCAGCTGTGACACAGGACTGTGTCTTTCCCACTTTATAATTCTCTGCTGAGTGCTCATACTGAAATTGTTTCATAACCACATGAATTTGGAGTTTTCATTTCACCCTTGGAAGAAATGTAGAGTCTGGCACGGAGACAAGTATAACAGTGTGTAAAAGCACAATTAACTTATGCTCCCACCCCATTTTTTTACATTTCTAAGGAAGCTCTGAGATTTCAGAGTGATTGTTTTCACTTCAGAGCCAGCAGCACACGATCCCTTCACTTCATCAGCAATGCCGTACAAAGCCGGCGTGCTCGGTCTCAGGCGTGAGCCCCCGTCCCACTGCCAGAGGAGAGAGATCACAGCACATTCTGCATCTTCTCCCAGCAACAGGCTTCCTAACCAAGGGCAGCACTAATTAAAAAAGCCAGGTGAAGTGACATACAGCACTAACAGTGTTACACACCATAATCCCTAGGTTTTTTCCAACTACAACCAGCTTTTCATTTAAAAATGTGAATTTGTTTATACATAAACAACTCACACCTTAGAGACTAAAGATAAAAAAAAAAAATGTTTTCAATATGATTTGGTTAGAATATGCCAAAAGATGTTGAAGTTTTCTGTTTGCCAAGTATTTTCAGATCTTGAATTGTCAGCTCGTCTCAGTGAAAGAAAGATGGCTAAAAAGAAAATGGTTTCAGACACTCCACGCTCAGATCCCAACACTGCAAATGTTTATGAACTTTCGTATCTACCCATTTTCCAAAGACAGCTTGTGTGAGAAGAGATAATTGTAAATGTTTTCAGAATACTGCCCCTTCTGTCTGACTATGATTTGCCATGTGGCTAAGACAGTGGTATGCAAAAGTGGTAGTTATTGAGTCAAGAAACGTTTTATTAGTTTGAGGATGTTGAATGAGCAAGGCTGAGGTTTTCTGTGCTGAACATGGATGCTGTACCAAACCATTGCTTTGAACTTGGTTCCCTGATGACTTCTGTTTGCTGCCACTTGCTTCCCTGAGATCTCTGAGTGACACCACGTAGAGTATTTCACTTGCATTTCATCTTCTGCCTGATGAGAGTAGACCGTCAAAACTTGGTGTTGTTCCTCCAGTATATCTAAGCAACTGTCAATTTTCCTTTTTGTCACCTTTTTATTGACCTTTCTTTGGCAGCTAGATGTAGATATCTCAGTAGCGACTGATGCTCACACAGATCAGAGGCGCTTTCAGATTTAATCACCCCGAGCCCTAATAACCTAGAGTCAAAAAAACCCTCTACAGTTCATCTGTCTTAAATTCTCTTAAAGTTTGTTTCAGATATCCACCAGGCTTGCCACTTCTAAGGGAAAATAGTTTAAAACCAATATCAAGCAGACTGTCTCTTCAGAACCACCATCACTTGGATCATAGATGGCACTGGGCACCAGCCAGGTATCATATTTCCAGCAGCATCCAATAGCATTACATATGCTTTTCCTTTACCACCAACACCAGAAAGACATTCTGCCAGACACAATCATCTGTATCTAGCCTGGCAATTCATAAGCTATCCTAAGCACGTGGTCTGAAGAGCCTGGCTGTTAAAAGAGGAACAGCCAGCTGCAGCAATGGATAAAATTGCATCTAAAAGCAGAACAAAACACCACCACGCCGAGCCTTTGCTAGTTCTCTTTCACAAGCCTGTGCCCAGATTTGCGCAGGGTTTTAAAACTCTGTTTAAATAGATAGATAAATAACTAAAAGTATTCTGCCGCTCCTAATAGTTGCAAGAGTCGCAAATGAAAAACAACACGCACCCAATATTCACAGGAAAGGCGAAGGAAAGGGGTAGGTTTTACATTGTGACGCTTTGCTCTGTGGATTCTGATTATTTTTTTAAAACCTCGATTGTTCATTTTTAATGGAGTTCTAATGAAACACCCTCAAGCTCTGCAGTGGTTTGCATCTATGGTTAGCAAGCCAAATACCAGTGTTTTGTTTCGCAAGTAGCATTAGAGATGAGAGAGGGTAAGATCATGCCCTGGTTTTACACGGCTGTAAGAGGCACTTAGGGGCCATACAGTCCCCTGCTTGGCTGCCTAAAGCCTACTCCGGTCATTAAATAACGTGAAAGACTTACAACAACAGCTTGCGACTAATATACTCCCTTTGTACAAATGTTTTACATTTGTCACTATAACCGCTGCAGGGAGACAGCTCTGCTCTCCTAAAGGCTGAATCTTGCACAGATTTTTTTTTTTTTTATTTACTCAAAACTGCACCATTACAAGTCACCATTTACCAAATACTATCACATCACGACGAGAGTTTACATCCTATGCTAAGTATAAGCAAAAAGGCCATAGTCACAGGATCGTTAGGATACCAAGGTAAAATAAAACCTCTTAAGCAGGAAAAAGGGGTGGGAAAGGTGTTAAAGAAGCTCTTTCCCTGAAGTACTTGGAACCATACTTTCCAAGTAAGATTTCCTCCATCTGGAAAAGGAAAATAACCCCAGTTTCGTGTGGAGTGGCAAAAAAAAGCAGTGCATTGGGCGCTGAGATGCACCACAACTGCTTAAGTTGTCTCATGTGAAAGTCACAGCTGAGGCCTGTCAGATACTGACTTTCTGGTTTGCAGACACAAAGGTCCTTTTTTACCGTATCTCCTGGTTTCGGTAGATAGCATATGAACTGCACATGAGAATCACAGCCACCAAACATACCTTGCTGTTGATTCAGTGACACTGCCCTCTCATTAAAGAAATAATTTTGCATTCTTGGATGTCCCAGGACATCTGTGGGTGATCCTAGGCAACCGGGAAGTTATTTCACTGAATCGCTTCTTCAGATGAGTTTGTGACTTACAGAGGGAAGCGCAACCTGACAGTGAGTGTGAACCTGGACTTGACCCCGAGTTCCCAGAGAAGTACCAGCAGATGCCTTGTTCTAAAGAAATTTTAATTTATCATCTTCCACTCTTTGTGGTCGTTTACTTCTTTTTTACTGGCCTATTTTCAAGTAAAGGCCCGAGCACTAACCTTACTTACTTCCACCACTTCAACTGCCTTTCTCTATTTGCAAGGAGGATCAACAGTTCTGCAAGTGAAAGGGAGTTTTATTTCTTTGGGAATGGACGGGGAGACACCTCTTTCCGTCGTACGCAAACACGTGCACCTTACCGCAGAGAGCACCTGAGACAGGATAAACCCACAGCTCAGCAATTTGGCCAACGCTGCCTGAGACAAAAGAATCCCACGCAGGAATATGAAGCACACTGTCATTCGTAGCGTATGGACTCCCTTTTCAATGACATCCATGTTTCCCTCAGACTGTCTGCTTTTCTGGTTGTAGCATGGACAGTTTTACATTATAAAACCTTAGGAAGTCAAAAATTCCAAGCCCTTTTTCTCTACCTGTACAGGTCATGTTAGGACCAAACAATATTACAGTCATTGCCTTGAGTGAAGCCACGTGCTGTCTTTGGTAGTGTCTTAAAGAGTTTATACAGGGAGGGAGAAGAGGCAAGACTGATACCTAGAGCTGGTCAAAGTGTTATAGCAAAGATTTTGCCAAAATCTCCTTTCTGATCAACCAAAATATTCCCCGGCTATGTGCCAGTTTCTGGAAAATCCAGTGCCTTAAAATAACAATCTCAAACAATGAAAACCATTCAAAAACATTTTGGATGTTTAGTTTTCAATTTTTCAGAAGGCAATATCCGCATTTTTCATTAATAATTTTAAACTTTTTTCAAAAAAGTTTAAAAAAAAACTTTGTGTGGTTTATATTTAAAGCTTAAAGAAAATTAAATTAACGAAAACAATTAAACAAACAAAAATTAAATGAAACTTCTCATTTGACCCAAGAAGGAAGCTGACAGCTTTTCAGTTCACACTCTTTTTAAAGACAGATTGTTTTGAATACACTCAGAAGTTCTTTACAAATATTTTTGCTGCATGCTTTCAGAATTGTCAGAAAACAAAAATAGTCCATTATTCACATAGCTTTGCCAGTAAGCTCCGTGACTGCAAAGGACACAGATTCATGTGGCCTCCAACAGCTGTATTCCATCTAATTCTCTTAGTTCAGCTTTGGTTTCCTATCGGTTTGGCAACCCAGAAAGTCCAGAATATTTTGTGGATAACATTAGGCACAAGAACATAGGCAGAATTCAGGCTGCTTGAAAACAGCCTTGAATTCATGGACACTGTCCATCTCCTGCTGGTCTTCCAGGAATGGTGCCACTCTAACCTACCTCTTTCTCCCCTTCGTCTAGGATTGTGTTCAAATGCCGCACGTGGGCTCTGCAAATGGCACTGAAACGTATGTACGTATCACAATGGTGCCAAGGAATAAGGCAGGACTGGCATCACTGAAGGGAAAGAGAAGGGTGACAAGGAATAAGAAACCTAGGAGTGATGAGTCAACGAAATTCTCAGAAAGCGAGTGATGAGACGGGATGCTCTGCTGACAAAAGGAGATACAATTCATAGGAAAGTCATATGAAATAAAAACGTGTGACCCAATGTTCTCTGCCATGTCTGGGGATGGCTAAGTGCTCACAGAGGTATCGCCAGGAGGAAATTCTGCTAGATGCGTGTGGTCACGTCTTTGCCAGAATACATCAGGCTGTCATACATCAGAGACTGAAACAGGAACTAAACATGACTCTGCAAAATTTGTGCTTTCTCATAAACTTTTAATAATATTGCATTTTTAAATTCAAGCTCAGCTGTGGACCTTTCTTTTGTGACTTACATTCAATATCTATTATCATCATTGTTCGTTCCCAAATTGTGAGCTCCTTTGGAATAATGACTGTTGTAACAACGAATGCCAAATCACACTCTGCCCAAGGAGCCTAATAGCTAAATGTATGACACGAGAGAGACGGAGACAAACAAACAAGAAATAAAAGACATCTATGCAACAACTACGATAAGCAACAGTCTCAGCACATCATGTTCCCTGGCATTGCCAGCTCCTTTTGTAGGCATCATGGCAGAGGAACACTTTATTCTCTTGGTCCAAAAATAACCTATATTTTGAATATTTTATTGTAATTTTCATTTGATCAGTCACACAGTCTCTGGAATGAGAATAAACATAGGCTATCTTAACATACAAAGAACTCAGTGGATATATATCTTCTAGCTGTTTTTCCCAAACAGCTTTATAATCTACACCCACATACGTATTTAATTGTATGCTTTAAATGAACTGGCATTCATGCTGTGCCTTAGCCCCATTATGAAAACTCATTTTCTCGATAGATGAGACATTTTTACAAAACAAGATTTTACTACTTGTTGTAGACATGATCTTGTAAACTGTTTCTTGCTTGTGAGGTCACCGGGATCAGGTTTGTGCTGTACCTACTGCATTAGGAAGCAAAGATCTTCCTTATGTGAAAATAGGTTGAATTAAAGAAATTGACAAAAAACCCATAAGTGACACCGTCCAAAAATGATTTCTAAGAAGATCATCCAGCTCAAACTAAACTTGGTGGAAATACTCCAAATAACATCAGTGGAGGCAAGTTCTAAGTATAGCACGGATCGTTTGTAAGATGGATGTGCTGGCACATTTTATTTACACGGCAGAACTGTAATTTTTGAATTCTTTCAGATATTCACATCAAGGTCCAGTGAAAGCGAAGGCTCTGTCTCTATCTGAATTGCTACTAGAACTCGATGTGACCTGGGTCTGTGTTCCCATACACAGGAAGGACTGATAGACTGGCCACAGAGGAAGGAGTAAGTTTAATCTATTCCCTGCCTTTTTCTTCCAAGTAAAGAGTGGAATTACAGGGGAGGAAATGAGGCCAGCCTCAGCTCGGCTTGCTGGCACGAGCATCTCAGCCTGTGTGGGGTAGGAGACAGGAAGGCAAAAAGGCCTCCTGAGGTTAAATGGCCACCAGCAAATTACTGGCCTCCCTCAAACTGGAGGAAGTAAGGAAGAGCGTGATTCCAAGGGATACCAAGATTCCTGCTCAAATTAGGCAAAGGATGATGCGCTTTACATGCTACCTACTGCACTGGGCAATACCTGTGGGCATAACCTAGTGCAGAGAAATGCAAAGACATCTGAAATTTTAAAACTTAGGTCTGCAGACAGATATAGATCCGAAAACCTCCATCTGGCACTACAGGGGGCTGTTTTTAAAAAGGCCCGGACAGTGGCTCACACCCACAATGGAGCCTGTCTAGCACTGTCCCCATTATGAGAGACTTTTGTTTAATTCTTCACAACCTGTAGCTCAGGACACCAAGCCTTTTTCCTCTAGGTAACTTGTTCAAATCAGGCACTGAGTAACGGTGAATTAAAGCGTTTACTATCTAACAACAAGAGTCTGGTGGCTGAAATAAGCTTCCTGTTGCACTGAATCAGACCTCATTTAGTCAGACTTTAATAACCTATGTGCTAAGAGACCTACCAGCACAACGACCTAAGTGCAGTGCCAGCAGTGTTATACCACCAGCATTGCCCAAAGCAGGCTAGAAAAGGATCGTCTGACCGCTGCTTCCCTTGGGACCTCCAGGGAAATGAGATGTATCTCATGAGCTTCTCAATCAGCAGAAATTGGAACAAAAACAAATAAAACAGTTGGTGGTCTCAACTGTGTTTCTTGTGGGCAGTCACCCATGTTGCAAAAGCTTTCCCTGTGATGGGCACTAATTGCTCTCCCTTGCTAGAGGTCTCAGTCTAGAAGTTAGAAGTGAAATTACAACACAAGTAAAGGTCAAGATGACAAAAGCGTTTAGGTGCCTTGCCCCAAATAAGGAGCCTGAACTTCCACCAAAACCAATGAGAATGTTGGTCCCTATGTAGGAATCACGGGCTGGACTCACCTGACCCACAATGAATCACTTCAGTGATAGTCAAAATGCTGCTGTTTCAGATTTTTTTCTAAAAGGAAGAAGAAAGGCACCTGCAGAAGTCAGAGCTTTTGTGAGACATTCAGGTCCCCTGAAGGTGCCCATCTCATGCATCAACCAGAAAGAAAGATCAGCATGATTCCCAATGCTAAAACCTCGTAAAACTGCCCAATCGGAGATGTCCTGAATCTCGGCCTGTTGATCTAAGCCATTCTGTGGACAAGCCCTGATAGCAAATCTCTCCCACCTCATCCTAGCCACTAAAATACAAGCATCTATTTTAAGCTGGTCTTCCTCATACTTCCTCTGAGGAAGTATCTCTCCACTGATCTAGACGGATCCCTCACTTAAATTTGAGGCTTTGAGCTTCTCTGAACTGAGCTTGCTCTTTTCTCTCTGCATGGTCTGTGCAGCACGAATGAGCCTCACAGCTGTTTCCAGGTCGGAGATGGAGACCTCGAATTTTTAATTTGAGATCTTGATTTTCGAATCAAGCATTAGTGAGTTATCATGGGCATCGGTAGGTAGCAGGCTGAAAGAGGTACACACTTTATCTGCCATGAAATTCATGGAGAAGCCTCTAAAGCAATGTGAAAAAGCAGATCTGAAACTGCACATTTTGAAAGAAACTAGATGAAAAAGATAGGCAAAGATTCTCAAACACAAATGTTAGTTCTCTAAGCAGAAAGCAGGTCACTGACTGCTTCCCACGAACAATACATTTGTGGTTATGCAAACCTTATAGGCACAGTTTCTAACACAAATTAAGTATTCTCATTGCTAGTAAGTTCAGTGCAAGTATACGTGTTTTTCAGTAAAAATGATGGGGTTTAATTGCATTTCTAATCTTATTTTCATTAATTAACATATAGCTTTGTTTATAGAATTGGGATTTTTGTTTAAAAGCAATTGCAGAAAATTGAATTTCTCCGTGTTTAGATTTATACTCTGAGGCCCATGTCTATCTAAGAATAGATCTTAGATATTCATCTCATTGCAGAGATACTCTCAAAACCTTAATTTTAAGGAGTTTCTGGTAACCAGAAACTTGCTCCCCCATGGGAAACATGCAGAAGGTTCTCATGAAAGACATTGCGAAGTGCTATGTACCTGGTGGAAGAAAGCGGTATTTGATGTGTGATTTCAATTAGTCATCGCTGCAGCTTTTCCCATCATAGGCATAATCCTAGGTCTTATTCTTCTGTGTGTTTCCTGCAGGAATAACGTAAGCGGCAAATCTTCAGGCATGCAAACTTACAAATGGGTTATGTCATGCAGAATATCAGAGGACATAATCTGGAGGCTACAAAGAAACAGAAAACAGAATCAAATGAAACATAAACAGTCTGATTATACAAGACAAAACTGGTGATATGGGGTTTTATTGAAATCAAATTAATATTTCTAAGAAAATACCTGGTTTTAGTGGGAATTATTTTCTTATGTGATATTTCAACACTCAGAAATGCCAAATGTTTAAAAAGTCACCATTTCAAAACAAATGGTGGTGTTTCAGTGGAAAACGTTGACGTTTTTTCACTCAAACATCACTGATTCTTAGGGAATATTTCATCCTACAAAAGCTTTTGAGCTGTTATCCAACTCTACCTACTAGTCTCAAAAGGAGAGTAGAAGGGGAAGGGGAATGCTCTTAGCAGAGCGAATGGGGTTTAGGATGACAGGAGCAATGTGATGCTGAGCGGGAAGGTGAGTTTGTGTAGTAACTGCTCTGATCTGAAAGGCAATGTCCAACCCCATCTCCTTAACTTCAGCTTGGAGCGAGTGTCAGATCCCAATGTAAACTTTCCCATCTGTGTTATTCTATTAACTGAAAGGGAAAGGGATTAGCATGTGTACTTGTCACATCTTTTGACCTGTTGCATACTGAGACCGAAGGTAATGTTAAAACAAACAGCATTCTTCTCCCTCTGCCAGGATAAGCAGGGCACGGGGGTGGCGTTTTGTTAAATGAAAAGAAAGCCAGACCACGTAAAACAAAGTATGTACCCTGTGCAAAAATAAATCTTGGACGTTGAAGATTTCCAAAGGGTATACCTTAAACAGGGCGAGAGAGAGAGAGAGAGAAAACATTTGAGAGGAAAGTTCCCCTCCCTGCCAAGCGCCAGATGGAGGGCCTTCCCACAGAAATAGCTGCAGAAGACAGATCGCTGACAGAAACCACTGCCAAGTGAAGGAGGTCCCACTCATCGTGCTGGTAAAAGCTTAGTGGACGAGAACATAATACTCTGATTAAAACACTTGCTCCAGAGAAGGGGGTTGGAGTGTGGCACAACGCTCTTTTAACACAACGGAGCGTGGCTCGTACCCCTGACAGGAGTGCACATTTTGGAAGGCTGATGTGGCTTGGGGTTTCATTCCTTCTTTTCATATAGATTCTTTTTTTTTTTTTATCCCTCACTTGTAAGTTTATAGAGCACGTGTGCACACACACAGACATGCAGAATGGCAACAATAATCTGCTTTTCCTCTCCCTTCCCCTGCATTTTATTTCCACAAGGCCTTTGCTGTGACTGGGACAAGATGAAGTGTTGGATGCTGACACTGATAGAGAATACATTTGGGGATAGAGGGTTTAATGAAGCTAGGCACCAAAAATCTCTTTTTCAAATGTTTCAGTTAACTTGGCACTAAATTATTCATAGAAAAAGAAATTGAGGGCTTTCCACTCCTCCTGCTTTTTCCTAGATGTTTCTGGTTCCTTTGTAAAAATCCATAGGAGTGTATGCACTTTGTCAAAGAAGAAAACAAATTCAGCATCTCCAGGATGATCAAGTCAGTTCAGCGATGGAAAAAAAGGCAATTAACTGTATTGCTATCACAGAGAGCCAAACGAATGGGAGACAGGATGACCTGGGTACAGTGTGTTCAGGAAACAGGCTCTTCCAAGAAGGCCGAGCAGGTACGCCCTGATGTTCCCAACATTTGAATGAGAGCCATTATATTCCAGTTATGGCCAAGGCTTGAGCATCAGATGTCAATGGAGTAGACAGTTAGTACAAAATATTAACCACAACTAAAACCAAGTTCCACTTTTGGAACATCTTCCCTTCTCACAGTGCCAGAAGGATAACAACAAATCAGATTGAGTCCAACTATCAAGATAGCCGAACACATGAGGAGTGGCTGAGCAAAGTGGATTTGTTCAGCATAGAGAAGAGAGAGGTTAAAGAAGGGGATCTAACTGGTGCCTTCTACTAACTGATAGATGGCTACAAAACAAGACAGAGTCCAACTTTTCTCAGATATGCACAGTGGAAGGACGAGAGGCAACGATCACAAGTTGCAGCAAGATAATTCCAACTTCATATAAAAAATAAATTAAAAGGATGACAGTTACGTTCTGGAACAGGTTGCACAGAAAGATGGTAAAACACCTAACCTTGCAGGTTTTTAAAACTTGACAGAACATGGCCCTGAGAAACCTCAGCTACCTTTGAAGTTGGCCCTCTTTTAAGCAGGGCCCAGGTGATCTACAAATGCCAGTTCCAATCTTAACTCTGAGAATACCAATTATATTTTTTGCAGTGATATAGACACTTTCAGAAATCCCCATCTCCTACCTCAACCCTCATGTCCTCCTCTAAATGAAAGCTTTTTCTTTTACTCCTACAAACCAGAAGACAGAACAAAGCGTTGTTGAAAAATACAGTCTGCACCACCTGCTGTTTGTGCCTTCATAGCAGGGCTTTTGATTCTCTGTAAGCATCACCATCATCATCACCATCACAAACAGGCCACGGCTCTGTCATTGTGGAAGGAGGTAGTGTTTTGCTGAGAGCTACACAAACACACGGCACCATTTATGGGCGACCAGGACCAGTTCTGCACTGTCCCATCCTCTGTCATCTCAGGAAGTGAATAAATCTCAGTCCCTTCCCCACTGTCACCAAGCCAGGGGCATGGATGTACTCTGTGGACAAAAAACAGCTTTGTTAGCTTAGTTCACATGTCTCCAGAAAACAGTGCAACAATACTGACAAAAGAAATTCCCTTAAAACGTGATGTATCTGTTCTCACTGGCAAAGTCATAATGGTAGAGAGGACAACTAAGGAGGACACACAACTTTCCTGCAGTGACAATCAGCTGTATCAGAATGAATTTACCAGGGTGTGACAAAGAGGAATAACATGATTTCCCCTTGACCTCGATCTTTTTCATTTGGAAATATTTTCCCATACTTTGTAAAATATTGGGCAAACCTGGGGTGAGGTTGTAGGGAAAGGGAGCATGGAGTGCAGTGGGCAACACTGAGCTTCTCCGGTGTTGCGTGGCACCAAATGAGATGACAGATACTGCTGGGATTCCTCACCACTGATAACGGTGTTCCCAGAGCACGTATTAACCCCTCTCAGAACAGACTATTGAACCAAAGTTTATGGCAGGCTGTTATAATAAATGCAACCATTTCAATGCAGTGATTGGGAATGTTTACAGGGTGTAATTCTTGGCTAAACAAAGAAGGCATTTTTGGGAGGCCATGTGGCATGGGTCATTGCTTTGCTGAAAGACAGAATGAGATAAGAGCCCTCATACTTCACAAGACTTACTCCCTTCCCTTTACATGACTGGAAGGCTCCAGCTGACAGTATAAGGCAGCATTATTCCAAATTTCCCCATACAAGGCAATTGCCTCCCCATTTTCTCCTCAGCTCCTGAATCATCTTTGCTGGCTTTGTCTTGCAGCAGCACAGAACTGCCCCAGCCACAGGCCAAGGCTGCCAAGTGCTCAGCAAGCACAGAGTGAAACCCCGGCACCATGTCCAACGTGCCTTCAAGACTGTCCTTCCAGCAGAGATGTATATAGCGGTATACGTACACACTGATAGCCTGATATCTCTAAAACTACATTTCCCAAGGTAAATATCTAAATGCATTGTGTATACATGGACTGACAGAGTATTTCCTAATACAGTCTTGACAATATCTATGCAGAAGTTCCTGGGTTTATCTGTCTCTGAGCTTAGATATTAAAAGGTCTTGTTACCCAAAATCAAATGCGAAGCTGCCTGGGTTCTAGGTTTGATGTCCACAGAAACAGACTGGTCTTTTTAATCAAGTAATTAATATATGCTTTTGTACAGATGTACATGCAAGTATGCATGCAAATAAATACAGAGACATACACACACAGATATGTAATGCATACTACCAGAAAAAGAGGAGAGGAAAAAAACATTCCGAGGCACTGCTTCACCTTACAAATTTGCAGTCTCCTCAAACGGACAGACAATATATATGCTTTCTCCAGGATTATTCAATCTGTATACCAAGTCAGTGGCTTTAAAAAGACTACCAGTTTGCTCAACAGAATTTACTAGTACTGCTTGGCAGCTTTCCACTCTAGTTCTGTACTGGCCAAATAATCTGCCTAATGCATTTTAAGTCTTGATTAGATTTTTCTTGGTTTTTTTTTTTTTTTTTTTTTTTTATTCTGTGAAGAGAATATTAGTTCAAAGACCAGGTATTTATAGCCCACTTGGTGGTTTTCTGACACTGAAATGCCAACGTTCCCACTGCCAGGCAGTGGCAAGGCTTAAGGATGCACACACCTATGCGTACGCACAAACAGGCACACACACGCCATATCCTTGAATGCTCTGTAACGCCAACAGGGACCTGATGATTTGCCCTTACTTTAGCAGTAGCAAAGTGAAAGGAAAACATGGCGTGGGCCATTTTAATGACTTAAACACTTCTATTTCTGTTTAAGTAATGTTGCAGCTTTACAAATTAGGATCTTTTAATACTGTTTTTTTGCAATTTATTTAATTTAACCAAAATATATGTCTTGAAATTCTCACCGACAATTCCTATCATCTGTTTTTATTTCATAGCTGACGGGGTCTGTACAGGACGGTGACATCTCTGATAAGAATATCTGAAATTTTTTTCTACATTAGAACAGGCAAACAAAAGGAGCACCAAAGCATTGCTCAAACTTTTTGCAAAGTCACAGGCCTTTCTTTCCATGGAGGAATTTAGACCAAGTCTCTTTCTAACACAGTAAGTAACAGTGAATGACACTTGTAGGATCTCCCAGGTAAAAAATATAGAGTTTTTTACCTAAGTTGTGAAGGACAGCAAACTGCAAATCACCCACTGGCTTCAGTGGAGTTCGGGTTTTACACTGAGTTTTCTGAAGGGCAATATATCCTTTGATTAGCTAAACGATAGCAGTATAGGTCTTGTTTGCACTTGATCTTCCCTAATTCCATTCATTACCTGCCAGCCTTTGAGGTCCGTCTAAACTCAGTATAGACACTATCCTGTCAGCTAATCACCATCCCCGCTGCTATTCACACAGCCAATATGAATTGTGGTTCATATTATGCAGCTTACCTCCACTGTAATTAAAGAGAAACTGTGCTACTATTAAACAATTTCAGATGTATCTGTCTGCGTTATGTTGATGTTGGTGTGAATGAGCATACCAGGATCTGGACCTCATGAAACAAAAATAAGTTTCATTCAGCAACAGTTTGAGTTTTGCACCATGGTTCGTCCGAATCTAGATGTGAACTGACTGCTACCACTCCGCTTATTCCTTCACGCTAATAAAGTCACACTACGCTAACACAAAGTCCTCAAGTCTTTAAATAAAAAAATTCAAGCTAAATCAACTCTCAAATTCCCATGTAAACTGCGTCTAAGAGTGGAAAATTTCTTTTACCTATTCTTTGGGTGGTACAAAAATCTAAAATTCCTATAGCCCTGCTTCCCTGGGCCAAGTCAAACAAGGATATTGTCCTTTTAATGTCTTTAAGGCTCTGTTTTCTTGTAATGCCAAATGCAATATTTTTTTGAAAACACTACACCAGAAGTTTCCCAGCTGAGAAAACAGGCTGGTGAAAAATGGTTTCAGAAAATGAAATAAACCATGCAAAAGCTGTTCAGGGTGTGTGTATGAAATGAACATCTGGATTTGGCTTGTTAAACTGCCTCCTTTTTTCTCTCTCACCCCCCTTTTTCTTTTTCTCACAGCTGTTCGAAAGAGTCCTAAGGGCAAAGAGACAGGTCAATGGACTGGGTTACACCTTTTTTTCTTTTTCTTTTTTTTCAAACCTCTTTGCACCTACGCAAGGAATCCAGGCCACATGTGTGTTTAATAAGTAGGCACAAACACAAGAGAGAAAAAAAAATATCTCAATTCCTGTTGGTTCTGAGGAGAGACACTGAAGGAAAAATAAACTCCGGATTTCAAATTTTCTCTCTCTCAAAAAAAAGAAACCTTATGGTTCCAATAAAATATTTCTTTAAAAACCCAATAGATTATTATTATTATTATTTAGAATCAGGATCTTTGCAGAGTATATCTTTTTCTCTGTTCCTTTAGAGAGGAATAACAATGGGTTAATCCCTTACCTGCTGGAGCAAGAGGAAATTATAAAATGCCAATGGCCTGGGTTCACTGAACTGAGTCTTCCTGCACCACAAAATAGATACATACATTTATATTGAATGGGTTCATATTTCATTTCAGGCTGCAACTTCCCCAGCTTGAGCAGTCCAGAAACGAAACAGAGAACAAAAGGAACTGAGAAATTATCTGGAGAGGATATTTTCTGAGAAACGTACGATTCGTCTTTTCCTGCTGACACGACGTCCCCTGGCATTGCTAAAGCGATGGCCAACAGCAGAGCATCTCCCAGCTGCAACAGGCCTCACCAGCCTGCTCCGGGCAGAGCTGGGGGAAGGTCTCTCATGTGGCTGTTCTAGATAAGGTGTGAGGGCTGTGGTAGGTCTGACCCTAGTCTTGGATCGTGGGTCAAATGTCCATACTACGTATTTCAGCCAGCAATCAGGCCTGCTAAAACAGCTCTAGTCCACTCCGTTCCCTTTGGGATGCAGACATGTGGCACTGTACCCATGTATATGAACATGGAGACCACCAAACCTGAGCAGATACTAGCAGTTATCATGAGCAAAAATACCCTTTTTATATAAATCTCTGGTTTCTGCCCAGCTATTAACGATTTCCATGCTCCCTGTGCACATGTACACTCGATGCACAGATTTTCAGCTTACACAAAAGTATTACACTTGTGGGCAGATCTATATAAATACACACCTGCTGCTGCTTAAAGGTTTTGTACACACAAGCAGAAGAGTTTGTGACTCTCGTAGTAGGAAATCTGAACCATGACTATTTACTCCATCTCCTCTTACTGTTGCTCTTCTCAGTTCTGCTTGGGGTTGGTCGCAATACTGCAGTCTAATAAGTAAAAAAATAAGTCCCCAGATCCTTGAGTTTATTTGGGGAATCTTACTTTGGCTAGAAAATTTAGGTTGAAAATCAAATACCTGAGTAAAAGCCCTTTGCAAAACACAAGTCCTAGTGCCAGGAAAGAAGCTGTATTGCTTAACATTAATACCATAACTCAGGCAATGCGGTTTTATTTTCTGGAAAAAGCCTTTACACAGTAACCTCCATCAAAAAGCCAGCGTTTGTCAATAGGTGCTGCATGTACAGACCAGATTAAACACACAGCGACAGTGTTGAGCTTTGGGAAGGTCTTTCCAGAGAGGAGAAGGCAGTGCTGTAGTGTTGTTTGTTGATGTGATGACCCTGGATTTGACCTAGGTAAATACTACCAAAAAAAAAATATGTTAAGAACAAACAAAGGGTATGTACAGAAGAGATCCCACTCCAATCCCAGCACTTGCCTGCCCATCCCAGGTCTGTATGAGATCCATGACAAGCAGACAAATCTAAATCTGAAACAGAAACTTGCCTTGTGTTAAGTTGGTCCAGTGATGGTTTTGGGGACCGAGGTTTGGTCAGCGAGGAACTAACTTGCCCATATTTTCCAAACTCCTATCTGCTTCAATAGGACTGAAAGACAAATTCCCTGAAAACCCAGCTGAAGGCAAAGTGAATTCCCCCTCTCTTCTCTCCTTCCTCTCTTTTTATAAAAGACCATGAGAAGAGCACGCAGTGAATATTATTTATGGAGCACCTAATAAAAATGCTATGGGGAAATAATTACTGGAAACATCTGACTGTGTGACTGTAAATGCCTAGGCCCCAGTGCGCTGATTTAATGGACCGCTGCTTTAGTCTGTTATGCCTTGTGCTACCGACTTCAAGCCCCCCTGCCCTCCTATTAAACCGCTCGCATCGCTGTTAGATCAGGACTTTATTCTGCAAGGTTTGTGGCAACTTTCCAGAGAGGGATAATGTCGGCAGGGGTGACTCTGTGTTCACAGGGAGGCCTGGAGCCGGCCCTGGGAGAGAAAAAGGGCTTCGTGAAGAAATCACAGTGAAGGTTTTGTGGTTCAGGGACTGAATAATGTTTCATAATCCAGACACCAGGTGCTTTAGGTATTTCTGAATGACATTGGTTAGATGTGAATTCTTCCCTCTTTTTTTTTTTTAACCCATTTATCATTCACAAACCACCAAACTCTATTTTATTTTTGGGTGGTGGTTTGTTTTTGTTTTTTTTTTTTAAATATCCCTTATGACCCGCTGAACCCAGTGGTACAAACCCATGCAGCATCCCTGCACAAAGGCCACTTCTCGCTGAGAATTACTCCACCTTTTCACAGAGAGATGCAAAAACGTTAAAATTCACAAAAACACCTTGTAAGTGATATGAAAGACACAAGGGTTTGAAGTTCCTCCTTTCATTTGCAAAAACAGTCCTGAAGAAAGACCGGAGGGCTATCATTTAACTAGTGCTGCTGACTTGCCAAACGAAGAGTAGAAAGTAAAAGGCAGCTCAGTGCTACACTGACAGCAAGAACAAAATCATATCCACTCTTTCTGAACCCGGCAGTTAGCACACTTTTTCTTTCTTTCCTTTTTTTTTTTTTTTCTTTTTTTTTTTATTGCTGGTTTTAATGTAATATTTAAGTTGGAACTAAAACAGACCATGGAACATTAAATCACTACCAAATGCAAATTTACCTATATATATCTGAACTAAATTTTCTCCTACATTTACAAAGCAAAATTCTACCATTTGAACTGTGAGCTCCTATTGCACTTAATGGGAGGCAGCAAACTCCAGACATTACTCGGAATATACATGCACTTATCTTGTTGTTACAGGTCTCCCTCGCAGAACTAAAAGAGAGCTTTAGCACCAGACAGTATCTCTCCGGGGTCATACCCAATGAATAGTGTTTTTTGAAAGGATTATTTCAAAGGAACTCTGAAAAAGATTCTAATGACTTGCAAGCTACAGGATTGCAGCACGGGAGGAAGTAGATAATGGAATATGACAGCAATGCATTTTTCATAAACCCAGTGATTTCTATCATAACGAGAAACCCATCTATAATTCGGAGAACTCCCCCCCAGAAGGAAACCTACGCTGTTGTAGAAAGTGCACTGAAGTACGAAATGAAACAATAATGATGATGATGTTACTGATGAGTCCCACAGCTCTGTCTTCCCTTCTGTCTCACCGAGGTTTCAGGCGCGATTCAAGAGGAGCAGCTCCGATTCCTCTCTGCCTCGGCATCACAACCAGGGAAGCGCTCAGGCGTACATCAGAGACCTCAGGATAGACGTGAAGCCCTAGAGAAGAGGCTGCTCTTTATCTGCCGAAAGTTAAGGCCTGCATCTGCTCTCAATTAGCAGGCAATTAGGGGAGTTGAAAACAAACCTGTTTACATTGGCTATGAAGTCTGAAATAATTTGTGAGATGTCAGGACAGGATATTAAGATGTTAATGATCTTGTTTCTTCACTTTTTTGCATGCAGTGTACTATCGCATCTTCCTTTTGCAGCTCCATACACAATAACAGATTGATTGACTTCTGGGAGCGTAAGAAACCACCGGAGGCTGGTTTGGATGGGAGGAGAAGTTGTGTCTTACAAATAGTATGTATGGGAGACCTGAGGATGAGGGGTTGTTGTTCATTTTTAATTGTGAAGTAATGTCATGTCATGGATTACAGCATTCAGAGGTTTCAACCACAATTCCCATAGTAAAGGCGCAGTCTACAGCCTCCTGTGAAAGTCAGAAACAGTGATGGAACAAACCCAAAAAAAGACTGTTTGCAAACCTTTGCTGGACTTGCTCCACTGGAACAGTTCTGACCCCAGTTCTCCCCCCACAAAAGCCAACCTGAGCAGTGACCACAGTACAGGGAAGGCCTTTGTTCCCCCAGTAAGCACCTTGCATGAGACATCTAAGGAAGACTGTGATCTCTGAACTTCAAATTAACATCTGAGATAGGATCCTGCTTATTTCTGTGTCGCTTCCTTCCAAATATCTATTTACGGCCCTGTTTCAGAAGCAGATTTTCACCACTGACCTCTCAATTCAGCAGCATCCACAGGGGTGAGGTTGCTTAAGGTTCAGCTAACGCTTCTTGGTTTTGCTTGGGTGGCTTCTGATCAGTCACATGAAAAGGGCTTTGCAGAAACGTATGTCCTCCTTGAACTGAAAATGAAATCAGCATTAGCATCCTTTGCTTCTGAAATCACAGAACTAGTTTCCATTGGCACAATATGGTAGAAGAATAGTGGAATAGATGAAGAAAGCTGCAGAAAGCACCTGCCCAGAACGTGATTTTTGTACCGTATTTAATACAGTAGGTACAGAAGGTACCTTCCCTACTGACTGCCCAGGTTAGTTCTGCCAAACTTACAGTGGGGCTTATTGCCGTATTAACCTTATATGATACGGCCATCACATCTTACCTTCGACCCTCATAGCTAACCAAAACATAATTCTAGTAAGCAATCTACTCCAAGTGGACAAAATTACGTTTTTACCGTTCCAACTAATCAACCGTGTCACCGTAATTATTTATGTCATGCAAACAGGGGGCTAAATTCACCCTGCCCTCGACATTTCAAAAAGCCAGTGAACAAAAAGCGCACCACAGGTGCCACTGTGCCCTCTTGTGTTCTCCTTTGGGCCATCTCCTCTGTTGTCCTCTTTTCTTTTTTCACCACACGCTATGGATCCAGCTCTAATAAGAGCCAGGTGTTCAAGCCCCCAGGCTACAAAATAGCTTTAATTATAATATTAATAGCATTCTGCTAAATCAGAAAAAAAACCCCAAATAGGTCAGTATTTGTGGTTACATTTTTCAATGTCCTGGTGTTTGTTTTCCTTCCAATTTTCTGTTTCTTACTGGCATTTATAATGCCTAAGAGACATTCCAGAGGCCAAAATACAGGCGATCTGATCTTTGCATGATACTTCTAACTTTCCACAAAAAGAAATACCAGGAGGAGATCAGATCTACATTATACCAGCCCCAGAGGTATACCCTTGAGTCTTGACCTCTTTTGATGAAAAGCAGAAGAGCTCAGCATTATTAGTATTTATTGTTATTATCTTAATTGCTACTATTATTAAGCAGCCCATGAAATATATTAATATAAATAACACAAACACAGACATTTGAAACACAAATTCAAGCACAAAGAAAAGACACCTCCTATTTACTAAATATTAAACCAAATTTATTTAATACTTTCCATTAATAGCTTGCAGACGCGTGCTGTATGAGTCAGTCAATAGTAAAGGTTAGGATGAATGTATACGGCATGGGAATACCAGTCAGTCTCCTTGGTGGATACTTATTATTTAAAAGATTTAAAAAAAGGGGTCTATGTTGAAAGAAGAACATTATATTAATTTTGTTTCTGCCAGTAACAATCCAATCAAGCCAGTTCAGTTCAAAAGTTGAAAAAATTAAACTTTTGCCCGTTCATTTGCTGGTGGAAGGAGCCCGTCCTGCGGCGGGGGCAGAGGGAGCCATGGGGCATCAATTCTGGTTCACAGCATCAAGGCTTGGAAAGACACTTCTCTCCTGCACGGTGCTGGAAACAAAACTTTTCCAATATTTTCACAGAAGGGGAATCGGTTCGTTCCCGTGGGCATCCTGCAGCTCTCCTGACTGCGCTCCCCCCAGCGCAGCCCCCTCCCCATGGGGTGCCGGCCAGAAATCCCCACTCCCTGGCATCTTCATCCCACATGAACAAACCATTCCCTTGCGCTTGACTCAACATCCGCTTCCCAAATCATGCCCCTTCTGCCGCTTACATCCCTCTGACCAGCAGAAACCCCGGGTACGCGCCGAGCCCCGTCCCTGGGCTGGGAACACTCGATGCAGCGAGTTCAGCTCATTCACTCCCAACTCTACCGACTCCTCGCAGCCGAGAGTAGTAAAACATGTTTTTGTCAGTAAACTACGTTCCTGTGACTCAGACATTGACACACAGGGCGCAGTTACCGTGTACAGTAACACAGTGCCATATTTAGAGTTTCTAACCATAACCACACTTGCAAAAACTGCATTAGATCAGCAGCCAGTTTCCCGGACTCCCACTCCTTGTTTCTGACTTCAGGAATTCAGATTATTTGTCTTGTACCAAATAAAGTTGCTTAGGAGATAAAACAGTAAGAAGGAAAAACAGAGGGGCCTAACAATTAGCTTTAATCTGTTCTGGCTTGAATAGATAGTGCTTATAGTGGAAAACAGCAGATAGTAAAAAAAAAATAAAATAAAAAAATTGCAGCAAATTGAAACCTAAATGAAAATAATTTTTTTCCTTGCTTTTTGTTTTTTAAACTTTTAATGTTATCCTTAGCAGCACATACTTAATTTGCAGAAGTGTTGGTCAATCTTCATTAACTACGTTTGTCCTCGTTAAGGCTGCCTGGGAATATCGGCAGAGACAAAGCGAGACGACCCACAGAGGAAGATGTCTGAGTTCAGCGCTGTGTGGTTTAAGATTTTTTTTTTCCATAAAGAGCAGGTTTGGTGCAGCGCAAAGGCTCTCTTTCATTTACATATATATATTTTTTTTTTTTTACCTTTTTTTTTTTTTTTTGAATAACAAGCCAGGTATTGCTAGTAAGATGAAGAAACTTGAGAGACTCGCACCATCTTCCAGGATGTTTTGGGATTAGAGAGGATCAGAAGCTCAGGCTTTCATTCTCAGGCAAGAGAGACTGTTTCACAGTGAGGCCAGTCGAGATCAAAGATACCTGTCCTGGGAAAGGAACGGTAGATAAACATTGTGAGCTAGAGAAGGTGACGAGCGCAGGAAGAGGGGATCCGGGACATATCAGATAACTCTGACCGAGGTCCCAAAACATCTACTGCCTGCTAAGGAAAAGGAGTCCTATACAGGTGTATTTATTATTTTGTCTACAGTTGCTTCTTTCCCATGCTATTTCAGAGAATCATTTTAGTACCGCAGGCAAGACCTGCACACACGCTGCTCCCGAGGAATTACACAGGGGACACCCATGGGGTTGGGAGTCTCAGAAAAAGCGTGGACTTCAAGTCCAAAAGGTCATGGCTGGTCCTGTGGTTTCAGAGCAGCTGCACCACAGCCCTTCGCTGCCTCAAGTACGCCACCAGACACCGAGGGACAAAGCAGACGAGACTTGGCACAGTGGCCAGGGGACATCCAGTGCCTGGGAGAGCTGCCCTGGAGAGCAGCAACTGACGCCTTTCCAGTGTCCACTCACTCATCCACTTTTGTGGCCAGCCAGTACAGAACTAGCACATCCCTGTCAGTGCGGTACTAGGTGACTTCTGCATAGCAGAAATGAATTTAATCCACTCTGAAGGAAAAATTTGGTTGCAAAACTGTTCAGCGCATTTTATTCTTCACTTTCTAGCCATTCTTTTAATGAACGTACACTGTTTTGGTGACGCTGGGTTGGGTTTGGAGTAGGGTGTGGTTTTTTTTTTTGCTTTTTTCATTTTAATGAAAATAAAAAGGTAACAGCAAAAATGATCATAAAAGGCATGGGGCTATTACCCTGTTCAGATTAGTTTAAGTGTTGAGCTCTGAAGAGTCCTCTTCTATCAATACCACTAATATGTGCTACTGACCTGGTTCCTTTTGATCCATTATCAGGGCAGGGAAACAGTTGTGTCCAGTCATCCAGGACACAACTGAGACTAAAAAAAGAAATCAGAACCGTGAAAATTAAGGCACTCAGCAATATTGCTATTTTACAGTGGACTCTGTGAAGCCCCCTAGGTGGGATCCCTCTCCTTGGCACCCTCTTCTCCATTGCAAAAGGCCTGGAATTGCTCCGGGTTCTCCCTGGAGGCTGGCAGCTCCAGGAGAGGGGGCTGGCCGGCTCTGCTTTCGCTGTTTATTTTCTGGGAAGTCAGGCTTGGTCAAGTGGAATGAGTCTTGTGTTCATTTTAAGAAAGTTTATATTTGACTCTGGTAGGGCAGGGGAGGAGGTGAATGATAGGAAGAGGAGGGAAGGAGCAGAGGTCTTGTGGGGCTGCCCCCACAACACCACACGCAGCCCCATTACCAAGGCAGCAAGAAGGTGAAACAAAGCACCAAAATCAAACATACCCCTTGTTTCGGTTTGTTGTTGTTTTTTTTTTCTTCAAAGCTCAGAGATTACTCAAAATCTAAATCCAGCTCTTACTCCATAGCTGACCTTGTGGCCCATGAAAAAATGTAAACTAAATCCCCTGCTTTTAAAAATCATCTTCTAAACTTCAGAAAAACAATTCCTAACTTTGCAGTACAACCTGACTCATCCTGCAGCACCCACCTCTATTTACTATCCACACCTTGGGGGTCTCAAAGTCTCATTAGCCACTGCTGCCCTGCAAGAGAAAGTAAGGGGACGCCTTTTTTGTGCAGATATTGGAGCCATTCTGCTGGGACGAGGCACAGAAGGGGAAGCGGAGAAAGGAGCTGAACCAGCCTGGAGTCTCACATCAGCTTTATACGGTTCCGTGAAGCACTCCTAATCTTTTTTGGGCTGTACCGTACCAGCAGGATAAGAGAAATGGTTGATGCTAAGCAGTGGATTTGCATCTTTTGCAGGGCAGGCACAACATTATCCCCTCCCCAGTAAGTGTGCAGAGGGAGTATAAGCAATCCTGCCTTGGCTGCACGCAGAGGAAGCAGTAAATGGAGATGCTCTGTGCAGACATCGCCTTCCCCCATGCGGTGTAAACCAAAACCAGTTCCTGCAATTCTGCACAATAATATAGAAAGCTTGCTGGCTACTTCTCCCATCCGTCTCCTGTGGGTATAGACTCCTGGCCTCTGAGCAAACCAAGAATGCCATCCTTCTAGATTTATAATCACAGGGATTTATAAAATACAGTGGTGGTGGTAGGTGCCTTGAAGTGAAAGGGGAAAATAAATAAATAAATTACATGGGCGTTGCCACTGGAAAAAAATTTTAAAAGATCTGATCTCAATCAACCAACCACATTTACTACTCTGCATCCATGGCCAGGCTTGCTACATAAACCACCACTGTCATCCCGTCATTCTTTTCAATACTTCTTAGGGGCATCCATCTTCCTTAACACAGCATCCCTGATTTCAAAAGCCAGACGCAAATTAATTCCGGGAATCCTATGGTGGGGAGACATTAAAACCCATTTAGAGGTTTCTGTGGAAGCCTCTCTCCATGCTCATTTGAGTCCGCTCAGACTCTCAGTGTCCCAGGCTGGAGCCAGCCTGCAGCAGCAGGAGGTTACAGGTCTGCGGCAGACGGCAGGGACGTGCTGGGTTGTTTTCCGTGGTAGGGTGTCGATGGTGCATATGTGGGAGGAGGGCACTGGGCAGAGCTCTGTTTTAGAGAACTAAACCAAATATTTCTTTTGTTTTCTTTTTAACTCTTTCATTCTTAGTTAAGGCATTAAATCTCATAGGTTTCATTTCCAGAGACCAGCTGCCTTCAAGACTTCCTCCACAGCTCTCCAAGGTTAGGGAAAATAAGGGTGGAAAAAAAGGAGGGGGAGCCGAGCCGCAGTATTCATAAGAAATGTGCCTAACACACCTCCCGGGTTCTGAAGAAAGAAGGAGAATTCCTACAGGTTTGGTGCTTTAAATTACCCTTTTGGGTTAGGTGTTAAGCAGCATCTCTCCTTCCAACATGTTAACATTTATATTGCTAAGTATCTCACTTGTTCTGTTTTCCAATGACTGTTTCGACGTGCAAAGAGCTGAGAGGATGGGGACAGGCAACTGCCTCCTGACTCACCTGGCCCGCAGACGGCCAGGTCCGTGGGTCACACATCAGCTGCACCACGGTCGCCCGGCTGCACTCTTCACTGCTGGCATCGAGCATTACAGCACATTTTCTTTTCTCTAGCTCATAAAAATCACGCATTTTTTTCAATAACCCCTCCTATTTTTATATTAATTTTATGGGGATTTTTTTTTTCCGGGTATTGTCAAATCTTGCTTCAGACAATAAACATTTCCTGAAGATACATTTCCTTCCTTTGTGCTTCAGAAGAGGAAGAACACCTTGTCCTAAGCGGATATGCTGAAAGGTTTGGGTTGTTTCAGAGAACTGACCATCATTTGCAGCTAAACTCTCACCTTAGTTTGTGACCTACCTGCTATTTTTAAGAGCGGAGAAGAGCGCTCAGTGCCGCATCCCCCCGGCGAGGGCTGGAGCGCTCCAGACCCAACGTCTGCCTCCGAACTCCCTGCTCTGCCTGGGTCCACTCCCACATCTGCAACTGAGGCTTAGTGAACATCTCCCACCTTCAGTAAAGGCCACACCAAAAACTCAGCCCAGGGTACTCCCCTGGTCATTAGGATATATTTGATCTAGCCGCTAATGCCATGTTTATATTGGTTTTTTTCCCTTTGAGAACTGCAAGCTGAAGCTAAAGTGGTGAGCTGGCACTCAGAGAAAATGACTGGTGATAAGAAAATAAGAATACGAGTCACATTATTGCAGACGAAATCCTCCTCACACCAATAGCCAGGATTTTGGATAAAGGTCACAAAACTCCCCAGGTATTCAGGCATTGGGAGAAACAAGGAGCAGAGTCTTTTCCAGTCACCTGGGGCAGCCAGCCCAACCACAGAGGCACCGAGGAAAAACTGGAAAAGGACCAGTTATTTTCTGGGGGGGGCTTGGTCTTACCAGCATTTCTACACCCCATCGCTTATACGAGATTTCTGCATTGCGTGAGTTTGCAAAGTGAGATTGCAAAGTCAGTGTGACATGCTGATATTTTCAGTACAGACAACCACAGAATAGCCATTTTTCATGGGTGGAGATGGACAAAAGAGTACTATTTAGAACTCCTTGGCTGCGAGGATTCAGACAGTCCATTTAGTAGTTTTTAAAGCTCCATTAACGTTTTTCTTTGTTTTGGTCAAAGGACAAGACTTATTCTTGCCTATTATACAGACCTATAGCTTGCCTTTGGCAAGTCCACTTCAGTAAGCTACGCCTCAGTTTGCAAACTATACCATGAGAACAAAGAGAGGTATCTATCTTGTTACACACTTGAGGCTAAATGCTTTTTGGCCTTAACAGACATGAGCTACTATTAGAAAACTGCCTTACAGACAATGTCTATAAACGCTTGAGAAGACAGGCTCAAAAGCAGCATTTCAGGGAACAGAAACCAAACGCAAAGGAACAGAAACTAAATTCCTTGAAAGATCTATAAGAAAAAAACACAACAGACACATTAATTATTTAGCAAAACTCAGATGTCCATTAATGGCTACTTAGACCGCGTTTTGGCAGGATATCCTATCTACTGTATCACTACTGTATCCCAGGAACTGCACATTTTGCTTCGGTATGTTCATGAGCCATTTCTCTTGCTCCTGTCAATGAGGGTGAAGCTCTGCAGTTCCCCGGCTCATTACGAGCGGTCTCTATTACCATACCCGCTCCCAAAGCCAGCACCCAAAAAGTCTTCCACGGACCACTGAACAGCAAAATGAAGTCATCAACCCTGGGGAGAAAGAAGCTGTGACAGATTTTTTTTTTTTTTTTTTTCAGCTGTAAATCAGTGAGGCCTCATTTTACTAAGATGTGGGATCAGATCCTCATCTCCATCAGCCAGCAAAGCTCCACAACGTGCCTGAGATCAGAATCTGGCCAATAAAAATAGAAAGCTTAGAGAAGTCATATTCAGTGCTCTTGGGTGCCGCCTGCAGGCTTTGAAACTGCAGTTTACTAATAACTATTCCAAAACAACATTGCACATAGTCATTTGTGGAATAAAAAAGGGACTTATTGCACTAAAATTCCTAGAGAAATCAAGGTGTGAAAATATGAGCTTTTTTTCATTCATTTTTGGGTAAAGAGAAGCCAAGAGGTGCATTTTTTTTTTCTTACAGTGAGTTTTTGTGATGATTTAAATCCAAAAGGTAGAATTTAATAAACAAGTCAGAGGGCCATAAACTCACACAGATCAACCTGGGAGGAAACATGCACAGGAATTTTCCCAGGTGTTGCTCTCTCCAACACAACATTGTGCTTTGACAAGGCCTCACAGGCTCTTAGCCACATAAATGCCTTAGAGGATCCTCATTCCAGCCCCAAAAGGTAGACCACATATGGAGATTTACAAAGTTGCTGCTATTTTCAAGCTCTTTCTTTTTCACTCATTTTTGTAACGCTTCATGCTTCTGGACTGTAGAAGTCCAGAGCTTCTGGCCTCGGTGTCCACAGACAATCTCATCAAAAGAGTGATAACAGAGCAAGACGACGACATGCTACGTGGAAGCATGGGCAAACCCCTGTTGGAGCTACCTGCCCATGGCCAATGACTCCCCTGGAGGTCTGACATTATTTGTGCCTTCCTTTACCTCTTTCTTCTCTGACTTTTTCATAAGGCCTCGAAATGGTTTCCCAAAAGGCTCTGCGTTTGTTCTGGCAGCCATCCATATTTTGCTTCTTTGCAGTCCTCTGGGTCTGAGGCTGCCGCTGTCTCCTGTTCTGCTCCTGGTCCCACCACTTCCTCCCCACGTCCCATGCTCGAAGTACAACTCAACTCATAATGACCCAGTTAAAAAAACACAGGTTATTTGTTTACGGAGCACATTACACACTCGAAGACACGGTCAAAAACAGCTTAAAGGGGATATGGGGGCCTCCTAGGTTAAGTAAAAGTCACTTCTGATACGCAGCTCGCTTGGCAGGCCTGAGCCTTGCTGCGGACGTGGGATTTGCCCTGTGCACGGGGCTGGAGGGAACGGCAGCACCTCCCACGCCCCAGCTGTGCCTTGGCACTGGGGGACCCACTGGGGATGGAGGAGGGTGGTGAGGAGGGCAACCGAGTCCTCTGCAACAGTGCACGGTCCAGTTTCAGTTCTGAAGGAGGCGATAAATGGAAGGTAAAACTGGAGGCAGAAGGAGTTTAAACAATTCCAACAATGGAAAAATTAACTTACCTTTTCTGATGATCTCAGACCCGGCACTGGATCCCGGCTGTACTGACCTGTGACATCGATAGCCATTAAAATTTAGCTTTTAAAATCCCTTCTATTTTCTTCAGAAAGAAAGAAGGTTGCTTCCCCCCACCCTGGGAAATGCATACTTGTTTCTATAAAGAAACTCAAAAATAGTAGACATTTTTCCATAATATTTCCAAAATGTTTTTCATGTTTTTGCCAACTTGATTAAAATTGAAAACATTGATTTGGTTTTAAAAATTAACAGGATCATAATAAAGTCTGAAAGTTACTGACTGTTTATTTATTTATTTATTTATTGTATAAATATGGAAGAAAAAGGAAAAGAACAAAAGGAGTGAATGAAAGGAAAAAATCAAGCAGAAATACAGACCTGCTAAGTCTGCAGAAAGACTGTATTCATTTACAATCTTTTTCCCCTCCCCCAAAAAAGTGAAGCCTTTTACCACTAGCAGAATTTTTCATGGAAATTGCCGTATTGTCCATGTGACTATATTCAACTTAAAAAAAAAAATAGTACTTCAAGAATACATTTTAACCATCGCTCATAAAATATAGCCTTTTCTCCTTTTCAGTGCTTTCTTTCATATGTCAAGTCTCTACCAGAAGGTTCAAGGCCCTTCTCGTTGAAAAAGAAAGAGGGGAACGAGACCGAAACGAGAGCGAGCGCCGGGGGGGGGAATGCAAAGAAGGAGAGAGGAACAGCCCTGACACAGCAGAACTGGTAACAGTTCGGTGTCCTGTTGAACATCTCCAGTGGGAGCCACAGACATCCATCAGTGTCCTGAACGACTGGTCACTTGAGGTTTCTACAGCACCACACGAAACATCAATTACAAAGGGAGCCAGCTGGCAGGACGGCTTATATTGCAGAGCTGCAGAGCCCAGCACCGCAAACATGCATGAAGCAAACACAGCACCGCGCGCTCCATGTGGCCAAGGCTTGCAAGGGGACGGCTGAATAGAGGGCTTGCCATAGTCGGGGGGGAAAGGGGTAAGAGATGTCCATCTGGCTATTGTCAATTGGTTTTTATATTTTAATAGTGGCCTGAGTGACATTTTGTTTCTGGTTTAGACTGAAGCCTCTCTCTCTGAGGCTGGCTGCTTCTTCCCCTAGAAAGCAAAACACCAGCCAAACCTTTCTAAAATATTACCACTCTTCTCCTTAGGAGATTTGTCTTCTGAAGGAGGAAGAACTAAGATGTAAAAGGGATGTAGGGAAAGCGTTGTGATGGCTTTTTTTCCTCTTATAGATAACCTGAAACCAGAGTGTTAACAGCCATGTGAGAATGTGTGGAAGCAAAAAAACAAGGATTAAATGTCTATCTTTATGGAGTGTTTTTTCATCCAGGGGATCCTAGGGTCCTCTACACCACCGGTAACACCAATCTCACTGGAGAGCTATGAGCACATAGTGAGTAAATGATAGCTGAGATACCAAGAAAACAAGGTCCAGGGGATCCAGCAATGTCAAGAACTTCACACCAGTTTCACCGTTTGCTGGCTAGCAAAAAAAATACACAAGAAATTAGGAAATAAAAACTCCCATGCTGCTGCTACCCTGAACAAGGTAACGATAGCCAACAGAAATGAAGAATAAGGCAACTAATAGACACATCACCTGTTTCTGAAACACGGGCATCGATTGAGTGGTGCCCAGAAGGCAGCCGGACAGCACTGCTATGCGACAGCCTTCAGGAAATGGAGAGTGCCGTATCTATGTGAGACTAAAGGCGCTGCTTTGAACAGGAAGTTGGTTAGAAATGGCAGCAGCAGAATAAATACAGCATCAACAATAAGCAAAACAAAATGACAGCGTGCTTCTCAACTGTCTAAAAAAAATTGGCATTTAGAGCAAAACTGGGAAGGATTGGCTTTCTTATGGATACAGCATATTTACGATTGCTTCCACACTATATACTTACATAGGAACAATAAAAGCCCAACAAAGCAGAGTCAGGCATAGGCTCATTGGAGCCATTCTCACGCAGCGCTCGAATAGAGCGTGTCTCTGTGGGTAAGTGCAGACCATCTTGTGCTTGCTCCACCTGCACTCCAAGCAGTTTCAAGCCCTGTTGCGGCATTAGCGTGGCGACATTCCTGAACTGAAAAGCTCAGAACCCTCAAAAAGGCCTGTTAGCCCAGGTGCAGTGCCGTGGTGCAGACTACATGGCACCCACACCGCAGTTGACCTGCATCAAAGCCAACTCAGGCCACCAGCCGAGCGGACGGGGCTGTACCCATCCAGCCGGACACACCTGTAGATTCAGAGGTGGCATCTTTTCAGGCTGCCCACACAAGACACATTGCTTTCCAAAGCGGTTTCTGTCCACAGCTCTGACAGAACGGAGTATGGCCTGAGTCTGACAGAAGTGTGGCACCCAACTCCAGTGGACTCCAGCGACAGTCTCTCTCTATGTGCCCAGACATGTTCCTTTAATGTCAGTGGCAAATCGCCCTTTTGCCTCAGCTTGTTATGGAGGATTTGGTCAAGCCTGGTCTTGTTGCTTTTGAAGTCAGCCGGAAAAATCTAGGTGGGGGGAGAGGATAAAATCTATTTCCCAGTCTCTAGCATCTTTTAAAAGCCAGATTATCCTCATGCAATGCAACCTGAAGTCCTCCACTCTGACCGGTCCCATCCCTTCAGCCACTTGGTTTTACTCTCTGGAGTTTGTATCCTGGAGTCCCGGCAGCAGCAGCAAAAGCAGCTGCCAATATCCTGGGAATATCTGCCTTGGAATCTCAACTACTGTGTGAAGTTGCTGCTCTCCAGTTTGAGATTTGTGTTTGCAAAGGAAATCTGTCCAACAACAACATCGAGAGGGGAAAAAAGGAGGAAAAAGGGCTTTATATAACAGAATTAACAGAACTGTTGCAATAGTAACGTGAAGTTAACAGGCAACTTTTCCTGCTCCTTCTCTGCCCCCACCCCAACCTCCTCCTCTAACAGCAGTTTCATTTGTTTTTGTTTCCAAGCTTCTTTTACTGGCCACTCACACAGCCCCGCTCCCTTTGTCTAATTTGGATCTCGAACTTCCATGCAACCGACTCTTGCTGTAACTGTAAATCTTTTTATGGCCCTTCTGCCTCTGAACTGTAAAAGCAATGCCACTGTAAGCTGCCTAAATGGGTCGTAAATCCACTTAGTGCACTGAATGAGAAAAAAAGTTTTAAGGGAAAGAAGGAAAAAAAAAGGCAAACTAAGGTGGCTGGAGGGACACAGGGGAAAAACAAAACAAAACAAAACAAGAATGTATTTGCTAAATGGAACCAAAATAACAGGAGTCAAAGGGAAAATATGAATGCTGGGGGGGAAGGATGAAATAATGCATCTTGGTAGTAAAAACAAACTGCTTCTGAAGGGCTGCTCAGTTTATTAATGCACAAGGATTTACGGGAGGATGTTGGTTGCCCTCCACTCCTGTTGGCATGAGTAGGACCTGGTAGCACCAGGAGAGTCTTCAAGGCCGCTAGCAGCTAATAGACTCTCTTTTTCCACTGGGTGGTCCAGGGACTGGTATCTGGGTCTAATTCTAGCTCTTTTGCACTGCCTGAGTCACAGGTTTAATTGTGGCTCCATGCCTCAGTTTGTTCATCTGTAAAAGGGAGATAAAGGTATTCCCTTTATTTGTAAAATGTTTTTGAGAGCTGCTTAAATGCCACCAGGGAAGGGGCAGCACTGATTCCTGTAGCAGTCAATAGCAACAGTTTAATTTGTTTCTCTAGAAGCAGAGCTAGCCCAAAATGGGCAACTTTTGTCTATGTAATTTATTGCATTTATCACCATGGTATCTGAGCTCTAAGAGTATTATCCAAATTCCACTGAATTCACTGAGTGTCTTTCCACTGCTTTCAATAAGTTTTGGATTTGACCCCAAAGTCACAAAAAAACCCCTGAGGAATATGTCAAAAGAATGTAAGTGGGTGTGAGTTGAAATTGAGGAGTTTGGAGACCGGAGTATGCAGAACAGTAGCTATTTAAAGACCGAGTTTGCTACCGAGTGTTCCCTTTTAATAGGGTTATATAAATACATTCCCGTCTCAATATGTGTGGAAAAACAGGCAGTGAGGTGAGACTCTATTGCTTTATTTCTTATGGGAAATATTGTGCATAGCTAAGCCACCTCTTCCCCTTTCCTCACCCACCACCCACAGTCCCTGGAAGGCTTCGACAGCTGTGTACAGTGCGAAGAGGCACATCCGGGAGCGCCGCGAGAGTTAAAAAGTTCACAGCCCTGCCTTTATAATAAAGCCCCTGTTTTCATTGCATTCCCACTTCGCCTTAAAGACTTGATCTGAATTTTGGCACTCAACATGTCAGAATGGGAGGGGAGGCTGGTTATGCCTTTTTATTATTATTATTATTATTATTTTATTGCTCTGCTCCCTTGCAAGGAAAAAAAAGGAGGAAAAAAAATAAATGAAACGTTCCTGCTTGGCTCTCTGCAAAGACCAAATGAGTTTCAGTACAGCTCCCTCGGGCCAGGTGTGCTCCCCGCAGACAATCCCTGCCTCAGTGGGCACCAACTGGCATTTCAATTACCATTCTTAGGAAAAAAAGTCAGTAGCCAAAGAGGACTGAGAGATGAACCCCTCTCTTTCTTCACCAGTACCATATGTGAGGTGCAGTGACCGATAGTTCAGGTCAGGAGATGCTGATACTATAACTTAAAAGAATCCTATTAAAATGATGGAAATCTTTGGCTATGAAAAGTGGGGTCCACACCTGGATAGTAATTGTGTTTCAAAGGAAATCCATCTGGTATTTTATTGCTTATTTTCTCCGTGCACTTTGTGTACAAGAATAATACAAGGGCTGGAATATTTCATATCGGGAGGCTTCCAAAAACCTGTTTACACTCTGTCAGGTCAATAAGCTACACAGATTTTTGCAATATTATCTCAATTATGGGTAACTATTGGAATACACATTTTTTTAAAGCCTTCTGAAAAACACTGGCGCAGGTCCTTGGAGCAGGCAAACTCTTGTGAACTCTACCAAACTCCATGAAACTCATATACCCAAAAAGCAGCTAAGTCTTCTGTATCTGTAAAGTTTTACAACTACAGCTGAAGTCAAGGGAGGCTTCTTTTTGCTATCAACAGAGCTAGGGAAATCTGCCTGCACTGAGGATCGAATAGCGTCTGCCTCCATGTGCTGGAAAGTGGGACACAAATGTCACCAGGTGCGGGACAGTGCAATGATGGGGGAACCCTCTGGCCAAGAGAGAACCAGCTCCAAGACTGTGTCTATGTATTAATAACACCAGGCTTGAGCTGGATTGGGCCTGTCTGTGTGCAAACAGCCATGAAAATATATTATAAAGAGCACATTTTAAAAGGAAAAAGTCTATCTAAATTGGGTAGCGGTCTTTAAAGACCTTGGGCACCCAACAGTCTTACAATAAAATCACATACAGCCAAAGTGACTTGGTTACAAGGCAACCTCTCCTTCATTGCTGATTCTAGTGATTTTATTAATTCTAAGGAATATATCACAGGTCTCAAGATGACCGATGTTTTCATTAAAGCCTTGGTCTCAGCTATTAGGTGATTGTTATGAACCTCAGCTTTCATTTTTTAAAGTTTTAGCTGTCGCCGTTCAATGAAACGGTATTAAAAATAAACTGAAAACTTAAAAGCAAGAAAGATGAAAAAAAGGTAAGGTAAACCCTATAGAAATGCAGAAGACAAATTAAAAAAGATTATTATAGCAATTATTTCTTACCTATCTTGAATTTTTAGTAATCATGTTTGATGACTAGAGTAGACGTTACTGCCTAGCTGACAGCAGCAAAGTTACTTTGAATGAAACCCGTGTAACAGAATTTGGCTATAAACTACATTTGCTTTAAATTTGTGCAACCTCTAGTACAGAACTAGGAAACAGTCACAGATTTAATTTAATTTTCACTTGTGATGCTCCTTGCATATTGTGGGGGATATGAATTTGGCAACGAGTTTGCATTTGTTAGCACATATAAATTTACCAGGAATGTTTGGTCTTGCTGTTAAAGCCCAGATCTAGAACACAGGAATATGTCAGAAGATGAGTGTCATTTTTAAAAGCAAACTTAGAAATCATGTATTTCTGTTGAAATACTTCACAAGTAAACCAACTGCACCCAAAAAGTTGAGAAAGCAAAACCAAGACATATTCTGAAATATTCTTTTTAAAAACCTAGTCCATTATTTCTAAGATTTGGAAAACCTGACTCATGAGTTCTAAATACTTGGAATTGGAAATACTGCTGTTAACTGCTCGGCATTGTTTCACACAGCATCACCCAGATCCCAGGACAAATTTCTGTCTCCCTAACTAAATTTAAGAGAGTAGGTTTACTGAAATAACTTGCAGAGTCATACTCTAGCATCTTAGATTCAATAGTAGATGTTGGCACTTGGTCTCCTACCCACTCCTTCTGTGTAAGTATTGCTGCAGGCACTGAAAGGCCGAGCGTCCCAGGGTGCTGTGTGTATTTTGGAAGATACAGATATGAGATTTTGCAATGAACCATCCCGTGTGACCCTTGCTGACACAGATAAGCCCAGGTCCCTTAGGAGAACCTGGACCTGGACCTCTTCTGCTTGAACTCCCCCAGCTGTGAAGTGGAGGAAGTAGCATTGCTAAGCCCTAAACCACTAACTACTGTGTAATTAATGTAACAGAGTCTAGAGCATCACGACACCACGCTGGGGAAGCTGGTACGGACTCACCTTAGGACAGCTTGTGTGTATGAAGAGCAAAACGTGGTGCAGAGACACCGGCTCAGGAACTTGGACCAAAATAGGGTGGAGAAGCGCTACGTAGAGCTGGCTCCACTGCACATCACTGCTGTGTGTTGCAGCCCGGTGGGGAATAGCACTGCGGTAACATCATGCTGGAGAGAACAAAATTGGAAGACACATTGAAAATATGTCAATTTATGAAGTTTTCAAAAAGGTACTTAGAAGTGTTACAGTCCAGAAAAGCCCTTTTTTTCTTTCCTTAAGCAGGTGTAGAAAACAAAAGAGACATGGATGGAAATTTGTGCTTTGCTCAGAACTTAATTTATTTCTGTTTGCTTTGCTTGACTCCTCTTGCCAATGGGGTCAGTCTCAACTTTTTTGTTCATGTCAGTTTATTTTGGATGAAATTCCTAAATTCACATATGCAAACTCAAATAACTATGTACATCCACGCATAACCTACCCATGCTATTAAGTGGAAAAAGCCTCCTCTCAGCTTGAGGAGAACCTGCTGTCGACAAACTCCTTCTCCTCTGAACCACAACCTTTGACTCGTCCTGTGGGGGAGAAGGGAGAAATGCAATCAGGTGCAGAATACCAATACACCCCTCTGGGGTGACAGACATCCAATTTCCAAGCAACCATTAAAAGGTCCATATGGAATTTTGTGTTTAATACAAAGAAACAAGAAACAGGAAAACCCAACAGCGAACACATGCCGTGTGTCACTTCTGCCTGAGAGCTTGGGCTAGTGTCTGAGCCTTTCCAGGTGCTCTCTTCTGCACTGAGAGCGAGCTGTGGGGATGTTCAGCACGCTTGAGGTGCTCTTACAATTTATTATTATTATTTTAACTAAGAAATCAGCTGCTTGGTCCATTTGAGGAGGGTATGGCTTTGAGACAGATGTGGAAATAATCTGAAAACATGAGGGTCAGGCAGTGGAACGTTTCCAAGATTACATGAAACATTAAGCAAGTGAACGGAAAACGCTTATTTTCCCATCTTGTATTCCACAGCAAACTTGGATTTCTCAAGCTTATCTTCCTATCAACACTATAACTAAAGACTAATTGTGTTTTCCTCCACATTTTTTTGAAGTTCAAACCTAGAGTCTCCCCATTCATACCACCAAAAAGTTGTTTTCCCCACCTGCGGCGTCAGCTCAGCAGCCAGCGTGCAATGCCAGAGACGCTGCTGGACTACGGGGAGCTGCTACAGCCCATGGGCCTGTGGAAATGAAGATGAAACGAGGCTCAGTTGTGTGCAGCACATTGATGAGATTTTGGCCCCCATTTCAGCATGACCCAATAGGTTTAAATTGCTTCATTTCTCAGCCAGCCAAGAGCAAATGGGTGGTAGATGCGATATGACTGTTCACCGGAAATCACTCCTGATTGATTTAGCTTCTCCTCCTCGGTAGTGTATAGGCTCAGTATATGGCTGGGCACATAAATTACATAGAAAACACCTTTCACGGTTGTGTATAGCGTATATATATGTTTTCACCCCATCAGAGGCGAAGTTTTTATGAAGTATGAGCTCTAGGTGCATACAGAATAGAAACGACCGTTTTTAGCTGCTCGACAAAAATAAAGACACATTTCAAAATAATAATTTTGAGTTAGAATAAAGCAGAACCAAGTAACTTTGATCATTTTTTTTTTAGTTGAATAAAGAAACAAACAGAAAATGCTGCTGCTGGCTATAAAAACAAGTGAATTTCTAGGACGTTTTTGTTTGTTTTTCAAAAACTAGTAAGAGTTGTGAAATTCAAAAAAGTTTTCGGTTCTCATTAACAAGATTTCAACAGTTTGGGTTTTGCTTCTGCCTTTTTGAAAGAAGATAAAAGATGTTTAATTTTAACACGTTTACAGAAAAAAATTTCTACTATCACTGTTACATTATCATTTCTGGCGGAAGAGTAACAAAATATTGGAGAATTATTCATAAGAATCATTTGGGTGATCTATATACTTTCTTGTGATTGGAACAAGGACCTCATTTCAGGCTATAACACTCTCTACCCACGAGTTGGGCATTGAGAACAGTCACTTGAACCTCAACTAAAGACAACAGAAAGTAAAATCAGGGAATAAAGCTTCAAGACAAGGGGTGTTTTTGTCTCGGGTTTGTGCAGCACACACCAGCAGGGTCCTAACCCCAGCCTGCATTTCCCAAGGGACGTAGCACTGACAATCATAGGGATACATAACAGCAGAAACTGGTCAAGGACCGGGGTCTCCTCTCCCGGCTGGCTGGAACACGCAGGAGAGCCGTTCCTTTGTTGGAAGAGGAAGGCTGCGAGAAGAAATGGGAGGAAGTGATTTTGCAGGCCTGTGCTTAATATTCATTGAGATTAGGTTTTAGACCAGGTAAATTTGGACAAACACCTGAGGTGAGATTTTCAGATTCATTATCTGAGTATCCCAGTTTTTAAGACACCCGTAGTCGCTCTAGCTCTAAGTAATATGTCTCAAAGATATTTTCCATCCTTAAGCTCAAAATTTCAAAACAACCCCAAGTGGGAAGACTTCTTTTTCTCCTTACCCAAGCCAGCTCCCACTGAAGGCAATGGAGATTATATTTTTTTTCCGTACAAAAAATAGGGTATAGGTTTACAAGACTCAGGTCTGTTTTAATATTTTAATGTTCCTTCAGTTCTGAAACCTGTGGTGATTGTCTAGTTACTGTAAAGCAAATCGTGCGTAACTGCTGACTGCAGAAACCCTGGAGAAAGTTACCATCACAATAAATATCTGATGATTAATAGTTGCTAGCAAAATTCCACTGTTCATATCAGTTTGGTGAAAGAAGAAGGGGAATTTATATATTTTAACTGCAATATATTACTTGTTCAATGCAATACGAACTCCTGCAGCATAAAGACCATCCTTGTAAACCACTGCCAGAAATCCCTACCAGTCCCGCAGGATCCCAATCAACGCCTCCCCAATTTTCCCAATCAAAGCCATGCAACTCAGCAAAGCACACCTGCCATAAATCTCGAAGCATTACCAGCTTTCAGCGAAAACTGGTAACATTACGGCTGGGGGATGATGTATGGGGATGTCACCAACTCCCCCTTCGCACGCACATACCCCTTTCCCCTCTTGCAGGCGTTTTTTATCGGCTTCAGTGACTCAGTCGTTAACCAGCTCCCAGCCATCCCGCTGAATGACAGCAGCCAGCGGCGGCTTTCGAGTGGTCAGCGGCCGATGTTTATGGGAGGGTGGGGGCAGACGGGAGCTGGGCGTAATTAACGGGACAATTGAATGGGTTATGCCTCTCTGATTTCAATTAACCTCTGAACTTTGCAGTGACAAGATCTCTTGGTTACCAACTAACTTCAGCAAAACCCAGATGTTACAACTGGTTAATCCGAGATCTCAAACAGCGTATAGTTGGGATGTGGCGATACTCTCTTTTCAGACCACTTCATGCTCACTGAAAGAAAAAGGAATAACATTTCAGGCTTTAATACCATTATTGTGTTGGAATTGGGGTCTGATTATTGTATCGGAGATGGAGTCTGATTCTGTTCCCATTTCAGATCAACTACAGAATTCATTAATGGGAGGAAAACGAAGTCAAAAGACGCAGAGAAATATATTAATGACATTAAGGACACAGGCATTCAAAGTTTGCAAAGCAGATTAATGTACACAGGCAGATAAATAAAATCTTTGTTGAAGAAAGACTGAGATAAGCACAGAGTTGACATCAGAGAGTAAACCAATCTAGCTATGTTAAGAATAGAGTTTTCCATGATTTACTCATGTATTTTAAAGAGAGCACATTTTAGTTTTGAAATCAGCATGGAGTTTTAGAGATTCAGCACAAGAGGTTCTTTTAAAATCCTATATGAACTACAAAGATTTCTAGCTTGCAACAAAGCTACAAATGAAAATTAAAATTGATCAAAAAAAATGCAAATTTTTTAAATGAAAACATCTTTTTAATTCTTCTACCTTTTTAATTCAGAAACTAGAGAGAGAAATCCTGGGTTTGTTGGCCTTTGTTTTCAATACAATTGTGTCATTTAAAATGTCGAACATCTCTGGTTAGTGGAAACAGATTTAATTCTGCTATCTTTTATAGGGCCGCAATGGCTAAAGAGGATAAACTGTTATCACGTTGCGTATTGGCTTAAATGAATTTGTTCCTAATCTTTAGGCAGCTATAAATGAGAGCCAAATCTGAATTTATGAGAGGAGACTGTGCATTTTCATGTAGCTGCAGTTACAGCACCAGGTATGAGGGACACTGCAGGGTGCTGAAGCAAAACTAAAAGGCTCTCGTGCAAAAAAAGAAGATTATAAATATCAGCAAATGTGACCAGACTCATAACATTTTAAACATGACAAACATTTAAAAGATGGGCCATCCTATAAGCAATTTCAAAACAATTTGAAGACAAAATCAGCGTTGATGATAAGTGTAATAAACCTCTCTTTACAAATACGTTAGTAAATATATCGGTTTAAAAAGAAAGAAATACGAAGAAATATAAATTCATTTAAAAAAAATCTTCTGACTGAAAAGCGTAGACTATTGCTGACCACTTTTAGGACTCTGTTAAGCAATTCTTCATAGTGGAAATAGTACAATTAGTCAAATTAATCGCAAACCTGCAAATTCTTTATTCGTAACAGTAAATAATTATACCTATTAAGTAACTTCTTATAATGTAAATCTCACAATCTAGGCTGACATTATGGGTATTTAAAGCATCTGCAGTAAATAAGAGCCAAAAGTCACAGCTCCTTTAAAGTACAATATCCCACTTTTCAATATTTAAGAAATTCCACTGGATGCATTTCAGAAATTCCTTTTAGATGCTTGAAGATGCCCATGTTACAGCAGACTGCAGGAATGCCCTTCAATTTCTTACACACTACTAGCCCTATCTAATAAAGCCTAATGTCCCAATGATAGAAGCATCTGGCTCTTCTCCCCTAATCAATAATATTCAGCAAAAGTCCCATCTTCCAGCAGCAGCATAAATTATCACATATATGCAAATAGACTTGCTAATGTTAATTGCCAGGGCTGATTGGTGATTAATTTTTTGATTATGATCAATCATTCCGCAGGAATCTTAATAAGACATTCAAGGCAATCTGCAAATTGATAATAATTAGGGATCCCAACCGGTAACGCATCCACAGCCAACTATAAAACATCCCCGTGATTGAGCGTGTTCCTGGGAGCAAAGTTTCCCCCCTTCTGAACACAAAATGGAATGATCAGACTCTGAAGCCTGACGGAACCATGCTATCACATGTAACAAGAAGTTCCTCTTTTGCCATTTTTATGGTAAGAAATGAAATAGGGGTTTCATTTACATGACAATGCTTTGGAAACACTACCCCAACTGACAGCCTTCCAGTCCGGGAAAATAAGTGATTCGCAGGAGCACAGGATCCCGAAGAAACCAACCTCCACCGAGCGAAGGAACATCTCTCGGAGCAGTCCTGACAGACCCGCAGGGAACACAGTCAACGGCATGATACAATAAGAATTTCAGGCCATGCAAATTTAAAGAGGGCCAAACAGGAGGTTTGCGTCATGTCTTTTTTTTCTAGTGCAGACCCAGGCAATAGCATTAAATTTCCAGCAATAAGTTAGAAGAGAAATGCTTTCCCTGGGTGACACTTGTGTGTATACTTTAGGGTGAAAGTTCAGACGTTGTTGTAAATACAGCAGCTCAAAATGTAATGTGATTTATAATATTTTTTTAAAAAAACAAATTTTCTTGCAAACATAAGTATCCTCATACAACGTTTTAAACCCAAACTCTAACTACTGCTGAGTAGGAAGCAGAAAGTCTAAGTGACTGGAAGAGCTGAAGTTTCCCAAAGTCCTAGAGAGAAAAACCCCCTCGTCTTCCCCCTTGGTTTGTGGAAGGGAGTTTGTCCGGCTGCGCCCAACTTAGCTCTCTGCTCGCACATCCCCACGGGGCATTTCATGCGTGTACTCAAGCGCTGAGCCTCACAGAGCGAACAGCGGACTTCGCTCTATGTTCAACACAGACAGACAGATCTTGACACCTGCTAAGGAGAGCTAAACAGCCACCGCCGGCCGTCAAAAATGAGTGACATGCAGAAAGTGAGGAGTATAGAATAAAGTAAATTAAGGAGCACACCGCGTACCAGTGCTGGCCTGTCATGTTTTACTGATGTCCAAGCTTTTGAAATTCCTGTCTTCACAGCTTAATTCTGATTTGCACAAAATATTCCTTTTTACACGTCAAGAATGGCGTAAGGGAGTTTGAATATAAATGGAAATAAATCCCTGAGGTCTACAATTCTTTCAGTGTTGCCAAATGTACCATTTTATGATGAGGTCCAAGGTATTTTATTTGAAGAGCTTGCAGTTAGTACAGTGTAAGTAGCTCAGCTTTTGTTTTTATTAAAAGGACAGAGTAGGACTAGTCCCTGCTTTTATGTTAAATTTTCTGAAGAGAAGTTAGGTTTCCGTTGAATATTATTTTGCACAGGAAATATCTTCTTCCAGAATACGTCATCTTTTCAACAAGAAACTGAAACATGTTTTTTACAAAAAGTCCAGCTTTATGTGCAAGCTTTTACACAAATAGGAAAATATTTTCTTTTTCTCCCAGCAGTTTCAATAAAAATAAAAAAAACCCAACCCAAAACCTAAAGGAGTGCATGCTTTCTTTCTTTTCTATATAGTAAACAAGAAATGCTTTAAAATGACACATGTATACATTAAGTTTTTAACTATAAAATGGCTTTTAGCTAGGCACTTTTAAAAGCCTAGCTCCATTGCTCGTTTAATCTCAGTATTTCTCAGCCAGTTTCAAGAATTTTAAACACTTAGGGAATTTAGAGGCCACAGCAAGCACTGTGTCACAAGGACCAAAACCATTTACCTTAGACAAAACCAGCCCAATTTTTTTCTAGTTGTCCCAGATCAAGAACAACAACTCTATTGTCAGGGGAGCGATTCCATCGTTACACTGATGTCTTTGATAAACAAACCAGGTCCATACTTTTTAAGTTAACATTCCATTATTATTCTTTCTTTAATTCTGCGTATTTTCTGAAACCAAATAAATTAGCAAATGTTTAAGTTGTCTCTGCAGCTGAGATTCCTCACTGCCGCCTTTATAAATCTTGCTCAGGAAAACTGAAATGCTAACACGTTTCTTGGATTTGGTCTGTCATTCCTCTCTAGCTCCTCGCACTTTTACAATTCACAAGGTCATGAGTACAAAATGTGCTTGTTAACTTACACAAGAATAAAGCTGTCAGATGGGCTGAGGCCTCCTTGTGTACCAGTTTAGTGAAATATGATTATCCAAGCTGTGAAATGGATAAACCTATTAAATTAATAAATCTGCTGCCCTGTAGCCTACCACTGATGTCATTGCCTTACCTACATGGCACCCCTTCTTAAATTAATACTTGATAAAGGAATAAATCTTTTAAAGACATACACTAAAGCTTTGCATTGAAAAGTTATCTTTTGTGTTACAAACTGTATTTTTTACTTCAGTGGATGTAAGTGAGAGAAAATGAAATCCAGAAAAAAAAAAAAGAAATCTTAGAAAAACGTCATTACCCAGCTAACACTGTGGGCTGCTTCTTATCTGTACACAACTAATCACTTCCCTGTTTCTTTTTTTATTCTTATGTGTGAATGGATTTTAGTGCTCATGAAAGTGAAGGATAATTAGTAGGGTGGTGGATAAAGTGGAAGGGCACTGCCTTATCAAAGACAGATTGGGTCAGCTACACACGGGCAAAAGAAATCATGATTCACTTCTTTCAGCCGCTTTGATTTATTACTCTAAAGGTCCAACAATGAAGTTTCACATCAGGGGAGAGAGAAGGAAAAAGAGTTTCAAAGGGTTCATCCTTCTTGACTTCTTAGAAAGCCTTTAGCATATTGTGTTTGCTACAGTACAATATCACTGCTCCTTATTAATAATTTATTAAAGAGACACCTTCACAGAAACAAAAAATGCACTATGCAACGCACTGACCAAACATATGGTAAGACAGAATCTCTGCCCCTAAGATCTTACAGTCCAAAACATAAAAATCAAAAAGCAGATGGGAAACGAGCACAGACATAGGAAAGGAGCTGCTTTAAGATCACATGGCAAACAACCAGCAAAAATATGGAACAGAAAACAGATTCCCTAGATCCACACCAGTACCCACAGATAAACTTATACTTCAATAATGTTAAAAACGAGACAAAAATAAAACCCCAGCTCATCCAAAGGCATCCAACAGTGTGCTCAAAACTCAAAAGTGAATTTGTAAAAGGAAACAGGAAATGAAAACTAAAGAGGGTTGACATGATTACGGGGTGTTAATAAGAAAAGACATAAGCCAGGGGCCTTGATGTACAACTAGACAACAAGAGGTTACGTTTGGAGTCAGGGCTATGCTAATTTGCAAACTTGGGTCCATTTCATTAAGTGAGCTGAGAGACAGGCTGTCTCAGTCCAGCAGAGAGGGTTCTCATTATCCATGTAGGGAGCAAGAGATAAGAATCTTTTAATAATTGCTGGGAATTTTTTTTATGATGATATGGAATGCCAATTTATGCCTCTCCACTCAATGTGGATAAAAACCAGCCTCCTCCACAGTTCAAACCAGCCCCCACGCCAGCCCCCCTCCTGGCTGTGGCCATTAGGACAGGGAGTGAAAGCAGAGACTAATATGCTTGCCCGGGAGACCAGTGCTGCAAAAGTCCATTAAATGCACTTCATAGTGGAAACATGTTTGTTTACAGTGGATGAAAATCTTTGCCAACCCTTTTTACTTAATTGTTAATAGGCACAGATGTAGGATTTAGGGCCCAATTCAAACCCCAGTACCGCTCACGGACAGGACTCCTATTGACAAGGAGCCTTTAGACCAAATCCTTTACTAATTTCTTGTTAAGGAATGGTTCTGCATTGAGATCCTTGAAAAAAGCTAAAGAACATATATTACTTTGGTAAAAGCATCATTCACACTCCTTTCCCCTTGTCCCTCTCTCCAAAACACATCCTCTGCAGCCCTGGGAAAGAAGCTTTCAAGAAGCCAGAGGCTTGTTACAGCTATTCCCTTCCCTGCAATAAGCATCCCACCTACTTCGGGGTAAGCACATTCCAGATTTTGAGATAGGGACAAGCTTAGACTATAAGGGACTAATTTTGAGAGGCTTACATCTCTGACATGACCATACCAACCACAATTATGGCTACTGCTAAAAGCGTTGGCATAAAAAAGCAGGGGTAAAGTTAGACAAGGTCTCATGCTCTACTGCATAGTATTTGCTAAAGGCTGAGATACAGACACAATAACTTACCAAATCACACTAACAGCATTAAACTTTTAAGAGTAAAGTTTTCCCTCTGCCCAAACTTTTGCTGCAAGGAGGAAGGAAAACTGTTTCCACAGCCAAATCTGCTCCTTTGCTTGAAGTCACTGGCTCGGACTGTACATTAGTGTTGGAAAACACTGTCCAGGGAACTCCGAAGCTGTGCTTATCTCTGAAGCTGGCTGCACGATTTGTTTTTACGCATCGGGTCAGCCTAAGGACTATGTACAACTTATCTATCCCCTCAGCAGAAACAAAATTATAAGGCTCTCTTCAGCTGACCTTGCCTCTTTTCCCAGTTCCTAGTTGTTCATGAATGAACTTTAATTTTCCATATGCCCAGATATTATCTGAAATGATTTGGCAAATATCTTTTGTGAAAGGCACTCCCAGTCTTCACTTTGCAGACAAGACTGGAGCAAGGAGGACTGGCAAAAGGGAGCTGACTTTTCTGGATAAAAAGCTCATATGCTGGCTCCTTAATTAGATGGGTAAAAGTTGAGAACCAGCTATATGGGAAGAGATGCTCCCCAGGGTTACCCAAGAGAGTGGAAAGGAAGAGAAGCAGAGGGCAGGAGCAGCTGGAAAGGGCGCACATTTCTCCCCGGAGCCTGTGCAACTGCACTGGGACAGCTCTCGCCGAACGCTGAGCAAACAGAAGGTGTCCCATCCCTGCAGTACAGCCCCTCCTCTTCCTCACAGCTGGAAGAAAAGAGCACAAGGTTTGTACATAACACCTTGTCACACCCATACTGAAGCAGGGGCCGGATACACACTGTTCCTAAGCAGCTGTTCAGTCCTCCTCTAAATCAATAGCGCCCGTACCAAGGGATAAGAGAAACTCACATTCATGAATGTCACTTCTTGGGCTGCTGCAGAACAGGTTTCTTTTCAGAAGCAGTTGATTCTATGAAAAGGAGAAAGACACAAAAAAGCGAATGGCAGAAGGAAGGCCCAAATGACCCAGGTCCCAGGAGAAACCCCAAGACGTGCTGGCTGGGAGCCGGGCACAGGCTGTGGCTGGTCGGGAGCCAGGAGGGAGCGCAGAGGGATTAGCCACGTGCTTGCTCTTAACCTTGCAAGGACAGAGCTTCAAATAGTCCTCCTCGTAAAGCTCTGATAGAAGTTACAGTCTCGATTCTCCACTCTTCCCTCCCCCTTCGCCACCACCACTACTATCCCATCCCTCAGAGATATGAAGAAATATGAGCAAAGGCTGCAGTAGATCATGTCAAGCCAATATTAAATGCCTCTAATGGAGCTTAGATTAGACCAGCCTTCTTAAATGTCTGGATGTTGCCTGCAACACCCAGGGACTCTGCAACTGAAAGTCCTGATCACTGGGGAGGGAAGGGTCAAATACCAGCCTTGTGCTTAGAAAATCTCTTGGTTCTTGGTGTCTTGAGATTTATCCTATAAAGTGATGTTTGTAGTCCTCTCTTGTCAATGCTTTTTAACTAAATGGGAAACCACGTGTATTAACAATGTTGTCACGTGAGGTTTCCTTATTCTACACGTCAAACCAGAGTTGAAGTACCCGAATTACATAGTTTCAGGCTTTGAACACAATTCAGTCAGTGCTCATCAAGTCAATAGCCAAATTCTATCACTTTTGTAGCTTTGGGCTCCCCACATCTATGCTATTGCTGCATTGCATCACATTTCATGCCAGCCAGCTGTGGGATGATGTACCTCAGCCTTCATTTTTAAGTTTCCCTGTCTCCCAATCCACCTAACTAAGGAAATTCCAAGCTTTACTTTCTAATCAAAGACCTTGTCATATTAAAACATATGGTGATCTTTTCAACTGGATAAATGATGTCCACTAGGGGCTTGTATGAGACCACTAAACTTACTTTTGCTTTTGAATTAAATCACCAAACTTCAGCCTAGGTATTTAAAGATGAAAAACTAAAATTCAAAATCTGACACTCCCAAAGCTTCATCCTAGTTGCTCTGCTCTTTCCTCTCTCCTCTCTGCAGAGTCCTGTTGTTAAGTTGGGAAACCTATATCCAAGCTATTTTGGTCTGAATTTACTTGCAGTACCGAGATAAAAGTCCAGCTGTAACAGAATTTAGTGGGGTAATAGGCTCCAGATTCTTTTTTAAACTTATTTTCTATTAAAAGGAGACCTCTCTCTGCTTATTTCTCATAATTACAATATGAATTTAAGGTACTGTAAAATTAATAGAACACCAACTCTAGAGACAGGAGTCTCCTACGCAGGCAGACAGACAGCCTGTCCCTGCCCGTGCCCCCCAGCTGTGACCGTAACCCTACACATGATAACAACTGCTTTACCTCTAGGCAAACTCATTTATTGACCTTTTAAGATGGATGTTAAAAGACCAATTGAAGCTAATAACGTGCAATGCTCTTTGTGAGCTGGTTCCTTGACCATACAGAACAGATTTTAAATTACCCACCTCATTACATGCCACAAAAAAGCTGTGGAAAATTCACCCTCTACTACTATGACGAAATAGAGAGAGAGATACACACACAGAAAGGGAGATTTACAAGCTGGAAAGTGCAGATATGGTAAAGCCACCTTTAGCCCATGATTTGATTTCATGTTTTAGGAGGTTTTGGTAAACATGAGTAGTAAAACCAATCTTCATTGTCCCCTTTTCTTGCAAGCTACCAAGGGCCAAGGCACATCAGGATGGGCCTTTCAGCCTGGTGCTGGTGTCCAAGCAGGGCTGGACAGACAGGATCATGGTCTGGAGACCCTGCAGCCCATGACCTCGAGGTTCTGCAAAGGGTTGTGGAGCTGTTCCATTCACCAATTCTTACTCCAGCTGTTAATTTGGCAACAGCAGGCGGAGAGGCCTGGCCAGGAGAGCCGCAGCCATGGCTCAGAGTTGGTCAGGGAGGATTCCTGCCCTCTGGCTTGCCTGTATTGGGCATCCAAATCCACATAGGAAAAAAAATCTGTCTTCTCTGCCCTCATTTCACAAATAGGTGTGGGTCATGGCTGGAAGGCAGTGGCCGTGTGCTATGAATACAAGAAAGAGGAGATGGAAAAGAGACTCCTGTTAGTGGCTTCTGAAGAATGAGACATTACATCCCGCCACATACCTGTGATATGTGCAAGTAAAACAGATTTATATAAACACACATATTCGCTCAAGTGTAGGATACGATATAATTATAGCCAATTAAATAATTTTTCCTAAGATGCTTTTTAGAAATCAACTTGTTATCTATTCATCAGACTGTCAGTAAACATATCTCTCTCACATACAACATGTTTAACTTCTTCTCAGGTTACATTACTCATACACATGCCTTGTGGTAATTATTGTTACCTCTATCAGTTCCCAGCTTGTCAGAACACCTGCAAACAAACAAAAATATTAATAATTGAGGGAACTATCCTTTACCCAGGAGAGACTAAGTCATGAGGGTTGGTTTCTTTGTTTGTTTTTTACTTAACTACTTCTATATTCACATACATCTTCTAGAGCTGGGTAGGAGTTACTGTGAGCGCAGTCCTGGTAGCGTTCATTCATGCCGGCACCTTGGGGCAAGGGGACGGATTCCATCTAGAATCGAGAAGTTCAACTTTACAAAGCACAAGTTTTGCTTTTCTAGGTGTGAATTCAAACCTGACTGCTGTTCTTACACTTCACAGATGCAAATATATATATATATGTGTATATATATATATGCTCATTTTGGTTCATAAGGTTCATAAGCATACTTATTTTTGCCCATATATACATACTCGCATGTCCCGTCAGCGCATACAAGGATGCCCTGGATCTGTGGCCCGGCTGATAACAGTTCTGTGGGTTATGTTGGTTCTGGCTCAGTTTTCAGAAGTTATGTCTACATTTTTTTCCTTGCATCAGGCAGTTTTTTCAGAGGCAGACAGTGCTGCAGTCACAGATAAATAATGATGTATTGCCTGGCTCCAGAAACATCAAGTGGACTAGTGGTAAGTGCATTTTGTGATGTTCATGGCAATGGTACCACTAAAAAACCAGCATATAAAGCTGGAAGCCTGTCTTAGCCCCTCTACAATCTGGGCTTTTCCTCAACATCTACCATCTAGACCCATTTTAATCCTTCACAAACAGCTTCTGTCTTTACCCTAAGTAAGTCATGGAGCTTAAACAATGTTATTTAACCTCCCGTGCCCTCTCCCCATATTTCTACCAGTGCCAAACACCCATAAACTCATTCCAAAAAGCCACACGTTACCCAACCAATGCTGCCTAAGGAAAGCATTCAGGAGTGTTTATGGGGCAGCTGAAGTGTAATGATTTAGTAGATGTTTATAAATGTTTATACTGTACAGATTAACATTCCCCAGGGGGCCTGTAATGAAGAGAGTGCTCCAACTGGAATCAAACCAGCCAGCCTAGGCTGAATGAGCATGAATGAATCCTGCTGGCCTACCCTCACGAGCCGTTTACTCAGTTTGAACGGATTTCCTCTATCCATGCTCCTTCAGCATTTTGTTTTGGGAGAGGCAGAAGAGGAGCCTGGTCTCAGAAGGAGCACAGTTTGGAAACAATCTCGAAAATCCAGCCCATCACTTGGATTGTAGCAATTACTCACAAATAGCGCTAGACAAAAGAACAAAGAGCCCAACCCTTCTGCTGTGGAAGCTGAGGCTGAAGCTCCCATTGACTTCAAAGGAAGCTCGGTCTCAGCCTTAGAACACAGTTTTCAAAGACTCTACCAAAGTGTAAACACTGAAAATCACATTGAAGCAACTAAGTACTGCTATTGGACCGGAATCAGTGTCTCGGTATTTAGAGCTTAGAAGTTTCATGTTAGGTCACTATATTTGAAAAACCTGACTTCAGATGCTGTGACGCTGTGCTGGAGGTTCACGGCGATGGCTAGTGAGCTTCTTTTTCTAGAAGAAACACTGAACAAATACAGCAGGCAGTTTCACTGAATATCTAGCTGAAGGTGATGGACATCTTTCATTCAGAGTGAGGGAACAATTGTAATTTGCTCAGCGATGGCTCAAAGAGTAAAAATACTTGCTGCTGGGATGCATACAACGGGTTTCAAATTGCCACGGGATTAACAACATGAACACTGATCCCAAAAAATAAGGCTGGGAACCAGGGGATGAAGCTGTGCCTGCCTCCATGCCTCAGAAGCAATGAGCAAGCAGGTTTCAAAAGATGCTAACAGCAGTGATGACCCTGGGAAGCATGAGAGAAAGATCATTTCTTTTGGGCATGGTGCCAGGTGAAAAAAAAAAAAATCAGCCTGTGAAATCACAAGTAAAGAAACAAACCCCTCTGGATTTCTGCTGTGGTCAGGAGAGTAAGACTTTCTATAAATGACACATGGATATATGCAGAAAGTGAATCATCTCAAAGGGGCCAGGAAAGGGTGGGAAGAAAACCGAAAGGATCATGGCATGGCCATAATCAGTATGGGCCAATAAAGGTGGCCAAAACCATCAAGAAGAGTGATCTCTATCTTCAAGAGGGGGATACCCCTGCCAGTGGATTTCTGAAGACCAAGGGCCCACAATCTTCTTCAAGCTGTACTTTTTTGCTGATGTGATAAGACTTCTCACTTCTCCCAGAATTGTTCTACCTCTGGCTCTGATAGCTATGTGTCTGCCTAGACAATAGTACCACACACTACAGGTGTTCTCATAAAATACAAAATATTCCTTGCAAACTCTTAAGCTACAGCACTGAAGGCAAGTCCCGTTGAAAACATCTGCTGTGATTCTGCAGCTTCTCTAATGGATCGGACAGAAGTAGAGGGCTCAGTACATAAAGACATTCCTTTCAATGGGTTTCTGAGACGTTTTTAAAGGCTCAAAATTAAGTTTTCTTTTAATCTTGGATGGAGACACTGGACAAAGGTAATTTTGTCTGCAGTGGCTTATTTGCCCATCTCACAAAGCTGTCTGAGCTAGTTACAGTGTTTGGCAAACACTCCTGGTACAAGTTCTACACTGTAACCCCACTTGGGTCTTTAGACCAGTGGAAAAGACAGATCTCTGAAATCTTCTAGAGCGCTGTAACCATCAGGTAATTAGCTGTAGCAGACTTACAAAGTAGGAAAAGCTCATGAGAGCTCTGAAATGAAAGCACAAAATGCCTCCTGGAACTAATTTTAGAGTGGCTTGAAGTATTTAATCCTGCAAATTATTGCCAGTGAGGAAACATCAAGGTACTGCTGGATCTTAATAGTGGCAAACCAGCAGGAATGGTTCACCCTAAGCCGCCTCCTGCTGATGGCTAAGCAATCAGACACGCTTTACACCACTCACAAGGTGCAGGGGCGGCTATGTTTTGTTCCCAAAGTGGCCTGGAATTGTTCCTCTCCTCTTTGTGTCTGCAAAGGATCCTTTATCAGCAAAGCCAACACAGCCCTTTGCAAATAGCAGAGAGTAAGGAAGAGGAGAATAAACACTGGGGGTGCAGACAGCACCCCACCACTGCATCATGCTAGACCCCAGTTCCACGGATGCTCTTCATCCTTCAGAGGACGGGGAAGGGCTTGTGGAGGGGCACAAGGAGGCAGAGTGCTTTCTTCTTTCATAACGAGGGTCTGTCTCATTTGGAAAGATGCCCAATTCCTTGCTCTGCTCATGAGTCCTCATTAATGAAGTTGAGGAAATTGGATGTCTCCTTTCATCCCTCTAGGAGTCAGTTTTTCCATGCATGAAGCGGGGAAGGTAAAAGTCAACGTTGTGAGGGCTGTTTTTAGGAATAGGAAATGGCAGATATGGGACTAGAAACCAACTTCCTAGGTTCTTGAGCCCAACCTGCTCTTACATACATCTTCAGATCTGCAATCCCCTTCTTTATTTTCATCAGACACCATGTGAGGGAACTCAGAAACTCCATGCTTCTTCCCATTGGGAAGCCACTCAAGAATCCTGTTTCTGGGCTGGCTAAAAAGCTTCATTTATTTTCCAGACTAAATTTATTCATCACCAATTAATATCCATTTGTTTTTGTGCCAAAATATTCTTTTATCTTTAACAAGTATTCTGTCTAGCTCTGTGAAAGCTATGTACTTGATTGCTACAGAACCTAGGAGTTTCCTCTGCCACAAGCCGTAGGAAGAAGTGTTAATAACAGAACGTACTGTAATACCCCATGCAAATTTTGCAGGAGCCCATCCAGGTGTGTGCAAGAACCGATGTGCTGATTTCAAAACTATTTCCACTAACAGCTTTCCCAGCTGGAAAGCTTTTCTCATCTTTTAAAAACAAAGGAGATACAATAACCTACAGTTTAACATCTTCTTGAAAACTGCTTACCAGATAGTACAAGCTGCAATGTCTCTTCCTCTCCAAAAACCACCAGGCACCAAGAAGCATCTCTTCTATAGAGATAAGAACTAAGGTCCTGCATATTTCTTTGACCAACAAGCATTTTCAAATGCAGATTTTGTTTCTTTTTTGCGCATGCACCATGTATATTTGCAAAATCAAGCAATCGAAATGTCAGAACTAAAGTAAACCATAAAACATTATTCATCTGCATTATGAGTCACCCTTTAAATATAGGATTATGTCTTGTTTTCCACCAGATTCTACCTCAGAATGGACAGTGCTCACTTAATAAGAAGATATTCAATATTTTGTTACAGCGTCATTATTCATCCTGTGGCTTGAGGCCTTATTTACCACATAGTATTCAAAACCTGCTTGGAAGACACAATTGCTAATTTTCTCGTGAGTTTTTCTAGGGCTTTTATCAGTATGGCATATGAGTGTTTCACAATGTTAATTTCTTTTAACAACACCCCGCAAGACTAGAGGATATTATTATTCCTGTTTAACAGATGGGAAACTGAAACACAAAGAGATTCAGGTCAAAACATTCTGCTAACGCTGGGTACCCAAACTGAGATGTCTGGGAATTGATTTCTCGGAATGTTTAACGTTGTATAGCATCATATGTCAGGAGAAATACCACTGACAATCTATTCTGCAAATGGGAACACAGAAAACAAAATAAAATGAATAGCCAGTTGGGAAGTTTCGCAGTATTCAGATGCCTTAGCCATGAGATGCCCCATTTTCTTTTCAACCCTCTGCCTCTTACTACACTTTTCCCAGCTTCCATACCAAATACAGGCAAAGTCCATCAAACACTGGCTTCCTCCGCTACCCAGCCGTGACTCATCTCCTGAGCTGCTCCACCTTCTGAACCGAATGAGACCAGGGTCCTCTGCTAAATATAGTACGTGGTCGTGTAATTAAAGACTATACCAAATACATGTACAAAAGGAAGCCAAATAAACACTATGCAGGAAGCCTTAATTTCACAATTTCCTGACACCCTTTTCTAAATAATAAGCTTTTCAAGGGGAACACTGTCTCCATTATATATATACATATATATATAAAAAATATTTTTATATATTACCCATATATATACACACACATATATAAGATAAATGTAACAGGATAAAAATGTTGTAAGTGTAACAATATAAATTTATATATATTTATATAATTTATATAAATAAATAAATTTATAAAATAAAATATAAATAAAATTTATCTATTTTTATATATTTATATTCCTGAGTCTTATCAGCTGAAATTTTCTAAAAACTGGAAAAGTTATCTGGCATGTAATACTAAGCCCAAATGATCAAAGTTTCCAAGTTGAAATTAGAGGTGATCAAAATCTGCCTGTAGGTTTTAGTTCAGCATTTTGCCTGTGTCCTCCCTGTTTCAGGGAATCAGGATATCCCTGTTTGTGTGAATCAGGACCACTTCTATTTTGTAACATTCACTGCTGAAGGAATACCTAGAGGCAGCACGCAAATTTCCAGTCCACAGGAAATTCAGTTATTTCATAATTTCGTTTCATTCTGAATCGGGAGAACACCCATGCCTCCCTTGCCTCAAACTTTCAAATTTCCCTTGAGATTTTATTTTTGTTGGGTTTAAATTGTTCTAAATAAATCAACCAGAGCTGATACCAGCATGGGAAGTTTCAATGTGAATGTTCAGAGCTTGAGAGTTTGACAGAGTTACAAGGAAATAAAGAAGCCTGGGAAGTTTCAAGTAATCCTAGTTACAGGCACATCACCAGCTATTTCTGAAACACCACTGTAGTAGAATATAAATTTTGTAATTAAAAACTTATTAAATGTGCTATGTGTTATTTTCAATGCAGTGATACCAGGGAAGGTATCCTCGTTTTCCAGATACTTTTACTGCCTCTCCCACTTAGACATATCAGAGTGAGGAGCGAAGCCCTGTTCTCCCCCATCCACAGGGATGCCTCATTTCATACATTTGTGAAAAAAGACCCAAATCTGAACACTTTTAACTTAAAGGACCCACCACTAACCTGTAAAAGAAGGAACGGCATCCCATACGGATGCAGGGACTCTCAGGAAGAGCTGTGCCAAGCCAGCTCTCTCCCACAGCTCTGAGCACAGGTAACGGCACTTGTGGGCAGATGCGGGTTGAAACCAGGGTTTGGGACAACCAGGCATTAAATGCAATGGAAAGCTGGACAGTTTGGCTGTTTCACTGATTGATAGTTTGTTCTTCTGTGTTTTCTTATCAAGGTGACATCAACTTGACTCAGATGCCTTTGAAGGATACCCTGGGGCTTGCTGTGAACCTGGGCTTCTCCTCGTTCACAAAGGATCAGTCAGAAGAACTGCACGAGAACTGTTCGATCAAAAAAACCCCCTATGTCAGGATCTTCTATTTTGAAGGGAGGTGAGAAATGGGAATTCAATACTCATCTGAGAATGGCTCTTTCTGTAATGCTCAGGCAGTGGAAACCGCTCAGCCCCGCAGCTGCCAGCAGCCAGCGAGGAATTCCCCTGTCATGAGGGCCGTGACTCACGCGTGCCCCTGCTGCTTCTCTCCCGCAGATGGAGGGGCCAATACTTGCGGTCTGGGATGTGTCAGGAGAAGGGACCTGGCAGAGCTCGCCTCGTTACACAAGCTCCCCGTTCCCACCCAGAGGCACGGTCCACCCAGGGCAGGGAGCCACTGCAGGTGACACGAGCTGAAAGGTCCTTTTAGGGCTGATATTTCTTCCCTTCCTTCATTTTCCTTATTCCTCTGCTCCTCTGGAATAATCAGAGTAACCCAGTCAGCTCCCAGGCAATCACGATACTGTTAAAAAAGTCTATGGGATTTTTAGCATCGGTTGCAGCAGTGTAAAGTGAGGTCGTCCCCCCCACAGCAGCACTGAAACAGGTATTGAGGTCCCCCATCAGTTTTGCTCAATAAATTAACAACGGAGCGAGCTGCTGCCACAGCAGTGCGAGCCATCTGCAACATTTGTATTTGTGCTTTGGGTATTTATGACTGTGTTTTTCACAAGCCCTTTTAATGCCTCCAGGAGTAATTTATGGGGACAGAATAGCATGAAAAGAGCAGATCCCACTTATTTAAACCTCTGGATGATGAAAATCGCATGAGAAGAGCAGGTTTCACATTGTTTCCTCTCCATAAATGGCTTTCTGAGGCAGTAAAAGCCATGTAAAAGCAAACATAAACACTACAAACACCAAGATGTTCAGGTTTGTTTGGGCCTACCCAAACACTGCATGGAGATTTTCAGGTTTATTCAGGTTTGGCCTCTGTTTTGCTAATTCATTCCATAAAAACGTTGCAGGTTTTAGTTACTGTTAACACAACTAACTAGATACACGTACTAAAATTTCTTTTAACTAATTTTACTACAGGATAGGATTACTTTATAAAAACAGTTCTTACTATTAAACTTGTTACTTTTCAGATTGATGAGTAATGTGTGTGACTCTGGCCATTCTTTTTCCTTTTCTTTTTTTTTTTTCTTCCTTTTTTTTTTGGCAGCTCTTCCTGCTCTGGAGCATGAAGCAGACTGATCTGGACACCCAGGATGGTCCAAGTTTCCAGCAACTGTCATGCTGGTTATTTATTTTATAAAATAAGCAAATTAGTGAAGCATGACTTACAAACTTGCTGATCCAGTGAACACTCATCTGTGCAGTCACATTAACAATCGAAACCTTTTGGTGCTAAGAGTAACACCACTGACCTGGGACATTTCACCAAATTTCCCTCCTAGGGCTGGGCAGTATAACTTTGGAGGTATCTGTCACGCACAAAAGCTTTACATTGTTTGAAGGGTGACGTGACATTTCTGAAATAAGTAGCATTTGTCTATATAAGGCAAATTAAAGAGGTTTCTTTGCCCTGTCTTTTCTCATTAATTGATACTCTGACTCCCTAATTTCCAGATAAAATCACAGACCGTAAGATATAATGTTTGTCTACTTCAGTTCTACTATATTTCATGCTTTGCCTCATGAGACCTAATTTATTACAGTGATGGATGTAATATAAGGATATATTTTAAACAACCACGAGTGTACCTGCTTGGCTGCTCATTTTTCACTAAGTCATTCCAGGAAGCATTTAAAAGTCAGAAGACTGCCCCAGAATTTGTTTGAATAATCCAGGCTTCATGATTCTGCAAGACAGGATAGAAAGTTAACTGGAGAGGTTTCCTCTGCTGCGAGTCACACCAAAATGCCATAAAGGCAGCCCGATCCTCTAACACACTGTTTTCACACAGTGTCACGGAGCGAAATCTCAATCTAGACCTTCATCCAGCAAAAAAACCCGCACACACGCTCAGCTTCTTTTACTGTTACCTCTGTGTAATCAGAGGAATTAATCCACACCACATAAAGCTGCAAACACAGAACCACAGAACGAGTTGGGTTGGAAGGGACCTTTAAGGGTCATCTAGTCCAACCCCCCTGCAGTAAGCAGGGACATCTTTCACTAGATCAGATTGCTCAGAGCCTCATCAAGCCAACACGTTCAAGTCTCTGCAAAATCACAGCTACGACAGACCTGAGCTTTGGGAAACTGCAGGATTATTCACAATGTCACCAGCCTGATTCAGCAGAAGGCACACGGAACCACTCCGAGTCACATTTAAAGCTGTTTCTGGGTACTGGGAAAAGTTGTGTCCCCTGAACAAAATGTAGCTTTCCCTCAGCTTCTCTTTCCTGGGTTTAAGGAGAATTAAACCTTTATGAAACTTGCTGGAAAAAGTGGGGCAGGAGGATAGAGAAGGACAATTTATCTCTAAATTACATTGCTCTTCAGAGTAAACCACAGAGAGCTGTAATGGGACAAGTAATTTTTTTACATGGTATAATTAATTAGAACCCATAAAACCCAATTAAACAGCACTTTTGAGACTATCAAGTGGTGCATGTTTGAAACTGCAAATATGACAGTATAAGTACATTTTTATAGCTGGGCACACTCCTCAGGATTATTTTCAGTGCTCTACTAAAATGGGAAATGGCACCAGTTTGGCCCCTGCTAATAAATCGTTTGGAAACAGGCTATATTAATAATGTTTATGGGGGTAGGATGGAAGCCAGATGGGGCAGGGAGGGGAGCGTGAAGGTGGCATAATATATTGGCCTGGAAAATATAATCCAGGCCAAAGCAGAAATTCAATCTTGGTGTGTATCGGAGCGGGCTGGGAATATAAACGGCAAGGTGGTGGGCTGGAAGGGGACTCACCTCGAGAGACCAGGGCGAGCATTTCCAAGGTAAGGAAGGTCCATTGGCATGAGAAGGGGAGCAAAGAAAAAAGCAATACTCCGGCAGGTTTAGCTGCTTCTAGCAAGGCAGGGGCTTGTCCCATTTGCCTGTAAACGAGCGATGGTGCTGGGGAGCTCCCCTCACCCCTGCCTTTCGCGGCTGGAATACCCAGTCTGGCCTTATTGCCCCAGGAGAGGGCTGTTGCGTGTGTGTGTGTACGTGATGGGCTCGATGCAAGTGTACGAGCTTGATATACAATCTAGTGTGAGTAAAAGCTCACTTTGCCCTTGTTTATTTACATGAGGCCCCATTTGTGTTTAACTTGGCAGCCAAGAGGTCTGCGCCTTGTGCCAAGCACTAATTCCTTGACTGCCCTGACAGGCCCTGGCGTGCACACCTGAAAGTCATTAGCGCTCGGACCCATTTTGTTCTCACATTTCGAGGCAGTGACCCGCAGCCATGTACAGCTTCAGCAGACACTTTATCATCTCCCCTGTCATCGGCTTCGAGCTCGGCAGCCCGGGCACTGCCAGACCACAATAAGCAACGAACTAACGAGGGCTCGGGAGAAGCCTCTATCTTAGCAAGCGGCTCCCCTCTTCTGCACGGAGGGCAACTGATACTCAGTGGAGGCCTTCTTTCTTCTTGAATTATGAGTTTGTTTGGGTTTGGAATATTTTATCCTTCAGAAAACAGCAATGCAGTGTGATAAGTAAACAACCCGTGACAGCTGAGCTTGGGTGACAGAACCAGACAGATTAAATTCTAACAGCCCCATTCAACTGTACAATGCTCCTCGTGCAAGCTGCTCCCCAAAAGGGTAGCTTTATCTTATCAGTCACTCAAAAAACTCCTTCAGAGTCACCTATCAACACAGGAAGGATATTTAATCTAGAAATGCAAAAAAATATACTTTCAGATGAAATTAGGAAGGAGAAACGTAGTGAACAGCTGGTCTGGATAGAAAGCATTGCAGTGGAGGCTCACACCATCTATGGCAAGAACATCGGGAGGACTTAAGAGTGTAAAGGAGATAAGACCTTTCTGCAGAAATGCTATTGCACTGTATGTTATGCTCTCCGAAGGATTGTAGAGTGCCCTCACATTCTTTATTACACATAAGGAGACTATTCATCTCTTAGTTTTTAAGAATCCATTTACTAAATTATATAATCTTCTAAACATTTGCATTTCATAAGACTTATGCCATTTCACCTACACTGAGACCCTTAAGCTTTCAGCCCTACATAAGTTATTTCAAGATCTCAGTCTCCTTAGCAGCTCCAAATACTGCCATTTTAGTTTGCTAGAGACATTCCTTTTCCTTCTATTCTCTCCATGTGTAATTTTCTCTATTTAAAATCAATAGGGACTGGGACTCTGACAAGCTGACAGTCAGTCCTAGACCACAAACAGGTTTTGGACTAAGTTCTCATGACCTTGAAAAGGAAGGAATGGGAGACTTGAAGCACTGGAGAGCTCCAGATTTCCATGAGGGGGAACAGCATTACATTTTCTTCTACAGCAGTCTCAAGGCTATGCCCTTCATAGTCATCACTTCCTAAAATTTATTTAAAAAACAAAACAAAAGCCCAAACAAACAAAAATTCCTTTTGGGATTCTTCTTGGAGGCTTTTTTCCATGGCTTTTCTGAGCTCTGCACTATTGAACATGTGGTAAGTTAGCACAAGACCTACAGTCAGAATGCAACTGTAGACCTAACAAAATGCTTATAATGTGCGTTCAGACATTACAAAAGCAGTATTTTCTCCGAAATATATTAGGTAGGTGCTGATATTGACATTTTTTCCAAAGTCTATATAGTTTACACGTGGCTTCTCTACAAGCATTGTACTTCAGGTCTCTTACTTTGCTCTTTAGACTGTTGGGCTTTTGATCATTCTTCAGCAGTTTCACAGCATCCCTGTAAGATTAGCTAGGGCAATACTTCCCATTTGAAAGATAAGGCAGTGGTACACAAGTTCTTAATGGTTAAAAATAAAAATGGACATGAACATGTAAGAGCTGTCATGATTAAATATAAAATATGTGAGGTCCTTGCTCCAAAAGCCCATAATACAGGTTATCTCCCGAGAGATTTTCTTTTTCTTAACCCAAAAAAGAAAAGGGTGTTCTGCATTGTACAAGGGACACTGAGGTGAAGAACCTTCCTCCCCGGTTTAAGTGACATACATGGAAAGAATTATCTGTCTGGCGTTGCAGAACTGGGAATTTAGTAGAAATTCATGCAGACACCTACAGCATCATTGCATGGTGAAGGAAGGACAGAAAAATTACTTTAATCTTAATTCCTCATTTAGATGTTTCAAGAAAACAGCACATTTTAAGAAGATTGGAAACCTGGGACTGCAGCAGACTCGTGGTTTAGTTATTTAGGGGGTAGAGGCATGAAGAATATCAGCAGCCATCGACAGGATGGCAAACGCCGTTTGTATAGACATGTGTCATTCCTGTACTGCAGCCAAGTGAAACTACAAACACTATTAAAAGTATAAAGAGGCTTTGATTTACATTCCTGCTAAGGCATCTTTACGTTGCAAGAATATTGCAAGTGGGTTTAGTATAAATGAGAATCTGTCCTTAATATTCTCAGACAGAAAAGTGAAATACACAGACATATTGACTTGGATTTGTATTCTCTTCTGTTAACCCAAGGTATCTGCACAGACCAAAACTGGGAGAAAGAATATGAACCTTTATGTACCCACATCACACAGCAGCTTCAATGAGCACAAATGATCAAAAGAGACATTTCCTGTGACAGCAAAAATGTCCTTATACAGCATCACATCCCCCAACATCATGGCAACATAGAGCTAGCACTGCCTGGATCATCTCACCCCTGCCATCACAGCAATCATGATGCTAAACTCAGAACTTCAACTCCAACCTCCACCTAAACACAAGACATCCAGGAACCTCCAATACCTTCTAAAAAACTTCAGACTTTTAGCACAAAAGACTAAAAACTTTGAATACCACCAGTGCCCTGGGAGGAAGCTGTGTCCTTCACTAGAGAGAGGCACGACAATAAAGCAAATTGCAATGAACCCTGCCAATGTGACCGGGGGCAATACACAACAGCCAGGAGCTTTAGGAGCTTCTCATTACCACCAGAAGCATCTGTGCACCCTGCCCATTAGCCTGTTTCTACCTGTGGCCAATTCCAGATGCTTCAGAGGAAGATGGAAGAGTAAACCAACCCAGATGCCAAGTTATGTGTGAAAGAGCGGGGGTGGGGAACCAACAAAAAACCCTTCTCACGCCCATGAGGAAGCCCTTGAGCAAAGGGCTGAGACATGGGGTTCAGAGCAGAATGAAGAGAGCTTTCCATCAAAAAGAAAAAATCATCATCTAAAAGACACACAAGAGAAAAGGTAACTTCAAACACACACAAGCAAAGCAGGTAAAATTCTGAGGTCTCTGAAATGAATAACAAAACTCTCAAACTTTATTTGAGCCAAGATTTTGAGTTCAACATACTTAAGTAATTCCCTACATTTATTTCTAAATAAGAGATCTCTAGCTCTTGAAATGTCTTCTTGGGATGTGTTAATTTTGATAGCAAAATGAAAGGTGCTAATTTGTCCCTGTCACTGTATAATATTAAACAGTTAAATGTGGTCTGAGTTTGGAAACAGTATATGGCAGACATCCTTAAAAAATTCACTCAAAATGTATTGAAAGAATAATCTTTTCCAAATCTGTCAACAAGATCCTAGCCACCGTTCCTGGCAAGAAAACTAGCTTAATTTGGTAAAACAATCACTTTTGCTCTCACAAACACTGTAAAACAAATGGGGTCATGGAAAGAAAAATGGGAACATTAAAAAGACCCTTGGTAGATCCTCAGCCATGTTACCGTGGGGTATTTCCAATGAACCGCACAGGTTTTAAAAGTACAAGTAAATGGGGAGGGCAGGAGGGAGATTAGATAGCAAGCATGGGCTGAGGCACTGCAAATTCAATTCACCGCGTGGTTTTTGCTGTGAATGCTTTTCCAGGTCTCACACCATTACATAGGATGTAACATCATAATGATGTCAACTCTTGGACCAAGGCATGAGCTGATTTAAGTTTTATGAGGGGAAGGATGAATACTTTCAAAGGAATGGTGAGTCGAATAACACAGAACTGGTAGGATCACAGTTCAGGGAACTCACGGTTACGCTTTGAACTATTTTTAGCAAGGTACTGCAAGTTCAGGGATAGTTAGTATAGAAAGGGCCTGCACAGCTCAAGTGAAGCCCAGCCTCTTAAAGCGTTGACGATTTTCTATCAATTTTGCAGAGAGAGAATTAAAATCCCTCTTCCCTTTCAGTGAAGGTGAGTGCTGTTGCAAAGCTGCTGCCCGTGAACGCCCATGTGTGTCTGTGTGAGAACGAGCATCAGAGGCTGTGCAAGGAGCCTTCCCTCCCTGTGCTCCACCCTGGGATGAAGGACAAACACCCACCTCACATTTGAAGCAGCACAAGCCCCTCTCTGCTTTCTTCAGGATGTGACGAGGCACAGCACAGCAGGGAGGATGCTGTGGCAGGAACCAGGGTCGCTCCATCCCTGACCACAGCACGAAGCGGTCCCTCCTCAGCACACGCCATTTCTCTCCCGAGGGTGCTGGGACTTTGTTCTGCCCACCCAAGGGGGTATGTGATCAACACAATTTTAGCCCCAGCACTTTTAATCTGTAGGGAAACAAAACAAAAAAAAAAAACAACCTGAAATTCAGCTGTAAGAGAAACCACAGGTAGGTAGGTTTTCCATTAAAGCTGTTGCTGTTCCTGCAGTAAAACCATCTTAATAAAGACCTTCCCTCCAACTCCCTTTGGAAAGTGACTGCAGATGCTAGTTTCTGCCAGCTCTTGTTATGTTTTTCCTTCTTTAAATGCATACTTAAGAATATCCAGTTATTGTTGATCACCAGGAATACACAAGGAATGAGTTGCTTTATAAGCTTTTCTACAATTATGGATAATGTTGGAAATATATACTGTATATTTCCTGTATGGTGGGACTGCTACAAACACAAAAAATCCACATTGAAGGGGATTTCTATGCAAGCTATGCAGCAGATGAAGATTGTATTGCGAGCTCGAATTACTGATTCAAGCTTCTTCTTCTCTCCCCACCCACTTCTCTAATAGCTTTTAAACTTAAATAGCCATATAAGTTAAAATGTTCTTTTATAGAGTGAAATAAACAGAATTTACGGTTCAGAAACTGCAACTTTAGAGATCAACACTTTACCACTAATTCATGCAGGTTCAAACTAAGGAAATGGCTCATTTTCCTCTCTACAGTTGCTGAGATTTTTTTCCCCCAAAAAATTCACGATGCACTTTAAATTAGATGTTATGAAAATTCTGGATGCAGACAATGCTTTATCTTGACAAAGTGCATCTAGCTTGCTGCTTCCCAATTCCCATGAAATCAGAGGGAAATTAACCCTGAAAACCTGAGAGAAGCTGGAATTTGATACAAACCATTAGAACTTATTATTTGTGTTATTGACAGGGCCTTTAAAAAAAAAGAAACAAACAAAAAACCCAAACCAAAACAACAAAAAACCACCTCCAATAAAACAAAACAACAAAATCCAAAAAACTGTCACAGGAAAACTTTCATATGCCAATCTGAAAATGTAATAAAGTCTTATGAGTGCAAATGTAATTTCTATTTAAACTTCTTTTTAACTGTCAAAGTATTACAAAGAGCATTTAACCCCAGCCCATTCAGTACAATCCTTTCCAGTGGGACAGTAGGAAGCACCAGTTCCAGCTGTCCCAGGGAACCTGAGGAGCAGCAGCGCTGTCAAGCCCCGTACCTCATACAACACATTTCCATTACAAGAAGCATCCACTGGACTTCATGGGCAGCCCTGGCATTTCAGTGAGCCAGGAAAAAGGCCCCATGAGCCAGAGATGTGAATTCCAGATTCATACAGCAATAATTGGAGGGTATAAAACCCAAGGAAGGCACAGCTGGAAAGCTCGGTATGATCTGAATGCACAGAAAGTTATTTTCAAACCCAGGAAGAGCAAGAGCTGTATTCCACTGTGCAGCCGGGAGACTCTGCCCTAAATGCTCTAAAGAAAACTTGCAGTGCCCTGATAGTTTTATCATAAAACTTACAGTCAATATGCTTCATTTATCCATCTATCTGTTTATTCAACCCCCATCACTATGATTTTTGAGTGTCTGACAGATCCAGTAACAGCAGGGGAGTATTTTTCCTGCAATTTCCAGCATTTAAGTGGTTAAAACGGAGGCTTTGTTTCCAAGCAAAGATAATCCTGTTCCCGAGGACACCAGTAATGGTGGTATATGACAACATAATCAGCAGCACAAGGATATAAACAACTCCCAATTATCCCAAACCAAAATTCTTTAACATCTTGTTACATTTTTTCCTTAGGCCTTAAAATTACTGAGTTGTTACAGTTGGTTGCTTTGTGGTGAATAAATCTAGAATAATTCCCTGGAAAGAGTGAATTGCCATCGAAGCGCTGTTAGCGCAAAAGACCACAGTGCCCAGTTTGCCCTTGATTTCCCATCCATGGGGGAAAAAAAAACGCAAAACATACAATGTTCTCATCGTGTGGGGAAAGGAAAAAAATGGGGAGGAGTGGTGGTGATACGATTTTTAGGAAGCGGGAAGCAGCTGCACGCCCCGCATGGAAAACAGGCAAGAGGGAGAGCACGAAAACAACATGCAACACTGGGACTTCTTGAACACTTACTTCTGTCAAAACACCAAACTCTCTAGGCCTCCAGGTAAGTATTAAATAACCAACCAGCTCACGTGAACACCATCTGAATGAGGTTTGAGAGGATCAGTAGGTGTCATTTCCCACACAAGGTGCACTGAGGAACTCAGGGAGGCTAAGAGCTCCCACAGAGATAGGAACACAAGATTTTGTGCTAGAAACAGAGATGTCACAGGACACGGTACTCAGATCTGAAGCCGGATCAAAGTAACCATGTTGAGAGCCAAATCCAGGCTTGGGCTTTGAATATACCTCCAAAACATGGATGGTTTTGGATCTAGAGTTTGGGTTCTGTCATCCATCTAATCTTGAAATGGGTGGATCAAAGATCTTCAGTCTGAGGCTTAGCAAAGTGCTAACAGATAGTTTTGAATAGAAATGATTGAGTAAAGCGCTCCAAGCAATGAATAAATTTGTTGGTGGACAAGTTGTGAACTGAAAGAGATGTGAAACCAGCTGAGGAAATTAGTACGTACCTATTGATTGCTGGTACGTTACCTTGTGAGGTTGGATTTATTTACAAAAGGAGAAAAAAAGAGGTACAATGTGGTTGAGGAATTGGCCCAGAAAGTTGGTAGCAGTGCCAGAAAAGACTGGAAATTAAGAACGATGTCCAGTGGTTTGAGAGCTGGCTTGGAAACCAGTAGCAATCATATGTTTGGTGCTCCATCCCAAATTTCCTGTATGACCTTGGCCAAGTCATTTAGTGCTTTGGTGTCTCAGCTTCCAATGTGTCAAACGGAGGTAATAAACCTTGTTAAAAAAAAAAAAAAAATCTTGTGGGGGATGGTGGGGAGGTAAAGAACTCCCTCTCACCCTTTGCAGCCTCGTGACTTACAGGTGGCCTGATATACTCATTGGACAAAGAAATCTGGATGGCTTCCTGAATTATTCAAAATAGAAATACAAAAATACAATTATAGGGAAGAACTGGTTGCAAAACACCTAAAGCTACAGGGACAAACCTGGTGATAGATTTTCTGATATTTTTGTGCTTTAAGGAAGCCATGCTCCTGTTCAAGCTATAGGAAAAACACAGAAACACAAAAAATATGCCCAGATCAGGCTGGCGCTGGTATTTGCTCTGCAGATGGCACAAATGCTGACCTTATTTTCTACATTGTCTATGCCAATGTAAAGTGGAAATAACTCTAGGCTACCAAGGAATTAATCCTGACATGCGTGAGTGTGAGATCTGGCCACATCAACCGCATCATTTATTCCAGAGCATGCATTTTCTTGGCCATCATTTTTCAGCCTGCCCTAGTCAACAGCAATAACATTTTTGGCCAGTACAAACTTTTGACCTGATGTCTGCGCTGATCTGAAAGGAATTTCCCCTTCACTACACATGATCTTCCATTAAGCAAAGCCAGTTCCATGATTCCTGGAAGAATTAAGAGGTACAAATATCCAGAGGTAACTCTGGATCCTTGTAGTTAATGTTGTGGTCTCCTTTTAGGGGACAAGAAGATAATCCTTTCGCACCTAGTGCAGGCGGGTCATTTAGGGATGGCCTTATACAGGCAGGGAGTAAAGGTAGATTCCTAAATAATTCAAAATGTAAATCTCAGATGTTGTTAATTCTTCTGCTCTAAGTGACCAAGTGTTATGCAAATTTTGGAGTGGAAAAATATGCACTCAGCCGTGCAAATGGAATTACACCATAGACGGATTGCTGTGTTCTGGAGAAAGGTAAAGGGTTTAAGACCTTATCTACAGACCTTTCAGGTTTACTAATCATGGAGAACTGCAACATTTCTCCTGCTCTTATACATCATCAGCGGTGACAATTAGAGAGGGCCAAGCGTTGCTACCACTATGGCATCCTAACTTGGCTCATAGCACTTGCTGATGAAGGCTTTTGCTTGAGGCATTGCTATCTCTAACGGAACAACACTCATGGGCAACCTTTAAATACCTACACAATTAGAAGCTAAATTTCTATTGAAAGACAAGTGAGTATTTGCATTAAAGGTCAAGTTTTATATAGATATTTAGGCAATAAAAACAATAGTTAAGTCAATCAGTAAAATCAGAATAATGAAATTTATCAGCAACAGAGACATAAAAAATTAGAACTGTGACCTTACAACAGAGCATGGCTTTAAAAACACTTAGAAGTTGGAACTCTTCCTTCTCCTAACTAGTACTTCAAGTTGCAATTTTCAAAACTTCTATTCAGCTGCTACCTAAGCCTCATAGCTCTGAAAATCCGTGGCCACCTACTACACCTATGTTGAAATTCGCCAAGAAGCCTATGGTCCTTCGCTCATAGTACACAATTGCTTTCTTGGAGAATGTAAAACTGTTGCATCCTGCTGGAAATGTTAAGACAAACTGTGGAAAACAAGAGTCATGTCCTAAATCTCACTTGGTCATGATTTATGCTTCTCCACCTTGGAAATGTAGCTCCCCTTTAAACACATGACTCTCTCCCCAGAAAGCCCCACCTCAAAGTGTCCTGACAAGCTGTAGGGGAACAAAGGCAGCCCTTAAATTTCCTATGCTGAAGCTGAGAGCTTTCCATTGTAGAAGGTAAATAATTTCCCTGTCTGCTGTTACTCTCCTCCTTGTCCAGCAATACCTCTGGTCTGCCCAAGTGTTCAGGCTGGGTGATTTCTCAGAACAGTTAATTCTGCTAAGGGGACGGTGAGCCTCTGAGGTCTGCTACGGTAGGGCATGTACATCCTTTGAAGTGCTAGCCCTACGTGCACATTATCACGTGTGAAAATGGGAATGAAATGCCTTTGGGAATACAGCCAAAGGCCTTTTGTACTTCAGTCATTGGGGGAAATATTCCTCCTGGAATTCATCTGGGAATTTTGCATTCAAGCAATTCATTGTAGCTTCTTCAAAGCATGCTTTGGGTCTCCTCGAAATTGGTACCTACATTTTGGGAGAATATGTTTGGGTCTAAAACTTGCTGTTTCCTGCTGTTTCCTTCCTTTCCTGCAGGAAGGTCACTTGGCAAAGGCATGCAGTGCCATGCATATATCACATCAGGTGTGGACGTGGTATGTTCACTTTCCAAACAAAGTCCAGCTGGAAACCACTGAAACCTCTTTAGCCACAGAGACATAAAGATATATCAGAGAACATCCTTACAAATTACATGCATCTGTATGCAAAAGCAAGCAAAGCCAAAGTTAGCTTCCCTCTGTAGCGTAGAAATTCCTGTACAGATTACACACCTTATTAATTCTAGACCAGTGAACTTTCCTCCTAGTTTATAACAAAGTGTCACATTATTAGTCAGGTTTTCCAGCATCTTTTGATAAAAATGGTGTTTTTATTGCTGCATAAAAAATACAGGGCGAGTTAAATGTTCAGTATTTTCTTATAAAATATTTAGGTTTATAAACTGTTGCAAACAGGCTAGCGTTTATATAATATTCACAGACATCTGTAATGCCTCTCATGAAAGCTAATGTATAAGCTCTTAGCTACTGCAAAAGGGTTTTAAAGATGCTCTGCCCATCTTAAAGTGCAATTCTACACAGTCTGAAGAGCTACTTTGATAACAGTTTGTTTTGAGCTTAATGTTTATTCCTCTTGCTGCTGTCTAGGTTGAAATTTGCTTACTTTATGAGTGAAGGCCCCAGTGCATTTAAAATTTAAATACCTGACTAGGACACCCTTACTCAGCAAAACACATACACACGCCTAATTTCAGGTACATGCTTACATCCTTTAAGTCCCAGGGCTCAAATCATATGCCCACATTATTTGTTTTAACAGGCAGAAAAGCAGTTGGGAATACAGGCGTTTCTGAGGCAGAAGACTGTAGTTCACGAAGGTAAGAAGCTCTAATGACTTGTTCCCTAGGTATTGCTCAAGCATTTACCGCTACTAAGAAACAACTGCTGTTTCAGTTTCTGAGTTGCTATAATTTTTTTTGTTCTTTGTTTCTGCAACAGCAAAGTTATCCTGTAGATATTTTACTTTTGTTCATAAAATAAAATAAAATAAATAATAAAGCTACTCAGACATCCAACAAAATGCCAAGCAGAGGTGGGATTCTTTTGCCACCATCAATAGACTGAGAAGTGTCACATTTGCACCTTGTGTCATTTTCATATCAAACAACAGGAATGGTCAAGAATATTTATAATTTTGAGCTCATTGTTTAAAACAGAACAATGTCACAGAAGCTCTCCTTGGATTTCTCCTTCAGCTAACTTAGAGCCAGCAGAGCTGATGCAAGAAGACTGTAAGTCTCAACCACACAACCGAATGCCAACAGCTGAACAGCACAGTCTGAAGAGAGTTATGGCATTCCCCTCAAACCTATTTCCACCACGCATCAAGTGTAAACATCAATCAAATGCGGTTCTGAATCAAAAGGCTTACAGCGAGGATCTCGGGTTACCTTCATCTGGCTCCATTCAACATCTTCAGAACAGCCCTGCCAATCAATCGCGTTATGACTTCTGCAGATGGAACATTTGCAGCATTTTGTATTTTAAGGGACTAAGTGGCTGGTGGTGTGTACCAAACCTCCAGCTCCACAAAATTACAAGCTTTCTGCTTCCTCACACAAGTGTAACAGACTGGAAAACAGCAATGCACCATGCCATGGTAGTGCTTCTCTACTATCAAGGAGCAATTTCCACCTCCGCCTCTATCTTTCCATATCTATCTTTTTAAATTTCCAACTTAGTAGATTCCTATAGGAATAGGACCATCACAGTAGGCAATGGTGATAGCTGTGATCTCAGATCAGGGGCAAGCACTTACCACACCGCAGATGTACACATATGCTTCAGGTGAAGACAGCCACATGCTAGATGGCAATTCCAGATCTGAGGAGCAAGCACAAGCTGCTGCCTGGGGTCCTCAGGTAGGAACAGAGTAGACAAGCCGTGAGCACGTACAAGAACATGAAATGGAGGCCAGATGAGAGTAACCCAAGTAGACCCCGTGAAAGAAACAGCCCTGAAATTCTGTGAGATCTAGAAGTCCCAGGCTTATCTGTGAGGACATGACTTGCAGTAGACACAGTGAGCTACTGGCAGCCTTTTTCCATCAAGTAGACTTTAGTCACTACCTGCCTCTCCTCTGTTCAAACTCTACTCCCAGCCAATACTGTGGTGACATTTTGAAAAATGTGTTTGCTCAGGGAGCCTCTGCAATCCTCATATTGAGTTGCTCTACTTGAGTATACCAGATTGGAACCCCAGACTGGCGTATCAGAGCTTTCAATGGGCATATTACCATTTTATAACAATTATCTGTACACTAAATAAATAAGGTGAGTACTAACCATCATCCGTATTTTTTTCCTCATCCTTACCCTGGTAGTGTTGGGTCTTTGACCATTCAAACTAATATGGTGGGAGTCAGTAAAGTGCTACAAGTTATAACTCAGCTCTCCCAGCCGTAAGATTGAGTAAACCAATACAAAGCATGGCACCAGAATACTCTTCTGGGCAGCCGTAACCATAAATAAAAGCGGGTTGTGAAAGTAAAGGGGCATGGGAAGATGTAGGATACATTGGGAGAACATCTTCCCCCTCCAAAGAACACAGATGGTTCCAGTCTCAGAGCTTTCTCTATTTATTTATGGTGACTGGCATTTATTTATGGTGATTGTGCTTGATTTTAAGTAAAGTTACAAGGAGTAACAACTTAATGTGCTATTTCCCATGGCAGAATTGGTATTCATCAGTGTGGAGCACACATAACAGTGCTTGTCTGATGGGAGGGGAAATCCTGCACTCAACACAAAATGAAGCCAGAGCAGACTTAGAAAAGGAACTAGATAATCTTATGTCACACTTTCTTACTCAAATGGTGCACAAACATAACTCTAGACTCACAGTTGCAGCCTGTTTTTTCTTTTTTTTACATCACCTTTCTTTCAAGGGTATGGGGAAGTATTTGGCACCTTCCGTTATCTACATCACATGCTTACAGATAATCTGGGAATTTTCTGGTTTAACCACGTATAATAGCCAAAAGCGCAGGGGACTGGAGCTGACCCCAGTGTTCTCCCCCATGTCTTTTCTGCTGTGGAGAAAAACAGATTTTTGAGTTATTCCCCTGTGCAATTTATAGGGCTTGTGCTCATGGAGGGGAAGTTACATAGTACTAAAAGGTCTACAGGAATCCCGGGTCAAGAGCTATTATCTTGAGAGAAACCTTTTAGAGTCCTTAAGTATTCTCTTGCATGGTTTCTACTCCTGTGCTATGTGGAAGCAAACTATTTTTCCCCATCACTAAACAGAAATCTGTCACCTTATGGGTCTGTGTCCTCAAGAAAACTCATCTGCTATAGGAAATGCAGAAACACGTCACCTACTTTCTCGCTAGACTTTCGCAGAATGATAGACTAAACAAGTCCATGCAGATCATATTTCTACCAAACTCTCCAAAGCGGTATTTCCTTCAAAGATTCAGCCCTTCTGGAGCTCCTTCTCCACCCACATCTAATTGGCCTCCTTTATAGATTTGCAAGCCAGGACTGAAGAAAGTGAGAGCTCCCTTCTGATACCTTTGTGTTTTAATACACAGTAATTTCATCTCTCATATCTAGACACAGTGAACAGAAAGTGGATAGTGCCTAGCGTTTTGGTAGATAAATACCATTTGGTACATAGAGCAACACAGGGCCACAGAAATACCTGCACAGACAAACAGCTGTTCTCAAACATCCTCTGTACAATGCTAATGGCACTAAGTATGACCTTCAAAAATTCTTTGCATAGTAAATTAACTCTCCTCAAAGCACGAATTTATAGAAGAAGGAAAAAAAAAAACCCAACACCAAAACTGAACAGCTTTTAATTTTCAGGACAAGGACGTTCTGATAAATTAAAATAAATTTATCCTTTAAAATAAATTTAAATAAAGATGAGGAACACCTTGAAAAGATTCCCTTCCCTGCCCCTTTTAGTTTAATTTAATGAGGGACACTAGTTAACAGTGCCAATAATAGACTGTTGTGGTAACTCATCATGGCCACTACAACCCAGCTCTAATCAGACAGAAAAGTATCAAGGGTTGGCCAGTGCAATCATTATAAGATTGAGATTAGTTAAAAAAAAAAATTAAAAAAAAGCAAGACATTTTATAAAAGGACCTTTGTTTATTTGATTAAATCCTTGCAATCTATTTTAATTCTTTCCTCTTCTTCACGTAGTTATTTTCCACTCATCTCTCCTAGCTTCCCTGCTTACTTTGCTTAGCAATGCACTTCTTGCAAGCACATGAAAACTATTCCTATGGTACCAATCATGCATATTCTTGAAAGGCAGGCTTACCCTAAAAAGCACTCAGAGTCAGAACAAGATGCAAGACAAGTGGATCCAGCAGATGAATAGGAGGCATCACTGGGAGACAATTATGATGAAAATAAATAAGCTGGCGCAAAGAAATATCATTTCACTGAAACATGCAATTTTACAGAACCCAAAATTATTCCTGGAGACAAATCCATCTTCAGAGAGCTTTCAAGATGAGGATTTTTGAGGTTGGGTCAGCTGTGATCAAAGATAGCAGCACCCCAGATATTTTGACTGACTCTCTCCGCCTTTTGCAAAGGCAAATTCTGAATGTGAGAATTGCCATTATCTGACCATCTCACGGTACAAAGTTAACAAGAGCCATCTTTGGGAAGGAGAACGTTCTTCAAGCCAGTTAGTCCATACCTTCTCCTGGTTTTACTAGAAGTCACTGTGCAATGCTATATGGAAATACCCAAGCTAATTCAGAATGAGCTAGCTTGAGTGGCAAGAGCAGTACAGATATGCTAACCCAGCACGCTGCCCAAATTAATCAGGTGGAGTTCCACGTCACCCGGCTGCGGATGCTGCAGCGGGAGCAGCTCAGTCAGGTCCCTCCGCGCAGTCAGTACTGTACAGCCTCCTCTAGACACCGCACACCCCTCCGCTCTGGCCTGAACAATAGAAGATATATAAGATCATGCAACACTGCACATTTCTGGCATGGTGCAATCAGACAAGTCTGGTCACCCAAACGCTGCCGGTAACTCGTTAGCAATGATCTACAGGATGAAAAAACATCCAGCAAACTACAGCAGTTTTGTTTTGAGGTTTTTATTGTGGGGTTTTTTTCTTCTTTTTTTCTTTTTTTCTTCTCCCCTCTTCCCCCATTAGGGAATTACTAATTGTTCCAAACTGCTGTTAATTGGCTCACAGTTCCACATACATTGTCAAACTGCTGGTCAGCTGGCGGGCACACCGTGCTTTCCCAACAGATTTATTTCACAGCTGGATTTGCAGCCTGAAAGGTCCTTCCCGTTTCCAGCTCTGCAGCAATCCTTCCAGGCAGAAGGGAGGAGAGGAACAGACAGATGCCTTTCCACAGAGATGTAACAACCCTAGCAGGTTCTCAGCATGTCAATAACAATCTAATCAGGCTGCATTACATTGAAGGGAAAATGAGATTTCTGGCTTTGCCAGAACACTTCACACATCCGCTTGCTCCTACAAACACATACAACACACTCCAGTTTCCAGATGCAGATAAGGATAACCACAGCGTGGAAAACAATCCAAGAACTAGTCTAGCCAATTCCTAGCTGGAGCTCAGCCTCTTTCCATCTCCTCTCCTTGCTCTGGAATAACAGTCGCTGCCTGTAAATTTAATGAAATTTCATAGGCAACTCCTCTGTGTTTATGTCCCAGACAGTGCCCTGCTGCTCTGAGGGTACGTAGGGAAGATGACTCAACAAGCTGTCCCACCTTGCCTCTCCTCCAGCCCTGGTGGAACCGCAGGGACATTGGCAAACCTAGCAATGCCCAGGGAGCAGGAATTTGTCCCAAAAGAGTCCTGAGGGCACCTCTTGAGAACGAATAGCTGCAAGGATCTCTCCTCCCCACACGGCCAACCAACTGTACAAAAATGTCATGCAGCTCGCCCAAAAAGTAATGCACCAGGCTTTTCTTCTGCTCAGTGGAATTTCTGCCAGAGCTCCCTCCTCAGGCAGGGCTGATTAAAGCTGACCTAACCCAGACTGCAAAACCGGGGCTATCATCCCCAAATGACCACAGTTAACCTAAACTAACCACTGACTTGGGAATCGGCGAGCCATGAGCCACCCCAGACAGCAGAGCTGCACGCTGGCTCCTTCTCCAGCATGATCTGAGGCAAGGACTCACACCCAGTAGCAATCTATCCTCAGAAAAAAAAAAAAAAAAAAAAAAATTATAAAATAACGCAATAGGATTCTGATTCCAGCTTCACTGCCTGGAGGAAGGAAGAGGATATTTTATTTCTTTCCTGGCTGATTACCTAAAGAAAAAATAAGAAAAAAAAATTACTAGTTCCAGTGAATGAAAAAGAACCTTTTAGTGCAAACGTCTCAGTCAGGTCATCCAAATTCCCGGTTGCCTTGATCTCTTTTCCAGCCAATGAGCTTCTCTTAAGCTCTGACTGATGGTGTCGTATATTTAAAAATGTGTTTATTCTGACAATTTGCTATGCTTTTATGTAAGAGGACAGGCAAGCAACTCATCCCCAAAACCTCAAGGAAACAGCACAAGCCTTGGCTGCTAGACTAGTTGGCTCCCTGTGGACTGTTGATTCTTGGACAAACTGTTATTCCATCCTTAAAATATGTACTTACCCTGAAAAAGAAAATGCACACACAAACATACAACTAGGTATTAAGAGCTTTGGTAGATCTGTGACTCTGATCTTGTGACTAAGGTGTCAGCTGCTTCTGCAGAAATGGACATGGTAGTGGAAAAAAAAAAAACCCAAACAAAAAAACAAAGGAAAAGCGAAGACTGAACTGCCCACAGCTGGACTGAGCTGAACTTCCACTGCTGAGCCGCTAACGCTGGGTTTTCCTCATTGCTTCAGTGTCAGTGAGGTTATGGAAACCAGAGAGGCAAACAAATGGGAATTTCTAAACAGATCAAGGGATAAAGGAAGGGGAAAAAAGGGGGTGGGGGAGAATATTCAGAGAACATCCGTTCTGTGGAGGGTTGTGTGTTTCTCAGGGTACCCAAGAGAAGGGAAGATATGGCTATACAAGAGAGGTCAGCGGGTATCACATCACATCACCCCTTTCCTCTTTCCCTTGGCTGCCTTTTAACACTCCCTTTTTAGTACATTTCCCTTTGGTTGTGGGAAACACATAATCCACCAGCCCTCTTAAAAAGCATGTTGCAGTGGCATCGCCTGAAATAAAAACCAGACTTCTGCCTTCAAGTCCCCATCTCCACCCTCTACTGATAGTCCTAGCCTTAATCTGAACAGAAGAGACAGGATTTGGGGGTCAGGCATGAACCGAGAGCACATGAATTACTCCAATCACAGCTGGTGGGGCTCCTCGGTGCCCCTCGCTCCCTCCCCCTAAGGGGCTCAGCCCTGGTTTTAACAGGAGAGCCTGCATGGACATGGTGGAAATGCACTCCCAGCTCTGCACATGCATCTACATCCGCAGGGGTCAGCAGCCCTGAAAACGATGCCCAGACAGCAACATGATGAATGGAGCACAGGGACTAGATTAAAATAGACTTTCAAATGCAGTTCAATTTAAATAAATCCCCCTATTTTTGTTGCCATTGACTAGCTCTAACTACATTTAGTCTCTACCATTTGTCTTTTTTTTTTTCGTGTTTTTTTTTTTTTTTTTTTTACAACCTATTTGTGGTTAGCAGAGATCGCCTTTAAGAGACTAACACCAGAGAGGCACATGAGCTCACCATCTCCTAGGCTACACCCTCACACCACAAGCTCACATTCCCATGGGTTGCCCCAGTGAAGGTCCCGGCTTATATCCAGATCACGAGCTCCCGGGATGTCCACCTACTGCCCTACGCTGCACACTGATGCCTGTCCTGCAGCCCTTTCCCACCCACCCTCATCTCACACCCCACAGTCCTGGGACACAGCCCTGTGTTAGGATCTTCTTCCCACATTTATGCCCAGCACCCACGTCAGGCCAGCTACATCAGGACCCTACCACAGCCTGACACCCAGCCAACGTACCAGGGGAGAGACACGGCAGATTTCACTGAGGGCTGGGCAGGGGAGGGGGGACAAACTACACTGAGATGGCAGCCAGCCATGCTCATCTCCAGAGCCACGGGATGCACCAGCCAGGCTTAAGCGAGTCCCTGCCCAGCACAGCTGAGCTCCTGGAAGACCCCTCGGCTGAGTTCACACCCCGTACGCTGCCTACAATTCACAGCACCCAATGGCAGGACCCAAGTGACCTCCTCCATGCCCAATACCAGGCTGCACATCAGAGAATGGGAAAGGATAAGAAGTTCATGCCTGGTATATTCAGATGGCATCAACTCTGGAGAGCAGCCAGCCAACCACCCCAGACCAGCAGTAATTGGGTGTCACCAACTACCTGCTGGTCAAAGCTGAACGTTTTTAGCTGTAAGGCACAGCAATCTGACATCAAATTCCCCATTGCCGAAATATGCCAACGTGAAGCACCGCCACCACTATAAAAGATGTCCAGAACAACAAGAATGCATTTAGGAAATACGACATTCCTATACATGGCACTGCCACAGCTAGGACATGCTTCTCCATCCAACACGACTGCAATTAGCCCTGGGTTATCGGCCAGTCTACAGGGTGCCCTGCAGTTACACCCCAAGCTCCTGCTGATCACTCGTGACGATGCACAATCGTCATTAGCAGCAATACAGCCACATGGACTGTGTGTCTCTGAGCTCCTGAACCTGCAGTCTGGGATAAGTGGATGTCTCCTTTCCACCGCATGACAAAATACTTAACATCTACCTGTAATGTCAATGAAGTAATTTCTCAGGTATCTGCAGCCCCATGGGGCTGACCTGCACAGCTTGCAGGTAACCCTGAATTTCTGATGTTCTCAGAAATTTAATCGGTGAACAGACACATATTGTAAAGTGCAAAAAGACTCTGATGTCAACACATAAAGCCTTTTCCTGCTAACAAATAAGAGCAGAATAAATTGGCCACACAAAGAAACTACTGGCAAAGGGGAAACCCCAGAAATCCAGCCTCCACTTAACATCAGTCAAGGGGACTGTCTGCTTCATCATGAGTCTAACAACAAAGGAAAAACACTTACAAAGACTGGCAAACAATGGTCAAAATTCACTGTTGTAAAGTATTGTCATTTCCCCCCTCCCCCCTTTTTTTTTGTTTGTTTGTGGTGTTTTGTTGGTTTTCTTTTACTAGGACCTCTGGACAGTCCGATGCCTAATTGAATAAAGAGAGATTAGCCTTCTCTAGATTTGGTAACTCAAAAAAAATCTGTGAATTCTCGAGTCTCAGGATCCTGGGTACCTGCAAAATCCTGCTGGTGCAGCCAGCTCCTGGGCACTTGGAGGCAACGCAGGGAGACACGTGGCCACCATGGGACAGCAATGTCAGAGAAGAACTTCTGCAGATGGTGGTTGATGACATCATTAGCTCTTCTCAGGTTCTTCTAGTGTTAGCGTCTGTCTTCACAGCACTTCACTACCTATCCACAGCTGCCAAGTAGGGTAACATTGTGCCAGCTTCATCTCCTTCTGCTTGCTTCGTCAGGGTTTGGTGTAAGTCATTATGGTCTCACTTTGCAGCAGCCAAACAGCCCTATAAATCCCAGGGCTGCTAGAGCTGTGATGATCACAGGCTACCTAGCAACTTCCTTGCCAAAAATTTCTTGTAAAACCTCCTACCTGAGGCAATTCTGCATTTCCCACCCACGTGGTTTTTCCTGAACCTTTCCAGATGGGACACATTCAGACAGCAGTGGAAGGGCTCTGCAGCCTGGATGCTATCAGCAGGCTGGGAACGTAATCTCCAGGGCACCATATCGGGACTGCACAGATCCCATTGATCTCCTCCCTTTTAACTTGGCGGAAAGCTAAAGTTTTCAAAAACGATTCTCTTTAACCTCTGTGAAGAAGGAGAGATCTCGGGGATTTGAGCGCTGATCTTCTTAACACTGCATTAGCGGGTGAAGGAGCTTGTTTGAGATTCTGATCAGCAAAGTGCATCTCAGAAGAGCGGGTCAGAAAATGTCAAAGATGGATCAACACCGAAGAAGATGGTCATGTTTCTCAACGAGCTCTGCTGCTAAAAATGCTAGGGAGCAGCAGCTAGGAGGGAGGGAAAGGGTGTACGGCAGTGACATGGAGGAAGGGAGAGAAAGCCTTAGCCAGCAAGACGAGCATCCTGAGTCACTCTGCTGGGGAGGTGAGGCTGCTTTGCCAAGGAAAGGCTGACAAAGTAAGTCAGATGCCTGGCATAATTCCACAGCATTAAAAAAAAATAAAAAATAAAAATTTTTTTAACAAAGGGTCGGTGCAGCTCTAGCCACAACCAGAATACAAAATCCCACTGCTGTGAACCCCAGTCCCCACTGCTCTGACCGCCAGGGCTGCCCCTGTTGGTGCGCATGAGAGGGGGTAAGCGTGGTCCGTGCCAGGCAGCTGAATGAGCTGCGACCCTGGGCTTGTGCAGAGCAGCTCCCGATGAATCAGCGGAGCATCCCAGGCGGAGCACTCCATCCACTCTCTCACGGCCACCACCAGCACCGCTCTGCCGCAAGCATCGAGAGGAGCCGTGTGCTCGGTCCCAGCCCCGCTGCTGCGGCCGCCGGCAGAGCTGCGCCCCATTCCTCCGCCAGCAACACCTCGCCGGGGTTTGGAAACACGGCAGCTGTGAACATCTCCAAGATGAACATTTTTAGATGAGAGAGGAGCTTGTTCTGCTGACTCATAGATGTGATTTTCATAAAGAAGCAGTGAATTTGTCGAAATCTGATTTCACTTTGCCTAGGTCTCCACAGCTACTTTCTGCAGCCGTAAGTCATCTAGGTTATTAATCCTTTTCTTTTTTCTGCTATATTTCTATATTTCTTCTATATTTCACTGAATTTTTAATTAGAAATGCAACAATGGAAATCTGATTTTTTTAAATATATATCAAAAATGCTATGCTACACACCAAGGCCTTTGAAAACATGTCATAGTTTGCCTACCAGCAAACCTCAGCCTTTTTTTTTTTTTTAACTGACAAAGTGGCAAAGTGAATACAAAACCTTGAAAAAGAAAAGAATATTTTTTTCCATCATCACCCGAGCGCTAATAAAGCACAACATCTCATAGCCCTCTCAGAACTGGGGTAAAGGTGGGACTGACAACAGGAGGAAACCATATTTCCATTTTGATTCATAAATATTTTTCTTGCAGCGTTTTGCTTCAGCACTGAGGGTCTAAAAACCTAGGCACAACAGTGTTTGTAGGCAGAAATAAGATCTTTCATTAGATGAACCGGAATAGCTGGAAAAACTAGATAAGTTTCCAGGTGCTTCCTAACCAGTCTCTCTTACATAGTCACTAAGACAAGTCTATTGACGCCTCTTGAGCTGAAGGACTCCGTGGGCTCTGCTTAGGTTTGCTTTCAGTCTTTATTTCCAGAAGTGTAAGTGCTTTTTACAGCTTAGTTGACCAAAGGGCAAAGATTAGATCTCTCCCATTTCAGAGAAGCATCTGCCCACTCTTAAACCAGCCAGAATCACTCCAATTATTTTAGTAGCTTTGCTTTCTCCCAGGCTCCTTTCTTTTCATTTGTGAAAAGAAACGGCCAGAAGAGTGATTTAGAAAATAAACACGCACACACAAAACCCATAAAAAAGCACAAGCAAAAAAAAAAATATAATTCCCTTTTATGATATATCATATCTATTCTCCTTAGCCCCCTCCTGAGTCAATCTCTCACCAAAATCCACATCAGATAAAGTTTGATTTCTCCCAGTGCAGCGACCCTGTGGTGCAGCTGCTGGAGAGCAAAGGAGATGCCGAGGCATCTTGTACACCAGCGACAAAGTCACCGGCTCCATCCTAACTCCATAAACTTCATGGAGAGGGAGGGAGGAGGAGGAGGGTAAGGTGCCCACAGCAGCGTGCTTCTCCCAGGTACCACAGCCCTTCCTGTTCTGTGAAGTCAGCAGATGTGAATGGAAATCACTGATGGACAAATGGGACACCGGAGAACACAGGGCCCTCTGTCTGATGTTAATCGCAGCTTAGTGGTGTGTGGGGCTTCTACACATACGTGCTGCAAGCATGGCTGAAGAAAAATAGCACCCAGTGCTGTTAAAAATGATCTTATTTAACCTTTGAAAATAAAAGCAATGATTATGAAAGTGGTGACAAGGTTGTTCTGGATATTCTAATTGAAAATTGCTGCCATTTTCCTAGCTCCTCTGGATACGAGGCTTCACTTAATCAGAATTCAATGATAAATAGTGCTGGGAATGAGAATGGGTTTTGGATTATTTGCTCTAAGAAGAAGACAGTCAGCAAAAAATCAACGAGGGGCTGTGAGGCAGGGATCACGCCTACCTTGGTGCATGGACACCTCACAGGATTTTAGTATCATCAGAAGAACGAGCAACCACCACGCTCGGAGCCGCTAAAGCCGTGCTCACAGCTCAGCAGCCTGCAGAGCTCTCACACAGCACCAGCAGACCTCGGCAATAGCGCCAGTCTCAGATGCTTTAGCAACAAGCAGTGCAGAAAGCCCAGAGGACGACTGAATCTGGAGCCTTTCTTTGGAAGAACAATGGCAAAATCATCCAGCCAGGATCTGAATCAGTAGCTGGTGCCGACACCTGAATTACTAGCAATGCTGAGGGCTGCTTTAAAAAGAGAAACAAAATCACAAGATTTGTCAGCAGATTTTCATTATGAGGAAGCTGAGGTCAACCATATTTCTAAATTAATTTCCTAGTACATGTTGGATGGACTTTAGGCAATTGTCCCTCCTCCACCCCACTCCCCCTTTTTAATAAGTACAATTTACTAGAGTTGCATAAAAATGAGTAATACATTAGTTTCACTTTGACCCAATATGAAATGAGTCATTTCTTTCCAGCACATGACCAGGCTATTATGTCTCTCCTAAGTACACTACAGAAAGACAGAGAAAGATGTTACTTTTCTGCCCATAAACAGATGCTGTATATCATCTGATTCTTTTAAGTGACAATGAGTCCACCTCCTGAAAAGGTCTGTTTGAAATGCACCTTTCCCTTGTCATACCCACATCCCCACGGCTATGACGAGCCCTGGGAAAGGGGCACGTGCTTGGTTCTCACTCAGACAAACCATGTCTATCTCTCTCTGGCTGACAAGGGGCGGGGGGGTGGGGCGGGGGGGGAAAGACTTTTTGACAATGAGGCCCCGGACGGAATAAGCAGGGTACTATTATTTATAGATCCAAGGCTCGATAGTCTGATCACTAGATGCTCCCTCCACTTCAGGCTTTGCGTAACCAGTATTTATTCTTGCCCTGGTTTTGGCTTTTCTGCCCCTCTCGTCTTTCCAGCTCTCTACATCTCAGATGCACTCTCTTTAGAAAGGTGGCGGGTTCTGGCTGGGACTATGAAGTGCAATGTTTGTGTAGATAAAACGATTACATTGAAATCACTATTCTCCCTTCCCCAAGGTCAGCTTTGCCCTTTGGTTTTATCCCTTATGTTTGAACTAGAGGAAACAAAGCATAGGCCAGGGCTTCCTGATCTTCTCATAAATTAGGCCTGACTTAAGAAAACCCAGCCAACTAAACCAAGAAAGTTATTCTCTGTTAAAACAAAGAAATTTGTATTTAAAATTTAAAAATGGAACAGAACCCCACCCTCCAGAGTAAGTTAGAGCCCTTCCACCTTTGTGCCTCACACCCCAAAGCAGAAGAGGGTATTTTGCCATGCACGAGGCAGCACGTGCTCTGCAGTGCTCGCAGGAGCTCAGCAGGGTTTGGGAGCTCCTGCCATCACAGGAGTCTGACCCCCAGCTGCTTCCATTCCCCAGATTGTTGTCTTACACATGGGCAAGGGCAGGAGGGATCAGCACTATCTTGCTCTGTAGTGGCACCAACATTTCTGCTTCATCTGTCAAGTTACACTGAAATTAGGATGGATTCACTGATTTTTATTTTTTTTTCTTTGCTAAATTGACCTCTGACCAGTCCCTCTGGCACTACGTGGCAAATTTATAAATATACCTAAGTGGAAATCAGAGGCAGGATTAATGGCAAAACCCAAAACAGTTATTAACCTCTTTATTTTAACACAGTCTGACAGAAACAGGTTATTGCGTCCAAAATCTCACCTTAGGGAGAAGCTCCCATACTCCTTTCATGTCTTTTATATCTTCTCTGGCCTGCTTCACATCCGAATTCACAGAGCATGTTTTAAACGTACAGGTGACGCTGAATGACGGTGTCATTCTCATTGACAGCTCCAATCACTGTCAGCAAACGTACCCTAGCAAATGTCCCTGCTATAGTCTACCCTAACCTTGCCCTTCGCTGCCATCCACAAACCAGCCCATAACTTACTGACTACAGAATACATCTCTTTTTTTCCTTTCCAAGGAAATCTCTTTACTAGACCAACTAATATACCAGGAAGAGACAAAATACCCTTCAAGCCCCCAAGCTTGTTCTCAAGGTCAGGAATGGAAGTAGGAGATTTTTCATTCACGTTTGAGTATTTCTTTGTTCATTGGCATCGCATGCCTGCATTTGCCACACTTCCAAATCCATGTGCAACTTAAAGTAGTGTATCTGTCAATGCATCTTCTGAGTGGGGATGTTCACCCTACACATAAATATCCAACAGCATTGATAGTAATCAAACTAAGTATTCGCTACATGTATGCATATACCTTACTTCAGTCCCAATAAGGATACTTCAGTGTCCCACTGGGAACACAGATTTAAACTTTTCCACCCACCCCACCCCTTAATCAAACCTTAGTTTTTAGAAAAGTAGGAAAAAAGAGGAAGAAAAAAAAACCCAAAAACCTTATTGTCACTTTGAGTCAGCGGCAGGCACAAGAGGATCTCTTTTCACATTTTTTGGTTTGGTCCACAATATAGGAAGAGATCACCAGCTCACACACGACAACGATATTCCTCTGGATTTATACAAGTGTGACCAAGACCACAGTGCTGGTAAAAAGTTGCAAAAGCTGCTCTCCTGCCTTCACATCTGCAATGCAGATCTCCATGTCACTTCTACAAATTCAGCTCCCACCCACTTAGCTCCATCCATAGAGCTACAAATAGGTGACTTGAAGCTCCTTTTCAGATCCCAAATCCTGCAACTTCGCTTGTATCGTTCAAAGTTTGAGCTAGCAATACCGAAAAGCCATTTTTTCTGTATCTTTTTATATGAACTGTATATCACCATCTTCTCACTTCACAATCTGAGCCAGTTTTTCATCCATTGCCTTCCAGTACCTCAGTCCTGGGGGTACACTGAGGTCACATTTCCTATATTTTCTTTGAAATAATGAAACCTACGGGGGAAGGCGGGGGGGAGGGGGTAGAATATATTTTAAGACCTTCCATAACTCAAGACCTGGAGCTATAAGAAAGGACTATGCACTGCGGCACTGATGATCAAATCATGAGCTGGCAAGACTGGGCTTTCATTCAACTGAACCACAAATGCACTTGAAACAGTGACTTGCTTTTCTCCTTTTGTTTCAGATCAGCCCAGCATCTTTACTGACATAAAATGACCCAGGTCATTTCTGCTCTGAATCATCAGCAAAGAAAGGAAAGGAAGAAAAGTGAAGATATCACTCTCCACATCTTCACCCCGCAGCATATTCCAGAGGGCACAACTTGATCATAACTTCTCTCACTCTCCCATGACCTCTTGCAAAATAATCCATCCTCACATCCAAGTTATAAAGCAAAGCAGTTCCCTTCACACTTAAAGTGCGCGCTGCCTGGGATGGTAAGATAAAAGTCATCCAACAACGCACAGAGTATCAGCTTATCTTGAGAAAAATGATACCTCAGCCACAAATGGTGAGGGTCATGCAGTGAGTTCAACTTGCCCAAGGTTATGGGGGGGATCCACATTAAGGAGAACTCAGACTCTCCACCCCTACACTGCTTCAGCACACAAGTGAGGCAAAAGGACTGTTACCCTTAAATTGTGGATACTGAGACTCCACCACAACCAAACCGCACAATAGCACTCATCCAAGGGAGGTTCCTTCCCCTTCCCAAACCTCAGGAAGTACTTGTAGGACACGGCTGCACTGTGCAGCTATCCCCAGACCAGTATAGTATCCAGAGGACGCATCCACATGCAGCAGAAAGCCTAACACGTGCCCCAAAACAGGGTGACTATGTTATTAGTTCAGGTTTGAGGCTGCTTCTTACTGAAGCCCGTACAGGAGGGAAGCCTTCCTGTTTGGAACCATGCTTCCTCCTCTATTTTTGCTCACATAGACATGGCACAGGGATTTCATTGCATGGCAGAGAGGCAAACACCGAGCTGTAGATAACCAGTGGCATTTCAGGTTCCTTGATGCATCAACAACTCCGGAGCCAAGCCTGGATGCAGGTTTCAGCTCTCACTGGTTGCAGCGTGTACTAGGGGAGAAAGTACATCTTGATCCTCTACCAAGGACCTCTGCGAGCCATCAGACTAGGGCTGATTACAGCTAAGGAAGGAGAGAGGAGGAGTATGTTACATATCTTTCCTTTAGACAACGCTTCAAAATTCCTATGTTCAACTACGGAAAACACAAATGGTGTGGTTGTTTAAACTGATCACCCTGGCAGCAGTTTAAAAAGAAACAAAACAGAGCCAGGAAAACCCAGATTTATAGAGCTGCAGCCTGTTTCCTAATAGCATGAAGGAGAAAACCTGCCTGCACACACATGTTTTTCCAGCCCCCAAATTTGTCATCTGGAGTGGTCTTAATATCCAGGGGTATTTCTCCAAATACCTCCAGGTAAGCGGGAGTACAACCACAACCCTTTTCGTACAAGCCAGAGGGCACTAAGGCAGCCACAGCTACAGGCCTGCCCTTTTGTTTGCTCTTAGAAACAAACATTAAGGTCATGGAGTAGGAGAAACACTGGGCCAGTCCCTCCCCAGGAACCCCCAGATCCATTTCCAAATAGCAAATTACACATCTATAAAGACTTGGCAAATGGGACAGGCCTGCTCTATTGCCCTATGCTTACCTTCCACAGAGCCTTCATCCCTTCATTTTCATCATTAGCCGTTTTACTGCATAATCATGCCTTTAAAAAAGCGCAATGCCTTCTCCTGATAAGATCACCCTTGGGAAGCCAAAGCACTTCAAATGCAAGGGTTGGCATTAAACAAGGAGAGTTATTGTTACTCTTCTTGCCCCTACTTAAGCTCGATTTGGGCAGAGATTAGAAGCACAGATCAGAGAACCGGTGAAAGCAGAGAAAATACTGAGATTTCTTGTCCAAGGCAGAAAAGGGGGAGGGAAACGGGCTGGAGGTGACTGTTCTTAGCCAGCCTCTGCTAATCGAAGCGAGCCATCCTCATCAATATCACTTTGCTTTGGCAGCTTTTCAAGAAAATAAAAAAAAAAAAAAAAGGAAAAAAGGAAAGAAAAAAAAAAGAAGACACACTCCTCTTGCGCAACATGCTTTAATTGCTATGTGTACTGCACACCAAAGAGGAAATCCAGGGGGTTAGCAGCAGCGTGAGGAGCTGCATCGCCTTTAATGCTTTGAAGAGAAAATTCTTGCAGTTGGGGAGTGGGAAGGGGGAAGGCGCATCCCCCTCTGACCCACAGGGCACATTCTTTGCCACTCCATCTGCCACCCCCAGCTGCTAAATCCTCCGTCACCAGTACAAGGTGATCTCAGACTGAAGCACGCTGCTAACACATGAAAGGAAACAACTTTGGCTGGTTGCCTCCTTACGAGCCCTGCTCTCCCCACCCCCTTCCTTCCCTTCCTCTCTGACATGTTTAAAGCATCTGAACGTCAAGGTACTGAGATATCACAGAGCGAGCTTCCCTTCCCTGCTCAGATGGCTCTTGTCAGCACCTCCCTCCAGCCCTACTCTCGACCCCCTGTTTTCCATGAGGGTTTCCCTCCCTCCCTCCTTCCTTCCCTTCCTCCTTCTCTGGAGCCGCTGCTCTGGAGCTCGCATTATTTCCTTTCTTGGAGCCTCCAGTCTGGAGCCAGCAAGGTTTGTCTGCTTCCCTGGGTTCAGCTAATAAATTGGGATCAGGGGGTCACACAGCAGGGGACTTGGAAGCCTGAGAGCCTCTGACACCATTTTTATTAGTTTTTACTATACATACCATTTCAGGAGCCGGGATGCCATCCCAGTGGGGCCCTACCCATTGCTTAGTAACTAAGATTTTGTAATCTAAGTTTTGACAAGGTCATTTTTTACCTTGGGAAAGGGTGGGGGAGGGAGAACCCCCCACGTACATTAATTACACAAACACTGTGGGGACAATGCAAATAGGAACCCATTTCCCTTTTGCATCAGGGCTAAAGAATGAAAAATCTTTTTACTATAGGGCTATTACAAGCCAAACAGGCCAGGATATTTTAAATGACACACTGATACATTCCCGTTGTCTGCTTGCAGATCGGATGAGTGCATTTCAGCCTTTCCCTGTCTGTCCCTAATAAAACATGCCATCAACAAAAGCGACCAAACCTGGAGGTAGCCGCAGAGCTCTGATGGCCGGGTTATATTAAATGTCCCCATGACTGCTGGCAGCACAGAGGTGACCCTGATCAAGCTAAAATTAAGTAACAAAACCTCCACCATCTTTCAGCATCACCATGCTGATTAACCCTGTGTTTAGTTAATCACTGCTGGCACATAGGGTATAAATTACTTTTTGGCAAGCTCCAGTCCCAGCAGACAGAGGTGTGAAGAGCCCCAACACCCACTGGCCCTTCAGGTCAACCAGAGACAGTTTGTTTTCCTGATATAATGTTTCTTAGGCTAACAAGCAGGATGTTTGGAAAGCATGGGAAACAAGGAAAACACAGCCACCGAGAGCAAGCCAGTGCTGGGACTGTTTCATGAGAGCAGGTACAGATCAAAGCCAAACCAGGGGAAGCGCCGTGGTGACAAGACACTGCCATCGCTATTGGGAAGCGGTGCTGGTGCGCAGAATCGAGCTGCCTGACCAGCCTGACCCAGCTGAAGCAAGGCAAACCAGTCATTTGGGCCCACCGCCACACAAGACAGTGGAGAGGAGGAGTCACTCTGCCAAGCTGGGCTTTCTCTCCTGCATTTAGTGCTGCTTTCTTCGACTGCAGCTTTGCTGCATTCAATAACCCTGAGTGTGTATATATATATATATATATATGTATATATACTCTTAGATATTTTTTTTTCCATCTGCTGCTCTGCTCTGATAAATTCATTCTGGAAGGAGGAAAAAGGTCCTTTGGTCACTGCTACCTTTCCCTTCCACCCTCTCCCCCGATCCAGAGCTGTGTGAGGTGTATGTCTCTGATGTGGTTAAAGCAGGACTGAGATTGAGTAATGCTTTGAGGTCCTTCGGTATGCATCTTGCTGGCTGTCACCTCATCGGGCTCCAGCATATGCTTTGAGGTTAAGTCCCAGTGTTTGTGTTTTGGGCCTTTGTTGTGGTTGCTTGATTTGTTCATGATGGCCTTGGCTCTGCCACCCCACAAGCAAATGCAAAATTCACAAAGTGGTGACTCAGTCATTTTATCCACTGGCAGCAGCAGCAGCAGCAGCTGGCAGAGGCTCAAAACAGATCAGAGAACAGGGCAACAAGTGTCTCCAAGATGGATTTCAGACAAACAAGGAAAAATGAAAACCTGAAAAAGCATGGAGAGAAAAAGCCTGATATTAAATAAAGAGACAGAAAAAAACAGCTAGAATGTCAAGTATAGACTGAAGAGATCAAAAGTAAATCAGCTCTGTGATAGACAAGGAACTGTGCTGTGCTTCTGAACAGCAACACTCAAAATATGGCAACTCACTGGCCCATACAGCTTTTTCCATCGGCTAAACTCAGCTCACACGTCAAAAGAAGTTGCTTTTTGCTGCCAGCACTGGAAGCTCAAAGCAGAACCTGGAGATCAAGCTGTTTTCTTCCTGCTTCAGGCATCAGCCCTAAAAATAAAATGACCCTGAAGGACTCCAAAGCTGGCTTGCTCATTTGGCTGATAGTATATGAAGGAGGACAGCAAGGGTTTTGCTTGTTCTTCTGCAGTTATATGGGCCCTGTGGCTTTTCAAATAACAAAAATATGCCCCCAGACAGGAAGGGGGAACTTCATCCTGACCTGGCTTTACATCATGGCAACACCTTCATCCCTGGAAGAGGAAAGAGTGATCCTTATAACATATCCTCTCCTATCTGAACATATAGTACCAAGGGCACCTACTCAGTGGACATACAGAACCGTGAATAACATCAAGGAGTGATCGCAGTACCAGGCCACACATCTGAACTGAAGCTGTGAATTTTCCAATAAAAGCAAGACATTATCATCTGTGATGCACATAAAAATGGCATTTCTACACTACCCATGCTTCAGGCTGAACACAGGAGAAAGTATCACATATGGACTTGTATGATAAGGTACTCTATAATAAAATATCGAATCTGTAGAAGGAGAAAAGATGGTCTTGTGCTTAAGCACAGCACTAGAGTCACAACAATGCCTGGCTCCTGTCCTTGGTATAACCCACAGTCATCCACTGAGACCTCAAGCAAGTCTTGCCTTATCTACATAGCACTTGTGAAATCACTACTGAGTGTAGTGAGTTTTTCTTTTTACTTTTTTTAAAAAAAAAAACAAAACTGTGCACAGCATTTTGCATTCAGAAGGCTTTATAACTCACTTCTGTCTGTTTGATCTCCAGCCCCAACTTTTCTGGCAAAACAGCAATTAGAGCACAAGTGCTGAGCCGGCTCTTTGTTGCTGCCCATGCCCTATCAGACTCGCAAAATGACTGTGACTCAGGCACCTAAGCTGCGCTCTGTTTATTCATGTGTAAACTGGGAATCATTATAATTGCTTTCTAAGCATTAATTGATTATTCCTCATAGCACCACTATAGAATTCCTAGAACAGAGAGGAATAAAACCAACAAGAGGAGCAGACAGCAGCAAAACTGCAAACCGCTAATAATCTTTTATTCACTTCTATTTTTTCTTCTTCTGAACACTGAGATGCGGAAAGTTCTTTCCACTCATGTCCTGGCTTCAACATGGTGTGCCGTGGCTTGGTCTGTGACTTCAGTCCATCCATCTCAACTTTTCTTTGTTCAGACACAACTCCACCTCAGAAATGAATGTCTGCATTCCCAGGGGTGACTAGCAGGGGTTTTCCTGACTCCCATGATGACAATGAAGATATGTCCGCTTATGGCACTACCTATATTCTCTCGGATCAAGAAATCTCTTTCCCTGTCATTAAGGTGTAAGATAGTCAGATGGATATCAGAAGAGGACTCGTGAATTTCTAGGTGCAGTTACCACCTTCTACAACTTCTCTGTGCATTTCTGTATCTCCAGCCACCGCTCTCACATACATACGCACATTCTCTCCAGTTGCATGAAGTCCGTCTGTAGCTCTGCACGTCTCCCTGCCTATTAGAGCAAGTAGCTGGAAAGGAATTGTGACCAACACACTGATTTGTATAAAGAGAAATTAATCCCCTTCCTTCCTGGGGCTGAACTGCCTTGAGTGCAGTATGGATGGATCAGCAACTAAAATCCCAGAGCAGAAAAGGAACCAAGTCAGAGTGGCAGGAGGTGTGCTACACGGGCAGGTTAGCTTCACACCCTTAATCATTTCCAGCAACAAAACAACCGAAATAAAACACAAAGTCTGACTACAAAACTCAGTTCTGGCTCTCCCTCATGAGAAAACAAAAACCAAACCCAAACAGAAAAAATACAAGCCAAAAAAGGCAACTTTTGTCAATCACTTCTATGGGAAGAGGCAGGTATATATTATAGCTTGGTAATGCAAACAGTCTCCCTTTTCTCTAACGGAGTATGCGCTCAGCTCGTAACAAATACTGCTTTACAGAGTCATAGTTTTAGTTTTGATTTTTATGGTGTTAGGCTAAAATTATTTTACTGTTACAGTTATTCAGTCACAGGTCAATTAGTCACACAAGAGCAACTGCTATCACAGAAGATTAACTGGAAATGTGGTCTGCACATTCTACTCCTAAAAAATCAGTTTCCTCTCATTTCAGGTAACAATATGGAAATGTATTGAAGGGACAAGAGGAACACTGAAACACAATAAGCAAGGCTAGCCAGTAAAGACTCAAGCAGCTATTCTCAGCTCTCTAAGACACTCACAGAATTGTCCCACATGAAACCCAGAAGTATCTCATGGTGGAGGAGAAAGTTATTTGGGAAAAATACAAAAAAAAAAAAGTGAAAAATCAGACATTTCAGCTAGCAAGCAGCTAGCTGAACACTCATTTCTCTCCTCAGAGAATGTTTTAATGGAAAATGTGACTGATCTGGCAGAGACTGTTCCAAGACAGTGATACTGAGTCATAAAGCAAAGCCGTAGCTACCATACAGCCCGATCCAATGCCCCTGAAGCCAATACGAAGGCTCTGGAACAGGCCCATACGAATTAAATAAAGTTTGCAGCATGGCTGTTATTAGCTCAGACCCACTGGAGGAGCTGGCAATGAAAAACTGCTGCTGCTGCTTTCATGAAGATTCTTCTCTCGCTGTTATCAATGTCATTTCTGTCCAAGGATGTTCTGCAAATTGAGACAGGCATCAAACTGAGGAGTGTTCTCTGGACTTTGTTGTTCGAAGTGGGGGGGAAACAGTTTCACAGCTGTAGGTTGAGCATGAAAAATGTGGCAGGTGACAGCAAGAGGGTCACCACACTGTGAGAGTGTCTCTCTTTGACAGTGTATGGGCTCAGTTTTCTGTTATTTTGTGTGAATTTAGTGCTGGTAAAACAGGGAAAAAATGCTAGTCTATTTAAATCCTAGGATGAGGAGCAGCAGCAGCCATCACTTAACAGGAAAAGGTATTCTCCTTCAGATGAAAATGAGAACAAAATCTATGTAAAGGACAAGCAGTAACAGAAACAAGACATGGAAGCATAAGTCAGGATGTAAGAAAAAAGAAGCTCCAGAAGGGACACTGGACAAGCCTAATTGATCTCCTGACACAAGACACATCCCCTGAAGTCAGACACCTTTTTCAATAGGGGGTAGGGACCAAAAAATGACAAAGCACAATAATCTGTCAATTCAGGAGGACAGAGAAGAGATGGAGACAGGATTGTATGCTACAGGACAAAAGAAAAGCCATAAAGGGAGCCCTTGACCTCCATCTCTCGGCTCTCAGTTTAGATGCAAGACAGGAATAGCAGAGGCGGTAACAGCTTCTTGTGCTGTAATGCTCAGCCCTCACTTGGAAGGACCCCAGGGAGGTGAGGAGAGCACCCAACCATCATCTACAAACAGCAGCATCAGTAAACCCTGTCCTTGATGGATTTCCATTGGAGACTGTGGTCAGGAAGGCACTGAATGCAAAGAGAGGATGGGAAGAAGAAATTATTTAATTAACTACACACCAATGCCAAAAGCCTGGGTAATAAACAAGAGGAAATAGAATTAGTCATTTATGAGCACTAATTTGACCTAGCTGCTATTACTGAACCTCGGAGAACGATGTGCATGACTGAATGTTTAAATCAATGGTCGTAATCTACTTAGGCAGGGCCCAGGTCTCAGAGGAAACTGAGGAGTGGAAAAGGCGGCTTTACCTATAATCAAGTCACTAACAATTTTTTTTTTTTAAAAAAAAAGCTATCCTGAACTTTTCCTACTTGATGACCCTGATAAAAGTACAAGATGGTATATTAGTTGACATCCCCTACCATCTTGCTAGAAAGCAGGGTGACTAATACAAAAACTGGTTGTTCATGAGATGTAAGATGAAAAGATAATCTACTAACCTCAAGGTCTCCCATGAGAGATTGATGCTAACCCCCGTTAGAATTACTAAACATCCTAGCTGTAACCTAGGTGGCAGAGAAGTCACCAGGCTGTGGAAAAACCCTCCAACTTTCTCTTGACAAACAGAGGAACGTATCATCCCACAAACACTGGTAACACAAGTACTATTAATTTTGAGTCAATCACACTTGTTACAGGCAACGAGGTCAAACTAGCTAAACTAGTAACAAGATATACTTAGTGCCCTGAAAAGCGCTCAGCTTTGTGAAACTGGGTAATCCAGTCTCACTGACCAAATGTGACTGGTAATTCTCTGTGAACATCTTACTAAAAGACTCAAATGCCACAACCAAATAGTCAAGAGATGAGATGATACTGGTCAAATAACTGATCTACACTAGCAAACTGCAGAAACCTAATAAAAGCAAGGAAAATTATATAGCCCATATGATAAAGCATAAAATAGATTAAATCTGAATATTATTAGGAATCTTAAAGTGGAATTTGTGCTTAGACCTAACACTGAAACGCAAAAGACTACTAGCAGAGGAAGACATTTTTCAAGACAATGCAACTAAGCAATTCCCATCCAAGAGCTCCCAAACACGGAAGAAAATGGTTTTAGCATGCCTTGAAAGAAGGAAGATTCTAGAAAAATAAATCTCATGTTCTGCCAGTGTCTTAAATCGCAATGAACAGATAGATTACTCTGATACTAAGGCTGATGAAAACAAACTAACCAAAGGAATCATGCGAACCTCCAAGCATGGAAATGGACAAACCTATAAGCAATCAACATGAGTTTATGGAAACCACAGCCTACCAAATCTATCTGATTTCTCTATGAGATTATAAACAGAGCTAATAATGTCAATAACTTATGATCAGATTTCTGGGAGGCATTTGAAGTCAGATTTATACAGAATTAAGTGTTATACAATGGATCAAAATGCATAGGTCTATTGTACCCTTTGGCTTTATAACATGTGGTACTAACAGAGCTGGGAACAGCAGTGTAGGGGAAGAACTGACTGCCACCATCAACAAGGGAGCGCAGAGCAAGACATCCTCCCACTTCCATCACAGCAGCACCGCTTCTAAGGCTATTTACAGCCCCAGTGTGGATAGATTTTTCAGACATAGTAGGAGCAGGAACAGTCTGGACTTAACAAGACATTACAAACACGGTAAGGCATATTTACTAACCTAGTCCATTGTCTCCACAATTTCATCCTGAGACATGGACAAACACCTGAGGAACGGCAACACAGAAAGAAAACGCCTTCCCAAAGCCACTATACTTCTCTAAGGCCAATTAATAACTCCGCTATCTTTTGGTAGATCCCAGTGGTGTCCCATATCCATACCAATAGTACGCATCCATTTGTTGGTATAAAATGACCAGGTTTTTCAGTTGGTTTAAACCACACCCATTATTTACTGCCATATCTTGCTCATCACCAAAATACGGTCTGAATCTAAGGATCTAACAAGCTATGGGGCTGATATCATTGATATTAGAAGATCTTCCAGAAAGCAAAACAAGAGCATTTGTGTAATGATTCATACAGTGCTCTCTGCTGAAAATCGTGGCGAGCAAGAGTTGGCAATCGTCATTCACTGACCTTCTAGCACGCATGGCATGCAATGACCTTGACCTTATTTTTAACCTCTTACATGCCATGCCTTGGTGCCAGCCCTGCAGGGTTATGCTAGTTAAAGCTTCAGTGATTATTTCTAAGTGACAGATGGAGTGTCAAAGCAAACAACATCTGGCCAAAGGGCCCCAGTAGGTGATGCTTCACAGAGTATCTCCTGAACATCTGCAGTAATTAAATGCTTAAACTGAACAAAATTTAATTTTGCAGGCTGTGTTGAATCAGATATAGTTCACTGCACAAGGGCCCTTGATCTGTTCTGTGCTCCTAGAAAATAGTGTTGGTTCTCCCTAAGCCCTCTTCACCCTGAACTTCAGAACCCTAGCAGCTTGTTTGTTCAAAAAATAGGCATTTAGTAGCTAAATACCCAATTTGGCATCCAATGAAGTTGTTTCCCATGTCTGAAAGGAGACCACAATCAGAATTTAAAAGACTGCATCTCTTCTCAATTTTTTTTTATGGAGGGGGTCAGGTTTTTTTATCAGAGTGGAAGGCTTTTTGGGTTTGTTTTGTTTTGTTTTGTTTTTCCTTGCAGAACTCACTAACGATATCTTAATAAACTTGGGTTCTCTGAGAATCCCAGGCAAGCTGAAAAACATCAAGAGACGTTGTTACTCAAGAGATGTCACCGATGGGAAAAAGCACAAAGAAAATGAGTAGTGGGAAAGGGCAAAAACTTATCAAAATGGGAGACATTTGAGTTTGATAGAGAGCAATCTTAAAAAGCCCAGTGCAGGGATAGAATACACTCCCTTCCCTCCCGCGGAAGGGAGGGAAAGCTCAGCAAGTCAGTACCAAAGACACAATAGAGACCATTTAATTTGCTTGCATTTACACAAACCTGGGGGGGGGGGGGGGTCCACCATTCACTCCTTCCTATTTGTGGCATTCCCAGGAGCTTGAATTGACGTGCTCTGTAGATCCCTCGACTGTCTCATTTTAAAAGTACAAGAAATACCTCATTTGGGAGAAAAGTGATGAGGATATTAACAATTTGAAGAAGAATCCGAGGAGACAGCACTTCTTAAAACAGATGGTGGCTGTCAGGCCGATATATCAAGCCTTACTGTAATACTCATGGACCTTATTGTAGCCACAGTTTCCTGGCTACAGAAAAAAAACCACATTGATATGTCCTTTTCAAGACAAAAAGGGGCAAGAAAACTAAAACCCTTTGTGCTATACAGCAGGGAAACATTATTACGGAGGGACAATTTTCTCAGAGTCCCAAATATCTGGTAACCCTGATCGTTTTGAACAGGGAATAGGTCATAAGATAAATGTTCAGCCTTCGGCACTTATTACTCAGAGTGCAAGGTTCTCATATGGAGGTTACCATATAATATTGGATTATGGTAATATATTACATTGCATTGCTGATAGGGTTTTTTCATAGGTTTTCACGTTCATTGCTTAACTCTCCATAGTTTATATTATTTTCTTCTATCTATCTAATCTATCATGTTTCTCAGGCACCTATCACTTAGGGATCCTTTTCCTATAAGCAATAATATATTTCTTACACCTTGGACAGATTCACCAGTTACCTGCCAGCACTGGTTCTTTCCCTCTCTTTCTGTTGGGGAACCCAAAAAAGATGCCCTGTTGATTTCATCCTTTGCCAAAAGCTGAGGCTGTCGGTCTGGAAATTGCACGTATTGGGGAATCAATTTGTCCTTCCTCTTCTTCTTCAATGGCTTTTCCTTTTCCAGCTCCAGAGCAAAAATCTGCAGGTCACACCAGGAGAGGGCAATTCATTATTTTTTAGTTGACAAAGCTGAGGGTGAGTAGGAAAAGAGCTGAAACAACGGAAATGCTGATCTCATTCTAAATCATGAATTACATTCAATTCTCTCTGTTAGTGTTTCTTCATTGCTCACTAAGCCTAAACTCTTCGCACATCTAGTGCGGCAAGTTCAGAGCCATGAATATCAGCAGGGGCCATAACTGGAGAATGAGCAGAAGATGAACCAATGGTTGGAGTCAAGGCTGGTACAGTCCCACGAGTCACATTCAGATACAATCATCCAAGACCTTCAACTCTCCTTGCAAAAGTGTGATCACATTTCAAAACACCCAGTTAATGTGCCCGCCTAGATCTGACTTACTGAGACCCACGATGCCATGGACAGCTTAAGCTTGTCTTACCTCTGAAATGAAAAGCTTTTGATTCTGGACACAGTTTGCGTAATTCTGTACTTTACAAGATTATCAAGATAGGCTTCTCCATGTGGCAAACCCTGGACCCCCTATTATGGAAGGCTAAACCCTCCTATCAGAGTAAATCCTGCACCAAATCCCACTTCGGACTGCCAGAAAAACTCAGGAAGGAAGGAAAGGGAAAAAAGAAAAAGGCTGTGAGAAGGAAGGGAAACTCACAACACACCTAATATGTGAATGGGGGATGGGAAAAGAGAAGATGAAATAAAGGCCATGTCAAATGACTCTGCCTTCCCTTCTATTTCGTTTGGAGAGAAGATTAGGTTACTACAGTTCAACAGGACTCAGTTTGCTTATTGCTTTGGGCATTAAGAACTTAATGCAAAAGTAATGAAGTTAAACCTGTGGCATAGATAATGGTCATTAGCAGCCTTCTTTCCCTGTCATAAACCTGACCCTTGTTAACTCCCATTTTATCTTTCTGCGCAGATGATTTTGAGTGGGGCAGGAAGTATTCTCTATTCAGTCCAATTTGGGAAAAAAGTCGGCTGGTGAGTATGCACTGATATTTCCCAAACAGAAGCCCCTCTCCCCCACCTTACAGCCCAGGTTGCATTATAAACTAAAGGGAAACAATAGGAAGAAAGAGCAGAATTGGAGCCCTAGACAGAAAAAGCATAACTTGTCTCATGGACGAGAGCGTCAAGAAATCTGTTGGGACTGAAATTTCCTAAGAGGAGGATGTTAGGGAAAAGGCAAGGATTAAAAAAATTTAGCAAGAAACAAAGCTTATTTACTGCTTTACCCCTTTCATTTCTGTCCTCCACCTTCCAGATAATGGAGCTCTTTCCCCACTCACTAATTAAGCTCTTTTAGAGTTTATTGACCGAGGGCAAAGTTGCCCCTGCAAACAGATTCTTGATAGCTGTTGCTGTGTTTCTGTGCCACTGCTCTTGACAAAGGGAGTCCTGATACCCGGCTCTGTCAAGGCACATCTGCCCTGGATGAAGACATTTGAATAGACCAATATGACCAAATATCCTAATTCTTCAGTAGTTATCCAAAACTCAAATTTTCTTCCACCAAGGACCCAAAAGGAGCATAAGTATGGCCAAAAGGAACCCCTTTTTCGTGACTGTATGGGAAAATCTCTGCCTCATTATACAACAGGTCTGAAAAGATGCTCTAGTTCATCTGCTTTTAGAAGCAAGATGAAAATTACTTACTTTTTTATATGTTTACCTAATAATAATGGTCAGGCTTTTTTTTTCCTGGGAATTATGGGGTGCCATGAAGAAACTTGATTTAAGGTTACAAACTGAGGTGACCATGCCGTTGTCTATCTACAAATGGAGAACGGCTATATAGGGACATTGACCTTAAAGACAAACTAATCAATTTTGAGGTTTCGTTGCCAAGTGAATCCAACATACCAAAAAGGCAGTAAGAGAGCCCTCAAGACAATTGCAAAATTGCATTACCTTCAAAGGAAGGATCATCTGGCCCTCAAAGTGAAAATGCTTCATAATAATATCAGTCATCACAAGAGTTACACCTATATTTGAGTAACAGGGAGTGGATTAGTCATCGCCTGATGAGCAAACAAAAAAATGAATTTTTGGGTTATAGTTCCAGAGAATTATCTGTTTTTCCTGTAAATTCACTAGAAGGGAGGAAAACCACAGACTAAAATCTCAGCTTGGGGTAATTCTGTATTTCATGCTGAAAAGGAGTCTGTACAGGACATTGCTGAATAGACAGATAAACCACTCAAATTTTAAGGTGTAGAAGCCAATATGACTGCTTGAATCATCTCCCAGTCTCCTGTTCAGCTTCTCATCTACTTTATTTACACAGACATATGTGATTTTGTTGCCAGCTGGTGATTTGGCAATAAAATGAAATCTGAGCCTAATGTGCCTAGAAGATTTGTTTGGAAAAAAATAAACCCAAGATAAAAAAAACCAAACTAAGTAGTACTTGTTTATAGAAACATTACGGTACCTTTGATCCTTTCTTCTGTTCTGCTTCAATATGCTTGAGTAAAAAGAAAATACGCTGTAAATTTCAGAGAGCAGCATGGGGGCTCCTATGTTTGTGTTGCAAAGACAGACTGAAGCCTTTAATCAAGACAAACTCCTGTAGGGCAAATTTCCCAATCCGGCATTAGTGTGGTGGTGTTGCTAGGTGGATCCCCATCCAACCAATCTACAGCTCTTGTAACTTGTCTGACCCATTTCTGTGGCAGGGCAGCCATGCAAAATCATTTGGGCATGAGAGAAGGTGGGGAGGCAAGAAGATGACACACAAGGAATGAAGACAAAAGCTAATAAACACATAGAAAAATAATGCAGGACACTTAAAAATTGCTGAGACACTGAACTAGAAATACCAAAGCAGAGATATAAATATTATAGAAAATATAGCATCCATATGAAGAATGTTTCACATACCCATGACCCTGAATAAAAACACTAAGTCCCTTGACCTTTTCTATACATACACATGTCAGACAAATATGTACATGCTGCTCTTTAAAATCTGATATTTATTATGTCTCACATCAAAGCCTAACTGCACATGGACAGATTCTCATGGAATACGAGCATGCAATAAGCACAGAGTGGGAAAAAAAGGCATTAAAGTTGCCTGTATTACAGAAGTCCCAGCCAGGTAATAATACCTAAATATAGTGGATACTTTTGTATATGAAATAGCAGTAATAATTACACTTAAAAATCAAATGTGCAAATGTACCCTTAAGGCCTATTAGGACACCACCTTCATAACCTAGACTTTTTCATTGGGATTCAGAGTTAGTGTCTTCACAGGAAAACCAAAAGCTTTTCAAATGATTGTACAAGGTGCGTAAGGCACGCAGTGCTACGCTGTGCTACAAAAACTGCACTACATTGGGAAATACAATGCAGTGTTCAAATAAGAACACATTTAAAAAATACAAGAGTATTTCCCTTAAAAACCCTGTTGTCAAGCAGTGTAATGTATTCCTTTCAGACCAAAATCTTGTCCCTTTTCTCGGAACAGCTGTGAATATACTCAGTTGATTCTGAATTCTCTGTGATCAGATAAATAGTTACAGTTAGAAACTCTTAACAAAACCAAATGAGAAAGAACTCCAGAATGGCCAAGGGAAAGCATCATTTGCCCCTGCAGGATCTTGTGCATAACGGACAAAAAGTAAATTTTTTTTTTTTTAAATAGATGTTAGAAATCATTACCAAACCCCTGAGTTACAGAAATTAAGCAGCTGTACTGTAACCCAGCAGTGTACCCAGGAATCATGGAAGAACACATGGAGAAATGTACGCTGTTGTGGCTACTGCAGTAGGAAAGGGTTTAATTTAGCCACCTCCTCACATCGACATGCTGAAGATGCTCAGGAAATCCCACAGCAACCACCTGATGTATCTACGTGAATATTTCCAAAGTCTTCTCCATGGTTCCACGTTTCTGCGAGGTGAGGCCTTTGAATACAGATGGTGCTCCATGGATAGGTGGACAGATTTACGTTCTCTCAGTTAAGGGGCCACAGCGCAGAAATGGCTGATTGCTGTATCAGTTCAGAGGGAGCAGGAATCTGGGCCTTCTCCAGCTTTCTAACGACAAGTGGAAGCCATATGCAATTTCCTACAGCCATCCAAAGAGAGCAGGAGCTGAAAGATAACTTCCCCACCCATGTGGAGGAGTTTAAAGCCTGCTGAGAACTTCCCCCAGCCAAATGTTCGGGCTCCCTGCGCTGTAGTGATTTTTGCAGCCTTCTCTATCTTTGAAACATGAGCAAGCTTTTGTTGGCATACAAAGAAGCTGGCAAAGTGTCATCCCATGATTCAGCATATTGAGAAGCAAGATAGCATAATGAATCATTGTGCAAAAGGGTTGCGCAACACGGACCGAAACAGTCCATATAAAAGCACTGTTGTATTGGAATGGGAATGGCTTTTTCATGGAAGATACCCATCTGCCAAAAAAAACCTTGTATAACTAATGTTTTATGAGCAGAAGACCCAGAGGCAGATAGAGGCACCGATGCTAGGACCTCACCTACTGTGACAGAGACATATGAGAAGATACTTTGGTTTGCCAGGACGATTTGTTTACAGTTGTAACATCTGGTACAGACGGTTTTGAAAGAGATGCATGAATTGGAAAGAGGAGAAAAGAAGTCCTGCTTCTGATTTAAACTGCACTGTGAATTGGAGATAATCCATTGGAGTCAATAGAGATAACCTGGCACAAAACCACCCTCAGCGCAAGGAGAACCAGAGCCAAAGAGTGTCAATGTACAGAGCCTAACCGCGTCTCCTTATCCAGCCCATGGGAAAGTCTGCAATATCTCAGGCTACTTCAACTATTTCCATCATACAACTGCCTTTCCACCCCTATAGAATCATAGAATCATTTAGGTTGGAAAAGACCCTTGGGATCATCGAGTCCAACCATCAACCCCACACTACAAAGTTCTCCCCTATGGCATTGCCCAACGGCCCCCATCCCCATTAATTCCCCCGGAGCGCTCTGACAGGGTCAGACACTGGCATCCTACAGGATGCCAACACTGCACCCCATAAGGGACCATGCCTTTTGTCCCATCCACCTTGAAAACGCTCTCCAGTCTGCTCACTGGTTATGTTGAGCTCATCTCCATCAGAAGAGCACCTTCACACCCTTCTTCCCAGCCTTTCCTCCGTTCTGGCAAAAAGAAAACATCATTCCTAGATGAAGTGTTCCAAAAGGCTCTTTTCTTTTAAAATATAATACAACATCTAGCCTTTAAAAAGACAACTCAATAAGGTCTTTCTGTTGAAAGACTGATATCCTTATCAGTCAGAAAGGAAAACCTTTTATTTCAGGATTTTTCAGCTTGCCTTAAACTCATGGACTACTACTAAGAAATCCAGGAAAACTGACTAAGAAAAGCCAGTTCACGCATCCTATAATGCTTCTCATTTGAGGGGTGCTTCTAAAGAGGGGCAGCACTGCCTCTGGAAAAACTGTAGAGCCTCATATAACAAAAAATTGAAAGGCACTGGGCTTGCTTTGTAACTATTATCAGTGACCTGAAATTGCACCCACCCAGCAGCACGCTTCTGTCCCCATCTCGGGGACGAGACCCGCCCCACGCTGGCAGCTTGGTGCACCGTGGGCACCAAGACCAGCACCTTATTTTGCCGAAAAGCCACCGGGCTGCCATTAGATGGTAACGGTGACTGACCCTGCCCAGGCTTGCCATGATAAGCCAAAGAGAAAAAGCTCTGCAAACCATTAGTCATAACGCTCTGCATCCTTCAGGCATCCAGTCCCCATCCTCTACTTCTTTTAATTTAGATAATTGGCTTCAATGCCCTGTTTAACTTCTGCTTTCCCTCTTTGCTTCAGCTTCCTCTCTGCTGGCTCCCTGCTTCCTTGCCCAAAGAGCTGTTTTGTCACCATTTTTCATGCTTTTATTTTCCTTTTATATCTGTTGACTGGCTGAGATGCTATTAATTCTATTTAATAAAGATGGGAGAGACAGGCAGCGAGGGAGGGAGGGCACACTATTAGAATTAATGTAAACAGATCAAACTTTCACCCTACACACCTCAAATTATGGGAACCTAGAAGCAAGGCAGTAGTTAAGGGCCTCAGCCACTTATATTGGCAAACCCGTCTTTCATAAGCATGCAATTTAGATTTAATAATATGCTTAATGAATGGTAATTAAAAACAAATTGCAATTAAAACACTATTTAATGAGGTTTAACAGTGATGTGATAGATATGTATCTATCACCAAGTTCAACTTCAATAAATATTTTCTTAATAACAAACTGGCATTTAATTAGTATGGGAAAAATGTTGCTGTTAAATCTAAATTAAATTAAAATATACTTAGGGCACTTACCCACTTAATAGTATGTGTTAATGAAAAATATTTAAAAGGCTTTTTCTTTTTTTTTTTTTTTAAGGGTAATGGTTACAAGAATTAAATAAAAGGAATTTAATTGATTGCAGTATATGAAGGCATAATCCAGCCCTACACATAAACACTTCATTGATTTAAGAGTTTCCTAACCCACAAAATATCTACACTATGACACATGTAAATGAACAAACAACCTGGCTAGAATTTGAAGTTTAAGATTCCAGAAACGTGACAGTTTACAAAGTCATACTCAAAATTCCCACCACACCTTTCCCACTAACCTTTCCATGTCATTTTATGATCCCATTATCATAAATATCTGAGCACCTGCCAAAAAATTTTAAAATAGAAATAAAGTGTTTTCTTTCTTCCTGCAGATATAAAGTTTGAATATTTCATAGATCTTTATTTGTTTAGTGGGAGAGGGCAGGAGAAGAGGTTTAGTACTTTGAGCTTAGCATACGTCAACTACTTTGTTTGAAACTGAGGTTTGTGAAATCTTTATTTCTCATAAAAGGTATTTCAGTAGCTTAAGCTCTGATCCTATCTGTCTCCTGTGCTCCCAAGACTCCTTATAGTGGCTGATACTTTAATTGCTCCAGCACTCATTATGACTTGGACCAAATTCAAATAAAACATTTTATAGTGAAAAATAGCTTTTAGGAGAACATAAAATTTATGCAAAAAACATGGATCCTTAAAACATTTAATATTTTTGATGAACTGGTTGGAACTAGGAAGGCTCATTTTGACAGAGCCTGTGGAAATGCAAAATAAAATCTGAATAAATATTTTATAATTCCCCTTTTACACCTTTATTTACTGAGTATTTCAGGATAGAAACTGGGAAAAACCTCAAACTAAAATGTTTTCCTTACAGATATGACCAGGACTCTTTCTTCTGTCTTCACAGTACCTACCACAAGGGGTCTGGTTCACAAGAAGGATGCAAGAGTAAGACAGATTCATAATATAAATACAAGTGGTTCCCTAAGGCAAAAAAATTACTTTTCAGCATTTCACTCTGCAGAATTCTGTACAAAATGACAGTGCGGTATAGCAACATATGTCGCACATACAGGTATGCTTTTATTATCGCTGAAAGTATGTAACATACCTATTTAGAGACAGAAACAAGCTTATAAGAAAAAAAATGGCACAACATTTAAATGTAATTTAAATAAAGAAGGAAAATGCATTGGGACAGTATTTGCCATGAATTCATTATGGCTTCCTTATCTTCTTTGCAAACGGAAAAGTCTTACAGGAAGTAGATATTAAAGATAGAATTTTAGCCCTTAGCTCTGTTCCCTCTTGAAGACAACATCAAGAACAGAAGATGATAATCATAAACCTGGTCTCTCTGAATAGCTTCCCACTTAATCCCACCAGCAGCTGCTTGGCTCAAACCTCTTCTTTCTCCTTACATACCACAAACAGACTAGAATGGAGACTACTAGTTTCAAATTGCAGTTATTTTCTGTTGGTCTGAAAGTGCCAATCTTGGTTTAAAGTCATTAGTCCAATGTTGCACAGTATTATTTTATGAAGCAAAAGAACCAGCCACAGAAAATAGGTAACGGATAAGCAATGTGAGAATGAGTTGCCGAATAGAGCATATAATATTATGCCACACATAAAGAGAGAGAAATAGCGTACGTACCCAGCCAACTCACAATTGATCCTGAAAGCTCAGATATATTAGTTGCAGAATGTGAAGGATGCTTTCCTGGCACGTTCCAGCTTCAGATATGATGCGGATAACACTTAGCGTTAAATAATTCTCCTGTGATTCCAGTTTTCAAGCATTTCACAATCCACTGCTAAATGTGACATCCTGGATGAAACAAACGACTTGATTAAGGACTTATTAACATTGAAACAGAACTGACTTCATGAATTATGACAGGTCCTACTGTACATGTCACACTGCATCAGAGCTGAAAGCAAAGATATTGTCCTTACTTCAGAAAAAAGCAACTATTTTAGTTCGGGAAATACCCACTCCACAGCAGTAGGCACAGGGAGAGCCTGGTTCCAGCAGGCAGAACAGAAATTCACATCCAGTTTTTCAGTCCAATGTCTTCTAGTGTTCAGTGATGGCTGTTGTATATCTTACCACACTCCTGCTTGGATGGAACAAAAAACATTTCTCTCGAATAAATTATCTGGGCATCATATGAAATTAATAGTTAAATTCTTGTGCTTTGAAGAGGACAATCTTCCTCCACTTTCTCCGTTTAAACTACCTTCTCAGAAGTCAGAAAGACCCAACAGGGACCATGGAAAAATAATTTATAATATGGATTATTGGATGATGTTGGAAATTCCCCAGTATTGTGCCCATTTTTGATGCCAAGACCCCAGCTACAATACAACCCACAGCTCAGTGTCACCTTATCCACAGCTCACCAGTCATCTCATGAAAGCTCCCAGTCACAGATGAACTGCGGAGTTACCCTCTGAAGAGTCCCATGGAAATCCGTGGGGTTTTGGCTATGTTGGTACCCACTGCAGTACCTACGGCGGTTCAAATGAAACTGGAAGTCAATCAGATTTGTCTTCCAAATCACCTGGAGGCTTTCAAAAATTCCACTTAAGATGCAAGAAAAGAAAACAGAGATGGGAAGCACAGAATCAGAGCTATGAAAAATAATTTGTTTAGGGTTGGGCAGACTGCGCCAAGCTTGCCAATTGTCTCAGCCAGGAGAGCTAATGCTCTTACCAAGGGGAGAGAAAAGTACTATCGCTGATGCCACCAAAGATCTAAACAGTCAAGAACTGCTCCTCCTCCCTCGAGTATTTTCCACCAAAAATGGCAGAGAGGTGCTGATTATCGAAAGATGGTGCTTTAACACTCTCAGCTTGTGGCTAGCAGTCTGGCATCTCTGGTGATGCTCAGCTCAGGCTGAGACAAACAGGAGGCCCATGCCAACTTGTTTTGCAGTCAGTGGCCTGTTGCCAGAGTGTCATTTTTCACAGAAAGGACACAATACCTCAGCAATCTGGCTGAGAATGAATAAAAATGTCATCTGTGTTCGCTCCACTTCAAGGGCTCGTGCAGTATTGTTCTCCTCACGTGCAATACAATTCCAATTGATCTGCAGACACATCAAAAGATGCTTCTCAGGGATCTACCAGTCAGTCTTCCAGCCTTGACATGGAACTCACATCAAACTATTACATTTTATAACAGTGATTAAAAAGGGTTCACTTCTTTCATGAGCTGGGGATGGTTTATTTTTTGCCTACTGGAAATTTGTCTCTTCTTTCACCCAGCTAAAAGCACAAGAATTAGACAATGAGACAGCGTGGAAAAGAAATATGCTTAGCAGAAATAGCAAACCATCAGATTTGCACATTGCTGGGGATACAAAAGGAAAGATGATTGAGAAAAGGCTGCAAAACCAAAAAAGCACTGACAAGATTTATCTGCCATCTGCAAAAAAGAAAGGAGCAAACAGAAATAAACACACGCGTGAGAAAGCAAGAGGAATGAATGGTGGTGTATTATCACAGGGGACCTTTCACTGGTTGAACTCTAAAGACTTTACAGATACAGAGACAGTTTTTGAAACAAGGTATACGTAATTTCTGTCCTCAGTAACCGTGTCTGAATATGCACAGTGAGACAACCTCATCTTGGGCCTTAACCCAGGAAAAACGTACAAGAGGTGCCCAAGGAGCATAAGAATCAAGGGTGGCTTTTACGTGTGTCCCTGGAGAGAGGTCTCCACATTTGACTGGCCATTTGGTTAGCCTGAACTCAAGATGCATTTCTTGAGTTGTTCAGCCTCCTCACCTCCTAAAGACAGAAACGGATGTTGGAGGTATTGAGTAGCATGCAGAAAATCCCAGGTGAATGGGCTGCACCAGCTGGTAATAAGGGGAAAAAGTGGTAGGGAGCTGGGGAAAGAATAAAGTTGCCTTTGCCATCTCAGTGCATTCCTGCCAGCAGCTACTGATACGATCTGATTCTATACACAACCCTCAAGACCAGATTTTCATGCTTGGAGAGACATGAGGAACAGCTTACAAGTCTCCATGAACCATCATAATGAAGAAACTGTAAATATCAGCTACAGCAATACACAAGCTAGCAACAGAGAAGAGCAGCACGGATTCCTCACCTACTGTTGTGCAGGGAAAAGAGGCGCTGGATATTTAAAATCGGGAGCTTTTTTTCTCTTTTCCCATGAGAGGGTTCTGCATCTTCACTAGTGAGTCAAACATGCTCTGACAGGCAACTCCTTCAGCAATAAATGAATTTGTATATTGAAAAAAAAAATGAATCATCAGAGAATCCCATAGAATCACAGAATAGTAGGGGTTGGAATGGACCTTTGGAGATCATCTAGTCCAACCCCAAGAAGAACCCTTGTGTTTTGAAAGCTGAAGAATGACCCACAGGATAAGAACAAAAAGCACTGCAACAAGTCATGCCCCTTCTCTCCCGCCCTCCAAGCCAGGCTCTACCCTCCATAAACCATCCCCGAACGTGATTTGGTAATTTCTAACTTAGTCTCCAGTAGAGATTCCCCCACCTGCCTTAGCCATTAGCATCAGCAGCCATGTGAATGGGAGCTGCAGGGAAGACACCCCAGCCATAATTGTATTTAACCCTATCTTGCTCTCTGACCTGAAGATTCGCCTGGCTCCAACCTGTGAGAGGAAGGCCACAGCTTCATACATTCTGGTCTGCCGCCTCACTGCGACAACCAGCCACGGTACCATGCTGACGCTGGCCTACCCAGAGAGAAAGGGTAGGACACAGTGGCATAACTGGATTCAGCATCCAAGGTGCATTGCACAAACCATACACGTGATACATCACTTTAAAAGGGGCCACAGAAAAAGTTACCATAAAGTTTCCATTCCAAAGCACTAAAATCTTACATTTGCTTATTAAATTTCAGCTGGGGCCCCAGGCAACTGAACAGAACACCGGTCTAGCTAGTGCATTTTGCATTGCTTACTGCTACCGACATACAGCCATAACTTACATAAAGAAATTGCAAAGCTGAGGACTTTAATCTTGGCCAACCATCCCTTCCACCCCTGGTTTTCAGGGTAAAACTGACATCACATTTCAGGTTTGGGTTTTGGTTGGGATTTATTATTTTTTTCCTTTTCTTTTAAGAGCATTATGGGAATGTGGAACAAAAGAAGAATAGCATATCCTCTGTTTAAAAGCCCCTGATTCAAAGACCAGTTGAGACAATGGCAGGATTCTCATGTATTTTGCAGGCTTTTAATAATAACCCAAAGAGTCCAATTGGAAAGTCGGTGCTCTCAGGGGCCTGCCGGGAATCTCTGCTCCCTCTGCTCACTGGTGCTTTCACATGGCTGCACGCACAGCCGTGTGGCATCCCTGCATGTGCTGATACCACGGCAGCCCAGAGAAATCGTCTGCCATCCTGGAACTCAGACCTGCAGCCTCGCTTAGCCATGCACACGAGGAGCTGGGTGCTGCGCTGGGGCCCTGCTCCTACGTGAACGCTGCAAAATGGGCTCCGAGATGACAAAACCTGTGGCAGTTCTAGTTCCTACTCTTTGGCAATCATTTTAGATGGTACAGACTTTAAAGCCCCAAACCTCTCTCCTGTGGTGTTTCTATAAATCTTGGCACAGCAAGGAAGGATGCTTTTTCTAAAAAGTGCAATAAAAATCTGATTCGTCATAAGCTAGGCTTCAGGAGCTCCAGGAATTGCCAGCACTAAGTGCTCAAAACCTGTCAGGCCTCAAAAAGGTTTGAAAACCATGGAAAAATAAGAAGTAGTATAGGGGACTCTTTATTTTCTTTTTTATTTTGGAGCTTAGAACACAGTAACCACATCATGCTTCAGGCTCTCTTCCACCACACACCATGAAGACTAGAAATGTGTGGGTTTGACCTCTATAAAGAAGAAACATCCCAGGGTTCATTTTTTAGATATTAAAAGTGAGAGTTCAAAGAAACAGCACGATTACAAGAGCTCAGGCTTTAGGAGAATCTCCAAACATTACTGGAAAGATTCACAATAACCTTATCAGACTTGGTACCTTCATACTCTTCCTCCAAGGGCAATAGTCTTCACCCCCAGCTGATGCTCTCCTTCCCTCAGGTAGCACTACAGAAAAAAGGGTTAAAGAGTGACAAGGAGAGACCAACAAGCTTGTAAAATATGTAGTAAACAAGCAGGCTAACACCACTTAACTGTTGCTGCAACCCCCCAAAGCTATACTGGATAATTAATATATTAGCCATTCTTCAGCATTTGCTAATTCCAAAGGTTTATTCCGGCTGGTCAAAGCAGAAATAGCGCATCTCAAACAAACAAACAAACAAGAGGAGCGGCACGTGCTGGCATCCAGCAGCAGTACGGCAAAGAGCTAAAGCATATGGTTAACTCTGAGGAACAGGAATGCACACATGCTTAAAAAGTTAAGCATGGGATTAAATATTTTGCTGGGTTGAGACCAGATGAATGCCGTAGTTAATTTATTGTTATCATTACTACGATCATGATTACTACTGAAGACAGAATAGTCCGTGTTAAATCTGGCTAACCTTTTTCATGATATTAAGGATGAATTTATCCAGAATATACTGGCATCTAGACATTTCAAGTTAAAGATTCAAAAGAGCAAGGTCAGTGACAAATTTGTTATGACAAAGCAGAGCAGGACTAGCTACTATTTTGCACCCCAGGAATGATTTTCATAATCTACCGTACCTTAAGAAAATGGTGCTAAACAGTAAATGATGGAGCAGAATGTGCACCAAGTAAACACTAGCAGGAACACTTGGATATGCAGAGCAGCAGAATGAGGGGAGTTTAGGCATTCCTATAGTGTTTGTTTTTAAACACAATGTTCCTGCTGTAAAGAGATGGTTAAGAGCAGATGTTGACATTCAAAACTCCCCTTTTTTTTTTTTAATTTGAAATAGTAATACTGGATAATAATACAAAAGACAAGAGGATAGTGCTCCTTTAGAGAGATTTATTCTTTATCTTTTTTAAACCGACGGGCATTTCAGATGTTCAGGAACTGTGACTGTAACACATCTGTATTTTGATTTAATTACCTTTTTCCTAAATGAGATTACAACATGGCATGTGGTCTCTTTCAAACCAAACACCTGTAGTCAGAATTAGAAGCTTCACAACTACCACCGCTTAAGTTCCCAGGGGTTAGGGAGGTGGTGGGGAATTGTTCAGCTCAGGCTCAGGGAAAGCTGGCAACCTCATCAGCAGCGTTATCAAGGCCCCTCCAGATCTGAATAGCTTTCCTGTCTGCACATTTTTATATGTTTGCATATATATTTATTTATTCATTTTATTTTAAGGCTAGTTCCAACAGGAAAAAAGTAATAGAACAGTGAGAATTTCCTGTGACAGTATAACCAGAAAAAAAAAAAAAAAAGCCCATTAAATAAAATAAACCTAGACAAAGCCTTATGTGAAACTGAAATAAGGCCGAGATGCCCCAGGTGCAACATGGGTCAACTGTCCTTCTTACAGCTGAGTGCTGGAAACGTGCCCAGCTTTTGTAAAAGGTCCCAAAGCCACGGTAGAAGGCTCAAGATGTTGACTGGCCTTGGGCTACACACTTGGCTGCTGCAGAGGCAGCGACCTTTGTTCCCGACATAGGGCAGGATTATTATTTTTTTGGGTTTCACCAGAGTTCTTCCTTCTCACAGGAAAAAGAACTGCTCGGCAGCTGGGGTTTGAAGCCTGACATTTTGGCATCCGATTTTTTTTTTGCAGGCAAAACTCTATTTAGAAAATGGATTTAAGCCCATTGTTCACAATGGTTTCACGTGGTTGGCAGCTCCAGGAGACTCTGGGTTGGAATATCGCTGCAGAGCGTGAGCAAAGCCTTATCACTATGTGTTTGATCCTATCCTGCACAGGCCAGAAGCGGGGAGAGGACACCGTGGACTCCACGTGCAATGACAGGCTTCTCCAATGAATGACCCAAGAAGAACAAAAGAGTGGAATCAGATGTGGACACTGCTCAGTCTCTTCTCATAAACAAACTCCAGGTCATTTTCTGCAAGTCCCCCAAACCACGTACCAACTGGCAGTGATTTCTGAATAGAGTGGACAGAAGACCCTAAAGTGGAATTGCATAATGCTGATCCCACCACTTGCCATCCTGCTTTTTAAGCCTTTTACCTTCAGTTTAATGGATGATGGATCAGTGACAGGGCCCCGTGCAAGAGGCATGGAGTAGAGAGGGGAATCCACTCATCCACACTTTTCCAGAAGGAAGTAAAACCCATCAGAAGTAAATCCCATCTCCAGGATCAGAGTTTGTTCAGTGTCACAGAGGTAACAACAGACCATTGGTAAGAGACATGCGGCGCCATTAATGCTTGCTTGTTTATTTACTGTTATTATTTTGCATTACCATAGCAGCTGTGGATTCCCTTCGTGGGGCAGTAACCCACAGTGACAGACATCACGCAAAGCCAGCACAAAGAGATGGCTCTTGAACCAAGGAGTCTGCACTCCAAGTCAAAAGCTGACAGACGACATTACAGACAAGGGGAGTGCATGGAAACACCAAAGTTCACATGGTCATCACAGAGTTCAGCACACCCAACAACTTTACCGCTGTGAAGGTTTTATAGGCATCTTAGAAAAGGAGTTTTAAATAGAAGCCGAGAAGGAAGTAATGAAGCCGCCCTTAACAGCACAGGAAAACACGTGCAGCTGCATTCAAATTTTAAAAACTGCGCAAAAGAGGGTGGCACAGTGGGCAGATCAGAGGCCAAAACCAACATCTTAACCACAAAAGAAAAATACTACGTTGGGTGGAGAAAGGCCACGAAAGCCCTTGGGAGCAAAGACAAGCAGATTATTCTTGATATGACCAAGAGCAGAAACTTGCAAGAGAGATGCAGGGAGAGGGATGCCGGGCAGGCGAGGCAAATCATCTTTTTTTTGCAGCATAAAGAACATGTGTGAAAAAGGCGAGATTGGATTTGCCAAGGCCAGAATTAGCAATGTTGTAATAGCAATTGAGGAGCACGATAATGACAACCTGAGCAAGCATGTGAGCCACGAGGGGGAACAGAAGTGGCAATATTTTAGAGAGGCTACGCAGGAACAAATGGCAAGAGTTTGACACCGCCTGGAGGCATGAAGCAAGAGAGTCAAAGATAACATCCACAGGTCCGAGCACCAGGCAGGATCATAATATTGTCCATAGTGCTTAAGAAAGAGAAGATCTATGGGGAAGAGCCTTATTTTAGGCATGTTGAGTATTAGCTGATAGCCGGTCATCTGCAAGGAGACACTATGGGGACAGGAACACCACCAAAATGGGAGACACGTGCTGTGAGCAGGTAGGTCTCCGTGGCATCAGCACGGGGACAGACGCTGAATTTGGCTTTGCAGACAAAACCGCCAAGAGTTATGGTGTAGAAAATTAACGGACAATGACCTTTGAGCCTTAAAGTAATGCCAGGGAACACTGGGGAGCACCTGTTTCTACCTCTGGTTTCTTTACATACTGCCAAATTGCCCCATCCTGAGAGGGCTCGTCTCTAATGCTCTTTAAAATACTCCCAAGAAAGCAGCTGTATTCTCTCCAACCTTCAAACACACCCCCTTTTCAGCTGAAATTCAGCAATGGAAAACAGGACAACTTTTCCAGCAAACATGATTTTACAGCGCAAACCTCATCACTGCTCCCTTCTCTTATAATAAGAGTATTTTTGTTTGTTTAAATGGGAAAAATAAACAAAGGAATACATTCCACAATACATGCCCCTATCCCTCACCCACAGAAGCACTCCTAAAACACGAGGTTTACAGCTCGCTGCTTGAGAACTCCCTTTCATGTCGGAACCCACATTGAAACCTCAGCAGGGCAAAGTGCCTGAACCAGTGCCCGCTCTCCGCTGCCACCTCAAACTTCCCTCTTCCTAAATACTGCCTCGCCCTCCAAAAAGTCCCCTATGGAGAAACAAACCCAAGTTCTTAATTTACGTAAAGCCAAAGTTGAAGTGGAGTATTTATGTGATGCGTCACCCACCACCAACCTGCTCCTTTTGCAAGTTGCAAAAGTCTCACTGAGGTACAAGAAGCGATGATAAGGTTGGTCCCGAAGGCAGGTATTGCCCATGCCAAAATAGACACGTTATCATACGTACAATTACCAATGACCTCCTGCATAGTGCTCTCAACCCTCGCAGTGTTTTGGCAGTAGTAACTGGGTCCAGTTCCACTTCAAAGCTACCTCTGTGCTTTCAGAATCACGGTAAGTGCTCTCTCTAATTACTACGTGTTTCCAGTATGTTTTTAATCATCATCATTAAGGGATTGAACATAACCCACTGAGATACAGCAGAAGTGTAAACATGGGCAATAATTATTCCAACCTCTTCACTGGTTTCAGGTAATGATCACATTATATATTTAAAGCTGCCGTTTAGTTTATGATGGTCTGTTTTAGGATCACATTATCCTGGGTGTTTCTGGTTAAGGCCAACTAAAGGTTAAAGTCTGTAGAAGAGGGGAAAGCATGTTTTAAAATTATTTTAAAGGCTTTTAGTTATTTAAAGTCAATGCCTGTGACCTGTTAAGAATCAGCAAAGATGAAGACATCTGCCTTATGCTATTCCAGAGTAAACAGATCTGCTGCAGAACTATACGACAACTTAAAGATGGAATTTCAGTTTAATTTATAGTAGACATGCCACTGGCATTTCTCAGTGTAGTAACAGTCATGTTAGCTTTAATCGAGCTAACACGGGTGCTCTAAACACAGCAGCCCAGCACTCACAGATGTGCTAATATTTGCCCTCGTTTTCAAGAAATGAGTGGGAGAGGAAGAGAGAGCTTGTCATTAAGGCATGACTTTGAAAGGGCCTCTAAGGCCATCGGTCAGTGCCATGCTTACCAAACACCCCATGTAATAAGAGTGTCCTTTATTATACTCTTCAACCACACCTCCCATAAGCTAAGTATACAGGGTACCGTTGTTCCCACATAGTTTTGTAGTTACTGGTCCCTTTGCTGGACGCTCAGCTGACACGGCTAGGTTATGCACAGATAAATAGTATATGCTCAAAGCTCACCTCTAGCTCACCTGCGTGCCCCACTGCAATCACAGCACAGCGTGCAGCTACCCCGCGCATGCAGGATTTCTTGTTCTGGAATTGTCCCACATTTAACCATTTCAAATCTGACCCATCTTTCGTATCCCAGGGACCTACAGCCTTCCAAATCCTTAAAATAATCCTGAGGGCTTAAACACATGAAAAGGCTACTCAGGTGCTTGCTGGTGTGCGGTAAATGTCTGTATACATCACTTGATGCACAGCAAGTATGAATTTGAGCCAGTTTAGCTGGTTACTTTCCTTTTAAAGTAACGTAAAAGACCTCACATTTACCATGGATGAAAGCCGTGATTATCTGATTTTGTGTGTCTAACCCTAACCTACAATCTTTCCTGAGCAAAACTGTTTGAATTGTTTTCATCAGGAGGTATGTTTTGTTTGGGGTTTTGTTGTTTGGCTACTACCTTGTTTACATTTTAAAAAATATTTTTTCCTTGTTTTTCAGTGAAATACCAGAAATGGAAAATTATTGTTGACATGGTTTTTAAAACCTCGTGAATTTTTATTTTTCTTGGTAAAATATAAAGGAACTATCTGGCCACTGGAAAGTATGAAATAAATATAATATTTGCAAAATACCTTCCGAAAACTTTCTGATGACCTTCCACCTGCCCTATTCCAGTTTATCCTTGGCTCTGATGTGGAGCTTCTGGGTGACCTTGTGACACCATTTTCTGTGCCACCATTCCCTATTTGTTGAGATAATAGGAATTCTCGTCTCATTTCAAATAAGTGATTCTTCATCAGAAAAATGACAGTTCATGAGATTGAAGGTTACTGCAGAAATATACTGGCTTTGAATAATTACAGCTTTTGTGGGAAATATTTCTCCAGTTCAAGATGGAGATTCCAGTGAAAATCAAACAAAAAACACTCAATCACCATAATCATAATAGTAAAAATAAACACCCCAAAACAGGCTATTTCAAACTATACCGTGGCTTTGTTTTTTCACAAGCTATCTGGCATAAATAATAGACCAAGCTTTGATCATGGCCGCAAAGGTGGATTTTCATTGAAAGTGCGTAACACCACCCACCATTCATGCCCAAACATCTAATATGTAAATGAAAATCGTTAGGCGTGTACTCCAAACAGGCTGACACCCACTTTCATGGGTGCAGTCCAAGGCATGTCCCAAACTGCTGCACAAAGCTGGCAGAGGCACAGAGGGCTCCCATCAGCCGCACTGCCCACCAGCCATCTGTGCCCACAGGTGGAGATGGGAAGAAAGGCAGGCTCCACCCTGTTCCCAGAGGATGGGTTCAACCTCTTCCCCCAAGTGAAAAGAGCTAAGCCAGGCTCACAGTCTTCAATTCATAAGTGTTCATCTATGAAATCGGATTCCCACCCCTCTCCACTAAGAATCTGCTATTTCAACCAAGCACAAGATGTCAGGATTTTTGCCAACATGAGCACAGCTGTCAAAATCTCATCCTTGGAAAGAATCCCAGATAGACACATGTTTTACCCCAGCCAAAATGGTCAAACTTTGCAGAGAAACATTCAGAGAGGAAAAAGGTTCCATATTGTCACTGCAATATCTTGGGATTACTCGCAGCCAGACAACTGGGATGTGGTGTTTTAATAGCTGAACCATTAAAAGCAACAGGCATCTTGCTATTGACAGCAATAAGAACAGATTCAGTGCCTTTGGCACGAGATTATCAAAAGCAGCATTGCAGGAAAGGAAATAAGCTTGTTTGGATTTGGGAGACAACAAATAAAACGGAAAATATGCTTACAGTTTTCTATTTCTATAATATGTTTTTCTAAATATTTCAGCACTTTTGCCTGGCATTTCCAATGGAAGTCTGAGAAGCCTTGGGTTTACGTTGTCCTCGGGTTCATGTTCTTTCAAGCCTACCTGGAAATCCAAGCCTGAGAGGGTGGCAGGGCACTGGCACAGGCTGCCCAGAGAGGTGGTGGAGTCTCCGTCTCTGGAGACATTCAAAACCCGCCTGGAAACGTTCCTGTGCAACCTGCTCTGGGTGACCCTGTTCTGGCAGGGGGTTGGACTAGATGACCTCCAGAGGTCCCTTCCAACCCCGATCATTCTGTGATTCTGTAAGAGACTTGGCTGGGCTTGCTGTCGGTGCAACGGGGAGGAGGCAGAAAGCTTCCTCTCAGGATTACGCCGGGGACTAGAGACAACCACAGCTCTGCAGCCTTCCTGGGCACTGCCACAAGGAAACTTGCACAGGGACAGGGAGCAGGAGGCACTGAGGCTGTGGCCCCGCTGACAGCACAGACCTCTCACGTTCTGCGGTCGGTGGGGACTTTGGGAGGGGGATCCCTAGCCTGGAGGTTCTGCAGCTTCCCATCGCGAACGCATGTTGTCCAGCCTGAACTGAGCCAGGTTCCCAACCCTCTGAGCAGATGAGCATCAGCCTGTTTGTCCTCATCTGAGATGCAAGGAGGACAAATGATTTTGCTCGGGTCACATATAGGGGCAGTGACAAAGCTAACAGAGGTCCAGCAACTCCTCCATCCTTCGTGCAGATGGGACCTGCATGTGTTGCCTTTCTTAGCGTGGCCCAATTTGCGTGCAAGCAGCAGTCAGCCGGCAAGAGGTGAACTCCTACGACTGAGGGGGCGGGGAGGGGAGGTGGCATCAGAAACAGCAATCATTATCCTCTTTACTGGAAAACGTGTATCTGAATGGCCAAATTTACTAGCTGTTCCAGATCTTTATGAGATTTATGAGGCTTAAGAAAAAAATTTACTAGGAAGACATAAAACTTCAGTGGTTTGAAATGGAAATGTTTGCAAGGGACTTGGGATCAGCTGGTTTCAATTGCAGCCCTGTCTGAAGCAGGGAGGGCTTCACTTCAGGGCTGAGGACCTCAAACCTCTCCTGACCTGACCCTCCAAAGCCAGCTACAGATTAAAGCTGACTACAGAGCCAATGCTCCGTCATTGGGAGGAGCTGTGGTACCCCAGAAAAACAAAAAACTCAGAAAATGGAGATGATGAGGAGCACATGGCAGAGACACTCAAGTCTTCTTGTGTGAACTAGCCCAGTCCTGCAGGGCCAGTCCTGAGCTCGAGCTAATAATATCTAGTGAATCTAAACTGCTTCCTGCTGCTGCACCACCTGCCCCAGCACTCCTGGTTCTGTGGAGCTTATTAAATTGCATGGAAAGCTGAACTCCAGCCGTCTCTCTGCATTTACACCCTGCCGGGAGCAATACAACCCGATCTCCTGGCACGCAGAGCTCCGGGGAGCACGGGGCAGGGACACCTGCGTGGCTCTGCATTTCAGCCCTAGTGCTCTCGGTGCTGGGCTGGTTCCCAGCAGAGGCACATGAACATCTCTGTACCCTGCTCCTTGCTCTCCCTCTGTCCCCAGGGAAACCCCTCCTGGTTCTGACAAAGCACACTGCCCCAGACTCAGTCTCTGTCTTCACAGAAGCAATCCCAAACTCTAAACTTTGTGAAGAAATCTTATCTCCGGGCTGAATTTGACCCAGTGCAAAACAGAAACTGAATCCCCCTCCAAACATAACAGGACAACAAAACATTTGGAAAACATTGTTTTTCCTATATCAGAAGTCCGAAACCACATTACACACACCTCTTAATGAGGGTAATAAGCTTTAACTTAGCAGCCTCTGAACTGAGCTCACCATCCACGTAGAGTAATATTCCCTTCAGTGCCTTGTAGGGCATGTTGGGATAGGTTGGCCAACACTTAACACCCTTGCATTTGCCAGCATTTGTTCCTGGCTCTGAAACAAACACAAAACACGCTGTAGATTTCCAAAGGGTATCCGAGGGGGGCGGGGAGTTGATGCAGACGCTGCTGATGAGCTTATCGCAGCACTCACACCCCTCCTCACCTTACAGGATGCTTAATTACAGTGGGTCTTGTGGGATTCGCACCTAGCAGCTTGCAACTCTTCCGCTGGCAATTAGATTCGGTGTGAGCTGGAAGGTGCGTGGGGTTCCTTCCGCCTCTCTCCTCCCCCCGAATTACTGGAGAATATTTCCCTTCCTTTTTCCTCTTATTTTAGTTTCTGTTCCCCAGACCAGGTGTATAGCTGCCTTGCTCACCTGACTGGCAGATACTCACTGAAAATAGCCGGGCAGCTCCCAGTTCATAATCCTTTTCACTGGGATTGCCTTTAATCCTGTGTAATTGAAAATACCAAATGCTGCATTCTAATATGTAGGAAACGTCTTTTATGTAAAGCCCTAGAGACTACAACGAGAGCAGCTGCTGTCGATACAGGATGTTCCACAGCAGATCAGCTCACCTGCCCGAGCTCCTGCCTCCGCAGTGGCTCATACTTGGCAGTGCCACACTACAAAATTCACTTGTCGGTATTCAGCGTTTCTGTCTGAGGAGACAGAGAGTTTTAAATAATTCTGCTCAGGCATCGTTTATGTCTTGAAATGTGATTTTTGGCTTGCCTTCCCTAGCTTGCAAACTACTTACAGCGCTTACTTGCGTACCGATGTTCAGAAAATCATCTTGATCCGTTTCAGACAACCAGCTTCACAGCTTGTCCTGACAGCATCTTGCAGGAGGGAAGTCCACGAATTCACCTTGCTCTGTATAAAGATATATTTACTTGTTAGAATTAACATCAGCATTATCTTTTTATGATCTCTTACCAGACAACCATGATTATGAACTTTTTCTGGCCCTGAAACCTGTTTATTCATGTAGTTTCACTTAGCAATTAGGTTATGAAACACAGAAACAAACTTCTCAGTCTAGTTGGAGCAGAAGCATCTCAAAGGTTGAGCTGGTGCTTTGATCAAGATTTTTATAGAACTGGCCAAACATACTGCCTCAAAATCTTTATCCACGGGTTTTGACAAAGAAATGCAAATTTGGGTCCATCTTAGCATACACTGCATTATATTTTCTTCATCAGCAGCATCAATGTGAATTATTATCTGGAAGGAAAGACAATTCTGGCTCCTATCTACTAGCTCATTGCATGACATGAAGCTTATGAGGCTTCCTCCCAAGCAACGCAGTCAGTGCACATCAAGCTGTAGCTGTGCTGTTGCTGTAGTTTCTCCAAGAAAGTAAATGACTTGCTGTTTGCCAAGCCTCGATCTTTCAAGATTCTCCCATTCCCTTCTCCTTCTCTCTGATTTCAAAAAGCAAGTTTACTGTTACTGACATAATGTTAGAATTAGCTAAAGCATCCGCAATGCAGTGAACTGTTAACTGCTTTTCATTACACGAAGCGTCAAATCAATCAAGGCCCACTGTCTTCAGTGCGTAACAGGGCATTCCGTGGTCCGAGAAACTTCTTTTCATTTCCACAGTAATATGGAAACAGGCTTTGGTTTTCTTTTTCCACATTTGACTTTATTCAAATTTCTTGGATAAATGCTTTACGTGAACATATTTCGGCCAGCAGATTGCTTGCAAACTCTTTACATTGATTATAGGCCAAGGCACCAGTCATGACCTATGCCCTGTGCACGACGGCTCACGGACATCACACGGAGTTTTCTGTTCCTGGCCCACAAGAGTGACAGCTTATACTTAAAAGGGGGGTTTCAGTAGTGCACAGGCAACCATTTTCATTAGTATTGCTGATTAATTTAACTTCTTTTCCATTAATTTCCATAAAAACTAATGGTGATACGAACAAACTGGATAAGGAATAAATGTGACTGTAGAAGTTTTTGTCCTTAATCTCATTAATATTTTCCAGTGAAAACACTCACGCTATTTTCGCTGGCATTCCTCACAGGGTAAAGTACTATCCAGCCTAACGAAAGGACTCAATGTGAATTGCTGTTTTTTACTCAAATATGTTTTCATTAATATTGTTTCCACTTTTAAAAATTAGAGAGCTATTCCCTGATAAAGCATTTATGCATATTTATGTTTATCTGACTATAAACTACTAATAACTTTCTTATCTGTCAAATACTGCATTCATGAATACTGATGTATTCAACTACGTGAAAGACCTTGGAGTTTAGTTTTTTAAAAATTAAGCGTACTCTTATAACCAAATCTAGCCTTTTTTAACTGTTCTGTATTTACCTGTATATTTTTCAGACCATTAACTAAATACCCATGCCTTAACCAATTAGTCAATGAGCAATGCTATTAGGAAGGAAATGCAATTTTCCAGAAACCTGTGAAACTGTGAACACTGAAATAATAAATCAAAATAAATAACCAACTCCAAACCCCTCTTTTAGTATTTGTTAATACACAGGATTGTAAACATTTTCTCCAGTATTATTCTTTCTCCCTTTATCTCCAGCTCAAATGGATTTGTAGCTCAGGTCACTGTAATATACTGCACTCTAACATGTTTCGCCTGAAATTTCCAGTGAGGCACACAGCTCTTTTTGGCTTTCTACAGGCATCAACTACTAAGTCTTTCAAGTCTCTCTTTAAATCTCAGCCTTTAGTACTGCTGGATATCACAGCACGTATATAGATTTACTATTACACTTCTCCCTAACCAACCAGAAATAAAGTATGACAATATGGCATTGCCTCTCTAGGGAATAGGCTGCTACAAAGATGTACTTGGCCTTGAAATTAATTGTTTATATTTTCAAAATTTTTCAAGATCACCAGGACATACATAGAGGGGGAAAAATGAGAGGGGAGGAGAAAGAGGGACTGTTTGTAAATGCAGACAGATCCTTCTTCAGATGTCATTCAGGGGATATCTGGTTTCACTGGTCAAGTACAGTTTGTCTAATCTGACTTCGAAATCATTGTTCACCCCTTAAAATACCTTGGTTCTATGAGACAAGATATGAGTCTTTAGGAGGCTGGCAGGGTGAAGAGAGGAAGAGAAGGAGGGAGACAGAAAGTCAACAGATCAATAAAAGCACTTTAGGATAATGGCTCTACCTCGACCAGACCAGGTCTGGATTCCAGGCCAGCCCCAGCACTGCCAGGAAATGTGCATTTGCATGAATGAAACGTTAAATCCACAGCCTCGCCACAGAAGGTGAGGTTCTGGTTCTGTCCCCATCATGTGTTGGGGGTGCATTTCCCTTCCTGCTCATCCTTGATCGTAGCCGGTGTCCTGACCATGGGTCAGCAGGACCAGAGTCAGGCAGCCTGGCCAGTTGAAGATGTGAGTTTGCAGCTTCTTGGAAAGACAGGCAGTAAAAGAAAGCATTAGGACAGAGCAGAGTGAAAAGGCAGGGGTACAGAGGTGTATGCACATTGGTTCCCTCCCCCGCCTTTTTTTTTTTTCATACTGGGCAGTTATATGGAAATAACAAAGTGCTTGAGTCAAGCCAGAGCTGATCTTCCAGGACTCAGTGTCAATATACTGCATCTGGGCACCATCTCCAAAAGGCTTCCCAACATGATGGAATTTTATTACAGTAAGGGCCCCATCTACTGCCAAAACTTTGCAGTGAAACAAACCACATATTTAAATATCTTTTGTTTAATTAAAACCCTTTCATTAAATAACTCCCAACCATTCCATTCCACTTTCCATTTCTCTCCCTCAGCCCCACACATGAGATAGTATTCAAGAGCAAGAGCCAGCTTCACCAAGCACAACCCTGATGCACAAGTCATAAAAGGTCCCCCTGCTTTTTATATTGCTTCAGAGGGTCCACCCATCATGGTGACCCACAAAAAGAAGATTATCCACCCTCCTCCTACATCCCAGACATACTAGATGAAGAACTAGTAAGCGGCAAACAAGAAGTGGGTTTCCCGATCCATGCTGTGTGGCCAACGAGCCACAGAATCATAGAATGAATCATAGAATGGTTGGGGTCAGAAAGGACCTTAAAGACCATCCAGTTTCACCCCCTTGCCCTGGGCAGGGACACCTCCCACCAGATCAGGTTGCTCAAAGCGCTGTCCAGCCTGGCCTTGAACACCTCCAGGGATGGGGCCTCAACAACTTCAGCTCAACAATTTTAACTCAACAAGTCAGGCAAGGCTGCCCATGGACCAAGAAACATAAAAACATCACGCAAAGAAGTTTACTTTCATACTGTAGACATACAACCTGCAGTGAAAAGGGCTAGAGCCTGCTTCCATATAGTCCAAAGCTTTGAGTTGCTCAGGAGTTTTTAAGAACATACTTGAAATCTGTAATCTTGTGACCGTGGCACAAAATCAAGTGTTGGAAGCAGAACAACTGGGACCTGTAGACAAAATAGTTATTCTGAATGGAAAAGAATATTTACACTAAAATAAGGTGGTTAACTATGGGGCATGGACACTCTCCAGGCTTAATTTATACAGTTGAAGTTACTCTTGGGCTGGGGCTTATTTTAGAAGCTATCAATATTTTTCAGGTAAGGTTTTTTTTCCCCACATTAGCACAATAAAAACAATCACACAAGTGTTTGGCCCTATAGCCTGATACCTAGCAGCTCTGCTAAGTGCCAGCACTTCTGTACAAGGGACCTTAATTCACCGCAAGGTGCAACAGCCTGGCAGGAGGCGAATAACGAATTCCTGCTCCAGAACTGCCCGTGCAGCCACCCACGCACCGTCCTCCCAAAAAGAGAGCAGCAGCTCTGTTTCTCAGGACAGAGTAAGGGGAGCACAACAAAATGAGGAGAAACTGTAATAAGACAAACATCAAAGATTGTTTCTCTTTAATTACCCTCTCTCAGTATCTTTGCTCATCAGCTGGAACTCCCTGTTGCTTTTTTAAAGTAAACAAAACAGTGAGGTTTTAATACTGACCCACCTCACTTCTTTGGTCTGACTAATAGCTGAAACTGGCCATAAATTGTCCATTTTGTGACATTCTCAATAGCCTCATTTATTCTGGACAGCACACATCTGTTTTTGTGTGCGCGCACACGCACGTGCACCCTTACACAAACACAACCCTCTCTCCTGCTGCAGGGACGGCCGGGGCCGGGGACGGCCAGTGTACAATTTCAGCCCCATATTGAGTTTTGGCTGGTGTTGAGGTCCCTGAGGCTGAAGAGAAATAAAGCTCTCGGAGGGGAAACGGCGTGTAAACACGGCTCTTATGTTCGCCTGCATGGAAAATGTTCCCTTCAGATGGGGCTGGTGAATGAATCACGTGAGAAAGGGGCTGCTAGCGTGCAGGTTGGCTTCGCTTGCAACCAGGCGGAGAGGAATACTGCAAAATGCATCTGTACTTTCTCCTCTCTCAGCAAACAGAGCCAGTCTCCCACTAGCCTGAGCAACCAGCAAGAGGAGAGCACAGCCGGCCGGGGGAACACACGCTGCTGAACCACGCGATGCCATTTCAGACCCTCAGCCCGTGTTTCAGAGACAAAAGAAATCTGACTTCACACGTACCATATGAACCTGACATAAGACTAAATGAAGGAAAGATCTGCCCAGCAAAACTAGCTTCTTCACCTCATAAAATTGAATAACATGTAAGTAATACTTTCATCCTGGTTACTGCAACTGCTTTAGATGTAACATTCAATAAGTAGGCTACTTAATTTTAATCAGTGCTTTATCTCATACACATAGGTCCCAACTTGTTGCTCACTTAACACCTATGTTAACTTCTTTTTAAAATCAAACTCCACCATTTTTCATCAACACAGCGATGACAGACATGGAAGAGTTGGAGAAATCCCTCTTCCTGTGCTACACGCACGTTTCTGATGAACGCCAAGATGAGGCGCCCTCGTCCCAGGTGATGGCCTTGGCTCTCCAGCTCGGTGGTGGCATGAGATGCCTAAGCCCCTTCTTTGGCCAGTGGCGTCTGCCCGGGGCAATTCGGAGCCTCCTCGCCACCTCCAGCCCCGCCTGCCCCACCGTGCTCCTGCAGAAGGCAGCACAAACAGCTGGGAAAACAAGGGGGTGCTCTCTGGGCAAGCGCAAAAATTCATCTTGCTCATCGGGGAAGATGTTCAGATGCACAATTCACACACGACCATCCATCAACACGAAGAGGAGAATTTCTCAAGAACTCTGATAGCACAAAACATTCAGGAGGTTTTCAGGGGTTTTGTCTTTGCTTTTCAAGAGGATTTTTTCTTCATTCCTGGTGGAAAAGCTTATGCCTTTAATTCTATAACTATAAACTAAATAATATATCAGTTTTTTTCTGTCAGCCATGGCAATGGTACTGAACGTATGCAAAGTTTCCACTAAAGGTTTTTGTAACTTAATTTTCCTCCAGAGATTAGAGGAAGCCAGATATTCTGTTTCTCGGTGAAAGTTGGCTGGTAGCCACACTGCGCTCCCTTTCCCTGTCATCCATACCCGGCCTCCCCAGCCCCCGGCACTGTTAATCAGATGGCTGTATCTTCCCTATATTTCTCCTGTCAAGCTATTAAGGGGATACGGAAGAGAGAAAGAAGAGAATCAGCTGAGATATAAACCAGCCCAGCTCCCAGAGTGCCTCTCCCCCTTCTCAAGGTTGAGCTTGCTGTATTACTGCACACACTCCTGTCAAAGCAGAGGAAAAGTGTGGCGAGAGTAAATGGCTGAAGTTTATTTCCCAAATGAAGAGGGGCAGGCAGAAATTCTTCTGCACAGAGCCATCACAGACCTGGGAAAACAGAAAACTGCAGCACAAAGAGGGAGCAAAAATCACTGAGCCTGGGCTATGCACTCAGGATATTCCCGATTGGCCACGCCATGGCCCTGCCTGCGTGGGAGAAGCACGGCGATGCCGGGGAGCTTCGTGCCGTGCGATAGAGCGTTATCGCTGCTCCATGAGTTTTGGCAGCTTCCTTTGGTAGGGAATTCCTGGCACATGCTCAGCGGCAAGTGGAGGTGGTTGGTTGGAGAAAAAGCTTTATGAGGTTCACAAAGAACCCCCAGATCCAAGTCAGACTTTGGGCTGAAAACACCGATTTTATTGCATCCCTCCCTCCTTCTCTGCCTTTGGAGCACAACAGAAAAGCTCAGTCCAGCACATCCGACGGCTATGAAGAGCTCTGCCTCCCATGGAAGTGTTCCTAGGGGATCCTTTCTTCACTAGGAGGTAAAATGAACTCCCACCTCTGGATATCTTAGGACTTTGAAAATAGTGAGATCCCAACATTTTTGGCTGGGTCTACCTCCCATACTTGTACATATCAATAAATGAGGAAAAAACCCCAGCTAAAACGGCTCCAACACATCAGAAACAAAAACTATTGCATGATTTTGGCCTAAGCTTTCTCTTTGTAACCAACCAGGTAGCAAACTAATCAAGAGCACCATAAAAACACTTCATTTTTCTAGTAATTTGAGAGTTTTTGACTGCATCAGAGACCAGGCCCTGCACTCCAGCAGCACACTGCACAAAGACTGATTTTATTTCAGGCAGAGCCACTTTGCTGTCCAGTGCTCCAATTTTAAAAAGTACTTAGATTTTTAAGAGACACTCAGTGAGCTGTCGAGCACCTCAGCTGTTTTGGAAAATGGAATTTAGCTGTAAAAAAAAAAAAAAGGCTTACTTGGGTAATCCCTAAATTCCTTTGAAAACGAAATGTTCGCATACTAGATAAACATCTGTGGATAAGCATGATGGCATGATGGGTCACTGGACAGATTTTTTCCGAATCTATGTTAAATAGAGAGAGAGGAAAATCACATTAATATACCAATACCCAAGTTCCTTATTCAGGCAAAACATTTACCCACTTCAAAAAGACTCTTAGACTAAGGAAGGAGCTGATGGCTTCTGAATGCACCTTAATGAAGCGTTTGCTCTAGCCATCCCCTAAGTTTGAGCTATTTCTTGGATTTAGACATGCTAATAAAATATCAGTCCCTTCTCTTTGGGATTTTTGTTTGCTTTTGTACTCAGAGAGCGATAACAAAAGAAATTTTTATAAATAACATCAGTAGAGAACATTTAACACACATGAAGCTTGTGTTTCTAGATAAATGTTTGACTGAAAAACGTCCACGTGAAAGGAGGAGAGAAAGAACACAGGAACACGTGCGAGTGCCTGAAAGAGTGAGCGCACCTCCATGCCAGGCACGCGAGCAGGGAAGGTGCAGCTGAGTTCTTATCACCCCCCTCTGTCCCCCACAGGGACACAGCTCCCCCCATTCAAACCCGCCAACTCGAGCATCCTCCCCAGCCACGCTGCCCTTGCTGCAACCTTTTGTCTTTCACTTGCCTTTCCTTCCTTTATCTCTGCTCTATAACCATTATCTCCGTCAGCATAACTCCTTAAGATACACCTAGACATCATTTCGCCAATGAATGCATTTCACACAACATTAGTCATATTGTACTGTGGATAATTTTTATGATATTGCTGTGCCTCTCCTTGGTACATTGTTACAGTTTAATTTGTACATATTCTGCTGCTGATGTAGTGTCACTCAGCTGTAACCAGAGAGAGCATGATGGTTCTGTATTACTGCAACACGTTTGCCCTCAAAAAAAAAAAAAAAAAAAAAAGGAGAGAGATGAAAAAAACCCCACAAAACAACAGCAGAGGGACACTTTTAAGAGTAAGTCTGTTTGCTTTCTAGGATTATTTAGCCATAGATAGCCCTGCCTTCAGGGACAGCGAAGAGCCAGATCCCAACTTTTCCCAGCAGAAAGGATTTAGATTCAGGGTTACAGCTCAGGTCCATTCCATCAATAAGAATATGCTGCAAATTTGTGTTTTGAATAAATTTTTCACAAAGTTCAGTGTAACGGTTTCGTATCTGCAACAGTTCTTCAGAACCTTTCTTGCTACTTGTCTTCACCAGATGAGCTAATACCAGCTATCTGCTTCCCTGCCAAATGGCGATACCCATTTTGTGGTTAGAGTTTAATGCTACAGATCAATTTTCAGCCCCAGGCATCAGTTTTACATTTAGACACGCAGAACAGCGCTGCTAAAGCCTGTCAACTGTTTTAGGTATTCAACAGCCAATATCAGTATCTACACAAAGAACTGGCCACACTATTTTCAGTGCTCCTGCTCAGTGATCGAGTTTCCCATATGGAAATGTTTTGCAAAAATAAGGGATTACTTGGAAAGACACTGGGCTAACCCTGCTGAGTATCTGCTTTTCTTCTTCTTAGTTCTACAGCATGGAATGTTACCGCTGGTATTTTGGACAGTGACCATAAGGTCATAAGACTGAGCGAGTGATTGAGACTCCCTCAGTTCTTTGTTTACCTCTGGAAGACAAAACAATTGATAATTTCATCTAATAAACAAGAGTTTTGTTTAATTCTTTAAAAATACTAATTCATTTTTAAAGGAGCTAAGTTTGTCCCACATATTTGAACACTGCCTGGCAGAATACGTTCCCTTGAGTAATGACATCTCACTCTTGTTTCCAGCCAAGCATAGTGGTAAACCTTTTTTTCTTCCCCCCTATTGATCTTAATCTAAGATTTATACAAATATTTCTTGCCCTACAGATTTACTCGTTCAAGTTGAGTACATTAAGCAGACATGACTGGCTTGTTATACTGTACCATAAGTAGTGTTATTTGGCTCCAAAGATAAAATAATCTAAGTTGCTAAAGAAGAGCTAATCTCTTGGGCTGAGATCCCCGAAAGCATTTTGGCACCTTGAAGGTCTTGGGTGTTCACCTCTCCGAGTTGTTATGAAATAGTCATGTTCTTGCGGGTTGAGAGAACGCCAGTGCAAGGAGTGCCCTCTGCTCTACTTCAGGTTCCTGTTTTAGAAGAATAGTTCAGTATCTTAAGCCTCCACCATTTCCTTTAAGGCAAAGGGTTTTTTTAATCTTCTCTGAGGACCAGTCACAAAAGAAGACCTTGGCATAGTTAATATTCTTTGCATGTTCTAATCTGTAATATGGGCAGATGCAATGAGAAACTATGATGGAACAAATCTTCTACTTTTATTCCCCCTCAGATCCTCTAAACACATTCATTCACAAAAACTGCCCTGGGAGGAGGGAAAACATGGTCGTCTTCTAAGTCTTCCCCAAATCTCTCACATCAACTGCTCTATCAAACAGATATTTAGGAAGGGATTTAAAAGGGCAGAGAGATACAGCTCTGTAACTGCAACACCTGTAGCACCAGCCTGCATAGGGCTCACTTCATCGCTACGACATCCCCTGCTTGATCCATTTATATCAGGGCTATATTGACCTCACTCAGATTTGCCTAAAATAATTTCTATATTTGTTCAGACATGGACTTTGCAAGATACCTACCTGTTTATGCTATTTTAGAACTGAAGGACCTATTTAATGAACTGTAATATCTGTTAAGATCAGGAAAGTTTTGGCACGAGACAGCAGGTAAGCTAGAGCTAAGAGGCTGACATACAGACTAACACCATCATCTCACACGGTTAAAAGGCATAGACAGTGATTCTGCAGACCACATGGGTTTCAGGCCTGAACCTGGAATACAATGAGCAATTCTAGAATATGGCAGTTTGATTCTGGGAAGAAAATTACCTGACATTACCCTACTCTACATTGTACCAAGTGAAAATCATGCTGTGAGGCTAAAAAGTCTCAAATTCTATCTACGGGGAGACAATTGAAAGAAAAACAGTTTGCAAAGATGTAAATAATTAATCCACTTCAGAGTAGAATGTTGATTCATAATCATAATATTATTCATGCTATGCTTATAGGAACACATTATGTTAGTGCTTTCTCACAACTAGAGCACATCCTTGACACACTGATATACATGTGGCTTCTCTAGACAGTTGTGCCATTCGAGAGACCAAACCAGTGATCCTCCTGCTGTCTACAGAGTCTCAGGCAGGTCCCTTGATTTATTTTAAGTGGAGCCCAAGAAATAAGGTCAGACATTAGAAAGAGTGAAGGTTTCTCCCCAATGCCTATAACATTCTTCTGCACAAGACCGAACCCAGGCCATGCCGAAATGAAGGTGTTAAAATGTCCATATGCACTTGGCCCATGTAGAAGTTCTTATCATGCTTTGCTCCTGTGAATCAATCCTTTCAATTAAGGTAGCTGGGGGATATAATGATGTTTTTATTTGCAATTACAGCTTTAAATTAGGATCAATAGAGGCAGCTACAGCCCTACCATACCAACAGTCCTGAGAGGTTCATAGGTTTTCAGATAACACACTTGTGAAATAAACCCATCCGTTTTCTATTAAAAATATAATAAAATATCATAGGAAAAAGACTTAGACCTTAATACAAGAAAAAGACTCAAGGAATCTTACTATTTGTTTTTTGTTTTGTTTTTAGGCATCAAGCCAGCAAGGCCTTCTTCCCTATGGTTGCCTCCCCTATGGACTTTCCATGGTCACATCTGGAATAAAGTGCGTGGGCACCAGGCCAGGTCAAAGCTGACACTGTCAGAAAAGGATAGGAAAATACGCATCTATTTAGTTACTATCCTGTGTTTCTGACTTCTTGTTCAGTATAAAATTTTGCTCAATATGAAGCTTGTGCCACAGACAACTTTTGCTTAGGTTTTTTTGTTCTACTCTTCCAAGAAAGGATGCTGTGTACCAAAATATGCAATGCTTTCATTTTTCACAAATTGTGATTATAAAAAACATAACAGTCATTACTAAACAGAAATTTTAATACAGTTTTCTAGGAAATTGGGGCGGCTTACCCTATTCTTAAGAGACACCTCAAAAAAGGCATGAGCTTGTGTCAAATTAAATCTTTTCTGAGAATGAAACTGCAACAAAAGAACTTATTTCATGAGTTTCACATTTCATAGCATATTTCATAGTTGTTGTACAAGTTGGGGTAATATCTGCTGTGATTTATAGAGGAACAGTGCTGTAAAGAAGCCTCCCTTCTAATTATAACTGGTTATGAGGTACATCACTCATATCAGGCTGAAATTTACTTCCATTTCAAACATGATCTTTTTTGCCTGTTTATTATCATAAACTGGCCACAGAAATGCTGATAACGAGATTACAGAAAATGTTATTAACTTAATCCCTTCCCCCGTTGGAGCTCCTTCTTTTAATACAGACTTATTTCGAGTCTTTGTTTACACGTTGCGATGTGTCAGACAGCAAACACTCTCTCTCTTATGGAAAACTGTGCAATGAAAGCCTTTCCTATTCCGTGTGCCACATTAGGCAGAAAGGCTGACTTTGACAAAATGTGCAGAAGAACCTATAAATCCAATGATTCGCTTCACTTTCACAGGCAGTGTATGCAAGGGCTTCACACGTATAGTAGATGTTTCATTTGAATGCAAAACATGCTAAAATTTGTCCTGAAAAGCACTTACGCTTTAAAAACATACCATAATTCTAAGAAGAAAAATGCCTGACATATATTTTGGCTGATTTCAAATTCATATATATTTTAAGTGATCTATATACCCTAAGCTGTGCATTTTATACAACAGAATGATAACCATTACCGTTCCACTCCATCTAATCCACTGATGGTCTTGATTTATTGGCTAGCTGTGTACAGTGCACTGCCCCTCCTGAAATTCATGCTGTAATTTTAATTTTTGTTGCTGCTGCTATCTGGATGCAGTGCTTGCCATAAAGATACCATGGTCTTACTCACCCTGTAAACATAATTGATGCTATTGAAGATAATGATTTAGGATATCATCCATCTCCAGTACAGCTTGCCATTACGTGACTTGTTCTTGCAGGTATCTGATTTGTATCATAGACGAGTTGGCTTGATTGCTGTTTTGCCATAGAGTAATAGTTTCCTGGTTTCCACTGACATACTGAGTCTCCCTTGATCACTCAGGTGATCAGTCAACACACAAGTTAATTATGGGTGAAGGGGTGTCTGAAGCCCAAAGATCAAAAGATACGCACAAGGTCTTCTCCAAGTCATTATTCACCTTCTTAAGCATCAGGCAGTCAGTTCAGATTCCTGTCTCCCGCACTGTCCCTAAAAGAAGTGATATAACAGTAGGAAACCTGAATTAGAGCAGCTAAAAGAGACAAAATGAAACTTCTGATTTCTCCGAAAGAGGGAAAAAAATAAAAAACCATGTGGGCATGATTGCCTGCATGGGGGAAATCAGGAACACTCTCATTTACTTATTGTTTAAAAGAAAAAAAATAAAACATGAACGGTAACTGTTTAGAGGTTGACAACCTGACAGTTTGCCACAAGGCTCTCAACTGCTTCCCTGATAAAATTAGGTTTTAATTGGCATTGCAAGGAAATGCTTTCAAGTGTTGAAATGTTCAAATGGATCATCTTTACTTCCATGCACAAAGAATAGAATTTATTGGCAGAAATCGGGAACTACTGGATGAAAACATTAGAAGCCCTCCCAAAGCGTAAAGGAAAAGCAGTTCTCCCCAGACCTTTTTTCCATATTTCAAGCACCTTCAAAACTGAAATGCACGTATTAACATTACCAGCAGCTAATTCCAATTACTATCCTGAATCACTTGCATGAGACTCACTCTTTGGGCCACGTCTACACTCCTCTGAGGAACGGGCATCGCAGCGCCGCAGTCTCCCTCCTACTCCAAGACCCCACGAGCTAAATAAAACTTGTTGGACGTGTCCATTGAACAGATGGGACCTACAACAGTGAGGAGGTTGTGGTGTTGTGCTGCAGCTGCAGGATGATGCTTTTTGTGGGTTGGAAGAAGAATCTCCCTGATAGTAATGGGTTGTGCTCACTGGAGGCTTGGGTATCAGCTCAATACCCTCACCACTGAGCTGTATTGGTCCATCAAAACTGGTTTCTCCATCTCTGTGGTTTTCATGTTACTAGATTAAAGGAGACGTAACTGGGCAATATGCCTCAAAGGTTTGTTTCCTAAAATAATATCATTATTACTCCACCCAAAGTCACCCTACCTTTATTTTTAAGGCAAAAGGAACTGAATCACTGAGTTGCAGATTTGAAGAGATACTACGTAAGGTCAAACGTTCAAAGGACTTCGGTGCAAGCATAACTCAGTGCACACAATTTCACATACGCTTTCTTCCATATGCAAATAAACGCTACAGATGCACAACCCACTTGCACGTATCTGCACATGCCAAAGGGATTTACACATGTTAATACTTGGAAAGTAAAGTGAGAATGTATATAAAATGGCATGCACAAAGTACATTCATCCATGTTCATATCCCTCTGGAGGCATCGCTACTTGGATGTATTTCTAAGTGGAAAAGCAGTTAAAAAATTGATATGTCACCCTCTCTCCAAAACCTAATGATTACAGTCTGTTAATTACACCGCATCTGTTGGAACCTTTAGCAAATAAATTGTGGACCTGATCTAATATTTATAACACCAATAGAAATTACAAGTAATGTCTTAAAGTCACACTTATGCAAAGTGGCAGCAGAAGTAAACCATGCCATGTTATCCCTATCCTGCAACTTCCCCATGCAAGTACTATATATTGTGACAAAGCAGCTATAATAACATTTTCTAAATATTAGTTCCTGCAGATGGAGAGAAAGCAGTGAGAGAATATAAAGACTTACATAGAGGAAGGAAAAGAACATTAAAAAAACCATTTAAAACGTCATTTACAATTAGTCCCAGTAGCTCTGGAGCTCTGAAGTACTGTAGGCCACCTATTGCCATTGCTTTTTGCCAGGTTTCCCACAGCCTGGTATTCCCTGATAGCTTTTGAATGCCCAACAAATAGGTGTATGACAGGGTCTGCTAGGGAGAGAGCCATCTTAGCACAGCTATGCCTTGAATTTAGGCTCTAATTGTGGCATCTCTACTCCTGGGGTGAAATCTAAATGGATTTGCAAAATCCCCATGCTTTTTAAGGCACTTTCACAGCAGTACAAATTCACAGAGCTGCTGACCTGCTCGTGTGTCAGGATGCAGCTCTCTGCCCTCTCTTGCACAGAGCTCTGAACCACAGCCCCGCTTTTTCCCCACCTTTCATACTCTACAAGCACTACCTAGCGTTATTATCGCTATGGTTTCTCCAATATAACAATTCAGCTTTCAAGTAAAAATAGATTATTATTTTTTTTCCAACAGCTGGCCCAGCAAACAATGTCAGATGTGAAAGTCAAGCTGGATCCCTTCTTCCTTGGCTTTCTCAAGCCAGTAACAACAGTCCCCCAGAGCAAATGGCAATTGACTGGTGTAAACTGGAGCAGAACTGCCACCTTCTTCTGCGTAACAGAAACAAAAGCCTTTGCATTTCATTCTTATTACTATGGGACCTGAGCATTAGTTAGCTGTTCTTTTTATACCGTTTTAGCCAGCCCACTTATTCACCAGAAAGCGAATAATCACTCGGGCTGAAGTTTATGAAACTTCTGGGATTCACAAACGTGTTTCATGAATTTCTGGCAGTTGTCTGAATGTTCGCAAATAATGTGATGCCAGTAATCAGAACAAGTCAAAACTTGACACTTCTATTCATAAATCAGGAGATGTTTTATTTTTACTGCTTGAACAGTTCTGTTCCCAAGCACGATTGGATTTGAACCACCAACCTGGAAGTGAAAGGACCTTTATTTAACATATTTGTTTAGGTTTATATAAACTATAAAAAACTGTCTATCCAGGACTTTAGCCACCTTTGCCATATATTAAAAAAATAGGCCAATTCACACAGACAAAAATAAACTCAGCAACTTCCAAAAGCCAAAGGAGGCACAAAAAAGCCTCTTGGCCAGAGACCTCAAATCTTTCTATAGAAACTGAAAACTTTTGCACGCACTATTTCTCTCTTCTCCAGAGCCTGGGACATGAAGAGATGTGTCCCTCAGGTCAGCAGAATTGGACTCTCCCAGGCTGGAGTGGAAATTCAGTCATGCTCCTGCCGAGCAGATCTATACAGTATTCTCTCCTTTAAACCGAGAGGACTCCAGCCAAAATGCCTCTGTGGCTTGCAGCTGCAGTGGTATCACTAGGGAGACAGAGCAATCTATTAAGCAAAGAGGATCCAAGATCCAAGACCTTATGCCAAGAATCTATTTTAGCCTCCCCCGCAAGCCCACAGACGCAGCGTAGGTCCTGGAGCACCAGTGTGAAGTGCCGATGGTGAAAAATCCCACTCATCACTCCACGCACAGCGCTCTGCAGACCCACGTCTCACCGCAGCCCAAAGGTCCCCTCCCCATGCTTCACGTGCACCCCGGCTGTCCCACCAGGCCCAGGGAGGTCTCCTGCTCTTGTCCATTACAGAGTAGTTGCATTCAACCAGTTCTTCCTTCCATGGTCAGAAAACAGTTAATTTATGACTCCAAAAATAGGAAAGGGAAAAGAAAACCAACCTACTGACTTCAAACTATAAAACAAAACAAATCCCTACTAGGATTTTCTACCGCAAGGTAGAAGGGTTGTGCAGACCAAGTTCTGTCCTTCTGCTGCTGGCACGGTCCCTTCTGGTGCCAGCCAAGAGTACTAGTCACTGTCCCACCCAGCCCTCCTCTTACCTTTCAGTCTCCTTTTGGAGTGGGGACAGGTAGATGTGGGGAAGCAAGGGCAGAGAAGGGAGGTATATCTTTATAAAATTGGCTTTTCTCCTCATATAGGCAGAATACACAAGACTTTTAATTACAGCTTGGTCTCTTAAAGGCAATCCCAGTTCTGCTATAGAAAGATCCCTTCCAAAGTAAACACAAAAGTAACAGAGGATCAGCTCTTTGCTCTTTTAGTGCTGCAGAAAGGAAGTGCCCATAAAAAAGGCTGCAAGAGATAGTCATTCTCTGACACACAAGGGGTTATATTTTCCAAACTCTCTATGCAAACATGAAACACCATGTTCGTGGTTTTTTTTTTTCACTAGAGGCTGACAATGTTAGGAAAGGTTTCCATTTAAAACACTGAGCTGAGGTTCCTCTTGGGCAAGAAGTGTCAATAGCAGACCCATTGAGCAAAGACCAGCGATCCCCGTCCCATCCATCCACACTGCCTCTCGGCAAGGCATGCATCTCACCAGCAGCTGCCAGCAGAGACTGCATGCAGGAAAACGAACTCTTTCCCTGAGTTCCTGCTCTAGTCAGAATGGATCTGGATAAGGAGCAGGATCCATTGCAACCAGGCAGGTAGAGCACAGTCAAACTTCCTTCCCTTTGAGTGTCTAAAAAGCAACCTGACCGGATTTTCTCCTGGACGGCTCAGCATTTAAACAGCCCGATTAATCAAAAGCACCTCCCAATTGAAATGACATCCTGCTTGCCTTCTCACACTTAGCACTTCAATAACATCATTTATAGCTCCATTGTTGCAATATGAAGCCCTAAGGAGAACTGGCTCCTACATGTTGCCATTACATTTTAGCTAAGGCTAAATGTAGCTGCAAACCTCTCTACAAAATACAGCGGAGATCTATTAAATGCATAACTTCCCTGACACCAAAATATTATTCTTTTAGCAGGTCTGCTTCTTCTCTGGGATTCTGACGACGCATGCCCTGCAGTGTTAGGAAATACACCATATTTTGGTGTGATACACAGAAAACGTCTTTGTTTAACGCAGCTTATCTTTTATCATGTCACTTTTCTATTGGATTTCTTTTCTGTGCACTGGAAGCATATTACTGTGACAGATACACTGCTTTACCAGGGGGCTTTGCTGTGTGACCTGCAGTGTCAGAGTGAGGATCAGATCCTCCCCAAAACACAGGCTGGGTAGCTTGATACAACATCAAGGAATACGGAGCAAAAAAGAACCAGGAAAAGCAATTCAGCAACGCTCCCATCTAAGTGGGTTGCAGAGGCATTTTCCAGCCTGAAACATAGGCCTTCTACAAAAAAACTGAAAACTAAAATGTTATTTGCTGTACGATGTTCATTCTTCCATTTATACACACTTACCACGGTTAACATGAGAGCTCAAGAAAGCCAGGGAATGCCATCGGCACATCCATGTTGCTAGGAAGAGGCAATGTGGTAAGAAAGCACAAACCAGTCTCACCAACCTGGAGTACGTCCCCTCTCATGACCGTCACTCTTGTCATTTCTTCCAGACCCTTCAGAAACTGTAAACAGGAACACGTAGTAAATAAAACTGCTTGGAAGAGAAGGTTGCTAGCATAGTACGCCAGATGCAAGGATTCAGTTTTCTGCTTCATTGTGAACTTCTGCAAACACCTGACAGGATGAAGTCCCTTGAGATACCTGGTCTGATAGCTCACCACTGCTGCAGTCAGTGTGGGGAACTGGTTCAGCAAAGATCTAACAAGAGCTGGGTGGTAAAGAGAGACTTCCCTTTTTTGGCAGGAGTGAACTGTTAGAGCAGCTCAGCCACCTTGCACAATCTGCCCTTTGGGTACCTTCATTGCAAGAGGTGAAGTGCCTAATCCCTAACTATGCATCTTTGTTTCCAGCAGTAGCACTCCCTGCACAGCTCAGCATCTGCGCATGTCACCACTTGAGCTGGGCTGCACACCAAGCTCATGCCTAGCCCTGCTTGGACTCCGCGAAACAGGCTTTCATCCACCTAAATCCCTTGCAGGACCTGGGGGTGAGCGCCAAGCACTCCTAGGTGGGGAGCGCTCCTCCCAAAGCAAGCTGCCTGGGCCTCCTTTCAGGCCAAACCACGCCATGTAGGTGCCACTGCTGCTTCACTGAATTATTCAGCAGCTCCTCTACTTCAACTTCACAACCAAAGGGCTTCAAATAAACATCTCTCATGTCCCAGAACAATGCTGTGATCCCCTGCCTACCCGCTCTTCTTTGACATGCTCTCCACTCCTCTTGTCAAAGCCAAGCTACTTCACAGAAAGAGTTCAAGTTTCATTGAGTGACTGGGCAAAGGAAACACCGTGATTTTATCTTTCATCTCATGACCACAGTGCTCACTCAGGGATTTCTGCTACTGCCCTATGAACTGTCTTCAATAAATAATATGATGTGGAAGATGGGAGCCATTCTTAAGAAAGATGATGTCACAACTTATGTACCTTTCTCCTTCATCAAAGACAGGTTACCTTGAATTTTTCAGGCAACATCACAAACCTCCAAAAAGAATGATGGATAAAAGTTCCTTTTAGGACAATCTAGAAAAATCAGAACATTTTTTTCTGGAAGAGACAAGATTTGACCTCTAAGTCTCTAAGCACTCAAATCAGGCAAACCGGGTAGCTGATTGAGGTCCCAAACCCTTGATGAAGTTAGGGGTTACAGTGCCAAAGTCATCTCTCACCTATGACACATTTGGTATCTGCTTGTGTTTTCTGAGCTTGGTGGCTTGTACCAGTCGTGTCTTTTCCCCATGGGGATACTCAAGTGTGAACCAGCATCTGACAAGCACGCTGACCTAGACCACAGGCCAAAATAAGACATAGACAGTAAGAAGTACTCAGTAGATTGGAGTTCAAGTCCAAAGTCAAGCCCCAAATTCACCCAGCAGTGAGCAAATATGTGAGTTACCCTCTACACCTTGCTCCCTCCTCTGCAAAGTACACAGTAGCACTTACTTCCAGGATTGCTTTATGGAGAAGTTTTAATTAAAGGTTTTTCAGAAGCCTCTGGTAAAGACAACCACGCAAGTAGCTAAGGCAGGGAGACGTGCATGTTTTAAGCCCCAGCAGCTCCACTTCCTTCCCGCACCCCTCAGTAGAGGGGACTTGCCATGCCTGCTTCTGGTCTTCAGATCCGTTACAGCCAGGCAGGAAAAGATGGCTCATATGCACACAGCGCTTATCCTGCTGATCAATAAGCTTCCTTCCTGGCCGATAACCAAACCACTTATAATATTAACAGTGTTATTTAAGATCTGTGGAAATTTTCTCTGTTCCAAGCAAACGAGATATCTTGACCTAGATACTGAGAACAAAACAATGTTGAGTAAACTTCAGGATTGCCAGTTCATCTATCATTGCATTTGACATTTTATTGAAGAATCGGAGCAAAACTATTTTACCCAAAAGGTTCTTACACCAGAATATTTATTCAGTGGATGAGAGAAAAAAAAAAAAAATTAATCTGACACTTTCCCCCTCCCAATTTAGACTGAAAAGGGGTGCATTTTATAGTCCATTAACAAGGCACATGAGTTGCCTATGGGCCCCTTTCAATGACTGCAGATACAATTATACCAGAAACCATAAATGAATACGAGACTCATCTATACTTCTTTCTGGGGAAAAAAAGGAATGTGATGAAAGAGCAAAAGAACACAAAGAGTATTTCAACCATGTTACAAGTGTGCAAGTTCAAGACAGTGACCTGCACTGTAAAAGATGGCCACTTGATGCAGAATGGTTCAATAAACATTTTCAGAAGCGCTGTCAAGCTGTGGCTCCTTTTGGCTTTAAGTAATGTTGGGCATATGCAATGCCTCATTTTCTTAAGGTCTGTACCAAAATTCGTAAGAGTTTCTACAAAAAGGTGTGCCTATGCAACTTGTCTAATATACCCAGTTGCAAAGCTAAGAGAAAATTTGAGTATCTAACTTTCTGTCCAGGAGCTGGAGCCACACTGAATCTCACAGTCTAATCGAGCAGATTTCTGCTTCTTATCCATGAAGATTTTAGTGCATACCTGTATGTACTTGAGTAGGCAGAGTATTTTAAGTATCTACCTACCTGGAAGACATACCGCTTAACAAAAGGTAGAAATGGAAAAGAAGGACTTTCAAAAAAGATCAAATACATCATAAGCTTGGCAGACGCTGTAGCCCTGAAACAGCAGTTTGAAACTTGCACCATAACAAATCTTCTCCTATACATTATCTCACAGGAAACAACACATGATAAATTCTTAGCACAATGTGATTCCCCTCCTTCCACCTCCTCCCCACTTCAGAAAGATTTAACATCTAATTCAGCTTTTGACGAGCTGCTTCATCACTGCGGGAACACTGTTGATCTCTGTCGGAACCCTGCGGCCTTGGACAGAACAAACTGAAAGGGGAAAAAAAAAAATTTGGCCGTCTGTAATGATAAATAAATACATTACAGGATACAACTCTGGGGAATGGAGGCTGACACTGACTGAGCACCGTGACCTCCACACAACTGCCAAGCCTCAGCCGTTTAACAAAAGTCAACTTTTGTTTGCCTTCTTCCCGCCCCCCCCATGACAATTTCTTAAAGTGCAAACGCAGGATGGAAAAGGAAAAAAAAAAAATTAAACAATAAAAGATAGAAGAGAACTCCAAAATCCTCCTCATCTGCTGCCCAGAGGCACTTTGGTTTTGACAGAACATATTTTATTTCTCTAGTCTCCTGGAAACTGGGGGAAACCAGTCCATGCTGCATCAGCGGCTGTGGGACAGGGAAGCTGTGCCACAGGGAATGCTCAATTCCCTTTTGAAAAAAAAAAAAAAAAAGAAATAATTCATTAGGATGTGCCTGCCTTCAGGGTAGGTCTTGGCACCAATTTGATTTTCTGTCCACTTAAGTCTCACTCACAAAATCAAATATGTATGGCAGACGTTGGGTCTTCCCACTGATATCAATAATAACAAATCAGAGAGGAAGCAATTGGTTACCCCATCAGCTAATCCACCTCCTTAGCCCCGGAAGCCTCACTCTCTTGTGTCATCTCCTAGACTCTCCTTTTCAATATCTGATTCCCATTTCTCTTGAATCATAACAGAAAAGTGACACCTACTACCACCTCTCCTTATTTTACTGATGCATAAAGTGCTAAACACAATGTCACGACAAAGTCGATCAGGTTGACAGCCAGGTATGGACTACGACTGTCAACTCTTGTGTCTGCACTGTGCTTACCATAACGTATTATTCCATTAACTCCATGCGCTTTACGGGAACCACAGAGGATTCCACTTGATCAAGTTCATGGTCAAGCCCTTGGGGCTCATCAACACCTTACAGCAAAGTCCAGCACAGACAGCCCTGTGCTAACACTGAAGAAACTAATTTCAGTGCAGAAAGAGAAGAGCCTCACCAGCGTGGTGCTAATCAGCCCCACTAGCTTGTTGAGCTATTAATCTCAGGCACAAAGCTAATGTAGCTACACCACTCCCGAAGCCCACACCAGTATTTCTTCCCAACACTTCATCGCACAGTGCAGACGCTCCAGCTCACTCAGAGCTGTCTCAGGGACACATGGTACAGCTTGTTCCAAGTGTTTCTTCTCTGCTCCCTTCGCTCCCCTGAGAAATGTCTCCTGCCTGCTCACCACCAGCCTCACCGCCGCCGACACCAGGCTCTATCTTCACAGCTCCCGGCTTGCAGATTGTTTAACTCAGCTATTCACCAAAGCACCTATTTAATCCACTCTGCTCACAGTTACTACTATTAAGGCACTCTGTATTTTCAAATGTCCCGTGGCTCCTTAACGCTTCATAACATCCTTCTTATTTCCCCTCTCGCCTGCCCTTTGTATACACAGGGAAAGTGGATAAGAGAGAGATGATTCAACTCATCCAAACAGTGGAAGACTCATGATTCAATCCCTTTATCGTTTCTCTCTGGTTCACATCTTTAATTTCTCAGTCTATCTTGTTTCTTTTTTTTTTTTTTCATTCTCTTCAGGTTTTAGAGGATTTGAATGGTTCCCCTTTGGTTAAAAGCAGGATCTTTCTAACATGTCTTCTTACATTTGAATACTCTCCTGAAGATTTTCCATTGCCCTCTGAGGCACAACAGTTTTCTTCAGCTTGGTCAATTCCCTAAGTCTGTTCTGCCAGGGAATACTTATTTCACATTAATTACATCTTTGATTATCCCGTAGTTGTTTCCTGCAAGAGTTAAGTTGTACGCATTACAGTCTCTGTTAGCAAACGGCTGCTTGATGCACCACAGGGCCTTCAGTTACAGATGGATTTCCATAAAATCAGTCAGGACTTCTAGGTGATGTGTAAGCATTCCCCAAACCACCACTGAGCTCAGGCCTCGACCTGCCCATCAGAACAAGACTGACACTTTCTAGGAGACAGTGGATAAGGAAAGAAAATATGGGAGATAAATATGAAATCCGTTCTCAAAGCAATAATTCCCAAACCTTTCACCTGAGTAAAATGCAACAAAAACCAAAGAGCAGGACAAAACAAAAACCAAAACAAATGAACAGAAGCTCTGAACGAGCTACAACAGCAACATGGGCCCGTATATATCAGTCAAAACCTTTGGATGTGAATCCCTGCCTCTAGACGGTACACCTTTGCTGTACTCCACAACTCATCCATCACAACCAACAGGAGAGGGCATCTACTGCGATCTCTGCCTCTCGCTGAGAGCAGATGCAGAGTGTCTGTAGAAGTCAGAGGAGGAGGGGGCAGAATCAGACCTGGACATCTGGGTGGACATTATCTGCCAGTGCAGTGCGCTTTGCTGGCATGCCTTCTCTCTTGCTAGAGCAGATATCCTACGTGTGCACGCTCTGCGCATATGTTTAAACAAAAAAGCTGATAAGGAGTGCTTGTCTGTCAGCAGTATCTGAAGCCCACGGCTCTTTGAGAGCGTTTGGGTTTACTTGGCGGGTCACGCTGACTCCTTGTGAACCATTTATCATCGCAAAAAACTCCAGAGGTTGGCACAATGCCAGTGTCTTGTCTTCTCTTCCCTCCCCCCACCCCTTTCTCCCCTCCTGGGTATTGATGCTACATCAAAACAAACCTCCAGTTCACATAGCAACAGAACATTTTTATATAACCTCTGCATGGGAACGCTACACAAACCATTGGACAATCACTTGGAGCACGTTAGGTAATTCCAGGATATTTTGCTGGTTTCTGTCAAAAGCACCCCTGATTAAATGAACTATAAAAAGAGAAGAGGATCTTTTGCACATGGGCCAGACTTGAAACGCATCTTGGCACCAAGGACATCAGGGGATTAGTGCACCTATTGGTTGCATGTTCTAAATTTTGCCATTTTCTATCTTGCTTGGAATCAAACTGGGGAGTCCAAAGCATTTAAGCCAGTTTGTGCATAATATAATTGAAAGCAAAATGATGCTGAAGCGATCTGCTGAGTCAGGGCTTTAATAAGACAAAGACTGAAATTTAGATTTCGGTAGACACTGAAAACTCCCATTGCTATCTGAAACAGAGCTATCTGTACAGACTGTGTACTTACATAGTAATAAGACAACTAAGTCATCTTCATTTTCCCTCAAGCTTGTCACAAAAGGTTAATACTTTTAATAAGGACATAATAAATAGTTACTTCAAAACTTTTCACTGCATGCCCACCTCATCTTTATATTGTATTAATCCCTTGCACTATAGTACTATATTGTACTAATCCCTTGCACTAGTTTGTTGCAAGGACCACAAAGACCTTTTTTTTTTCCCTTTTGCTGTATAAATTGATCCTGATTCACTGAAGATAGTCATAACTAGAAACAGAACACCAGCAAGGGCACTCCGGGGCCTACAGTGACATTAGAGCCACTGGTTATTGTTTGTTATATCTTACTTGTGTACACAGAATTCAACACATCATAAGATATTTCATTCAGAAGGAAAGAGTTTTCCTCCAAGCCATGTTGATAGCAATCACTGCAGATGTTTTTGCCTGCACCATCAGCATCCTAGGATTACCTGGGAATTTCAGCAAGTTACCTGCAGTTCCAAGACCTTAGGACACTGCTGATGACTTTGATTTCTCCTGCTCTCTTCCTCAAGTGTCTTACAGCCCTTTGGTCTTTTTCATTAGGCCTTAAATAAGTCATTGGAAAATGTTTTGTGACAAGTAGGCGGTATGAGAAATATATTTTGTGGACCTTTCCAGACAGAACATCTATGGTGTGATTGCTTGCAGTTGTGGTGTAATGCACCGGTCCAATGCTCCCGCACCATTTGGGAAAGATAATAGTTAAGGTGTATCTATCTATCTAGGTTATTATACGGTACACATCACTAAAGGATAATTTATGCAGCAGCTAGAATACAGTTAATATATGACAAAAATTACCGACTAACTTTTGTAGCTCTAGAGAAACTCTTCTATACACCATTTTCATGATTGTAATGATAGAAGTGGTAGAATGTCTTAACTGAGACATTCCTTGCCCATTTATCTCTTACTTCCTTGGCCTGTTCCCTTCTTCATGTTGACCCTTTAATTGCCTGCAACTAGTTAGTATGGACTAAAACCACACCCTTTTTCCAGGATTATTTTCAACTCAAGTATATTTACTCACCTCATGCACAGCACAGTCACACAGATGTATCACCGACACTCAACGGGTCAGCACACTGCAGCAAATGTCTGGAAACCAATAGCAGCATTTCCCAGTACAACCGCCAAAGCCTTCCTCCCGCGGCACCGCAGCCCCCGCTGTAGAGCTGTGAGCAGGCCTGCACGTAAGAATCAGGAGAGATGTTACTTACGATTATTTCTGAGTGAACAGCGCATTAGTTTAAAAATATATTTAAGAAAGTATTGCTAAACTATGACTTTTTAACAGAATTATTACTAAAAGAAAAGGACAGACCTGGGAACCGAACCTAGAACAAAGTCTGCCTGCTGGAGTGGGGCTGGAATTTTACTGTCCTCCCATTTTTCCCACTCCCAGATGCACAACTCCAACCCTGCCCTTGCCCCAGCCCTGTTGCTCATGGGATCTTTCTCTGAGCTATTGGAGCTCACTAACTCAGGAGCTAGCAGCTAACTAGCCCAAAACAACCCATTCCAGGGAGTCCATTCCTCCTTTAAGCAACAGCAAACCGATCAGAACAGCCTTTCTTCAGTAACTAACTTCACGGACCCTAAATCCATGACCCTGAGGTAGAGCCTAAAGGAAATGCAGTGGAAAGGCAAATCAGGTTCAGACCCATTGCAGGATCATGACCTGCAAGGGCAGGCTGGACTCCACATTCTCCAGATAAGTTGAAAGTTAGCACAAAAATACTTAAGTGATAATTCACCGTACCCCTTTCTACAGCAGGGGAGATGAGCAGGACACTCGTGTAGCAGCCCAGAGGATCTGCCCTCACGTAAATCCCCGTAGACAATATGCTGGGCACTCATGCAGAAAATTGTTTAGAGATATGTCCCCCAGTCTCAAACTGTCTCAAAAAAATCGTTTGAAAGCATCTAGTTTTGCTGTCCCGGGAACACTCATGACTTCATATGGGCTTCAGCTTTTCAGTCCTTATTCTAATGCCTTTCAGGTTCAGCGAAGCTGAGCCATACAGGATTTTTACGAAGTGTTAATGGGCTGCAGTGACTCTATATAATCCAGCACTGGCTGGTGAGTTATCACACCCCATTGTCACTTCATTAGTTGGCAGCCTGGGAGAACACAGGTGCCTCCTCTGGGCTCAAGGGCGTGAGGTTGCTCACACTGGTGGAGAGCCCAGGAAAGCACCCACCAGCAGCTGCCCATCCTCAGGATCAATATTGAGAGTCCTCAATATATTGTGTAATCTTTGGATCTCAAGAGAGGATTAATCTGATGTTTTTCCCCAGCACCTTTTTCAGTAGTACACCCGTCAACTACCTTGTCAAATCTGCATCCACACATTTCTTGTCTCAGGCTTTCAACAAACTCCTATACTTTAGTTTCTGGGAACAAACTCAGGAAGCCTTTTGGGGAACGCTTAATTCCTTGTTTCGTAGAGATAAAGCAGAACACAACCAGCATATCCAAAAGGTTAAACACATCATCTACTTTAGGAGCATAACACAAGAGCAATGCAGAGAGAGTCACATCTAGGAGGAAATTCAAAGCCCTAAGACAGGTTCTGAGAATCAGCATGAATAGCTCTCTAAAATGTAAAAATAAGGGAAACCAAATGTATGCAGCCAACTTGGTGAAGCTCCATTGGCAACCAATTACGCCTCGAGCCTTATTTTCGAAAGTGTGTGCATGTAATGGTGTGTGCAAAAATGAACAATCAATAGTATACCTTCATTTATATGACTTACCATGATTGCATCTCGCAGCCATGGTAACTGTGCACCCACCTGAGGAACCGCATGAACAGACATGCGGATACACTGGGCAAGTTCCCATCCCAGCTGCTGAGAATACCGCTTGTCAAGTAATTTTGAGTGACAAAGTCCTGTTCTACAGAACAGCCTTCATAGCAGCAAACTGGTTTGTGAGCATTACGTATAAATAAATGCACACATGCGTGTATTCATATGTAAACAAAACAACATGACTGACAACCTACCACATTAATGGCGACAGTAAGGAAGAAGCATCAAGAAAATACCTTCAACATGCTACTACTGCATCCAGAGTCAGTGAGGACACTGCTGCGTATCCATTCTTCACATACATACACATAAGCAGATACACATTGGGACAATCGGAACACTAAAATTCCATTTATGCTCCAGACAAGGGGAAAAGCAATGCATTGAGGGGCTTCACTGATGAACTCAGTTACACAAACATCCATGCAAAGCCAGTGTCAACAAGAGCGAGGCTAAACAAGCACGTATACAGCTTTTCTACAAAGTACGAGAAACCATCAGCGCTCAGGTCTAATTAAACAAGTCAGGAGACTTTTGGAGAGCGAAGAAATCTCTTACTCCATCTTGTGTTAAAACAATTATAAGAACCATGCAGAAAACAGATTTGCCTCCTTGCCTTTTCTTTAGGAAGTCCTGTTCACATCTCCAATAAGGAGAAAAGGGTTGCCAGTCCCAGCCAGTGCAGCGTTTGCAATCCCAATTCTCTATCAAGAGAAGCCCAAAGGTGTGATGGGGAGGTGAAACTGCCAAAGTGATGCAGTTCAATGGGTAAGTCTGGCCACAGCCAAGACGAACTTTTCTTCCCCCCCCCCCCCGGAGTAGGCCAGGAAAAAAGCAAGAAGGAAGAAGAGAGATCTTTACTGACTTTACAAATGCTCACTTTCTATATGTAATTGAAATCTTTTATTTCATATTTATCTAAGAGAGGAGTAAGTCCTGCAGGGCTATTTGAAGCCACAGCATTGCTGTTCTCGTATTGATCGTTTTGAGGAGAAAGCTGCACACTGGAGAAGCCAACTGGGGAAGGCCAAAGAGAGATGCAGCGTGCTGGGTGAGTGTCAAGAGCATCAGAGGTGTCGAAAATGGATCGGAAATTGCTGCTGTCTACCTCATAGCATAGATTTTGCAGTCTGCTCTGCAACATACACAGTCTCCGTCCTGTGCACTGCAAACACACGCAGACTTGGCCGGCCTTGATGCTGCCTAGGTCAGTCAGCTCCTCGAGGGTTTTGTTTACTGCCTCTTATTTTTGAGAAGAGTGCATAGCATCTCCTGTTAAAAAAGTCCTAACACAGAAAAACAAGGCTCTTTTAGCCAGTTCAACCACTGGATAAAGCCTAAACGCATCAAATAAAGCATTCTACAGTTTCGACATTCATTACCAATTAATTATTGAAAGGGTATCTATTGAGCGTTTTAATATGCATAAAAGTAAAGACAATTCCAGTTGCCACGCAACTGGCTGAGAATCATGTAAACATAAATGCAGTAGTTTCATTTTCATGAATAATCTTATGTATCTGGAGAGAAGGGCTCAGCAGAGCCACTATACATCATAGCAGAGAAGTAGCATTAAAGGTGCAGGGGAATTAACCACTTGGTAGCTGGGAGCCTACATTTTAGGAATTAATTTGATTATTAGCATAGCAAAAAAGGCCAGGACCTTGTGTCTGTGCAGTGAGGTATAGCTCTTTGGACCCTGGAATTGCATCCTACAGATTGACATGGAATATTTATATAAGATGCAATCAAGAAAGGTCTTATTGACAATCAGACATAGCCCAGCATGCAGCCTGATAAGACTTGTAATTATACAGATGAAAAAAAATGACAAAAGATGTATGTGATCATTCCAGCCAAGCTCTACTGTTTCACACAGACAGAATTAATCTGTTTAGTTTGGTTTAAAGTACAGACGGTTCCACTAAGCATCAGAGATTCCAGTACATATCCAGAATAGGATTGCATACCTTTTCCCCCAAGAAATTTGTTAAAGAGATGAACTTTAGAAAAACAAAAATATTTATGAAGTCAGGCCAAATATGGGAATTGTTGTTGTAAATAAGAAAATGACTTAGAAGTTTTTAAAAACAAAATTAAACAAAACATTTTTATTTCAGAAAAACTATATTTTGAGTTGACCTAAAAGATAGAGATATACATATATATATATATTTTTTTTTTTTTTTACATTTTTCTTTCAATTTCCCTTGGAATACACTTTACTTTTTGGTTTGGTTACAAGAAAAAAAAAAAAAAGAATTATTTGCCAAGAACATAGACTGAACAACATAAAACCAGCAGAAATATCTCCCACATTTAGAAACACCAAGTAAACACATAGTTTCAATTCTATTCCACCTCATTCTCAAAAAACCCCTTTTCTCTTGTAGTCTAAACAATCTGATTTAGATGTCAGCAAGCCCAAGCCCTGCCTTGGTAACTAATTTGCAAGCTCCTGAGCCTGTTTATTTTTCCCCCTGTACTCCTGCGAAGGCTGCAGTGTGCCTTATTCACACTGAAGGGCTGCAGGCTCCAGATGATGCAATTGTTATTCTCTTTACCTGTTCCACAAAGTTTTCTCCTCCACCTCCCTTTCTCCTTTGCTGCTGACAGACCTGCCGGGGAGCAGACTCTCTTAGGCTGTAATTTGAATCACAGGAGTGAGAACTTGAACAAAATTTGTGTGACTGTTGGGTTTAGCTGGGATACATTTTTTTTTTTCTTAGGGTTTTGTTGTTGCTGCTTTTTTTTACCCGCATGCAATTTATAAGAGCAGGCAGTATGCTTTTAAACACAGTTAATACTATTCCTTAATCCACTCAAAAGAAATGTTTAGCATTTAGCTTTATAATAAAAGGTATCAATTAGGAACTGACAATGTTTTCAGTAGTGATATCTAATTACTGTAACTTGCTATAGGCTATCTTGTTAAATTCTAGTTGAATGACTAAGTATTCCTGACAAGTTTAATGCATTATTAAAGGTGTAATTACTTGGTTATTGCTCGTGTAATTCTGAGTTAATTACATGACATCTAAATTCATCATTTTTATGTTTATTGAACTTTGGTAAATTCACTTTTAGCTAGTGCATGATATTTACACTATGACTCCCTCTTCTACTCATTTTGAACTTAAAGGAGAATGGTGCTGCATCTTCTAAGCACAGCAGGAGAAAACAGAAAGGGAGGAGGGAATATAATCACAACAAGTCTGGTTTTCCTGTCGGTTTTCCATTTTCCTATGCTTTTCTTGCCTTCTACTGTTTAACTACATCACCATTCAGTAGATTTGCTCAATTTTCAATAGAAGAAAATCAGGCCACAAGTTTTTAAAAGACCTGCAATGGAATTGTAACCCTCTTGAAATCAATGGCAAAGCTCTCGTTGTCGTGAGTAGAGACAGGATTTTACCTTTGGGAACCCTTGTTCTGGAAGCAGAGAGTGAATTACCCAAGGGGCTCTGGGATACAGGATTTTATCAATGTCAGCATCAGTAGTCAGATGCCAGAGGGATGTCTCCATGAGTCTGTCATTGGAATTTCCACTCACAGCATTCAGAACAAATCTATAAATAAACAATGCATTTGAAATTCCCTTCTACTACTTTGCTCCCGCCTATATAAAGCCTTTTTTTCCACCCTTGATTTGTAAACGTGGCCTCTTGTGCTCCACGTAGTACATACTGTAAGTCCTTTGCTCCCCAGGGCCCACGCAGGTGGGAAAAGTAAATGCTGGCCATGCCACCGCTACCAAATGAAGAGCTTGACAAGCTCAAGTGCCATCATTATGCAGTCAGTGAATCTGAGGTTATAAATCTTGCTTCATTCCCATTTGGAAGAAGGATCTTCAATTAAGCAAAAATTGATTTTCTAATGATTTTTTTTTCTGCTCATGATTGGTAGATTGTTTGAAACTGTTCCAGCCCAACACTGTACAGACAGAACAATTAAACATGCATCGCAGTTGACAGCAGGACTGATTTAAGTCAGTGAATGCAATTTAGCCCTTTGATTTTTGGCAAGAAGTGCACCTTGCAACAATTATGAAGGAAGAAAATATTATTCTAGCTAAACATTGCAACTATCAAGCCAGTCAGAAAGCAAGGAGGAAATGCAATGGGGCATTGGAAAGTTTTTTCTGATCTTATGGAATCCCTCACTACTCTGCATTGCATGTTAACACTGAAGTTAGTGCACTTTCCAATTAAGTAAATGACTTGAGTAGTTACTAACAGCTGAGACACAAGTAGAGGTTTGAATAAGTTATTTGACAAACCAGATACCATGTTGTCATTGTTAATAACGATACTTAGGAAATTAGGGACCAACAAGCAAAGTTTTCAAAGCATATTTAAATTTTAGTGTTGATGCAAATGACTCAAAACTGATTGAGTCAAAGCCCAATAAGCTTAGTTGGAATCTTTCCATTAATTTCAAAGCCCTCTGGACCAAACTTTAAGGCATGGGCCTTCTTTAAAAGCATACTTTTTGATGTGCACACAGAACAATCAGAATAGGATTAAAATCCTATTAGAAGTGAACTAACCTAATAAATTAGACCTGACTTTATAATGATACACTGATAGACACTGGTGTACCTTCTAAACTCTCTAGATGTAGTTCTGATCCTACTCATTTTGTTAATGAGGTACAATTAAAATTGAGATCCTTACATCTGTAGGACAACACTGAATGTAATTATCCATGTTGTGTTAATGTGGTACTCACCTCTCAGACCAGGACACGACTGTGACAGGTATGATACAAGTGCAGGACAAAAAGACAAACTGTGTTCCCTGAAAAGTTCCAATGCCACCATCAGAGCAACAGACAAAAATCGACTCAGAAAAGATTCAGGGTGCAAAGAAAACTCAGAGACAACATTATATGTCACGGAAGACAACAAACACTAGGATACGAGCAATTCAATCCCTGTTGTAACTTTGTGGGAATCACAGCCTTGAAGAAAACAAAATCACTGGAGAACAATCAATGCTTCTGAGCCATCCCATACTACAGGTCACAGTGTTTTTCAAAGCTGGACCACGGTATGTCTCCAGTTTGATCTTTTTCATCTGCAGATGATGTTGACCAGGACAGTCTAATCCTTGCTAGAACGAGTCAGGAGAAGTAGGTGCAATGTTTTCTTGAAGCAATCAAAGTAAATCCCATTTTCTATCAGTCTAATAAGGAAAGTTTGGAGATTTTCAGCTTGCATTTCCTAGTATGTTAATTTCATCATTGCCCACATATTATTCTGCTTGATCTGACCTGAATCTGACTTATTGCATTTCCCAAACTACTTTTCACTCAGCGGTTAATTAAAAGATTTGGTCTCTGACACACTGCTTACAGCCCTTATTGGCACCCATTAGCCCAGCTAGACTAATTCTCCTGAAAAGCAAACCTCCTTATATTCCCAGGGTCAAAAGTTCACAGCCAATTGCCTAAATCTTTAACATTCACTATTAGTTCATTATTTGAACCTACTCTGCCGTAAGAGGCTGTATTCAAATGTAGGCATAAAAAGTCATTCAAGAAAGACAGTTTCTCACACAAATTCACTGCTTGCCAGTCTGCTCCATCACTGTCTATACAACATCGGGACTGTACAATGCAAGAGATATGAAATTAATTTTTTTTTAAACTTTCCTTTGAGTATCTTTTTGTTTAATATACAACCAACAAAGAAAGAAAATGCGTGTTCTAATTTGCACTAACCAATTAGCAGGTGTATCATGCCTCAAAATTACCTCAGCAGTTTATTTTCCTGTGCACACACCCAGAGCACAGCATTGCCTTTCAGGCACATATAGGATTAAAATCCATACATAGACATCAATATCACACTGAAAGCAACAGCGCTAGCATTCTGTTAGTCCCATTTAAATAAGGAGAGTCAAAATTCAAGATCAGACCCCAGCTGTGACTGTAAACGAATACACATCACTTGTTCACACACACTTATAAGCACATTTTCACACACACATGCACGCTTATAGGCACATTTGGATTCATCGCATTTTAGAGATAAAAGGTAAACCACAACATTTAGATTTGGATCTAAGCAGTGGAGCCCCCAAAGCCCTGAATCTCTGAGAAGTCTGGCTCCTGGGCTTTGCTTCAAGCCCATCTTTACTGCACTGAGATAAAGCTAGAAACAACGTCCACTTGGGTAGGTGTGTGGGAAGAGAAAAAGGCAAAGTTTAATTATTAAAACTATGCGGCCGTGCAGGCATCCTACTTAAGTTAAGAGGAGTTGTCATTAAACTCAACCTTTCCCCCTTGAACCTGGTGTCTGGAATAGCTCAGACACCAATGACGACCTTATGTATTTCTTTTAATTATTCTGAAGTAACCTCCTCCAGCTCACTACAAGCCCTCAGCTACTTCAAGCAAAGACATTCTAATGATTTCGATTAAATCTTGGCCTCTCCCCAACAGAGCACAAATTAAAAGCATTACTAGGAGGATACAAGCTTCAGCGCTTGGAAGTGTTATATAAAGAATGGGGAAAGCTGCCAAGAGCTTGTTGTCATTTCATATGCAGTGGGGGATGATTAACCCCTTGGTGGCTTTTCATACCCTGGGAAGATCACACATCAGGTTCCCCAGGGGATTCCTCCTCATCACTGTCCCCCACGTTACACTTTAAACTCTTTTTGACTTGATATTTGGAGGAAATGCTTCTTCCAACAAAGCACTGTCATATTTAGGCACCAAAATCAGCTGTGTTATACTGACATAATTTAGAGAAAAGGAGCCTACTGAACTCTACAAATACAATTCCAGAGTGTATCTAATCATCCTATACATGGCTGCACTTTTACACATAATTTTTATTTTCACATATACATTGCCTCAGTAGAAATCTGTGAATGCACAGAGTTTGAGCACAGCTTTGCTAACATCCATCACTTCAGCTGAAGGACCAACTACATCAGCTGGGGGCAGCAGCAAATTGTTATCCTCTGGTGGCCCAGCCCCTAACAGGGGTAACGATACATGTTTTGCTAACGTAATGCCCATCACACTACACTATGTCTCCTACCACCAACATTAGAAATCTATGTCCAATCTGTAAACAAATACAGAGGGATTTTTTTTTTTTTTTTACATGAAATTGTGGGGATCAAAGCAAAATCTTTCTCCTGAAAAGCAGCTTTATACATTATTCTTTAACAGCCCATTCAGCTGATACTGATTTCAAAAAGCCACAAACTGGGGTAACCATGAGGCATGCCTGAAATAAATACACAAAAATCTCATGTAAAATGCTTGTCTCAAAGTAACTATGTAAGAGTGGGAACTAGGCAAACTTGGGTTAGATCCGGGTATCATTATGAGCAAGAAAGACTTAAGTGCATGTTGAGCCTCTTTCCATTTTCTTTTCCATTTTCTATATTGTTAAAATGTCAGTAATTAATCTAAACAATTGAAAAGTACTTTCAGATCTTTGGATAAAAACAATTAAAACAAAAAAAAAAAAACCAAGACCAAACTGACCCAAAGAGGAGTAATAGTCAAATCATTCATCAAAAGATGCTTAACCCAGGTTTCTATATGCAAAACCAACATAAGCCTATAAATCCTGAATCTTATGCTTCGCATCTGGCCATTTGCACTCAGGTAAATTGAAAAAAGCTACAAAATCAGCACCATCCGTCCACTCTCACCCACTTTGCACAGTGGTAACTGAATACCCGAGTGCCAGGCAGCATTCGCTCTGTCCTCGGAGGTGCTAAAACACCCCAACATACAGACATCCCATAGAGTCTCACGGGTAATGCAAATCAGAGGGCGAAAGTTAATTAGCTTCCAAGAGAAAGGTAAAAACAGTGAAGAAAAAATTGCTATATTCAAGCTTTTGGTCCAGTATTAATAAACAAGAGAGCAAAAGCATTCCAGCAAAACCTTACAGAATTGATTTAGAAAACATATTTCGAAATGTGGTTGAGATGAGGCACTGTTCCTTGGAGGTGGCATGGGGGAGCTGACGCAGCCTTGTGATGCCTCATTCTCCAGATGTATATGAACAAAATCAAGGAAGCACTAAACCAGCAGGGGATTATTATCTCTAGAGATAACTACAGACAGTTTCATTTTAAAAACAATCAGCGTCATCATCACTATATTTTCCACTTCTTGAAATGCAGGAATGTGATGGAATACCCAGCTCTTTCCAGAAGCCAGAGTAACTTTCTCCCTAAAGCAAAATACCTGTAAAAATCACCAGTTCACTTCGTTTGTTCAAATTTTTAAAGATGTCATCACACTGAGCCTGTGCTTTCCCTCCGCCTTCATCTCACCAGCCCTAACGCTCAATGACATTACGATTTCTGTCCAACAGTAAAATACATTGGCTGCATCTTCACATCAAGGCTAAGGACATAATTTCCCAAATAGTTCTTCTGATGGCAATACCAGCTCAAACACTGACAAAGTTTGAGTGGCCGAGCAAGAAGGGGGCACTGATACAATTCGCTTGAGCCAAGCTGGTTTTCACCCAGCCAGTCTAAGCAGCCAGCCTGGCACAGGGGAAGGGGTGGTACCAGAGTGGGCGCCGGTGCCAAAAACAGGCATGTGAAAGCCCACCATAGCAGCACACTGCATCCCACCAACCAAATGCTTTCTGGTCTGATTGAAGGTGACCTTCTACAGTGCCCTTCACCTCTCTTCCTTCTGCCCCTTATTTACCATCCTAATCCTTTTCTTTTCCATTTCATATTGAAAAGAGAGGGGAAAATCCAAAATTCAAAATATGTTTTTAGTTTTGTAGTGAAAATATGCAGATTGACAACTTTTTACATGAACAAGCTTCATATTTTTCAAGCGGCACTATTCAAAAATTCTTTAAAAAGGAGTCACTTTCTTTAAAAAGAAGCTCTGAAGCCACTTCAGAGAACAGAAGCATAGGGTTGGGAGTAGTAAGAGGAGAGGGAAAAAGATTATTAACTATGTGTACTAACTTTAGCGCAGAAAAGTATGCTTAATAGTTCTCCTTTTTTGATTCGTCCTGATATTTTCATTTTTTATCCTCCTGTTGCAATGCACCAATGCTGCTTTGCTGAGCAATTCAGGATGAAAATTCCGTAATATAATCAGAAATCCCCAATCAATTAGGATGTCAAATCAAGAAATAATTCCCTACACTACATCAAAAAAGACCCACTTCTATCTTTTGTCAGTCACTGGATTGAAATAAAGAGGTAGCTACACACAAAGAAAGCTGTCATGTCAAACAATACATCCTTCACTCTTTCAAGATATAAACACATTAAAACGTGGCAGGAGAAAGAGTCAATCGAACTTGTTTAATGGAATCAGCTAATTGGATAAATTACACTTTGATAATAATGATAATCATTGTCCTGTAGTTCTGCTGTTCAGTACTCTTGGATTGCTATGTACCCTTCGCACGACTCCTCGTGCTAAAAAGCATGGCGTTAAAACGCCTAAAGGACCAAGTTCTGCATGACTGCAGGTTTCATCCATAAACCTCTGCATAACCCAGGCTTCTGGAGTTAGGATAATAAACTCAGTAAATAGGGATTACAGGCACAATAAGCAAACACAGCTCTTCGAACTGGGTTCCAACAGATGACAGGAAACTGAAAAATTACTTGCTATGAATACACATCACTATTCATGCACACAAAATTCTTTCTACAAATTCCTATTGCTAGAAAACATGTAGGCTAGAATAAATAATATTAACCAGCTTGCCATTAGCATATGGCAGGCACAGACTTTGAGAAGACTTTTAACACTAAGCAAATGTTTAATAATTAGTGTAACCATCCATTTATGGAAGCAATATATTTCGTTCTAAAATGATAAAATTTAAAAAGTTAAGGGAGTTTTACGAAACAACCTCTCTTCCTGATACAAGCTGAGTAAAAATTTAACAAATATACCATAAAAACTATGTCTGTTTCATCATTGTGCTAATTCGCGTTCAGTAACACTGCACAGAAATCAATGAATGATGTTGACTTCCAACTTGGACAATTTTTTTGAGCCTAAAAGCACGAAGAGAAGAATAGAGGCACGAAAGTCCCATTTTCACACTCCATTCCTCAGGGGTGCAGCCGGCGCGCGCAGCACCCACCTTCCCCTGCCCACCACCACTGATCGCCCCTCTCTCCCCGGCAGTATCAGCCTGCAGTAGTGCACCATCCACCAGAAAAGGGCCCACTCCAAGTTTAAAATAACAAATTTCTACTTATTTGCTTTTACAACAAAAGCCCAAGCAGTACAGCCATCAAAGGAAACTTAAAATGAAACTGCAGCCTAGGGTCCGGATGCAAGGAAAAATGCTGACCTTGTTGGAAATGAAGAGGTACCGCCAGCTTTCTGCTCATATTCTGCATGCCCCTGACCATCCTAAAAGACTCTCAATCACAGCTCCATTCAGAAATAGACATTTCTGAATTGTACACAGAGTAAAACATAAAAAGAAACAAAGTGAATCCTGTTATGGGTCATTGGGTTTTTGTTTTTGTGATTATTAAGATAAAATCAGAGAGACAAAAGCTTAACAGTCTGCAGAAAGAGAAAAGGCCCTGTGATAATTGATTTAAGATGAAAATTGATCAAGTAGTTTTTGTAAGGCATAAAAAAAATTGCATTTTCAAAGACTAATGAAAATTACAAATATTCATTTCTTATATCCCCTTAAGACACATGAGGAATAGCCAGCCAAGATCTCCCTATCAGATGGTTGGCACCATCCAACAGAAGCAGGCTTCATTTGCAATTCGATTTGTAAAACAGAGTTGAATTGAAGGGCAGTGAATTTCTGAGCTACTACATTATATGCATCCAGCCTGGAATTTCATTTATCAGAATTTTTTTCTGGTGTAACATATCTTTTAGTCATACTTAATATTTGACTAAAAAGTGAATGGTCTTAATGATGTTTACTGCTATTACTTGAAGATGTAGGAAAGGCGAAGCAGGTTCAGTGGTTAGTTTACCCAATTTTATTTTTCGTGTCATTTCAGAAACGTATAGAAGCTCATGCTTGCCAAGGTTCATGGTCTGGCAGTTCTGCAAGATACAATCTTTTAACATCAGGACTCTGGAGCACATAAGAAGTTAATGCTTGGAGGAAGCAATGATATTTGGCTCCTGGGAATTCCTCAGGATGCAGTGAGTGGCTTGTCTTCCCTCTTCCAGCATCAGAACCATCTTACACCACATTGTAAGTTAGAGATGACCAAGATGAATAGCTTACACATAACACTATAGCGTAAGGAAACCATTATCCATAAAAAAGCTAACATTCACAGTTGAATAAACAAAGCCCACATTAAAAATCTGATGGCGTTCTAAAGTAAAAAGTAATTTATCTTCATTTTTCTTCTTATTCAGAGGCTACTTGCTACTGTAGCGTCCAAGCAATATCACTTAGAATAAACAGTCCTTGCAAAATCATGAGTGGAGTTTGCAATGTCTCCCTTTGCCTAGGAAAGAGGTGGCAATTGGAAGAGGAATAAAAGCTCCATCTGACCTGAGTTTAATTCTAGAGTTCAACTTTATGTTGTTACTTGTCTTGTTTTCAACCAATAAGCTCCATTATCTTCTTAATAAGGTTTGATATTGTTGATTTGTCAGCTGAAAACTGAGCAAAAAGGATGCCGTATTATTGCTGTATCATTTAACAGTGGAAAGACCTTTTGGAAGGGAAAGACTGCAACATTTGTCAGAAATGGTCATGCCCAGAAAGTCCTTGTCTTTCAATAAACTGTTTAAACACCACTTAGACCCTAAGCCCCAGGCTCCAATGGCATGAGCAATACCTCTGTAAAAGAGCACAAGAATCATCTGTGATTCCTTCCTTGCTCTGGCCAGAAGAGACTTGGCTCCTCTTCTACCCACACATCAACTGCAGGTTGAAGTTAAGCCTAATCCTATTGTCACAGTTGTTCTCAAAACCAGTAACTCTCAAGTTACTCTTTTTTTGTTGTTGGGTATTATTTTCCATCTTCAAATAGGTAAAACAAAGTTACTGATTTGGCAATACTTTGGAATACCTGGGGATGGAAGGAAGAAATGAGCAAGGGAGGAATGGGAAAAGAGAAGGCTTCAACTCCACAAAAGAAACCATTCTAAATGTTTTGTGTTTTCACTTCTGTTGAAAGGGTTGTGCACATGAAGGACATAAGATGTACCTAATCTTCCCAGGACTTTCTTACAGGATCCCAGTGGACAAGCAAGATTTCACGGAAAGAAGGACTGCAGGACTGATTTCCTCAGGCGCCCTCCCATCCCTGTTGACAGGAGGCATTTGCAGGGTGCTTTACAGAAACACAAACACTAGTCTAAAAAAAACAGTTGGGGAGTGGGAGTGGAAAATTCCTAAAATCTTAACTGTGCAACATGCGGTGTTTCAACAGCTTTTGTGAAAGCTTTTGAAAACATCAACAAGCCATCCAGCTCCCCGCACTTTGCAAAATAAATGTACCCAAATATTAAGGCCGCAGAGGTGACACTGTCAACCAGCAGAAAACATGACAACAGCAATGCGGGGAACGCGGGGGAAGTTGTTTGGAATTTTTATTATTGTCAACTACGGAGATAAAAACGCAGGCAGAACTCAGCATCTACTCCCACAGGAAAATTGCATTTGGCCTGGAAGTCTACTTTAAAAGAAAAACAACAAATAACAGAAAATGCACAGGAAAAAAGAAAGGGTTTCGAGCCAGTTTCTCCATTCCCTAATTGGCGCAAGACTGCAAGAAGGAAGGGAAAGGCTACATTTAAGGCATCTTTTCACCTTCTGTACTCTAACCACCAGATTAGCTGGGACCAGAAAGGATGCTTGAGCCATTCCTACAGGTGCGTGGTTCAACCTTGACACTAAAAAGGGAGGTCCCACTTCCCTGTAAGTTGTGTGGTACCCTGTAATGAAACCGCAGAACCCCTTCAAGGAGCAATCTAGCAAAAACAACACAAAAGTAAGACTTAAAGTATTTTCCTGCCTGAATTAGCTCAGCTCAGGATGAGAGTGGAGGAAGTGGGAATGCACAGAGGAGGGCTGCTCCTTTTGGTGTCAACAAGCCATTAGGTCACCTGAGCTGCAATGTCAGCGGTACACTATTCTCTGCAATGATGACACTTCCCATGGATGCCAGAGGCCAACGTCTTCCTCCCACACCCTGCCCCCCTCACACCCTGTCCCTGGAGACATTAATCACACAGGAGTGCTCATACTGTATTCAAACAGTATGCCCAAACACCAGCCCTGTTAACACGGTTAACAGCGGATTTGTGTCTCCAAAACCATGTAAAGAGCACAAATGTCACAAAATACCAGAGGTATCATTTGAGGGTGTCGTGGTTTGGGCCGGGTTGGCCAACGACAAGAAGACAGATGCTCTCCCCCACCTCTTGCTCCAAGGAGAAGAGAGATAAAGAGATTTATGAGTTTAGAAAAAACTACTTTAATGAAATATTAATAATAAAATAAAAAAAGGAAATAATTAAATAGATACAATAGATACAAACGTATACAAAACTGTATCAAGCTCCTAGGGAGATGTCACTGGCCGGCACTGGGGAATTTCCAGTCTGGATTCAGTGACAAATGAGAACTGGAACACACTGACTGGGATCAAAAGGCAGATGAGCTGACAGGGTCCTCCTCAGATGTCAGTCACTGAAGAGAGCCATTGGAGAAGTAGGCCATTGGAGAAGAGAAGAGCCAACGAGCTCTTTGGTCCCTCAGCTTTTATATTGAGCATGGCAGATGGGATGGAACACCCAATTGGTCAGTTTGGGTCACCTGACTTGTCTGTGCCTCCCCATAGGACAAACACCCTGGTCAGCTGACCCTGGTTGCCACGGCAACAAGTGTGAGCCCAGGCCTCTGACTGAGCAGAGCTGGGCCTGCTCCACCCCCAGCCATGACAGAGCATTGATTTTGGTCCCAGCGTCACCCCTGTTCACACTCCTACCTGCCCTTCCACCCACAGTTGCTAAATGCAAGTCTTTCTAAGGCATCACTGTGAAATGATGCCACGCATAAGTTAACTTTGTAAAATGAAAAGAGGAAAGTGAAGTGCGGGTATTAGTCCTGATCACCTCAAAGATCTAACTCAAGGATGAGATCCACAAATGACTGCCAGCCTTACCAGGGTGAGGAAACAGAAACACCAGCATGGCACTGAAAATGGGGCCCAGGGGCTACAACCTTCTTAAGCCACCTTTTCTGCCAGCACCAGAATAGCTATACCGGGGGAACCATAAAGCATTTAAGGTGGGTTTTTTACACTTCCCCAAAACCTTCAGAATCCATGCCATTGACTTCAAGAGGACTTGCAAGCCAGTCCTCTCCTGAAAGACATTTTCCTCAGCATTTAAACTGCAGGTTGGCACAGGGACAAAAACAAGTGGAAACTGTTTGCGCTCATATTGTTTTAAAGGGGGTGCGGGGAAAGCTAAAAGGAATTTCATTTCTTTGGGGCCAATAATGTTCAAAGACAAGAGCAGCTTTTGGTATCAGGCCTCCATCTGGGCTGTACTCAGGGTTCCCATCTCAAAGTCATTGAACCTTGCAACATTTTATCTTATAGCCCTCAAAGGCACTAGCACGTTGAGTATGATCCATTTTTTAAACACACAAAGCAAAGGAATATATTTTCCATATGTTTGTCATATGTTTAGTTCAAGTCCCAGTGCCAGCTCTTAGCACAGCTGATACGCAGTGTATTCATAGGGCCTGACCTTGGAAGAGTTTGCTTTCAACTGTGTATTTCTGCCTGTTTAATTTGTGCATGGCCACTACAGCTGTTTACGCCTGAAAACTTCTATTTCTCGCTTACCTGATATCCCATCATAAAAGATATGTTGTACAACATAGCTACAAAGTTTTGTTAAACCCTTTTCATTCTTTTTTTAAACAAGCACATATGCACACCCAGTAACGGCTACAGAAACTATCCACAAATAAGAAAGGCCAAAACCAAAAAAATGGCAAAGCTAATAGAATAACATTACAAATACACACACCACTTGTGCACACAGTAACATGGATTTTATCGCTACAGTGTTTGAACTTTCTCCAATTAAACAGTTCCTTCCTTCTCCAAGTATGAAAGAAATAAATCTATTAGTTTACATGTATTTATACGATGTATGGAAACAAAGAATTCATGTTTCCACTTCTAGATTACTGAGTTTTGTTTAAATGTGTTCTGACCACAAGTATCTTTTCTAGAACTAAAGTTTGGGGCTTTTTTTTACCTAAATTATTTAGCTGATGAATAATAGAATATTCAAACAAAAAAGTAGCATATTGTTCAATATATTTTTTTTTCATTTTTCCCTAGAAAAATTCAACAAAATGCTTTTTCTTTCTTCTACTTGAGAATTAGAAATAAAATTCATCTTAGGTAGAGGGCAAAGCTGGGATACTTTCCACCCAGTTTTAATAGTTACCTTCCCAATAGGCCATAAAAAGCAGTCTCGGCGTGTATGCCGTTTCTAAGGTGTCTATATTGCACAACCAAACCAAAACAAAACAAATCCCCCAAACCACCAGGAATCCACGCAAAAATGGCTTCACCCTCAATTTGTGAGGACAGAGCAGAACTAGTAGAGAAATTCAGCAACAGTCTTGTGAGTAAGGAATACAGCCAGTTAATCCATTGCAATCTCTGCTGCACCAGACTCCAGAACTCAGATCTCATTCTGCCACCAATGCTGCACGGTCTGGGGCAAGTCACACCACCTGCCATTTTCCCAAAACTTTTCCAGTTTGGGTTTGATTTTGCATTTAGATTGAAGGCTTTTCAAGTCAGGAACTGGATATCATGAGTTGTGTACCCAGAGTTTACCGCTAACAAGGGTCAGCTCTTCACTACAGCCCCGGTACTCGGCACGATGGTCAGGGTGAGACAACACGAGCAGCCCACATGGCTCTTGTCTGTGTATCTGATTAGAGAGGCCAGGCCCGCTTCTACCCTTTATCTTTTCAAATAATTATTTTTAACATGTGATAAGCAGGCACAGCCCAAATCACTAAACAGTCCTGAAGAGCTGAAAGACCCATGCAGACCTGAGAGTGCAAATTGATCTTGAGTAGTCAAAGAGGCACGTCTTTGGGCTTCCCTGGCTCCATGGGTGATGGGGAGCAGGAAATAAGTTTCTGACCATACAAATTCAACAATTCTTCAGAATTAGACACGCTTCAGTTTGGGATACTTTGGGGAAAAATAACCTCTCCACAGCACAAAATTAACCCAAGGGATAACATGTTTAGCTCAAGCCCGCTCACTCATCCACAGCTGAGCTGGTTATTCAAGTCTGCCTTGGCAGCTGAGGTTAAAAGGCAGTCAATGCAGCAAACTACTGTCTGGAGAAGGTGTTTTCAAGCCAGCGTCCCATCACAACAGCGAAGAGCAAATGTCCTCCCACAATTCTCTTAAGACTCCTCCCACTAACATCATCTTTCCTATTACTTACTCTGGGCTCTCAGAGTAGATGTTATTTCCCTGTATACATAGGACAATTTACAGTTCTTACCCTCACAAACATTCTCTCTCTGATGATAAAGATTTGTTTCTGCCCTGATCAAACCAGAATACTCCAGGAACTAGGGAGAGACAACTTGTATCTGGCCCTACTCCAAAGGGTTAAGATCTTTAAAAGCCCTACAGCCAACTGCTGCTAAACCATATTCTGTCTCTACTGCTGCACTTCTGTCTAACGTAGCTGGAGTACAACACAGTGTCCCTTGTTAATCAGGTATTTTCTCTTTCATTTGCATATGCTTGAAGTTGCTGTAGATGCCAGCTTCAGCACTATGACTGCATACGCGATCTTCCGCTACACCAATTTTTGCAACAAATCATCATTATCCAGCACGAAGGTGGACACTCTACCTTGTACTACAAGCCCCCTGTGCAAGTTATTAATGACTAAAAGCAATTTCCTACCTTTATGTTCACATGTCCATTGCCCATGCACTTTGAAAAACAGTATCTAATACAAATGACATGGCTTTCAAAAGTTTCTGCTTTGCCCCCAGGCAAAAACAATAAACACCCTGATGGAGCTTTTATCAATCAATTTTCATTTAGTTTCTTTCTATTAAAATGTCTTAAGATGCTATACGTAACACTAGGAACAGCACCAATGCACTTCAAGGCAAAACAACAGTATTACTCTACAGAATGTGTATGGTATGTTCTGCAGTTTGTGGAGGTAGATCACATTGATCAACTTTATTGCAAATCACAGTGTATCACGGGATTAATTTGTTTTTTCAAATATAAAGCAGAGAAAATTACTCTGGCTTGAAAGGATTTTATTTTTTAATAAATTGGTGAAGTAGCAAATACTATTTCATATACATTTACCTAATAAGAACAGCTATTTATATTGGGCATCACACAACGTCACAAAATTATGTTTTGATTTCCCTAGGGAGTAGCTATGAAGGTGCAGATACCCCATTCCTAATCAAATTCTAATTATTATATTAATAGTCAATGCAAATCAAAATGTTGATCCTGGATTGATTTAACAGCTTGACCTAGTCTAAGCAAGCAGTGTAAATCCAGAGAAGTTCCTATGAAGTTCCTCTGGTTTTACATCAGTCTGTTTGAAATCAGAAACTTGGCCCAAAATGCTAAAAAGCGCGGAACAGCTGCCTATTGATGTCTGCATAGATTTGAAAGCTTGATGCAACAGCGTTAGCATATTGATTTCCCCCCCCCCCTAGGAATTTGCAAGAAAAGAAATAGAAATTCAGTGTTTGATCCCTAATCTGAACAAAATTCAGGGCTTGCTTACAGTTTGGTACAGAGAAACAAAGCAAAGGAGATAAGAACGTACAGATTTCAGTTCGTACCAGGCAGTTACAAATGGACTGCACTGACCACAAAGAAGACAAGAGGCTCTTTTAAGTTAAAAGAAGAAAAGAAACATGGGTTGGAAATTATTTTCTTAGAGTGAAACATCTTGCAATGAAATGACTGGATACTGAGGATATCCAATTACTATTGTTGTGGGGAAAGAAGACTTTGCAAATGGGCCGTTAACCACAAAAGCAATCTTATTAAAGATTTCTTAATCAAACCTAAGGGCTCATCGGAATTACAGATTGCTTAGGTACCAATGTGACAGGCATCTAATATGGGTCTGACACAGCTTCTACTGAAGTAAACTGAAAAAGTCCCACTAATCTCAACAGGCATTAGGATCAGGCCTGAGATAGCCAAAACTGGTAAAAAGGAGGTTTGGCTTTACAAATAATGCAGTTGCTGGTGTTGGGAGTCAACTGATTGTAACTGAGGATGAATTGAGAACTGGAGCAATTCCAACGGAAACCAGTTTGCACATTTCCCTTTATTTAGGCAAAAACAAATTCTTTTATATCCAAACTCCAGGGATTTTCAAAACTAATCAGCATGTTTTAAAGCTTACCTTGTCACTCAGAAATCTTGACCATACTTTGGGCAAATCATCTTTTGCTTTAGCCATTTACTCCTCCATCCCTCTTTTATCACCCCAGTAAATTTCTGATAATTATTTGAATAGAAATTAAAATATATAAAAATACTAACATCGTCTCCTTAGAAACAAACTGGTCTGCACTGTACCTGAATAAGTATGAAACTGGTATGTAACCATGTAATTTGAAAGCCTTCTCTCATCACATACCCTGACTCCGTACTGGGAAGAGCACTTAAACCCAATCGATGCCCATGGGAAGCAGACCAGCAGCTATTTGCTGACATGAACACAGAATGATCAAAATATTTTCCTGCTCAGTGTTTAAATCTTGGCTCCTTCTTAAGCCTACACAGCGCTATGTGGAGTGCCAGCTCTGAGCATGACCCGCTATTTCCAGGCACAGCTCTGCAGTGCTCCCCGAGGACCACAATTCAAACAGCTCATTCTAGGAGTCCTTTACGTGCGGACACAGGCTGCGGCGAGGCATTCTGTGAGGTTCAAGAGCAGGTTAAGCTGCGTATGTAGACATAGCAGAGTGAAATCCTCATCTTCAATTTGGGAAGTTAAGCGTTTCCACAATAAACATAATAAGTAACAGTGACAGCATTCGTGTGCCAACTCCTCATTTTGATACTGACACAGGTGTGAAATTGTGTTTGCACCTGAATTTTCTGTGAATTAGTTAACATTTCCATTGGACTATTAATAAAAAAAAATAATAATAAAATCATCAGACAACTCTTCTAACATAACTGCACTTTCCAGCACAGCTTCCAAAGCTGGAAACATGGGTCAACACTGGAAATATTTCACATGGCACCTAACCAGTGTGGAAACAAATGCCAAGCATGATCTAGTGTCATCCAGATTAGCTCCCGCTGGTGCTTGGACTCAAATTAATGGGTTACCCTCCCAGCAAATGTCACAGGAAAACCTTGCCAGGAAATGGCTTACCGAAAAAAAATCCTATTTCATCTTGAATGAGGGATTCCATTTCAGTCAGAAGGTTCCTTCCCATTGCCTCTGAGTACAGCTTGGGAAATAGTTTTGGGAAATGAGATCAAACAGGCATAAACAAACACTGACTTACACATACACAAGAACCAACAAGGCAACTGAGCATCCAAGAGTATCAAGACAATTCCTGCCCCCTGAGCCTATTCCCTCTCTTTAATATTTCTGAGTCCATTCAAAATGTTAAAAGGTATTATGTACCTTTCAGAAATGAGAACGTTAACACCAAGCAGCTTCAAAAGGCTTTGCCTTCGTTCCTTTTCTGGAGGAGGTTTAAACTCTGACAAACAGTGGTCTAGGATGGGGGGAAACTTCACATAGTGTCTAAAAAATGGGACAGAGAAGTTCCTGAAGTTTCTGGAAATCTTACTGACCAGAGAGAAAGGGCTGTCAATTTTTCTCACTGTACCTTGCCTACAAGTCTTCCATCTTCAAACAGAAAAAAGTCCATTTTTAATTTGTTTTGTATACTTTAAGGTAGATAAGTTTCCTCTTTTGGATCCAAGGGCCTGAACTGGTAGAGAATTAGTCTTTTTGCAGTGGTCTTCCTCTGCCAGTTTAACTCCTTGGCCCAGCTTCTCTCATAAATGCTAATGAACACCAGAAATGGGGCAGGAATGTGCAGTTGGAGGTACAAAGGATGGTACAAAGGACTCATTTGATGGGAGCTGAGGGTTAGAGCATCACACTCAGAAGTGGCACCCTGAGCAAACCCACCTGGTTCTCTCACAGCCCAGACTAACCAGCTGATTTTGAAGTAGTTCTGAAGAAGTGATAACTGCAGCAGAGCCATCTGCAGACTACAGCTTTCCAAAGGTACCATAGTGAGGGGTAATAGTTGTCTGATATAATTTCCTGCACATGATGGAGTTCCTTTCCCCACCACAAAATATGAGAACTTAAGTTCATTTCTTTTTTGGGCAGCCTATATGCTGACATGCCCTGGGCTTCTCTAGAGCCAGGAAAACTAGGAAGTCCCTTTTTCTTTTTTTTGAATGAGATTTCTTGCAAAATGAGATTACACCAAAAGGAAAATCATTAAATAATGCAGTTCTCAATTAAACGGTATGAATTGGTATCAGTGGGCCTTGACTACACACATTTGGATTACTGTAATAGATTTATGGTTTTAAATCTACTGTAAAGTTAATCACCGATAAAAGAAATTTTTCAAAGAGTTTTTGATGAAATTCAGAACCTTTCTAGCTAGTCTGAGATATTATTTCTCTGAACCAATGTAGTGAATTCAAGTAAGTGGATGCTGTAACCCTTCTACCAGACTTTCCCCAGTGAAACCAGGAAAAGAAACAAGTTTGGGTCAGTGTCATTTCCCTCGTCGTACTGAAATTCTGTGCTCAGTGGTATGAGGCAATAACTGTGAATTGCTGCTGCCAGATGAGGCAGTCTTTACCAATGGATATTCTCCAGTAAAGTCATCGTAGTTTCTCCTGGAAACACCAAGAGTCACGGTCAGAGCTGCCTGCCCTAGCGCTGGGTACATACCACTATCCAGCTGCATCAGCATCAGTTAAGAGACTCGACAGCAGCCGTGGGCAGGGGCATCCTCAGCCCTTCTCACCACAGCCAGAGCTGGAAGAAAACACATGCACAGCCTTGTGAACAAAGGAAACTGGAGATTGCCTTCCTGTGAGGTGGAAATGTTAGGTTTACTATTCCACTTAATATTGGATGTAATCTAAAATTAATCTGTATTAGGAATTAAAAGTCCTTTTCTTTTATAGTATTAAGACTGGGGGAAAAAATGGTTAAAACCCAGTTTACTTATTATCTTTTCTGCTGTTTGTTTACTCCTGTATGCCAGATGGCTTGGAACATGAAAACAGATCTACGAGATGACACATAATCCTGCAACTATTCAGTGCCTGGACCTCCGGTGGAGCTTGCTAGAAGTCTCATGCACATGGTGACTGAATGACTTTTCATTTCTGTTTATAATCAGCTTCACTTTCTCGTTCTCTCAAATTAACAAAGTATTGCCACATTAGGGCTGCAGACAAAGAACGTACATCCCACACATAGATTAAAATCATTCTTCTTCATAAATAGCATCAGAAAACACTGTTTACCTCTTCCCAAAGATGGCTCTCCATATTCCCATTTTGCCTATCAAGCCTCTTGATTTTTTCCCTTTAAAAGTTCACAACTTACCAAATTGTTTTTAAAGTTGACTTCCACTTCCTGGTTCATCTGATCTTCTACCACAAATTAATAGATGATGCTGAATCTTTGGCATCACACTGGTTTCCATAGCACCACGCTGTAAAGTTACAAACACAGGAAAGATCAGAGCCGCACGTGCCCCACAACTGCCAGCTACCCATCGATCATGCCCCCAGCACAGGGGAGCCGTGAGTCCCCTTCTTCCCCTTCCCTCCACCATGGACCTTTTCCACCTTTTCCAGGTAGGACCTCACTAGGGCTTTACGGCAGCTCTCAGGGAAGCCGCATACAGCCACTGCCACCATTTGCTCCTGCTGCTCTGCTCCTGCCTTCCCTCTTTCACCTCACCCTTCTCCTCTCAGAGCAGGATCCGGGCATGTATCTCTTTGTGCATGCCCTCGTAGTGCTCCTAGGACACCATCTGCAGTGAAAGACCCACCCACAGAAGAAGCAGCTGAGCTGGAATAGCATCTCTGATCAAGCACAACTCTGTACGTGTGCCGTATAAGAAACACAAAGGTTAAGGCAGCCTTGTGCATGCATTCACCAGCTTCCTCTCCAGATGGGGCGAGACCTCCCAGACAACCATCTGTAGCACTTCTCCGCATTCCTGCTTGCCTGGATCTCCCTGTGTGAATCTTTGAGAGTCTTAAGCGACTCCACGAACAACCCAAACAGTTTGTAAACAAATTCATGCTCCCTTAAAATACTAAAGGAATGGGGGATTTTCAAACGGATAAAGTACAATTTAGCACCCAGAGCTCAGTGGTCTTTAATGCCACCGTGGTGTTTAATTTCCTGTCCCTGGCAAATTAACAAATTCCAAAGTCTTCCTTGAAGTTGCCTTCCAGGACCTCTCTACAGGGGAATCCCTCTCCTCGCCTGCCCACCTGTCATTAATATTAAACTAATATCAAAAGTGTCAAGCAGCGTCAGGACTAGTGCATGGTAGGGGTTGTACGGGCAGAGGCAGGCATCATCTCTTTGCCCTGTGAACTACAGGAACATTGCTTTACTTCTTCCTTGAAAAGCGTTGAATTGTCAGCTGAGGATGTTGGGTGACACCAAACAACGGTGCATGTATATCTGTCACAGTGCAAGGACACTCTCAGATTTCCTTGCAACTACTGTGAAGGTCTACAACTATCAAAACCAAGAGAAAATAACAGGACAAGAAAAATAACAAAACTAGAAAGCAAAAAAAGGATGCTGAGAGTAACTCTATGCTATTTTGTAGGTGTAAATCTGTAAATCATACTTAATGATGTATTAGTTTTAAATTCAGATGCCAGCTGCATCTGTCCAAAAGTACCAACGCCTAATGAAGTCAAGACGACTGGAGTAAAATAATACTATTTTGTAAGGTAAAACTTTTGCTTTCTATTACTTTATCTGCATTTAACCTCCTAGAGGCTTCAGCCCAGCACAAGCCCACAGAATTAAATTCATTATTATTCATTATTCAAACACCATCCCTTTGTTTTCTGGAATAGCTTTGTAGCCTGGAGTCAAATGAGCTAAAGTAAAATTATGTGACTTGGCATTGAAAATATATTACCTCAGCTGCCAGAACGGATTTAGCAGAATATGTGCGCAGTTCGTCACTTCTTCCACAACTGCCTTCATGCACACAAAGGGGTATGACAGCCCCTGAGTTATGAGGGGCCATTCTAGGGGCTGTGATGGATTAGATTGTTTTATGCACTGACTTAAGATCTCATTTCCTGCAACATTCACAAGTGCTTTCTCCATGGCTGAATAGAAACCTGTTCTGTCCTATGTATATTGCCTTCCCTTGTTAGCCAGGGGAACTACAGATGCGGGGAGTTCACACTAGAAAGAGCTCCCACTTGCTCAGGGATTCAGGCAAAGTCTCCAAACAGGCTGAGACATTTAAGAAGTCACAAGCGGGTTCTCCCCGTGCTTTTTATTGAGTCCTGATCGATTTACTCTAGAATAAGGGGAACAGAGAGTCACTCGCAGTGAGAACAGAGCGGAAAGCAAATTCTAATCACATCTCTGACAGGTCTCACTCGACAAATCTTAAAATGCGGAACTCTGACTATTAACAGAGGGACAACAGGATGAACTCTTCATCCGGGGCTTTCTGCACGTTGCTAAACTGCACGCTACCAGATCAGGAGTGCCACAGACACAGTACTACCTCAGCTGGGCTTCCCTGTGACATTGACAGTTCCAGCTTAGGGCATCTTTGTGCTACTGGTTCTCACCCGCACTTCTTGCCCTACAGCACCTTGCCTTCCATGCTGCTCCAGGACCAAACCGGGAGCCACACCAGTGAACTCATCCAAAATTATTAAGAACTATCCATTTTTAAACCAGGGTAAAGCAAAACCCCTTTTTAACTTGCCTTTGCCACCAAGCCCCACCAACAATCGCACTACAGCCTCAGCGTGCAGGTTCAAAGTCCTCCTGGACTTTGTTCAAGTCCTCGAATCACGGAATGGTCGGTGTTGGAAGGGACCTCTGGAGATCATCTAGTCCAACCCCCTGCCAGAGCAGGGTCACCCAGAGCAAGTTGCACAGGAATGCATCCAGGCAGGTTTGGAATATCTCCAGAGATGGAGACTCCACCACCTCTCTGGGCAGCCTGTGCCAGGGCTCTGCCACCCTCAAAGGAAAGAAGTTCCTCCTCATATTTAGGTGGAACTTCCCATGTTCGAGTTTGTGCCTGTTACCCCTTGTCCTGTCACTGGGCATCACTGAGAAGAGCCTGGCCCCATCCTCCTGACACTCATCCTTTAAGTATTTATAAGCATTGATAAGATCCCCCCTCAGTCTTCTCTTTTCCACACTAAAAAGACCCAAATCCCTCGGCCTTTCTTCATAACAGAGATATTCCAGTCCCCTAATCATCTTGGTAGCCCTTTGCTGTACCCTCTCCAGCAGTTCCCTGTCCTTCTTGAACTGGGGGGTTCAAGAAGTCCTATGGTCCCTCCTGGAGCCAGCAATCTGGCAGGAGAACTGCAGACCCAGCTCAGATTTGTACCTGGGGTGATGGGGTAGCGCACAAGTCCTCTATTAGCGTTAGCTGAGCCACAGTCCAAGGAGCCGCGTGTGAAACACGAATAACAACTTCCCTCACTCTGCTGCGGAGAAGATTAATTTCACCTATTTAAGCATTAACAATTTTAACTGTACAAACCTGACAAATAGTGCCGCTAATATTTTTTTAAGTCCTAGAAACTCATCAACCACATTAAAATTAATATAGATGGGAAAGCATAGCCACATAGCAGCTCTTGCATCATGCAGTGACAACCAACCAAAGACCATAAGCACAGGCTAACACATAATCACAGGCTAATCAGCACAATTTTCCCCCTGTTCTCTTTGCTTCAGCCGTATCATAATAGAATCTATGAACTGCAAGGTACATGGTAATTAATCTTTGAACTACTTAAGTTAAAGTGTGAGTTGAATATCAAGTCAAATGTGTTTGCAATCACTGTCTTCAATAAAGGTGTGTGGAAAAATTACCAAACAGAATAATAATAAAAAAAAACGAAAGCACTCAAAGCAAAACACAGAGCATCATCCTCTCCCAGACTAAATAGGGAGTAAAGTGGACTAAAGTCGGTAGTAAAAGTAATCTCTTGACAAGTTCTAGGCCTAATTTACCCCAGTGTGGCATTAGCTGGAGGTGCCCACCGGTAATACAGTTACAAGGCGGCCACCAAAACAGGCCTTTACTCTGGGGAATTCACTAGTTTTACACTGTAAACCTGGCATGAGAGAGAAGAAAAATTTTATAAGTGTCTTTCCCCCATTCCCCACCCCTCCCTGGTCTCTGAGTTAGACGAGGAAAGGGGGAAGGGAGAACACAAACACACACTTCTCTCTCCTCACGCATTTTTTAGTGTAAAGATGGCAACAACAATATTAACAAAAATTAACGCAGGCAGGGGAAAATATAATGCACTGGGAAAGAGATGTTCAGGGAAACCAAGCAAGTGTTTAAAGAGGAATCCGGGAGTCTGAACAAAAAGGGACCTTGATAACTATTTTTGTGGAACATGAAAAGTTTGAAGACTTCCCCCCTACCCCCCAATTTTGAGCAATGCTGGAGAACAGAATGCTGAGCTAATGTTTACTATCATCAATATGCCTTTCATATGTTACTAGTCCATCACTGTACTGTACATGTGCTATAAAACAGATTCCGAAACATGTTTGTAATTTGCATTAACAAGAGCTCCATTCTATACATATTTAACAGCCCAAAAGATACCAAATAATCCAAAGTCTAATTTTAACCCACCTGTTTCCCACCCTCTCTCCCTGCCTTTCCACCACATTTTTAAACTGTTTAGCTCAGGGCTCATTGGATTCAGTGGAAAATTTTCTATAGAGTCCAATGAATACTAGGTCCAACCATAAGACAAAAGTTAATCAGGTTATTTCTAGTTAGCATGCACTTAATACTGAACACATGTGCAACAGATCTGACGAAAAGATAGATTTAAGCACAGGCTTCAATGCCTCCTCAAACTAAGGTCTTAAAAAAAAGAAAACAAAAGAAAAGTAAAGAAATCCTAAAATACTGCACATTTACCAAAATATTCAATTGTTTCAATAGGCTACTCGACACACACTTGCTAATTCTGAACAGAACATTATGAATCTGTTATTTGGTTTTATATTTAAATGTCCATCAGTATACACTTATGGCACAGAAGCATAACAAAGGGATATGAACCAAATCATTTGTACGTGTCTTAACAGCAGAATATAAAGCTCTGGAGTCAGGAATATCAGATCAAACTGGTGAAGCAATCAGATATTCCATGGGATCTGTTAATGAAATAGCTCATTTATTGGTATGGTTACAATCACAAATCAGAGACTTGGGTGTCAAACTGCAAAGTATCATATTTACACGCAACTAGAAGCCCAAATGCAGTAAGGACTGACACAGAGCTGGCTGGCTTTTTTTTTCCCCCAACAAATCTTTCCTCACCAATATTTGTTCCTTTTCATTTTTCTTAGTTCCTTTTTTTTTTTTTTCTATTGAGTCTGACAAAAGTATCCCAAGAGTCACCATAGACCAGAACACAGACCTGAGCTGTGTTCTGTGACACCGCTGCTGGGACATGACTTGGGGTGAGTGACTACCCAGGGTGGTGACCTGCGGACACAGGGCTATTACAGGACACGACGTGCAGAGTGCCAATACAAATTGCTTCCTCTGTAAGAGGATAACATTTGGGTTTGGTTTTTTTTGTTTTTTTTTTTTTTGTTCTCTCCCATCACGGAAACGATGAGCTGAGCTAAGCCTCCACATTTCTCAGATGATTTTATATCTGTATATATATATATATATATTATGTGTATTATACAAATATTGGTATATTGCCATGAATATGTTATTTATAATATCCTATATTACTATAATTATATTACTATAGTATCTTATTAAATGCAAAGAGATATGCCTAGTTGCAGTGTAGTTATTAGATGTTCAATTTCAATTGATTGTCAAGAACATAGTCATTAAGATTAAACATCTGTTTAATAGATATATCTTATTACATAGTTGTACTTAAGTCCACAGGCAAAATCTGATTTAACATGAGACATAGTTTAAATAAACTAATTATGCAAGCATGATCTAAAACCAAGCTAAACATGGACCTTTGAAAATGACACATGAATTTAATCAAAGCCAGGGCCTCAAAGTGAGCAGAACTTAACCACTGGCCTGACTCATGCATATGTTTTGATTTCACAGCTGAAACCAGTAAAGCCAGCACCCTCTGGGGGCTTCCTGACTCAACAGTGCCTCCCCCACCCACAGATTACAAAGCAGCAAGTTGTCTCTTTGTTTCAAATTACAGGAAACATTGCTGTGCTTTGTTTGGGCAAGTGCGAGCCATCACCTCTCCAACAGTAGTGAAGTCCCCAGGGCTTTGGGTCTGGGATGCTCAGGACCAGTTTGCTGGGTTGAAGGCAGAAGGGGCTCACCCCAACCAGGAACAGCAGGTGCTTCCACAAAGTGCTCTGGCTCCACCAGCCTCATACCCTGCATCCTGGCTGTGCCTCAAGAGGAGGTACCAACCCGTACCAGTCCCCATCCTCTGCAACCCAGACGCAGTTTTATTTTTTGTCCAGACTATCAACTTAATGCTCCCATGAGCCTGAAAAAATCAGGCTTGTAAGAGAGTGGGTGTACCTGGCCTTAAGTAGAGGTAAGGCAATCACAGAGTCACAGAATGATCGGAGTTGGAAGGGACCTCTGGAGATCATCTAGTCCAACCCCCTGCCAGAGCAGGGTCACCCACAGCAGATCGCACAGGAACGCGTCCAGGCAGGTTTTCGATGTCTCCAGAGACGGAGACTCCACCACCTCTCTGGGCAGCCTGTGCCAGGGCTCTGCCACCCTCAGAGTAAAGAAGTTCCTCCTCATGTTTAGGTGGAACTTCCCGTGTTCAAGTTTGTGCCCGTTACCTCTTGCCTTGTCGCCAGGCACCACTGAGAAGAGCCTGGCCCCATCCTCCTGACACCCATCCTTTAAGTATTTGTAAGCATTGATAAGATTAAGATCCCCCCTCAGTCTTCTTTTTTCCAGACTAAAAAGACCCAAGTCCCTCAGCCTTTCTTATTAAGAGATGTTCTAGTCCCCTAAGCATCATGAAGCTGAGGACTTGCTGATCAATGAACTAATCCATGTTCCTGCAGTCCAAAACCAAGGTCCAGCAATGTAAGATACTGGAATTCCTTACCCAAGTGAGGAAAGCCTGGTCTGGTTTATTTTCTGCTAAATTTAGGACTTAAGGGGAATAAATCACCTATTTGGATCCAGGCAGACTAAAAGGGGTTCTGACAAACTCAAAGCAGGTCTTGGACAAACCTCACTAATATTTTTCCTGTTTTATTAACGGCCACACCATCAGCAGGCTCTGCTCTGAGTCTCCAGGGAAATAATCCTACGTGCCTTATTGACAGCAGGAGACTGGCTGAGCCTTTTGATAAACCCGTTCCTTAGTTCTTTCAATACTTGACTATTTTCTCAAGAACTCTAGCTTATTGCCGCACGAGAAATAGAGTTGGTCAGGAAACCAGATATCAGCTCCATTCAATTATTTAAGTTTGGGAATTTTTTCCATCTGGAGTCAGAAATCAGCTCCATGTCATGGAAGTGAAATTCAACTTTAATATTGAAATATGTCATTTCCAGAACGAATTACGATCTCTCAGATGTCTAAATACCTTCCTAGAGGACTATAGTGAGTGAAACAGCCTTGGTTGCTACAGCCCAAGCCTGACAAAATTTTCGTTGGCTTCAGCATTGCCCGTCACTGCCAAGCAAGGGTGAAATAGCATCTCAGTAATTTTGCCATTACCACTTCGTGCTGAAAAGAGTCACATTCATTTTCAAATATGTCGCAGCCATTTGGCAATTAAAGACCTCTGAGATCCAAAAGCCTGCAAAATCCATGGGTTGTTGGCAATACGTCAGGCGAGTGAGGAGCTGGGAGCCCAGAAACACCATTTCCCCCCCAGCCCCAGTGCCCTACATCAGGACCATGTTCCCAGACACTCTTTAGCCCACCTGAGCTGGCCAGCCCAGTGAGTTAGGGAACTGTGACTACTGGACTGGGCTGACTCTTTGCCTCAGGTTCACAAATAATTGAAACGAAATCTGATGGAACCTCAGAAAACAACCGATTTCTAACAAAACTTGTTTGTTTCCCACGGGAAGTTCTCAAAATTGAATAGTTTCTATAAAATCTTGAAATGTATCAAGTCAGTGAGTTCTAATGGATGGGGAAAAAAGTTTCCTTGAGATTTTTTCAATTTACTTCAATTTTTCCAAAACAGCTTCATCTTTTTCAAGAACGTTAGTCTAGTGCTATAGCAGTGCAGAAAACCTCAAAAACAAATGCGAGAGCACCCTATTGATACACAGTCCAGAAAAATGTCAAATTTTTGTTCTCATGGTTTTTAATTGCTTAGAGATGGCAGTGCTGGCAATTGATGCTATGGAATGCTACTTCTTTTCCCACATCTCAGTAATTGTTCTAATGACCTCCTTGCAACATATTGGTGGAAACGTCAGGAGATTTCATGACAGATATAAAATTCATGTGATTGCCAGTAAAGCAGTATAAAGACTCCAAAAAATATCCCACAAATATTTCCCCACATGTTTTAATATAGCCATGTCAGGACTACTTGTGAGCTTTTGTATTTGTTACATGAATTGGGTGCCCACATCCCATCAGAAGACAGCATTTTCCAAGGGCTTCCACAAGTCAACAAATACTTTTGTATAGCTTCAGAAAACAAATATTAGGCTCGCATTTGCCAAAACTGTGCCTTTTAGACTGCAACATATAATAAACACTAAAGACAAACATATTATCTGAACTATAATATCTGTGTTTACAAAGAAGTTTCCAGTGATCTCTATCTACCCATATCATTAAACTCATTAAAGATACCTCTTCTTACTGCATTCCAACCTACTACACCAACAGGGCGAGTAGAAATAATGTAATAAAACATACAAACTCCATCCTATGAGGAGCAGGTTCCCTTAGCCATGACGCAAGAGGGATATCTATGTATTTCTTAGCTACAAGTGAAATAAGCCATTTATAATAGGTACCTTACAGAGATCAATTCCTAAATTAATGCTTATATGGTTATGTTTACTATAAAACTACCTCAGGCTCAAGCTTGACATTGTGGACTACTGAACATATTTCCTAACTGGTTTAGGTTTTTTCCATCTTGGTTCTCGTCATTCTGTACAATGCCCTGAAATGCAGAGCCTGTCAATGTCCTCAAACTGGTTCAGAATTTTCTTTTCCCCCCAAGACCTCATGTCAACCCTCCCTACTTGTTCGGTTTTAAGTTATCTCTTCATTAAAATGAAATAAATAAATAAATAAAATCCCCAGCCACATCACAAATCCACTATTTCCTGTAGTAGAAAAGCCTGTGCTCCCTGTGTCGTTCCGCATCAATGCTGTGAGTGTTGTATCTACTGCACTTCCCTGTAGCAGCTCCAACTCTAAGGCAGCTTTAGGCAAAAAACACCCAAACAAAACACCCAGCCTCAGTCAGTATGTCTCCTGGCTAATTCCAGGAGTAATCAGTGAGTTTTGGCAACACCTCAGTTAAATAACGATGTTACATCCATCCAAGGGTTTAAGCCTAACCATTAACTTAAATTGGTGCTTCTGGTAGAACCACGCAAGCGTGGAATGAAATCCCAATCTAACATCAGGAAAAACCAACAAACCAAACCCAAAAAACCAAAACCAGTATGGCTGATCCAACATTTAACAAACAGTTACTATGTACCATTTTACCTTCTTCACAGTATAAACAGAATTAGCAGGAAAGTCCATATCTGAAAGTGTCTGAAACCCCATCCCAGTCCTGGGTTGTTTCAGATTTGCTTGTTTCATGCTCTGGGCCAATCACTATAACATCCCAGCTCTGTTTTTCCAAATTTGAAGAGCCTCTGACCTTCAGAAGAGCTTTCCATACCTGCATCTGGATCTGATCGCTGAGAATCTGGCTCACCTCTGTTAAAGATGTACTCAGGTCTTGGATTTACATCCCGCATTCCTCTGCGACCCAAAGAGTCTACTGTGATTAACGTGCTCCCAATGAAAACCATAGGAACTGAAAACGATTCGCAACTGATTCATTAAAATAGCATTCATCATGATAATTGATTGGTTAATTAATTATGGCCATAATGTGGATGCTGTCTGTATTTCCATAGGAATTCCTCGGTAGTTTTTGAATTCATTCATTAAAGCCCGGGTAGGTCACAGTGCCAACCACGCTACAGCTTCTCAGAGGGGAGACTTGTGACTCCTTACAGAGAAATTGTATCCAAGACACTTTCTCTCTAAGAAAAATAATATTTTCTAGTGCTATGGTAGAATGACTTCATCAGCAGCACCACCTCAACCTCCTACAGTGCCTCTCATGACTAATACTGTACGTGGTACAGACGTGACCCAGCCCTACGCAGAGGGTCAGTGCAGGAGCCACAGGCTCCTCTTACCCTACACCCAACCTGTGCAAGCGAAGCAATTCTCACTCACAGAGTAGCTATCTGTTAGGAGACAGGTATGAAGGAGGGTGACAGCACCCACAGCACAGCAACACACGGGGAGAATTATTTTACAATAGGAAATGCAGAAGAATTCTTATGAAAAATGCCAAGGGACCTTTCTTGTGTTGTACATCAAACAGGATCAGGTTTTTGGGACCTCATTTGAAAGACAGATGCACAGGCAAAATGCACAGCCAATCTATCTCGCTTGGAAGGCCAAGTCAAACTTTTTGAGCTATAAAGTGCTCGCTGTCCAGCTGTCCGTTACACTGGCAGACGGGGCAGTCTGTCAGCTACCTGAAATCACTACCTTTTGCATGGTTACGCTCTAGCATAGAACAGCAGGTTTAGAAAGTTGGACTCTACACAGACTTGATGCCTCAACTCACCCGAAAGCATTACGGCTCACATAGACAGGCCAAAGGCAAGGATGTTCTCCCGGCTATGATCCGAGATAGCAGAGTTTGAGTTATATGGATTCATTTCTTAACTCTGCCATAGGCTTTTCTGCATGGCCACGAGCAAAACCTTCTTTCCTCTGTGCTCCAGTTTTCATCTCTAAGACAGAAATGATGGCAACTCTCTCTCCAAGGCTATACAGAAGATGCGCTCACAATATTAATAACTAGGAAATGCTTAGATATTTCAGCTTCAGGGGATTTAGACATATCCAGAGCAGTGATCCACAAAGAGCAGCACAGAACGAAGAACTTGCTGAGGCTACGTTCTCCTTAGTTCTTCCTGCTAACCCTTTTTTTAATGTTTTTTTTTAATTGCCTGGAGCCATAAGCACTAGTGGAGTACTCGCACACTGCTGCTAGACAGGTGGATACCTTAGGCTGAATCTTCAGCTACAGAAAAGCAATGTCAGCCCATTGACTTCAAATAAACCCAAAGTCAATTTTCACCCCTGAAGATCCAGCCCAACACCACCTTCTCATTCTGCTCAGGAGCAACTTAACATCTCTCCCAGCTCTGAAAAGAGGTATCCCTGCACAGGAGGAGCCTGCAAGGGCAGGGTGGGGAGGGGGCCATAGCATGGACCCTCGCCAGGTCCTGGCAATGCTCCCGGCACAGCATCGCTTGCTCCCAGCCCAGCCCAGCAAGGCACCAGCAGGTGTTTGTGGAGCATCACATCCATAAAGCCATCAGAGGCGTACATATGGCCCACTGCAGTTTGTACGAACCGCTTTTGTTCAAATTCAATTTTTAAAGGGGGGAAATCAGTAGAAATGAATGTATGTTTCCCTCTTTTATCCCCTCCCCCTGAAACTCTGATCTTAGTGGGATAAAAACCAAGTCAGGAGCCAGAAAAGCTCTTTCTGAACCAGTAGCCTAAAAGCACAGGAGGACTATTAGAGCTCTCTAACACCAGATGAGAGACGGGGCGGGGGGTGTCTCTGTGATTTACCATTCCTCATCTCTTCCTTTGTTCTATCTTCACCTCGACCGTCAGCTGTTTTGCAAAGGGGCTGGCAGTCAGGGGAGAGGAGAGAGGCTGGAGCCTGTGCGCCTTTCCAGCTCAGGCTGGTTCCTGGCTCAGGGAGACATTTTATTGGATTTGTTACTCTTTGATGCTGATTAAGCCCATGGGGTAGAAAAAAGCAAAAGGAGAAGGGGAGTTTGGGGGGAGGGGAGAGATGCAGTTTCCCTGTGGCTGCGATGTTTTTAATTTATTATTAACCATCTCTCATGTGTTATCTGACAGCTCTGTTGAATTCTGGATGCAAAGGAAAGCAGTGCCTGCATTTACAGATTTCCGGGGTGTGTGTCCCAGTCTCCCCGAATCAAAGTCCAGGCTGTTCAAGGAGTTAACTCTGTAGATACTGATTTTAAACAGATTACTAGGAACTTAGTTCCCTAGGAGTTGGAAGGCTGAACCGTTTCAAGGCTGGGATTGCACAATGGAGACCTTGGTGATAGCCCAGGAGCACAGGGCGAGACACGCCAAGGAACGGAGAGCACGAAAGGAATTCTGCAACAAGGCAGACCCCAGAATAGCCCAGACTGTGCTCCCAGCTTCTTCCTCAGGTTTTTTCATCCTGACTCCCCACATGGCTGAGTATCTCTGATTTCTGTACTCTCACCTATATCACAGCCATTTCAGTGCCTGGACGTAGCACCACTATGGGCACTGCTCTGCTTCAGTTTCTTTAGCAATACATTTACCCTTTCAGATGACCTTCCAGGAGGACGTTCCCTCTAGGCACACAGGTATGGATGCCCTGATCCTACCTGGAAGCCCACAGCAGCTACGCATTTCCCCAGCTCTGTTGCATAAATGCTGACAGCCAGAACCAGCTCAGTCTGTTACATGAAAAACAGAGACTGGAGATTTGGACTCTTGTTCTGCATTGTCTTACACAGCTGTGTGCAAAGCAGAAGTAAAAAACTCTTTAAGCACCCCAGCAGAGTACCAGCATGATGGTCAGGTGACATATTGCACAGTTACAAATGACCGTGCAATCCCCAACACTGTAAAACCCAGCCTATAGCTTCAATTTTGAAAGCCACCAGCTGGTGATCCCAGCAGGTAGGTATCACTTTGGACCAGTGTTTCTACATAGCCAATGAGAACTGGCAAATTTTCCTGACTTCTCTTTGAATAAAATGGGAAAAAGAAGGTTAGAACCTAATTCAATGGTTATTGGATACGCACATGTTGTCACTGATGCTCATCACATTTTGTGCTATGCTGGTTACCAGCACTCCAAGGCAAGGTTCCTTTAGAAATGGACTTCTGCACAAAGCCACGGCTGATGTGAAAAAAGATTTAGTCTAAGAGAAAGCCACACAGCTTCAGGCTGGGACAGAAGCAAAGCTACAAGGTCAACATCTTTGAACATCTTGCTACGCACAAGCCCAAAACAATAATTATTTCAAATCAAAGACCACCACAGCAGACATAAAGAGGTTCTGCTGCAACACAGCCTCCTCTCCATCCTTGGGTCAATCCATGTTTCTTCTTCCATAAGGCTACTACCATGATATACATGAATTACTGACTGCAGAGAACCAGGGTTGGTGCAAGGACATGACGTTAATGACGTGCAATAAGCTCTGCTAATGCTCTTAAACACTGCCATCTCCTGGGAGAGAGGAGCTAACACAATCCTTCCTCTTTCATCAATGAGTCGTGTATTATAAACTAGGATTTGACATCATCTGCGTAGACATCAGCAGCTCCACCATGCAGCAGGGGCTTCAGCCAGAAAGAGCCAGTCATTAAACCAGACAAGACGACAGCATCAGGAAAGGACCCTCATGTTGTATCTATCAACAAGATCTAACTATCAATATGTTCAGTTAAAGGATATTTTTCAAGGCCATCTAGAACATGGTGCCATACAACTTCATGTAGTTTTAGGGAAGTGTGTGTTTTAGTGCACTATGTAAATGAGCGCAGTCTCCTTAAAGTTCACCTCAGGGGAAAACAGAAAAATAGATTTCACTTGACCCCAGGCTCCTCCACAAGTATTACTCCCAAACCGTCTGTATCTCTGTTGGCAAAACCCTTCACACCATGTTTTATCTTATTGCTAAAAATAAATCACTTGTAAATTGTTTTATAAATTATGTATAAGAAGAGACCTCATAGTCTAAGATGTGCTACCAGTGTATTCTACATGATAAAAAAAAAAATTTAAAAGGATCTGCAAGGGTGGGTGGGGGAAGGGAATGGAGCACTTTTATAAATAATATATTCAGTGGTCAAAGAAAGTTATCACCTTTTATGAAGTGTTTGGGATTCATTATGCATAAGAAGTGCAGCACTGCTTCTAGCATGCATGATATCAGGATGTGATTATTAAGCATTACAGCCACCAACTAAGTGATTATTGGTGTCATCATTTGTTTATCTAACCAAAACCTAGACTGCCACCTCTCATCAGTGGAAACAAACAGCTGATGTGTTTGACTAGTGCCAAAGGAACGCTGTCGATTATTCACAGAAAGATGATGTCCCCATCATTGTGGGTTTCATTTGGTATTCATTGTAATAGCGCTGATCCTAATGAATTCATTTGGTATTCATGTGGATGTCACATGTATTTCCAGAGATGTTCTGCTGTAATTTAGCATGGGTTAATGGACACCTCTATTAAAGTGTTATTGAAAGTTTGACATTCAAATAACCCAGTTTAAAAATCAGACAAACCTAGATATTAAAGCTGAAGGGAGAATGGGGGGAGGGAACTTGAGGAAGAGGCAAGACTGAAATGCCACGTTAAGATAGCAATGCTTATCTGCCTGCTAGGAAGGGAAAACTGTCCTACCCCTTCCTCTTTCCTTCCTCCCCTAACTAACCAGAAGCAGAGCTTCCACTGTTTCCAGAGAATTTGCGACGGGGCCACTTGCCATACCTGACCCAGATCTCCCGTCAGGGTTAGCCTGGCTGGCTGTCAGCCTGCCAGACACTGCACCGGGGGACAAAGCGTCTTTGAGAGCATGTAAAACCACGGTCAGTGTCTGACAGCACTTCCACCTGCCTTTACAGGCTCGGCATGGTGGCATCCCACCCCTGGTCTTTGACCCTACAACTCCAAATGCATCACTAGGATCCAGGAATGAGGTTGAAATGAGTAGAAGTGCTTTTATTTTCCACATTTTGCAAGTCTGAAACTAATTTTTCTGTGGTACAAATTCAGAAAACAGATGAGAAGGATGGCAGGATTAGCCCAGAAAGTGGCAGGTTTAGAGTCCAGTATCTTGTGACCTAAATGTGCTACCAAACAGAGCAAATGTTCACTTTCAAGGAGCTCAAACCACTTATGCCTGCATTGCCAAAAAATCTTGAGATGACACAGATAATCACCAAGCTATTACATTATAAAGAAATACTACCCCCAGGCTCTTAAAGAAATTATCTTTTTTTTTTTTTTTTGTTCCCTCAACAGTTTGTTACATGGAACTTTTGACAATTAAGAAGTCAGCCCTTCCAGGTAGAGTCCCACAAGTGTTTTTAAGGACTCAGCAAACACTGAATCTATAATATGCCTCTTCAATATGGGCCAATGGTGGAATATATGATGATAGACTTGTGGTGTAAATGTTTTGCTTGCGTTCATTTGGGATGACCTGCAGAGATATTAAGATTTTGACCAAAAGGAAAGTCTGAATTGGTGAGTAATGTGACCAACCCAAACATGATAAAAATCTCTGTACCACACCATCACATTCTAACCACACATGCAACCCATATACAGTAATTGTTTATATTAGACACAGAGACAGTATACCACATACTTGGGTAACATAATCATCACTTAAACTGAAATTTCACCAACCATGAAATAAATTCTAAGCCACAGAATAAATGGATTTTTTTTTTCTGCATTGTAGTAACACCACCCAGCTCCACCCATGCTAATGCAGCCTCGTTGTTTCCACGATAAGTAAAGCATTTGAAATACAAGAAATCTACAAAAAATATCCATCATGCAAAATGCGTGAGGCTGCGGTAAACTCGGAGGTTTGAAATGCCACTTGTTGCTCAGCCTTCTGGCTTTCCCGAGTACTTCCATTATACAACACTCACAGCAATGCAAGCTTCATCCTATCATGGAATTTATATGTTCGTGCCTGCAGATTAAATTGCTAGCTAGAACACAGCATGGGCTGTTTGTGGCCATTTTCCTAAATGCTACTTTGGGAACAAAACACACAGATGCCTAATGTAAACTAACCTCCTCCCATTTTCCTTGCGAAGGTTGAAATTCAGCCCTGTGCAGGGGTTCTCCACAAGCCTATTTATTAAATCCCACTGAAATACCCAAAACAGGAGTTAATTAGGATTTAAGTGGTACATAACTTTATGAAGGTCCATTAAATAGCTTTGACCTTTATTATCTCTGTGGTTTTATTTGCACATTTGTGCTTGCTTTTCTGATAAAACACCTTGTTGTGTTTTCCACCGCGTATAATCAATATCTCTTTGAGAACATTAGGGCTGAAATCCTGATTCTAACAAGTCAGTGGCAAAATTCCCATTGACCACAGGGAAAAGAGGCTTTTGCCTGATCGGATCAGCTACCTGCCGTTACCTACTGAAGCCCTCAGACATTCAGGGGACAAGGACTCGTTGATTGAGACACTCCTAGATTGCTAGATTAGACAGACAACAAACTCCCACGCAGCAACATCTGTAAGAAGTTACTTTTCTCTCTCTCAAAAAAAAAAAAAAAAAAAAAAAATTCGAGGTCAATAGGTATGTTCTGAGAAAAGACTGAAGCTTTTCTCAGCAAAGCTGAGGTTTGCATGAATTAAGAGATCAGTTGCTTTGTGGCCAGCCCCAGACTGCCAAACTTTCCCTGGGAAAAAAATAAGGATGGTCATAAACTTCATTATCTTCCACTCTTAATTGCAAAGGATACATTTTACATTAGGTAAGACCTTAGTATTTGGGAACTAAATGCTAAATGCTTGCCCTTTACCCTGATTCTGCTGCATCTTGCTTTATAAGAAGGAACTATAGAGCTTGATGTAGCGATAAATAATTTTCCTAAGTTTTATTGCAGTGCTATGTGCCACTAATGGACAATTTTGTACTATTTTTAAGAGAGGGCAGCAGGCTGAATCACAAAGCAGCCAATACTGTTTCACTAAAAGCAAAAGTCCCTTCCCTACTCCATTTCAAACACCAGTCAGTTTTCTGTGATCATTTCTCATCTCCCACCAAATTATGGGAGATCCAGCTCTTCCCATCCAATAGTAATGGTCTCGCAATCTCCAGCCTTTACAAGAGACTGTGTAATTGGGTACTGTTCTGTTGAGGTATTTTAATACAGCCATGGCTCCTGACCTTCAGCCAGCAGGAGGAGAGAAAAGACCTTGCCCAGATTCATCTAGAGTGGCTGCACACCGACTGAACTTCTCTCATCTGCATTTTTCCTTGAGATTAATGAGCAACAGGGAAGGTCCCTAAACTTAAATGAGCTGGAATAAAATTCTGAAATAAGCCTTGCCTATTAGATGGTGTCGGAAAGAGGTTTTCAGGGAAAGTCTGTCTGTAGGAGCAATCATTATGAGAGAGATGGCTATTTAGCTTTGTGGTTCAGGAACCCAGCTAAGATCGAGTAGATGCAGGTTCCACATCCATCTCTGCTCCCTGCTTTTCTGGCTTTGCATGTGCCCTCCTTATCCCTGCACCTCTGTGCTGTCGATCCTCAAAGACGTTGACTGTACTGCAATACTTCAAAACACAAAAATTGGACATCCTATCTTTTTATGGAGCCTGAGGTAGCTGCAAAGACCACAAGATGATAAAAATAAAGCCAACAAAAACATGCAGCCTGTTTCTATTTGCTTTCAGATCATGAAAACTCTAAGGCACATTCAGATCCAACTTTTTCAGTATAAATCTGAGATGGAAAAAATTCTGCTGCAATCAGGTCTCAATTCTTAAATTAAAAGTATCATTTTAAATTTCTGATTCCAAAAGTCCAAGGGGACAAAAAAAAAAAGAACCACAAATAAGTAGTTTAAAAATTCTGCTTAAATGTTTTTCAGTTTCTCCAATGAAATCAGAAGCACTCATGTGAACTAAAGAGATGACTGGAGGAAAGAGGAGCGAAGAGGCTTATTACAAATATCTCGGGTTTAGATACAGCTCACAAGAATTTTGCTATTAGAACTAAATGCATCCAGCTCCCATGTATCCATCCATTTCCTTCTAACGGCCTACATTTCTTAATGGATGGGCGAAAAAAAATCTAGTCGTGTTCTGTACATGAGTTATCTTCTTCCAGCTCCTTCCTCCAACAGTCCCTTTAAAATTGCATAACATTAACAAGACAGGAGGGGGTTTTGTTTATTTTTAAAGGTGCCTTTTTAATGAACAGTTAGAAAAAGAAAAAAGGGAAGTCAGCTTAAGGCCAAGATGCTGTATGCTCAGAGTGACAAAATGCTCTGCTGTGCTTTATGTTTTTAATGAACAGTGCGATACTCTCGATCTTTGAAGAGACTCAGCAGTGCTAGGCACCAAACCCCCATCGTTCTGTGCCTCCACACAAGGAACATGTCCCATGGCACCCCAAAACTAGTTCCTTGAAATCCATGCTATATTTTTACCTTGTGCCTAACTATGTAGCAGGATTGCTCGTGCAGTAACGTACGGACCCAACACAAGTCCTCAAAACATCTACTGATGGCACGGGAGGAACTGCCTCGCTACTCTCACTTGGTTCTCTCTTCTTTCTGGCTGGCTGCCACTGCTTATTGCAAACACTGACAGTCACACTCACTACTTTCTTTATGTCCCTTTTCTGCTTTAAGCACACAATATAGTTTCCACAGAAGCATGCTACCATCCTCAGTGGAGAAAGGCTGGCCTAAACAAGATGAAAAATGAGTTGTAGGACAAAGTGTCTCCCAAGAACCTGTCTGTGACCTGAAGAAATTCAGTTCCACTATTGTTTTGGAAGACGTGCCACTTTGCGGTTCTCTGTTGAACTCTGTAGGTTAGAAATAGCTGTAACTTTGCATGAAAACTAGAATTCATGCTCAAAATTTAATACCCAACGATTTTGCAAAAGCACAAAACAAAGAACAGAAAATGTCCAGCCTAAGTTCTCTCAAAGGATTTATCATTCATACAAACGTTTCAACTGTGGGCTTGTGTTTTAGGATTTATTTTTGTTTTAAATGCAAATAGCCAAAATCAATTGAAGGAATAGCAGCAGATTTTCTAAATTAACTACATGTAATGCACCACGTTATCGTTCAATATTATACTGCACAAACTTGCGCAAGGCATCCAGAGGATGTACACAGAGAATGAGAGAAGACCTATCAATACAAACACAGTCCTAATCACTGTCCCTCGCCTACGCTATATTTAGCACAAATGCCAAAGCAGCATAGATGGAGAGCAGATGCAAACTCAGATCAATCGAAACACAGTGACCGAGGACGTGGCAGCCTGCAATGAAATACAATAGGTCCTGCTAAGCCACACCGAGCAGTTACGTGTGCCATCTTCCGGTGCAGTTTTAATGTATTTTCATACATACTGAGGATATTGGTTTGAAAGGGCAATTTAAAAGGATGACACGAGATCACAGAAATCAGCTCAGCTGGGCAGCCCCTCATAACACACACACACTCACCAGAAGGCAAACTATCCTCTCTAGCGAGAGATCTGCCACGGTCAAGCTTTGTTCTCACTCAGCCACTGCAAGAGCGGAGCAGGCATTCCTCTCCCAGCTCATCTGGACAGAAGAGCCTCAGCGCAACACAGATTTTTTGCCTCCTTTCTTCTTATCAATGGTTTTATGTCAGCTGGAGGCTTCTCCTATAGGGCAAAGTTTAAACGCAGCAGTCAACTATACTGACCAACAACCCACTGCCCCCAGCACCCTATTCCAAGTCAAGAACATTTTTTAAGCCCCGGTAAATCCATAGGCCCAAGCTTTATGATGAAATAACCCATTGAGAGTACCAGGAACAGGGTACAGTAATTGAAAAAGGCACTTACTTTGCAGAAATTAGATTTATGAGATGCATCGTCAGATGGGCTACCCGCACCTTCTGCTTTGGTGGTCTGCAGGGCTGTGTCCCACCGAGGCATTTGCAGAGGCAGCTGGAGAGCCACCACACCTGATCTGCTCCCGCGAGCCGAGAGGGCTGCAGAGGCTGTGGCTACACCTGATTTAGGGAACCAGGGGCAGATTTCGGTTCTAAACTGAAGGGAACTAATCTGCGCCTACTTAAAAAACAGATTTTTTTGATCTATAGTCCACAAACCATAACGAGACTTAGAACAACTCAGCTGCCACACTACTCTCAGTGTAGCTTATTTAACCATGAAATACAAGAAATAAGCCATCTGAATTCACATATTTAAAAAATGCGGAACAGTTTGGCCTTCAGCTTGTCTGATGCATGTCTTTAGCAGCAGACCTTTTCCATCCCATTCATTTTAAATTTAGACCATGCATGTTAACCTTGTTTGATACCTTTGAAATAATAATAATAATAAAGAAACCCTATGTCTGTCTTTGTCTCACATGCAAAAACATTCATTATTTCTGGTTCCCTTTGGGCCAGATCCAAAGATCTTCAAATCAACAGGAGCTTTTCATTTATGTCCACGAGCCTTGGATCAAGCCTTTAATTATAACTGCATTGCCCCTTTAAGATGCAGGACCCTCTCATTTCCCCTGCAGGTTTCTGCCAGCAACTGGAGGATCCGACACAAGGCTCTCTTAACACCTGATTAAATATTAATCCAGAGGTGGGGGCCTCACTCTTTTATGATCCTTTCCCTAGAAGCTCCTATTAGTAAATCACAGTCCAGCACAAGAGGAAATGTGGCCATTCCATTATCCTCAGTTCACGAAGGGGCATTAATTCTTAATAAACTGGCCTGATTATAATAATACTCAAAGGATGCAAAATAAGGGATAGACAGGTTTACATCTATGTCTAAGATTAAACACATGTACGGTGCAGGGAGATGAGGTGGGGAGGGAAGGGCTAAGAGAGGAGGGAGGGATGTAAACTGCAGCTTGAGTTCTCAGCACAAGAGACTGCAGCCACAGTAAACTGGTAAGTTTTTCTATGCCTCACTCACAAGTAGTTTGTTTCTAAAAGAAAAAAAATAATAAAATAAAATCAAGCTTTTTCCTTTTTCATTTAGAGCAGTGCAACCCTTCCCCCAAGAAATGGCTACATCATACACAACGTTTCAGACTTCAAAGCAAGCAGTTTTCAAAGATTTGAGATAAAACCCTGTGTTTGCATCCCAAAATGCTGGGTAACGCATACATGACCGTGTTAACATATAAGAACCCTCAAGTCCAAGTTCAAAAAAAGAGAGAAACCACTTCAATAGTCCTACAGTAGTATTCCTGCCCTTTTGCTGTTTTACAGGCAGCGATACCGAGCAAGGAACATGCTGCAGGCCACACGCTATTTTATTCTTGCTGTCAGCCTGGGCTGCTGCGATAGCAACCTCTTTTAACTGTAATTTCCCATGGCTGCAAGCAACACTGGAAGGTCTCTGGGGCAAACCATTGCCAGCAAGTTATGACACAGGAATCACTGCAACCTCTTCTGAAGTCTTGCAAAAACCTATCTAAAATACCAAGCGATGTGCATTTGTTTTAACTGTGCCACATCCCACAAGTCCTTTTCACATGCCTGCCAAATTCACCAAAACAACTCGCAAGACTCCACAAACACCTTTGTAACACGCTGCTGAAATACAGGAGTCATATCAACACTTATCAGCTAGTTCTCGTGGACCGTGGCCTAAAGTACTCGTAGAAGAGCAGCCCAGAGCACACTGTGGGCTGTCATTGCCAGCAAGAGGATTAGTGTAGCTCAGCTGCCTCCAACCCCCTGCTGCCTTCCTACTACCGACATTTCTTTTAAGAAAGGAAACGAGACAACTCGTCTGCTCTGCTCTGGCAGTGCGACACCACTGCATGGCATTATGTAGCTGGTAAAAGAGAAAACGAGGTAAAGAGCGTGGCTTTGTAACTCTGCCCGTAATACAGGCACGCTTGAGCACATGGAAAAAGGTAACATGAATTCAAGCTTCCCTCACGCATCGCCAGACCCCAGCCAGTCCTCCTCTCATGGTGGCCTTCCCTCCAAATTATTTCAATATGCGACAGGTTTGGACTTGAGCATGGTCTCATGCTTAGAAAAATGATATATAGGCATGGCCATCAATGAGAGCAGTCTTCAGATGTTATCATAGAACAGAGCCACTCCTCTGACATGAGTGGTAGCGATGGTCCTTGCTGATTAGAGCAGTTAAAACTTTATAGCACACCATAGAGAAAGGCTGTTACAGCCTCCAAGGATGGACACGCAACTTCTCACATGCAATTTCCACATTCAGCTTCTCCCAAGAGCATTATTATCTTTTTACTGTAGTGACCAAACCATGCAATCCCTCAAATCCTTTCCAAATGTTAATGAAATTGAATAAACCATCATACACTTCAGGGAATTGTACAGAAATAGCAAGCATTTAAGAGGAACCAAACACTGGCAAACTTCTCTGGAATCAACTCTTCAAATCTGGGAAAGGCAGGATCCACTTTTTACAAGGGGAAAGCCTCAGGCTGTTTTAAATTTTGAAAGAAGTTTTGATAGGTATGTAAGACAGATCAAATATAATGCAAAGGTATTTAAACCATTTGATGCCTAGTCGTTATCTAGTTATGTCAGACCTAAATTCAGAGTTTAAGCTACAGGATTTCAATGGTTCCACTGAAGCTTAAGCAACATTGCTGGCTTGACTTTAATTACACTGACACACAGAGCCTAATATAAATACAGCCTACTGGTCACCAAAGGTGCTAAAGTGAGAAACTTTAAAAGTTATAGGATAAACATCAAGTACATTTCTTAATTTCAAGGAATCTAGAATGCTAAAAATGCACATGAAAATTTACATGATTTCATTTCAAAACGACAATGTTAAATACATTGTGATTTTAATTTTTTCTATCATTTGTATTTGCAGCTGGAACATGTATGTATGTATGTATAGGATCATTTCCCACTCTTGTTGGGTTACCTGCTGGCTAGAAATAGAAAATATACTACTATTTACATCAAAGCTGAAACGAAGGAACTAAGGAAATAGCTGGAACAAGATGATACTTGATATATAAATGATGAACTTCATTTCGTGACCATTTGAGCAGTGGTACTACCCACACTTCCACTGCTCGGTTTTCGGGATGTCCAGTTCACAGCAGAGTTCAGACATTTCGGGGCTTCAGCCTGCGATGGGGTAGCGACAGCAGCATGACCATAACGGCTCTACTTCAGCCCTTTGGAGATTGATGCCAAAGGTGTTGACTCCCCATACTTTAGCTGAGCTAGGTTTAAACTAGCTACCCATGCTGCTATCGCATTTTCCAGTGCTGCACAAACTTATCCATCTGCTTTCCCAAGGGAAGCTACACAGCCAAAATACACAAAATGCATAGAGCAGAATATCCATGGATCTTGAACAATCAGCAAGGAAAAAAAAAAAAAGGTGGAAATTATTTTCTAATTCTTTATTTCTTCCACAGACTGGGGCTAGTCACTATCTGTAACTCTTGCTGACAAAAATGATAAAATTTCAAGGTTATACAAAACTCACTGGTTGACAGCACAGAAAAAGGTGCCGCAAGCTTCCTGAACAAGGCCTGAAACCCGAAGTCACCACAATCTAGTTTTGAAGGCATCTGCTCATTCATTTCGCTGGACTCTGGAACGGAGCCTGTGAAGGCAATAGGGACATCTCTGCAACTCCAGTATGGTACGAGCCCACCCCGCTCTTAGCGGAGGAAAAGCAGTTTGACGATGCGTTTTGTCCTCTTCTGTGCAGTTTTGCTTAACTGAAGTGGTCCCTTTAAAAAGTCACAACTATTACACCATTGCAGCAAGAAGACTATAGCTGTCTTCAACACAGCTGGTCTGGAGGATTAAAATAGAGGCTACTGCTGTTCTGCAATGAGCTTTCCTACTCGTTATCTCAGAGTCTATTCAAGGTCTCATAAATAGCATTGGAAGGATTCCACTGAAATTGCAAATATGAGTAAACACAGATTTCACTCCACCCCAAAAAGATAATTGTTCCATTATCAGTGCCCCACACTTACAGAGCGGGAAACCTATGAAATACACAAAACCTGGGATCTGTGGAGAACTGGTGCCCTCTTTTGTTGTCAGTTTTACCCAATAACTAATTAGGATTTCATTTTATTGCTGTACCTGCAATATATGTTTTATTTCCCCATATGCTACACTTCAAATAACAATAATTAACTCCTGAGTCGGTTTTACCTTGCAGGACCAGAAAAATTGCTGAACGTTAGAGATAAAACAACCCTAAAATATTTGTAAATCGGCTTCAAAGCCACTAAGGTATGGTTTCAAACTGCAACTCACCAAGCAGGTGCAAAGCCTTCACCACTGCCAAGGGCTTTGTCTGAAACCCAACAGAATCCACGGGAACTTTCGCCTGCACTTCCATAGGTGCTGAATCAGGCCATCGGAGACCTCACTGAGGAGTGGCCACTGGTGTCCATTTAAAAGGCGGTGCTAGGTGTCACGTACTGACAATACCTGACCTCTGGAAAGAAGAAAAAGCACACACGTAGCCGAGATACTCCTTATATTGTGCGCCTGCCTGCGAACTCACACAAGTTCTCAAGCTAAGCCCTGAACAACTTCCAACGCAGTTCATATAAGCAGCAAGTAACTGAATTATTTGCTACTGGTTATATGTATTGTGAACCCAATTCAACTTCCAACCAAAGTATTTTTTTTTATAATCAGTATCAATATGATTGTCTATTATGTCCTTAGTGAGGGCTCAGGTGTTCACTCTGCCTTGTTATGGAAAAGGCAAAACCTGCGTGATTAATTTAAAGCTGCACCTTTTGCTATACTTCGGTGGTCGTAAAATATTCAGACACATAGACTGAAGAACTAAAGGATTACAAAATATTACAAATTTGTGCTTTCCCATAGCCTGAAGGATGTTCTCAACAGATTTTTGAACAAGTGATTTTCGAAAAAAGACAATTATCTTATAACAAAGTTACTAAAAATAAAGAAACTCACGTTAAAAAAGGCAGCCACGCTAACCATACATCTCTGTTCACAAAAAGTCAACAGAGTTTAAAGAAAGTTTGACAGGTTCTACTCAGATTTCTTCTGCCAACACAGTTTCGTACCAACTACTGTTTTAACATCTCATCCCAAACAGATCAGGGCTGCAGTAAGGAACAATATGGGGTAAGATGGCAATAAATTAGCAAATCACAAAGCCTGAAACTTTTCAGGGAACAAAGGAGGGCAACAATTTCAAAAGGGATCAAAGCCAAGTCTTTAGCTACTTCATATCCAGGCTTTGGATCATATTTTTAAAAGCACTTTGAGCAACACAGCGACACCGGACTGCACCAGAGGACTGCTCTTCATCTTTGGCCTGCAAAACAGGACAGAGGTCCTGCCTGTTTCTGAGGACGACAGATCCCTTCAAGTTTTCTGGGAGGATAACGACAACTAAATTTCATCCCTTGGATAATTTCTAATTCAGGTAGTTTTAAACAGTTCTGCCTTCTCTCTCCTTTATAAAATATCGCTACGTGATTCTGACTAACTCTTTCACTCCAAAGATGAGTGCATTTGGCATTATAATTCACACATATAAATAACAAACATACACTTTCTTGTGAAATAAGGAAGCTTCAGGGAAGAAACCACAATTTTTTCAGGTCAATATTTCAACAGTATTTTTTGTTTCAATTAATGGAATAGGAGAGCAATAACGTTTGAAAAAGAGACATAATTAAGCAAACACGACACATTGCTAGAGATGAAGGTACCAGGATTTTCCATTTTCTCATGGTTACTTGTACTAGACCTAAACACTAACTCGGAACATTCCTGGAAACATGACCCATCAAACTGTAAGGAAATAATTTCAACAACATGAAGAACATTTGCAACCCCACACTAATTTTCAAGTGAGTTTGTTTTCACCATTTAACTTCTTCTAGAGATTGCCTTCACCTACCGTTTGAGCAGCTGGGTATGACTTATATGAACGCTCATATTAACCTCACACACTCCAATAGCTATGAATCTGATCACATTTTCACAATTAAAACTGAAAAAATAACCACACACCAAAACTTTTCTCTATTTCACAGTACGGCACAGTATTTGACAGACAAGTGCAGTGTTTTTCACTATCTGTAGAAGTCCCTTCTGAATCAAGAAGTCACTGAGATGCATGTAGGCAAGCATCAAGTAATCCAGAGGTCTACGGTTGCTCTCAAGGGAGAAAACTGCATCAGAAAACTGCCTCAAAGCTATTTTTTTTTTTGCACTGAAGATGATTTCAAATGATCTTGAAATTTGAATTTACATTTTCTTTTTGCTTACTGTCATTGCAGTTTTAAAAGACAATGTCAAGTAAGACGACAGAAGTCAAAACTAAATAAAAACTGCAAATGTGAAAATTCAAGCTTTAGCTATACAAATATGACTTACGTAAATATATAGGCCTTTTCTTGGCCTTCTGTATGGGAGGCTACAGTGTGTCACACTTGGCATCTTGCAGAATATTTAGTAAATACATCAAATAAATTACCAATGACCATGTTTTTGCTCAGTTCTTCCAGCCATATTTATATATCTTCATAGGCATGCTTTGTTCATCAACATTTCACTACTGAAAATAAGAAATGCTTTAACAAAAGGAATGAGAAGAGTTAATGAAAGCCATAGCATTCTGTTTTTTCCTGATCACATAGACAGTGACCAAAAATAGACCGAGAGCATTAGCATCACTCATGTCTTCTCGCTAATTGGCGTGTTTTAGATGCAGATGTTCTTCACTTCCAGAAGCTGATATTTTTTTGAGGACTATAAAATGTGCTGCTTTGGCATTTCAGAACCCAGTACAACTTTCATTTGATATACTGAAGGAAGTCTCAAATACCAGTAAGGAGTAGCATTTTTGTTTTCCATGATCTATTATTACGAGGATTTTAACTCTCCTGAACACCAGCATGTGCGCACTCAGGCACTGGAAGAGACAATCGCAATTGAAATCTGTTTGCTAATAACAGACTAGCCATCGTAATTTATAATACAAATAATCAATTCCAGAATACCATTCCACTCCATGAAAACTGGTGCTTTAAAAATCAATAGCCAAAAGTGTATTTGATCCAACATCCACACTATGCTTACACCACATCACATGGGACAACTGCAAAAGATTTGAAAAGACCAGGTTTGTTTTCACTAAGCACCTACATACTCAGACCCTTATCTAATCTCTCTGAAACTGCCATCCGTGTAGTTACAATGCTTTTGGTATTTTCAATCGAGTTGGCAGAAGAGTTTGTAAGTCAGGTGTTTTAGCACACTATATGCAAACACTACAAAATAAAATGGAAATCTGTGAACATTTTGTTCTAACAATAGACAAACTGAGAGCCAAATGAGTCACATTTTCATTCAATTCAGCTTTCACATCAACATGGATATTACAGACATCGCTGCAATATAATAATGATGTAATAGAGAATTATACCCTTTCTTTTATGCTAGACATTTTATGAACTAACATTTACATTCACAGTTACGTCTGTCAGTAGCGTGCTCTAAGTGATTTAAAACAGACCTTTAAAGTGTGGACACAACTACTTAAACTTGCAAATGAATGGGATTTGCACGTCTAGAGAGGGTTGCACTTGTAGGTCAGTAATTCAGAATCTGTAGGAACAAGGCAGACAAACATCCAGCGGCAAGCGAGAATGACTGTGAATCATTTTTGAAGTCTGGCTCAGGTAAAAGACTGAGAAGTCACTTTCTGCCTCCCATAAACCTAAATTAGTGTTTTTTTCAATTCAAAGGGTAATGTTATTCTCAAGTGTGGACACTTACTAAAGCAAAAGTGGGAGAGGGCTTTTAAAACAGAAGTAATACAGCAGAAGTACTTCAGATTTGGTTAAATAGAAAAGAAGAACATTGGGAGAGCAATAAACAAACTAGTTAATATTTCTTTAAAAGGCCAATACTAAGTGATATTCATTTTGAAGTTAATAAGAAGCATTAAGTACAATTGTTACTGGCATCAGATCATTCAAAGAAACATACATACAGTTCATATAGAATATAAATACAGCTTCTAGTCTTAAGATTGATATAGGGGGAAGACTTTAACCACGTGTCTTGAAAGTACCCTCAGTACCTTCTGATTCCTAGGCTTTTAAACCCAAAGAGATAGTTGGATGCTTAGGTAACCAACAGCCTGCAGAAAACACTTAATATGCTTAATACAGCCACCAAATTAGACATGAAAATTGTATCCAAATTGCATGAAGAGCTGTAATCCAGATTCAGATCTCCTCTTTGAAAATGCCAGCAAGGATTTCACTTTCCAAAGCATCTCTCATTCAGTTCAATTGTAATCAGTTGTGCTCAGGACTTTGCAAAACAACACGATCGCCACTGAAAATGCTTTCAGAACTATGTCTTTTGTAGTACATTTATTCTATATGTTGAATTATATGCCATAAAGTGGCTCTGTCAGGCATTCAGAGCACAGCTGTGATGAGCAAGAGCCCATGATTAATTCTGTCCTTGCTCTCCATAAACTATTTGCCTTGTCTAATTAGAAAAAAACACAATAGAAGTTACAAACATTTTCACCATTTCCAATTGGCCGTCAAAAACACAGGAGAAGCCAAGTTGCCTTTCACTAGCTGCAATGAATAATGTATAGAAAGATGAAGTCTCAAAGTTTACCCCCATTTTGCATTGCATTGTTCGCTCTGCCTCCCCCCACCCGTTTTGTTTTTCAGAAACTGTTCTGAAACCCACTGCAGCACTGCTATGCGGACCTTTAAAAAATTACAGGAATCGGGTTTTTTAGTGTTCTTCCTAAATTTCCAAGCTTTTTTTTTTTTAGCCTCTCACAAGCATCAGCTCAACCTCCAAAGTCCAGTTTTGCAGAATTCGGTGAATAACCAATATAAGCAAATTGTCCCCAAACCAGCATGCTCTTAAACGCAAAACAAGCACAACACGCAAAGGCGTTGGTGCCTTTAGAGGCACAAGCAATCACCAGAGTTCAATACAGGGGTAATTTCATCACTTTTGGAACAAACACTGCTTTAGAGGAACCAGGAAAGCTCAGCAGCACTAAGGATACAGCGAACCTTGGCTGGAGGAAAACCTTCCCACTCCATGTTCCTGAAGTGCATTAGCCCACACACGGGCTCTACGCTGAACTGCCGAACTCCAGTCGCTTACTCTGGTATCCGATGCCAGAGATAACGTGCACATCTTTTGCATTTGTGTACATCCTTATCAGTAGCCATAGTGATAAAACTGGAATAAAGCAAACATATTTTCAACAATCTTCTGATATACAGTTTGACAGGTACTACCTAAAGTTACCACAGGGAATAGCACTAAAACGTACACTACATCTGTAAGTTCTAAGACATACTCAGCTTTTCATAAGTATTTTGCAATGTATTTAGAAACCTGATTCGAGCAAAATTTAAGCTACTAGACTAGCTCAGTGGCTGTGACCTCCCTTTCACTGCAGAGAGCTTGGGAGAAGCCCTTGGTGTTTCAGCTCCACCATTTAAAGGTCCACCTGAGACCCGACAACCTCAGCACCGCTATTTGAATAACATGCATGTATAATATCTTCATCACATTACAGTCGGATTTTCAAAACCCCTTAGGTAGACCTACAGTTTAATTATCATTGCTTTAAATAAAACTAAACCACCCAATCCACCATGCTCCCTTAGCAAGGTGAAATTTAGGGCATTCTGGCTTTTTTTTTTTATGCTATGGATCATGGCTTGTGTTTATCTAGTTTTAGTACAGAGAGAAGCACACCCTGAGCATGTTCTCTGGTGCCACGAGACGACAAATAATCAGTCTTTATAAAACACTTCAGGCTGCACAACAGATTTGCAGCAAGAACTGACAGCAGCTACCTCTGGCTCCAAGTGCAGGGAACTGGCAATGAAACACTGGAATTGCCCCAAATTGCTCTGAACAGGAGGGCCTTTCCCCTCCTTACATTTCTCAGCACCCAAAATCTGGCGTGTTCATGCTAGGAGTCCAAAAATCCCCAGGGAAACACCTCTGGACCTGCTGCTGAACTTTCAGAGTCCTGGTCCTGGCAGTGCTGGAGGAACAAGAGCTGCTGCTGCTCAAAAGCTGGTGCTGCCCAAAATCTGGTGCTGCCCCACGAGCGCGGCTCAGCGGAGGCAGACTGTCTCAGGGCACCACTCCTGACAACAAAGAAAACACAGCAAACACAAATTTATCAGAGCTAAATCAAAATCCTTCTCCATTTAGGGGAAGGTTTTTGGCTTCAAGTATTTATTGTTTGGGGGGTTTGGTTGGTTTTTGGGGGGGGTTGTTCATTTGTTTGTTTTCTTTTTTTTTTTTAAATCAAAAAACCAAGACATGATTTTTTTGTTATTAAGCAGCCTGAACACGGAAATCTTTGTCTGCTATAGAGAGGAGCCCAAAACATTCCCAGAGTTTAAGTAGGTTGGTTGGACCTGAGGCATTTGTTCAGCTCCTCGAGGAAGTCGGGACAAGCTGCCAAGTCTGGATCCTGACCCGCGCTCTCAAAACAAACAAACAAAAGTGTTCAGGATGTTTCAAATAATGTGCATCCTTTGTTACGGGAGAACTTTCGCAAGCCCGATTTCACTTTCACAGCTCGGGCAGCATCCGCGAAGGCTCAGCTGCTGTTCTACAGGCAGAGCAGCAGCGCAGGTTTCTGCCCCTGAACCTCGAAGGGCTCTTCCAAGCGGATGGTGGCAGGCGTTTCGGGTTCCAGCTTGGTGGATTACACGTTCAGAGACTGTCACAGATTAGGCAAACAGAGCGTTTTGCAGCACTCGGTGACTTTCTAGAGATAAACCGTGCAAGTGAAGCCATTGACTTCCACAAGAGAGTGGCAGCCATCTGCTGGCAGGTAAGAGCCAGGGAGGGCCATCGCACAGGGCGTCCCCAACACCCAGGTTTGTAACCGTAGAAAAGAGCCACCCACACAAGAGGCATCTCACTGCCCAAGAGAAACCCGCTCCGCTTCATTACTTTCGCAAAATCCTTGAAACAGACACCAAGAGATAAATGCAACTAGGAAAATGCACACTTAAAAACTAGGAAAAAATATCATAAACCTTATCAAACAGTCCGGGAGAACGGGATCTGAAGTCACAAGTCATTTTCTTGAATTCAGAATCTTATCTAAAGAAAGAAAGATTGCCATTTCTTTAATCTACAGACGAAAAGGAGCCAGCTGTACATCTGAAAATCAGCTGCGTATTGATCCCGCTCCTGTTAATATTCATGAAGCCGTATCGTAAGACTGGAGATTTTAACACAGTGCCCCCGGACTCTAAATCAATTCCCATTGATTTCAATTGGCTTCTCCCATCCAAGCATCGACCTTACCCCCCCCCTTGGAAACATGTTCTCAAGGTCCTTTGAAACACACTTGCCGTATAATGAACTCTGAAGGATTGCATGTGCTTATTGGGATGTTCTTTTCTTCTCCACCCGTTGAGCTCTTGAGGGGGTGGATACCATTATCTGATTTGATGTGAACATTTAAAAATTTGAACCTACGCCCCACAGGGTTCCCATCAGTTTCTAGAAGCCAGAATAAACTCTTTCTCTTCATTTAGATTTGTCTGAAAAGTTCAAAGCTAACGCGGTCAGCTAACAAAATTGCATTTCTTGACACCGCTTGCTTCCAGGAGAAATATACACTGAAATGTTTCTGGTTTCTGTTTGGTAGACTTGTAGGGACTACAGCTAAAACAGGTTTCCAGGAGCAGCAGATTCACAGAGTAGAGGATTGAAGGGTGAACTTAATTTGCTCCTCTCTCTTAAAACGCTGGGCCCTTGGGTCTGACCTTGCTCTCTGCTGAACTTTCCAGCACGTGATATTCAAGCCTTTTCAGAGTGAGTTACGAGGAGTTAAGGAAACTCAGCAAATAAGCAGATACATGCCAAAGCTGATGCCTACATGAGGAGCTTATACCTAGGTGTTCATTATTCCACTTAAACAGACAAGCAGTAGTTAGCTATCAGTGCTTCCATTTGTACCTCAAACACAAAATGAAGGAGAACGCGTTTAAAAATTAGACCTTTTTCTATCAAAACATGTAGCTTTCTGAGCTTTTACTTTCCGCAGATGACAAAAAAGATAGCACTAATATTAGCAGTATTAACCATACGTAAGTATTGGAAGGCCCAGTTAGCTGATGTCTGAACAACAGGTCCTTACGTGACCACAGAGCTGTCCCTCGGCTTCATTTCTAATGAGTGATTGTGTATCATGACACCAGGCAACATCACAGCCAAAATGACAATATCCAAGACATTAAAAATTCCTTATATCCAAGACATTAAAAATTCAGTTGAATATGTGCAAGGCTGTTTTCCTGCGTTCAACTATCCTCCTTCCTCTGATACTTTGTTTGCAGATTAATTAACTGTGCCCACATCTTAGCTGTTTGCACATACAGTATTTGAAAATTATGCATTTAGCAGCTATTAAAAATAAAAATTTTAGGTTCAAGATACTATTACTATTTTAAAAACTTAAGTATACAGCTTTTGCCATATATGTTAAAGTCTAAATATCCAAGCTTAATCTAATATTGGTTTCTAGCTGCCCTCAAAAGGCTTTCATATGTAACTGATTGAGTTACACTTTGTCAGTTCCAATCAAACAACAGGATTTTACTTGCATCTTTGAAAAAAAAATGAATCAATAATATATAGGTTTGTAGTGGAAGAGTCGCATCTGAGATTCTCCAAATGTCATAGCCCCAGAAAGGGCTGTCATCCATCCCAAACCAGCAAGACACCATCACCATCATTCCAACATCATATCTACGATGAAGATGACCAGCATGGAAATTCAGAATAACCAACAGCAATCAGGGTTGTAAAAATAAATACATAAAAGGAAAAACTAAGCAACTTTTTTTTTTCTTCTACAATTCATTCTCCTTTCAAGTCTTGATATTGTACACTAAGTAAATCACCCTTCCACGAAGGTTTACTATCGGCCTCACTTTCTTTCTTTCTGTAGTGATACTCCTTTTATCGTCATGCAAAAACCCCATGTCCCTTGAGAAAAGGCACCTCAAACCAAGACCTGCTGTCTCTGTGCAAGATCACAAAGTGGAACAGAGAGAGACGCTGCGCCAGGGTAAAGGAATGGCAGATTTCAAAGAAGTGAGACCTGTATCTGAAGAGGACAACCTCCTCTGCAGCTCAGCAGCAGCTGAAACAACAGGGTGGCTTCGTTTGCCCCCCTCTTACCTCCACTAAGCTCCAGGGAGCCGCTGTGAATTTGGAGAAAAAGATTTGAATCAGTCCTTAGCACATCAGTCTGCCCATTGCCCGGCACAAACTGGACAATACAATACAAGACGGAACCCTGACCTTCGGTGAGAACTTTGAGGACCAAGCCTGTTGGTACTATAACCCTGGTAACCTGGACACAGACAGAGAATTAAGCTCCATAATTACACATATCCCTTTGGCAGCTTCCTGAGATCCCAGTGCGAGATGCAACTTGCACGCTCTGCTCCATTTCACTTTTCCTTATTGAAGGGCGCACTCCCATGTGCCTCCCTCCCGCCCGCCGTTTTCCCTTTCTGCGAGCTCCTTCCTGTCTCCCAGCGGCTTCTCCTATCGCTTTCGCAATCAGAGAAGGCCGGACATCGCTTTGCTGAATGGGAGGAAGGCTCTGTAATTAACGGGATCCTTTGCTGTTTACATAAACACTTAAAATATACAGACAGCTAAAAGGTCAGCCTCAGCGACATCGGGCAAATTAAACTGAATACAAGGCGATTATTACAGAAAGCCATTTAACTAATGAGGTGCTGCTCCTTTTGAAAACATTTGAGTTTTTCTTTTAATACCATTGCTGTTCTTAATTTTTTTTTTTTTTTAAAAAGGGCTTTAAACATATTCAACAAACACACCTACAAGCAACACATGAAACAATAAGAGCGTAGCTGGTTTCTGAGCAAGACTAAGCTAGGATAGGAGAGGGAAAAGTCAGACAGAGTATTATTGGAACATTTTGAGTGAATTTCCATCAGTTATGAATTGTCTTGCTGTTATCTACAAACCCTTAAAGAATTTATTTTACTAACAGGATCATTTTCTGAAACAAGTTGTGCTTAGGGATATTGTGAAAATAAACTTACAGTCTTTATTTATAGGTAGGTGAACTAAAAAATAATTGGAAAATTATACAAAGACAACAGAGACTCAGGAAAAGGGCATGTGGTATGCTTTGTTGTCAAATTACCATAAGGCTCATTTCAAAATAGCCCAAATATTCATGAGAGTTTCTCAAAAAGCATTATTTTAGAATATTTACAAAAACAGAAATTTAATGGAGATTTATTCTGAATAAAATAATAAGTTAGAGTTTAATTACCATTAACTGGAATCTGGAAAAACCATCTGGTCTTACTTATACATCAACCACAGTGAGCCACATTCATATCATCCATCCTCAGAACAACACTGAAGCGTATACTTAGCTTTAAGGACTTATTTAAGCACCACTCAAGACTACAGGGTATAAACACGTGCAAATACTTTCTTCCAGTCAGGTCCTCATCAACTGATTGCTGACATTTATGATCCCAAGAGCTACACATTATTAACAGCGAACGGCCTGCACTTGCGTCTACAACAGAGTTCAGACTTGACCAACCCCAAGCTAAAAGAGTATGTGGCTGAAACTTGCTGAGTCGGAGTCTTAACAGAAAAGGGGATTAAAAACACAAATAAGAAACAATAAGACACCAAAAAAAAACCCATTCTTTGGAGATTAGTTCAACATTAATAAAGAAAACCACTTAAACACCTTGAGCCCCTCTTGTGCTGCGTTGCTCTGAACAGTTCAGTAGTCAAACCTACCAATGGTCCACCTCACAGAAGAGAGATCCCTAAGCTTCTTCACCTGAATGTTATGTAATATTTTAAAAGTTATTTTGAAATACTTCTAAAAAGCAAGCCATCAGAAAACCTACATTTCACTGTGTTTGATACAGAGATACAAAGTAGCAGGACAGAATCTTGCCTACCTACTCACTTAATACGTTATAATTAGAGATGAGGAGGCAGTGTGAACATCTAAGCTAGGTTTGTTGGAGGATATTAATTTGAGCTCAAGATAAAGCTCTAGGTATAGAGAATATTGGGATTTAGATGCTTGAAACTGCCAAATGAAAAATCTTTACATAGGGATTTCCCTCAAATCAGGTGTTCCAATGTCCCCATTCAGATGGCATTCTAAAGAAAATAACATTTTGCAAAGTTAGGCTATACTCAAAGTGGTACAAACCTTTATAGTTTTTATGCATATCTTCAACGGCTTGATCTGCAGGTATAAGCACTGCAGGGTGTAAAGCCACCCTCACGCCCCCCCCATTTTCTTCTGACACGAAACAGAAAAGAACCTTTCTGTTGGAGAGTCCTCCATTGCTGCTTTATCCGACCCAGGTGGGGAACGTAAAAGGAAGGTGGCTGCCTCTGACAGACGCTCGTGGGTTTTGCGTCTCTGCCACTGCACCACGATGGATTTTAAATTTTGATAATCCCTTTTTAGCCCTTTCAGACTAAGGCCATAACATGCCACAGCTCAAACAAAACCGGGTCCTGTCGGCCCATGTTCATACAAATAGCCCAAACCAAGATGATTTATTTACAACAGTTAATACAATTGGTAGTAACGACTTTATAGGCAACCTCTAAGTGCAGGCGAGATGAAAAATTTACTAAATTGGAGTATAAAAATTCATAAGAAAATGTACAGAATCAATATTTCATGGGACTTGCTTTACCTTGCCTTACACAAATCTACTCCAGAGCTCACATTAAAATTTAAACCAGCTTCGTGCGACAAGTTCAAATGCTGGGGCTGTTTCATATTAGTTTAACATCGGAGGGTATTTTTTTGTTTTGTTTGTTTCATAAATTGGAAAAAAAGCACTTAGGGAGCTGTACAGTTTGAGTGCTCGTGTGTTGCTTTTTCTATTTTCCTCCTTTCTTTCAAGAATAAACTAATTGCTGATACAAATAGGGAGGACATTGCTTAAAAAAAAATAAAATCTTAAAATACCTTTATATTCTCTTTAATACAGTGTAGGAGATGAAATATCTTTGCATTCCCTCTAATACAGCATACAGAGGCACTGCTTAGAAATAATACCTGAAGCATAGTCTTAAGAGGCACTAGTCTGGGGACAGAGCATGAGAAACCCCACAATGCAGTTTGTGTAACCATGCTCATACAGGAACATAAAGCTGTAGGCATGGCTGGGAGGGAGCTCAGTGCCTGGCGCGGCTCCCGTCGCCCCAGCAGCTCAGCACAACCTGGGGAAAACACTGAGTTCAGGTGCTGGAACAGGCTTGAAAAACCTAGTGCCAACCACGACACTTCATACTGCTGGAAAAGTGAGACTGCTGTTGCATGGTGTGCCAAATAATCACAGTGGGGGCATCTCTTCTAACTCTAGGGAACTGTGAAGAGTTAATTTATTCACCTTCACGTCACCAGAGGGACCAAATTCCTGGGTTGGCCTTGGAAGAATAAAACACCTTTCGCCGCCAAGATGCCCATTCGCAGTAAGTCCGAAACACAACAGCAGCACGTTGCTGTCAAAATTGTTCAGTCGATGTTTTATTCCATGGGTTATTCACAGGCACGTGCAAGTCCTGTCCTTTGCATCAGCCCACCTGACCCCGTTTGCATGATTTTGAAGTTTTGTGCACCTCTTATCTTGACATAAACCAGTTTGTCCAGAACAACAAGTAAGGTTTCTTTCTCTTTGAAGATAACAGAAAGGAATGATTAAAAATCATCTCCTTGATGTTTGCATATGGTTCACAAATAATAGAAGGAAAGGATGGAGCCCAAATATAAAGAGGGAGGAAAAGAAAAATCACCTGTGAGTATTTTATTTGTGCCTGCATGCTCATATATATTCTGTTGTGGTTCACTGCAAATAAAAAAAAGAAAATATATTAAAAAAAAAAACACAGATGTTTTTGGAGGACACCAAGTACACCTGGAAAAGGATATCTGTGCTACTGCACTCTCAAATTCCACAATACTGTTTTCATCAGTTTGAGCAAGTGTGGGGCCAGATTTTCAGTTTAGCTGTGCAACTGCGTGCAAAAATGGGGTTAATTGCATAAGCAACTAACTGGAAGAAACAGAAGTATTTGCACAATTTAGAAGCAAAAATGAGTTTAAAAACTTATTCAACTATATGACCCTTTAAGGTAATCTCGACTTTTCCTTGTTGACGTTATCCTACTGGACAAAAAAAAGTCTGTAATCTGCTAGTTACTACATTACTTAAACATCCAGTTAGTAAAAATAATTATTTCATTGGCATAAACAAGCGTGCCAGAAAAATTTAATGTTCATTTTCTAAAGTTAACAGCAGACTTCAGCATGTTAGCAAAAACTGGTGATCATTTATTACTTATTATACTGTAATTCATTAAGGTTGTAAGAAATATTTAGATACTTAATTGGCATTTAACAAGATAGCTGTAGAGAGTAAATGAGACATTAAATCCTCTTCTAAAATGCCCATTAGGTTTGCTTTGGAAATTAATTGATCTAATTCACTTGCTGTAAACCACTGTGGTCCGTGCCAGTTTAGAACTTCAAGATATTAATGACAGGCAAACCCAAAGACGGTGGATGTCCTCACACCGAGTTAGACCAAAGGCTAATATGCCAGTCACCTGTATTTACGATCCCAGTGAACAGGCCGATAGGAAGCGTTTATCTTAAATGGCTGCTATCCATCCCCTGGATCTCAGTCACGGCCACGATCCTCCTGGGTGTCATCCCCACCGTACGAAGGGCTCTCCAACGGCTGCTGAGAGCCGGGCTCAGCTCTACAGCTGCCACTTACAGTTTTACCTACTTTACACTTATCAGCCCCACTTAACGGTTTTAAGTTCTATTAAAGCCCAATCTCAGCCTGCAACCCCAACCAAAACTTGTACGCTTTGAGGATTTCCACTTTTAGAAGGCCCCACTTGGCCTTCGGATGTCCTCAATTTTTTCCAAATGCATTTTTTCATAAAAGCTTATATTTTTGGAGTCCGTTTCTTCTTCATTCTCTTCGATGAAACTGTTGTCCCTTAAATGACTTGCTACTTGCTGCTAACTGCTGCTTCTCACCAGCCTAAAGCAATCTGATAAACCCCCAGGAGAGTCCTAACTCTTCTACTGAAGCCTCCATTAGTATTTCACATCTGTACATGGAGACAGTCGTATCAATCACAATAGTATGTGGGAGCCATATTCCTTAATTGTTAATAAAGTGCCTCGAGGTCCATCAGCTTCTGCCTAAAAGATATTAAATACTTTTTACATTTTCAGTGACTATTTCTAGGCAATTTATTGCTCATTTTTAGGAATAACACACCCTCAGTGTTTATCCACTATTAAATACCTATTTTGATCCCTAATAAAGTTTTGAGCACATTTTGATTAATTCCCAGGACACAGGGGAAAGCACGGGGGCTCTAACGCTCTCATAACACCACCAGCAATACAAGATTTGCACACAATTTACATTTGGGTTCAAAAGGCTACTTTCAAACTGAGACCTATGAATATCATGAGAGAAAACCCAAAAATCTTTGCCTCAGTCTACATCTTTAGCAGATCTAGAAATATGTTTAAAAGAGAGATTAGCTAATTAAGGCCAGAATATAATTTTTTTTTTTCATGGCTCTAGAAACATTTGCATGCCTTGGGAATAAAGCTAAATTCTCCGAGCCAGCCAATTACCTTGCCGTGGTGTTATTACATATATCAAGTCACGCCTACAATGCACAACTTTGCTAAGAATACGGCCACCCAGTACCACAGCGACACGCAGTTTCTAACCAACATAACTATACCAAGGATACAATCATAACAGCAAAATCCAGTTTTGGACGGATAGTTCTTTAAGGTTTCTTACTGCGATAGGAGACACTGAAATACAAGGCCAGGAAGGACAAAATTCTGCTGGCTTTGCTAGAGGAAGTTTGCCAATCCATTTACCAGTAGACCAACAGTGACAAAACCTTTGAGAGCTGACAAGGCCACAGGTACATACTTCTGTCAAGGACTGTTTACAATTTATGAAGGTCAGCTCTTCCTCTGGTGTAAATAAATTGTGCTCCACCGACTACAGCAGAGACCCACCAGTTTACACCAGTGGAGGAACTGGCTCTAGGAGTCACGTTGCTGCCACTACGGTAGCAGCAAATAGCACACAAATTCAAACACAGCCAACTGCTCTCCCGTCACTATCAGGGCAATTGTCTGTCTGTCACGTTTATTTTTTTTTTCTCCAGGGAAACATCAAGGACCTACTGTTGAATTTTTTTAGGTGGCTCATTAGTATCCAAGAGCACCAAAGTAGCACCAAGTGCCTCCTATGAAGGATATCTCCAGTTAGGGGGAAAAGCACCAAGAAGCAAGCACCAAGCCTAACAAGAAGATGCTGAGGACCTCGCAACATATCGTCTGAAAAATATTACATAGTCTGTAACTTCCATGAAGCACTCCACAGTGGTTATTTTCATAGCAAATATATTTTTTTAAAAAAATACCACCACCACCCCCTAAGAAAAAACACTGAAAGCCAACAGAATTAATTGTATCCTTCCCCCAAATTACTATTTGTGATAGAAAACTTGCATTTAGCTGAGCCTGGCAGCTTTTTCCGTCCGCCAAGTCATGTGTGTGCCCCTCTTTTCAAATGGCATGCCCTTTGCCTCCCAGGGCATTTGAGGGTTAATCTTGTCATCTCAAGATCTTTCTAAGTTGCCAGCCAAGCTCATCATCAATTTGACATGGGTGTCTTTGGGGGAATCTGGGCTGCTCTTCCTGGGAGCACTGTCCATTTGACAGGCAGGAGACTGCGCCGCAGCAGCCCCATCAGAATCCTTAGCTACATCTGCTGTTGAAATCTCCAAATTAAACATTTAGAGCTGCAATTAAATCTAAAAGAAAGCAGCAAACGTGTTTACAGAACTTCATAGCTAATTTATAAACTTTTTTTACTCAAGTTCCCATTTTGTTTAACTACTTTAATTTGTAGAAGGAGCACATCTCTGATTGTGCAGAACGATGGATCAGAATTTGCCCAGGGACAGGTAGTGAAAAATGCAAAAGGCTGAGCTGACATCACGGGGGTAATTTTTGACATGTATCTAGTTTTAAACAGCTGCTTGGAAAATTAGGGGCATGTATTTTTTAAAAGTTTGTCACTGTGTGTGTCTGTCACAAGTGTGCTCTTCCACAAGTGCTTATCCTTTCTTGTAAGAAGAAATTCAGATTGAAAAGAAACGTTCACAGAGAACAGACAGGTATGTAGGGATATTTCCTACTTAACACAGATAAAATGCTACAATCATATCCCTCTCTGCACTCAGGTTTTGACTTTTTTTTCCCCCATGCTGGATATACAGGAAATACTTTTCAGTTCAGGTGGCAAATAAATCCTCACTAGACACCTATGCACATGCCTGGATTTTCAGAGATGCTAAAAATAAGCATCCACAACAGTTTTCCAGCAAATGTTCTACCTCTGCTGGAGCCAGTGAAGTTCAGGGCTGAACACAACCCAGCGTGAGTTTTGCTGAAAATAAGTGGCTTCAGTTCACTGTGGTTCATGGGAAGTCTGTTTTATTTTATCTGAGCTTGCAACCCTTGAATTTCAGAGTCTGAAAGAACTTTAGGCAAAAACTAGCAATCAAGTTGTGTCGAGACCACGCACAGCCTGTGGTTTGCAATATCGGTTGACATAAAATTTTAGTGCCGGTTTTCCACCAAACACTAGACTGAGGTTTGACTTCATGCACACAAAAAGAGTTCAAGAATTATCCAGGCTTTGGGGTTTCAGAACAGAAGCCTCCGTGCTTGCTGGCACACACACACACACTCCAAAACAATGCTATTTGCAATACAAACTCTGATTCCAAGAAGTATCAGCAGGATTACCAGAGAATTCAGAATGCACGGGAATACCAACTACAACATCAGGAAGAGATCTGCAGCAGGACTAAGCTACGATGAACACAAACCCCTTCAGCCAAAAAAAGAACATCCCTGCAGTGGTTTTGTGTTCTTTTTTCTTTTTGGCCTTAAACTACACAGCTTCATTTGAGTCACCTTGACTCTCTAAAGTTGCCCCATGTGAACAAGTCCCAGGCAGGTAGTTTTGGGCTACTGCCTATTTCGACCAATGCCTACCAGCTCAGCTCCACCTGGGCACTGCAGCCCTTGAGGAGGCACAGCCAGGGGCAACCAGGAACGGGCACAAACCAGGAATCATGGAGAAAATGAAAAGCTTTGCTTTTCTTTGTCAGGCAGAGCCAGTGAGATATTTCCATACATTTTTTACGTTTGCCTGTATTTCAGAAAGCTGCCCCTGGTGTCCAGCCATTTCGCAGTTTGCTGTTTGCTCCCTCCACAGCCTGGCTGTTCAGATTTCTTTTTCAGGACCTTGTGGATTCAGAGTCTCTCCTGGCACCTCTGCAAGCTCAGGCTGACAAGAAAACTGAAGTATTTTCCCAGCAGCTCTTATCAGGAAACAACGTGTCAAACAAGATGAAACTAGCTCTCCGTTCTTGGAAGATTTACTACAATTCCCCCCATGCTCACAGAAGCAATGTTAACACTAACCAGCTACACGACCATGGAGTGGAAATACGGGCTTCTCTCCCAAGTAACAAGTCTGATAAATGCCATCTGCGGTAGGCCTGTGGGTTCCTCCATCCTACCATTTGCACTCCGATAAACATCTCCACAGGGGTCTGTACACTGTGTTCTTTCAACCGGAGATCTGCCAGGGGAGAAGGCACAACTAGAGCTTCCCCTGAAGAGCATCCCTGTCTCGCACCTCTCCATGGCCTCGCTCCCAACCTGCAGCGCCGCGTTCTCTTACGTGGACCAGAGGCTGATGGGAGAGGTCAGGATATTCGTGTAGGGAACAGCCGAGGTGGGTGGGATAAAGGGGTGGCAGCTCTGTAAGTGACTGTGGAAGCAGAGGGGAGGGAGGGAAGACAGTTGGTTTCCTGGGACCCTGGAAAATCACTAGCACAAAGGGAGGTAAATGGAAAAAATATGTAGGTGCTCACCTGGCACCAAGTCTATTACACTATTTATGATCGGTGTTCTTCATGCTTAGAAGCAGGGACGTGAGCGATTATTGACTCCTTTAAAAATAGATGTTCATTCCTAAATAAATAAAATAAATGCAAGTGTTTTCTGTTCTATGAAACAGCTTCGGGCTTATTTTTTTTAATCCCATTTTTATCAGTACAGGTCAGGGAAAAATGAAGACTAGGGGTTAAATGAAGGCTGATAAACAAAGCAGAAACACCTCATCTTGTATGCATCTGAGTTCCGAAACCTTCTTCTGAGATTTGTTTTTTTGCTTCAATGCTGGGGTCTTTTTGAATCCAAGATCCCTTGTTTACGCCAGCCAGAACAACCCTAAATCACGATCACCCTCATTATGCCATTTGATAAGGCCTAAAATATAGAATTAGGACAGTTTAGGATCCTGAGTCTCCAGAGCAAATTAACTAATGCTATAAATTAAGAACTCCACTCATGCCAGCAACTACATCTTCCAAAGCAAGCAGCAAAACACAGCCCCCTAAATATTTTGCTAAGTGCTTGTCTGTACTAGACTGTGGGGTTGAAGGAATTATGGGTTGATAACACTGGAATTTATTAGGGCCTGGATGGTTTCTGGATGTGTTAGGAAGCCAGCAAGCAGAGCACGCAGCTGGCTGGGGGCGTTGGCCACGGCATGAGAGGCAGCAACGTGGAACCCAACAAACACATACTCGCATGCGATTCCCAAGGTAAAAGACGACCTGTTGCCACGCTTATGTGCGCTGTCAGGACTCCTGTGGCACACAGGCAGCATAAAAGGACATCAGCATCTTTGAGAATATGGCCCAGATTTTTAAGCCTAAGAAAGCGAGGGCAGAATCGGGCCCAAGGTGCTGCTTGCAGACTCCTTGTTCTCTTCCCACTAAAACTAGCACCTTCCCCCACAGTGTCAGCCTTCTTCCAAACACAGCTGACAGCTTCTTCCACAGTTTGTAAAATGACACCTGCTGAAACTTAAGCTATTAGTGCAGATAATAGAGCCATCACATGGAGAGCATTCCTGTTTTCTATGTTGTCAGAGTAATTTGTTTTGCTGGTCGGGGTAAGTTCTACCAAACATAAATATTTATGTCTGCCTGGATGTCAAAGACTTTAATTAGGAAGTACACCTAGAACTGGGCTGGCTTTAATTGAATCTTTGAGCTAGCTAAGACATTTCCAAGACTTCAATTGTTTGTCATACACGTATATTGGACTGGATCTCCACTGGGATAAGATTTCTTTAGGAAAAAAAAAAATAAAAGAAATCTCATTTTCATTATTTGTGGTATTCTACTAAATGCAATAGCTGCTAACACACCAGGAGTAGCTACCTGCAGCTAGAAGAATCCACGAAGTAACTGGAGGAGAAGTAACAAACCAAAAAGATGGATAGTGAGATTCCCTACGTTGCCCTCCTTACAGGCCTCACTTCTAAGCCAAGCTGCACTGCCCACAGCGCAACGCAGCACGGCACAGCCCAGCCAGGTCAACGAGCCAGTTCAGTTACTGGAAATGTCACAGCACTCCACAAGAGCTAATTTTATTGACAAAGAGCTAAATTAGTGCAGGTGTGCTGCACTGCACTGCAGAGGCTTCCAGTACTATATTAAAGCTAGTCTGGATATTACTGCCAACGGCTCCCAATTTATTTTGCTTGGGTACTGCTGTAAGGAATAGTGAGTGTCAAGAGCAAAATAAATACCAGCAGCACCCAGTTGCGGGGCCCTCATGCTTTTTCCTAAATCTCCAGTAAGGGACTTCATACTCTTCACATCATTGCCCCTCTTCTGCCATTTTCCCCACCTTCCTAAATTAGCATTTCATCCCACGTCCTTCCTTACAACCCTTCTTGAAACCAGAGCCATCAAGTCCATCACCTACGGACAGCACTCACAAACCCCGGGCCATACCTCATCCTGCCCCACAGGAACAAGTCCTGGCAAGCTGAAGTGGCTTTAAGCACCACCACGCATGGTTCAAAAAGAGAGACTGGAGGCAGGAGGTGCCACTTCACACAGCAGCAAACTGCAGCCCCATAACTGCCTGCAGAGAAGTTCTTACCTTGGAGCAGTTATAAAAAGCCGAGTCTCTAGGTGCCAAGAGCTGCTGCTGTATCACTGCCAGATGCTTCCCAGAGCCCTGGAGGCATAGGTACCCAAGCATCACAACTGCTTGAAAACATTTTTTTAAACAAAGAAGACACCTAAGAACAAACAGGAAAAAAGCTAGTCTCCTCAGCTACAGAGGAGACAGTACCAAACTCCTGCCCTAAATCAGGCGGGGAGGAGATTTAAACGCCAGCCCCCCACATAGCAGGTGAGCACACTAATCACTTCATTACCAGCTCAGGCTTCATTTGGCCCAACTCTGTGTACACACAGGTGCAGATCTCACAGACTGGCACTGACTAACGAGCACTTTTCACAGAAACTGGGTGTTGTATCATCCCTCGATGGCAGCAGCTCTTTTACTTGCACAGATTTTAAGATCATAAAAACTCATTACAACCCTCTAGTCACGTTCCTTGCTGGGAGCGCTGCGGACTGCTGGGCTGTGGTTTCAAAACACAAAGAGCCTCAGAGGAGCTCAATTCAATTTCCAGGTTAGCCACAGACTTTTTGCATGTTTGTAGGCAAGTTCTATTCCATCTCTTTGCCTCAGTTTCTCATTCTTCCCACAGGAGATACTGGGAGGGTAAATTCACTGCTGCCAGCAAAACATGGTTGGGATGTTATTCAGGTACTTGAAGACCCCACTCAAATCATGATCCTACTCCACTTTAAAAAACAAAGAACAAGATATAAGTAAAGCCTCTACAAAGCAGCACAGTGTGAGCCTTGTGTGTAATAAAACAACAGTAATTCTCAAAATGGCTACCCATCTCTGCAGATGACAGATTTTAGGATTTAGAAGCATTATATATCAAAAATAAGATTCCTTCTCTAAAGTCCAACCCCGCAAGGCTGAGAGCGTACAGCTCAGCTGGGGATTTTGCAAGGGCCAAGAAGTTAGAAAATTAGTTCATTTTGTGATGGCTTTGTGTTCGGGACACCTAATCTTCGAAAATTACATGAAACTCTATTAAACACACTTCACACACTGTACTGAATATCCATCAAATGATAACAGCTGTCATCACACTGCCCTGGTCTGAATTTGAACCTCAAAGCTCTCAGTGAAATAGTGTTTATCAAAGATATATCTACAGAATACTCCAGACAGAGAAAGCTATCGCTGTGTAATCATGGTCTGTAAAACAGCTGATGACTTCAGTATGCTTTTGCTACTCTTTAAATAATCCCCGATTCCTCTCAGGAGCATTAAAATCCGTTCTTTGGAAAATAGAGTAAGATACAGTATTAATAAAAAGTTTGAGCACTGTGCTCAGTTCAGTTGCGTTTCTATTGACCGTCACACATTCAAAAAACATTAGAGGAGGCTGGTCCTCCAGAGAGCCCACCACGACTGCAAAAGAAAGCCTTGGCAATTACGTAAAGGCACCACGCTCCTGTTTTATTTAGCAGAGAGAGCGGTTTTTTTCTTCTTACGGCCCTTTTGTGCTCCCAGATGTTTTAATTACTGAGGAAAGGGAGCGGATGATTCTGGCCATATGTCTCCATTCCGCATAAATAAATATTGTCGCCAGCCCAGCTAAGTTTTGCAGAGCTGTTGACGATCCCGCTGACACTAAAGCTGTCGGGCCCGATAAGCATCTTCAATCCTTCAGTGAGCATGCTAATTCCAGGAACACTGAGACTGATATCCCATGAAAATATTCAATCTAGAAACAATTAGGCTCATATTGCTGCAAAATGGTACCTCTAGGAATTTGGGTGCTCGCTTGATTGGAGCCTTGAGCACAAGCTTTATGAGGAGACGCTGATGGGAATGAACTAGGAGGAGAGAGCAGGTGAAACGGTCTCTTCAAAGCAGCAATTACCGCACCACGTTGCTGAAGTTGCTGGGGGCCACGTTTGCCTTTCTCTGGCCCATTCACAGAGTCTTGGGGCACAACCACTTAACAAATAAAGGGATTTGGTTACAACCGTGTTACAACTTTTTTGATTAATGCATGCAACATCAATTGTTTTTATTGCAATGCATTTTGAAACAAACAACGGTCAGGCTCTGTTTGTGGTAGACAGCATGAAAACACAGTTGCAAACCTTCCCTTAGCAGCTTTCAGCCTAAATAAACAGTCTAATATATCCCCCAGAAAAGAATACACAACCACAGTGACTGCGGGTGGTTGCAAACAAGTTGTGAAAGCCGTTAAGCAGAAGGGAGTAATTTAAGAGAGAAGGAATTAGCTAAATGAACTGACAAGGAAGAGGGAGGCAGGCCAGGGCAGCCAGTGACAAAGTCAGACTGAGCATCCCCCCCGCCCCGACTTTTTACTAGATGAACACAGGATCAACCCCCCCAACAGTCCTGAAGCCTCCCACTGCAGCCGGGAGTGGATGGGCCTCATGGCAGGCACTGGAGGACAACAAACGCGGATGCTTTTTGGTCAAACAAGAAGCCATTTCAAAAGCTGAAATTCCAGGACAACAAATTAACGTACTGGCAAAATGAGTACAATCTTAATTTCCGCAATCAAGCAAATAGGTCAGAATCTCAACCTTCTTTTAGAACAAAAATACATACTTTTTTTTAAACTATTGTTTTGCAAAAACCCTCAATCCGTACCCTGAAAGCTTGTCAGCTATAGCAATCATTGCCATGAACAGCAAGAATCACTGTTTGGTGAGTTCTGGCGACATCAGTTTTATTAGGAAACCTGCAGAGTCAAAGAACGGTGCAGGAGGACAAGTCAACCCACCAAAACACGTGTGATCCAGCTTCTGAAGACTCCTCTGGTTCTGCTGATCCCTCAGGGGTGGCAGAACAAGAGCCCATATGCTGCCACACCTGCCCTCCCTGGCAGAAGAGGACAGAAGAGCCTCTCCACCCAATGTTGGATGATGAAAAGGTCCTAATAGGCCTCCAGTCCCTCTCATAGCTGCATATTTTACAAACTGCTCAATTGTAGGCAATGGTTTGGCGTTGTTTTTTTTTGTTATTCCCTCGTGATTTAACTCTGTGTTTACTGATTCACAGGTGAATCCTGATTTTCACTGACAGTACAGAATCAAAAGGTCTGCTTGATGTCATGTGCAAATAAAAACACAGGACCGAAACAAATGTAGAAATTATGAAATATTGAAACAAGAAAAGGGAAAAAACCTGCAACTCATCCACTCAACAACACTGTATTTGTTCTCTAGGTCATGACATTAGAGAATAACCATCTTTAAAGAGTACTTACATATGGTACACACCTCAGGAGATGCACTGTCCAAGAACAGTCTATATGGACAGAAGATAGGAAACATTCATTTGTTCTTTTTGGAGAAGCTTTTTCCACCAACTCTTCATTTCAGAGCCAATTCCCTCACAGATGACACGCAAAGTAAAATAAGCTGAGATACCAGCACAAACCAGACCAGACACACAGTTTTGGGGAGTGAGCCAGGCTATCTCGTGCTGTCTCCCATTAGCAGAATGCACGCTCATAGCCAATTATCTGTCAATATAAATACCTGAGGATAAACCAAGACTCAGGAGGTCTTTGTTGAAGACGTAAAGACTTGCCTCTGAAAGAATCTAAAATAATACCTTCACTTAAATCATTGGTGAAGCTTGCTTGCAAAAGTAGCACGTTCTCTCAGCTCCCTTGTACCGAACCACAGCTACGAGGCACAGAAAAAATCTGAGCATTTCTCTTACACAGGAAAGAGGAGGCATTCTCCATAGATTAAAACATCTTTCAAATAATGATTAAGATCATAACAATAACCGAGAAACTCACGGCTAGGCAAGCAGTAAGTCCAATCTGTTTGAAAAGGGATAGTTTTATGTACAAGCAGGTAAAACCTGGAACGTGTATGCGACTGAACTTTTCCTCCTTGCATCCTCCCTACCAGTGTACGCACATAGAAATAAAGCTAGAATGAGAAAGACAAAACAGTTTTATGCATAACGCCCTATATTGGCTGCCAAATGACTGAGTGTGAACTTACTGAGCTGTATCAAATATTACGGAATAAAATTGTACCTTTGGTATTGTGTAAGTGGTAAACACACAGAAAACATAAAAATCATTTGTGATCTCGTCTCCAGCTAGGCAGCACTATTTTAAAAATATGTATGTTTTCAGCCACCACTAAACCAATCAAGTAGAATATTTTTCTGAAGTCTAAAACACCAGAATGTAAATTTTGTTTTCTACTTCCCAATATTGTGCATGGGAACAGAATGAGCAGCACCGAAACACTGCAAAGAAAGCTGCTCCTGAGACATTTCTGACACAACCAGAATAGAAGACTCCAGCTGGGATTTCCAGTTCACTTTTGCCAAAAGAAGAGACCGAGATAAGCATCTGATTTTAGGGCTCATCCAAAAAATAGCATATGGAGAAAGAATTATTTTCTGCTGAGCTAAAGCATGGGATGCAAAGTCTGGAAATCTGAATTTTAATCTTAGTGACAGTAACATTGTATCAAAAGCAAATCTACTGACATTAATAGCTATAGAAGATTTAAGATTAGCTTACGCAAGGTCAGAATCAGCATGTAGGTTCTGGGCCCGGCACTATTACAGATTCCCACTGTGATCTTGGGCAAAATCCACGTAGTGATGGAGTGATTCCATGGAGTGATTTTAGGAGCCTTGAATTTTAGATGACTACATTAAGCAATCTGAAAGCAAGCAACCACAAAAATGACATACTTAAAGCGCTCTGAAAGTCCTGCGCTTAGCTTTTCTATGATTTAGATGTCTCGCCTTTTAAAAAATTATCATCGTTACAATGATGGCCAGTTTCATAACAGTGGCATCCTTCTTTAATTCTTTACTAAAAGCAAATTACTTTACCATTCTCAGGAGGCAATGCAGAAGCTTAAAATTATACTTAATTTACCAGTCCTTCTTCAGATGTATCAATTATCATTAATGTAGACTAGAGAGACAGACAGGGAATCTAACACTTCTCTCAAAGAAAAAAAAACCTACACCATAAGAAAAATAAGTCCTATTCCTTTCCTGTTTTCTTTGAGCATTTAGCAAGTTATGACAAACTTCCCTCGGGTCAGCTATTACTGCTCAGAATGCATTTTTACCCACTTGTAAAGAATATATATAAACATACAAATTTATGTACATGGTACATTTCTTGCTACAAATTGCTGGTACTCACAGATTTGTCACACTTGGAGACTATGTGATTATATCTGCACAAAACACACAAATTTACATTCTAGACCAAGTCGTTCATTACTATGGCTTATTTCTAAAACTTTTTTGTTTGGTTCGTTTTTGTTTTTTCAAATTATGATCCAGGGGGAAAAAAGAAGTTCTAAACTACAGTTTGTCACAAGCGAAACATGCCAGAACTCAAATTCCATTAAGTTGTGAACGCTCAATTGTCAGCCTCAGAAAATGATGTCCTTGTAATTCCGATGCCACAGTTCACAAGGTTCCTGGAAGGCTGCGGGTAAGTTTGAATTTAAAAAAAACCCACACCACCAGCTTGAAAAGAGCAGTTACGAGCCAATGGAGTGAACCCCCAGTTGTGAGAACAATCATAGTGCAGGTGAAGCACACTGTGCTTCCAAAAGCCAAGCTTAGTGGGACCCTTATCAAGTCCAGGAGATGAAGACAGGTAACGGACTGACACAGTCTTCCCAGTACAGTTCATCTCCAAAAGGCTGGGAGCCAGTGGAGTGGAGCACACTATTCTCTTTTGTGGAATTTGGACCTTTGCCTCATTACCATTGAAATGCATATTAAAGTTGACACCCCTGTATATGCTAATGAAGATTTTAGAGATCATGCTAAACATACATGACTATAGCACTCGTCTCTCCACCCAAATCATACTACACGTCACCTAGGGGAGGGAAACCTTGTAATTTTGGGGATAAAAGGATGGAGAAAATGACTGTTAAATTGGGAGAGAAGAAACTTGATACCTGATGGACCAGTCGACGGGCTGTGTTCTCTTCCTCCACCCCAGGCAGGGACGCCTTTCTGGGTAAGCGCTGCGCCTTTCACCCTCTGGTGAATGTTAGCCCGGGTTGTTGTTGTACTATCATCATTTTTGCTAGCAATATTAACCTTAAGTAATTAAAGCTATTGTAGTTAGTGAATTTATCAATGGCAATCTCGAATCTGCAATTGTCGCTCTCAATAAAATAATTAATTTCGATTATTTGTGAATCTGGTTCAGTGAAAGTCCTTTGGTGGGACTCTGATAGTAAATCAGTGAAAGTCCTGGGACTCTGACAGACAAATATCAAAACTATAGTCCTTTAACGCGACATCTTTGCACAAAACTGCAACGAACCATATGAGCTTGCTAAAAATACACTTCAAATACCTTCAGCCATTAATATTTGAGCATGTACCCTGGCTCATGTGAGGATGATGCCTTCACTAGGAACGGTACATCCTGCCATATTTCCATGATGCCTCCTGATGCTCTAAATGCGACATGTATTTCACTTAGCTCAGAATTTGTATATAAGGACATTTTCAAATCCAGAAGGAAATGAAACCGTCTAAAAGGTACCATCAAAGGTGCATCAGTAACTTCCATCCTATGGGATGCAGGGAAAGAAGGAGCAAATGACTGAGCTCCCACAGAGGGATTTTTACTCCTACAGCAATGGCAGTCAAAGATCATAAAAGAAGTAACTACCACCTTATTAACAGACCACAGTCTCTGGGCCAATTTAAAATCTCAAGGGATTTTACTTGTAACTTACCCCAAAATACTTAGAAAAATATTGGAGGCAAGAGGAAGATTTTTCATATAAATGATGGAAAAAGTACAAGTAAAATCTGTTAATACTATGAAAAGAAGGACATGATGGACTCTGAGGACAATATTCCCACCTTCCCCACAGTGTAAAGGGGTTTTTGTGTTGTTTTGTTTTGAGGGGATTTTTTTTTTTTAAACTGCCTTCCTCTTGACAAGATTTTATAGCATAAATTGAACTACATCTCACGGGAGTATCAAGCATAATACAAACTAAGTAACTGTGCTTTTGTTGAGCAAACAACTTCAAAGAGCACTAGCATGTTTATCTTGAACACAGAGTTCCCACCAGAGCAGAGATGAACGAAGTTCAATTTCCAACAGGACATCTCCCTGCCAGAGCTCAGCCACAAGCATTTATGAGGGGTGGGGGGAAGCTTTATCGTCAAATCAATTTTAGAGTCATCATTTTTTCTCTGTTGCAAGTATGTTTCAGGATGCCACTGGGAGCAGAGTGGATATGGCTTTCTCTTAAACAAACAATAGCTGCCTTCAGGAGGAAGTCTCTCAGGAAACGGCCCTTAAAGCTTGCAGTGTATGTGCCTTAACACCTGCCAGTCTTCAGGGACCCCCACTTTGCCAAGAGCTATGTAAAATGACTCAAACGTAGGTCTACATTCAAAATGAAACTTGGGGGGGGGGGGGGGAGGGGGGCGGGGTGACAGCTTTGAAACCAAAGCTCACTAATACACATTCAAAGACAGGACATTTTGTATTTCTGTCAGCCTAAAATCCACTTATTAAAACACCAATAAATGAAATCTTAATAAAGCACAGAAAAATACTATTTATATGTCTCCAGAAAAAGGAAATATAATTTGTGAATTAATAAAATGCTGTCCATCTAAGCAAACTCCTGTCCTAGCCGTGTTCTATGATCCATCCTTTCTGGGACAGCAACAGGTTTCAGAGAGTTACTACAGAAGAAGCCATTCATGGAATTATCTCCAACTGCAGTCTCACAGACATGGACTGCCCTACTCATATTATCAACTACTCCTTTGCATAAAGGAGAGGTAGAAATAAGAGTTGAGACTGTTCTCATCCTCTGGGTTCCAGAACAAAGACTGCAGACGGGCAACGTTGTCCCATCAGTGCGATGCTGGGAAAGGTGGTAAGAGGTTGGTCTGTGACAGCAAGGACAGGCAAATGAGTACTGTGTTCAAATGCATCTTCTCACAGGGTTTGCTCTGCCTCAGTCCCAGAACAGCTCTCTCTCTAAAGAGGTAGATGCAATTATCTTACGAATTCATGAGGAAGCTGAAATTTTGTAAGAAGCTGATGGCAAGGAGCTGTTTTAATTATTCTCCAACTCGCTGACTCCACCTTAATCAGAATATATTAAATAAAATGTATCGATGCTGGAGACTAGAATGCTGCAGTTCATAACTACAATTAACCACCATTAATTAATAGCTGAAAGATAAATGAGCCATGGGATCCATTTATTCCTGGGTTGGGAGTATTTAAATTCACAGTAGGATGCTAGCCCATTTTTCACAGCAGTGAATTAAAGGAAGTGTGAATCAAAGCTCACTGCTGTAAGATGCAGGAGACATTTGCAGATCTGTTTGGTTCTTATCATTTAAATGGTGAAAGAAGAGATAATGACACATGCACCAGAATTTCACCGGGAGAACAAAGAGAAATTCATAGTATTTCCCATCCAGAGAGATGGATTTTAGGTCTCAGACGTTCCTCTCTTCTTGCCCTGTTGTGGCTCTTCAGGGTGGAGAAGGAAGATGGATTTCCCTGAAGCTGTACAAGGCAGGTGTTTCTCTGCTCTCCTCTTACCTGGAGCCCAGAATGCCAAAGTGCTCCTGGCCAATAACACAGTTTGCTCAGCGTGCAAGCAACACGTTCAAGCAAACGTTCACGATCTTGCTTATTTCTCCTTTGTATCAAGGACATACCCTGCCTCAAACGGATTCGTAAAATTCAGTCAAGACTGGTTTTGCCCTCTATTGTCTACTTATGCTTGTAAAATCCCATCCAAGGCTTACCATAAAACACATCGGTACTTTCCATGGCTTCTTCAGGAGAGTTAAAATGTGACTTTTATCAGAATATGCTGCAAGATAATCATGTTCTTTTGAGAACTATAGGGAAGATTCTCATTTAAGCCTCAGTAGAGCAATGATTACCATCATTATCAGGAATTTATTTGAGAGCATCCTGAGACTTGCGCAGGTTAAGAAAGCAGAGCCTAATGCCCCATGTTGGAAAAGCTGAGTGAGGCTGTCACATTCCCCAGCTGCTTATGAAAGAAAGGAAAGACTGCACAGTGAATTATCTTGTGATAATCTAAAAGATTTGGTTTCTGTTCTACGACTCAGAAAAGTGTTAAAATTAATAAATGAAACCCTATATTAATGTGATAATGTAAGTTCTAAAGTAGAGAAATGACTGAACCTTGGAAGATCTGAAATTCAGATCCTTTCCTGTTTTCCCTTCAAAGACTCTCTTTCCGAACTGGAGTTCATTAAACACTGGAAATCATGTGCTATGGAAACTTTGGTATTTCTTCATTTGATTTTCCTTCCCAACTGAGATGAAAATAAAAATATTTGTTAAGGGGAAAGGGGGGAGCAGAAAGTTCCAATACAATTTTTACTGGAGAAAGTAGAAATTTGTTGTGGTTAATACAGGGTGTTTTAATATCCCCTGTTAGAACCAATTTAGATTCCACTCAACACTGAAGTGCACCTTCTTCAAACACTGTGACACCTCACAGGAGTCGGAGTTCAGCATTGAGTAGCCTCCATTCTCCTTTAAGGACCATGTTACACCTCCCTTGCAAAAATCTTTGGTTTTTAAAAACTTTATTTTCTACCAAAAGGCTTTCAGCAGAAAGCTCCTAAATAGTTTTCTTTCTAAAGCTTCATTCTGGAAAAGGATCTCCAAATTCTCACAAAAGCGGGCTCTCCTGCAAGGTTTATAATATTTCCCACTTTCTTTTGAGATCAGAAACAACAGATTGCCATGTAGTATTTTGACACTTCCAATTCTCCAGTAATAGCAAATATGAAATCAAAAAGTATTTATGGATAAATATTGCTAACTTTTTCTTACCTGAAAACTTTTCAGCACAAGATGTGAATGAAGATTTGAGATGGTTCTTCTTCCAAGAAAGCCCTTGTTTTGTCCCAAGTCCTTGACATCACAGGATCTTCTCAGCGTCTAAGAATTTTGTGGTGGTAAAATACGTCAATGATAAAGCCTTTAAGAAGCCAGGACATAGTTTTTGCTCATACAAAACTGTCATTGATTCCAAATGATCTTAATGTGAGTTACACAGTGATAAAGGACTTAAGCATTCCCCAATAATACGCAGATGTTATCACTTCATGCAGGAAATACCCAGTCTGCTCATTTGCTATTTGTATGCAATGAAAAGGGAGGAATAGGCATTTAATTACTGGTGTGAATCTTCAAAAGAGCATGGTTTCATTGACGCTAGACCCATAGTATAGTGCATTCTTTCCCACAGAAAAAAAATACCAAAAAACCAATACCCTCCTGGCCAATATCACAAAACCGAAGAGGAATTATTTTGTCAGGTGTTATTTTCTTGTAAAGATAAAAATGGGGAAATGAAAAAGAAATCAGATTTCACTATTAATTATTTAGCAGGTTCAACAAGAAAACAAAAAGCACATAGTTAATATAATTGGGCCACAAAGCCCTTTGGCTGTGAGAAATGGCTTTCAGTTTTCAGCTCTGGCCCTCCAGCAGGTAGTGTGAAAGCAAGACTTCTTGCAGGCTGAAGAACTAAATACGTGAAAATGTAGCTCCTTTTTTTGCACTACACTTTCATTTTTTTCTGAATACTTATTGTGTCTACAAATACTTTGCTGTAGCACATGGTGGACTTTCCACAGAAGGGTATGGGCTGGACACACTAGAGAGGAGTCTTGCTATTCCAACAGGCCCTTACTCCTGCTCTCTGCTGTAGGGCTGGACGAGGAATGCCAGGGGCATGGGAGGAGGGAACCAGCACTAATGGAGTTACGGTGCGGTTGGACCCTGTACACAGCCACAGTAGGCCAGGACAGCCCCACTGCTGTGTTCAGTAGGTGTTGCTCCTCTGGGTTTGGGTCAGCCTAATACCCCCTGGTTGCGGTGACCCCTCCGTGCTCAGGTCTGTGGGGGCAGAGGTGGGCTCTCAACAGCACCGCTCTTGCTCGGTTTGGGACCTAAGGAGCCGTGTCTGTCACCACCATGTAGCCTATGGGACAGGAAGGGTTCAGCTAAAGAGACTGGGAAAAACTGCCCTACTGAAACCAAAACATCCCCATGTTAGTAAGGAAGATAAAGAGAGTGGCTGATAGTGCTTCCTTGTACCTATAAATCTTAACTATCTTAGGTCAAATTCTGCCATGTTTGTTGGACACAGAGATTCAATTCCATTGCTTTTTCCAGTGAAATAAGAATACACTGATTTATAGCCTCTAACCCCACAAGAAACAGTGAATATCAGTTAATGTTCATAGAACTCTATTGTTGGAGCTTGTCTCTCCCTCTGACCCCGAGTCAATGAAACTCCACTTCTGAGCTGCAACAAGAACAAGAAATGTAAACTAATAGCATTACAGATCGTTAACCAGGAATACAATTCTCTCCACAAAATGCACAGGACAAGACAATGTTAAAAGGACACAACTGAACACTCTGGTGTTCATTTTTAACCTTGTTGCCTTACCTCCAGTAGCACAACCAAATGTAATTACAGCCAGCAGCAAAAGGAAAATCAAGATCACAGACTCAATCCTGATTAAAATAAATAAATACAGAAAATATAGAAAGCATATGGGCACTGAAGAGCAGCATATGGATCACGTCCTGAAGTACAAGGCCTACCATATGCTTACAGAGCCTGGTTCAAAGGAAAACCTCGCTCCCTCCTCCTGATGTCTTTGGCTAGGTCACGAATCAGCTGCCTGCCAACATCTTGTGCCATTGGGCAAGTTTGCTTTTGAATAATAAAGCAAGTTTCAGCTCAGCATGGGGAAAAACCCCAGGTAGAAAATGGACAGATGGCTGGTCCTAGTTAAGCAGGCAGAGACTGAGATGAAGCATCCCCCTTTGCCTTCCCTCAGACCAGTCCTTACATTGTGTCCTACACCAGCTGTATGTATCTAACCCTCTTTACCTCCTGTTTCCTTAAGAAAATAGTTCTTAATTTTTTTGACCTCCTGTGCTGACCTGCCAGCCCTGCAGGGAATGTTAATGAGCTGTTAACATTGCTTGGGATATGGCACTCAACCAGTTTGTGGAGTTCTTTAGCCTCTTCCTACCAAAGCTCCTGTTTTTTCATGCTTCGCTGGCCCTAACCAACCCCATCTGCCTGTAGATGTCTAGCATATGTTATGTGCCTGGCATTGCCCTGCAGGAAATGATGCCTTGCAGCTCTTTCAGTGTCTGGCATACGATAAGGACAATTTAGATAGCAATCAAGGAACAGGATTGCTCAAGTGTGGGGCTAGAAGAGGAAGAAGGAGACAGTGATGACTGGGCCCAAAAGAGAGGATTTCCTGCCGTACTGCAACTGCAGCGATGAAGGGAAGAGATAGACTTTCCTAGATGAATGCAAAGCTAACACTGAGAACTTAAAAGAGCCAGGAAACACTAAGGTCTGCGCTGCTGTACGAATTCCACAGACATCATACATGAAATGGATTTGTAATTATCAGTTGTGTCAGTATGATCAAGGGGAGCAAAGACAAAAGCTCCCTGCTCAGGGAGACTTACTGTCTTCAACAGATTGGGCCAGGGAACCACGCTGGGACTTGGCTTTTTCAGCGCACAGGAGCAGTGTGTGCTCCAGTCTAGTAGTTGCTGCTGACAGCAGCACCGATGCTGGCCAGCTGCGGGGCCAGCGCATCTCCTCACCCCCAGCCAGCAGCCCCTGGGGGGACGGGGCAAGGCCTGACACATAAGCTGCCCATATGTCCAAGGAGTTTAGGGGAAGGAAGGACTCCTGTCCCGGTGACTGCACGGAGAGCCCCCACTGTCCAGTGAATGCCTCCCTCCCTCTGGCTTTTGGCACAAGGCAATATTATGTCTCGTTTTTACCCTGGGCAGGTTTTTACCCTGTACAGAGCACACACCGTGGCAGAACTGGGGTGTTTGGGTCAGTTCTTCCCTACCAGGAATGGCTTTCCAGTTCAGATTACTCCAGGATTGTCAAATCTGAGCACTCAAAAATCAGGACTCAGAACATAAAGGACTTAAAGAGATAATCTAAAAAAGAAAAATAAAAACCCCAATTTTAAAATAGTAGTCACATATCTTCTTTACAAGTTTTAAATCACTGTTCTTGCTCAGGTTCCTAAATTTTATCCTCCATCTGGGATGACCAGATATTCACCTAATTCTAGAATGCCAAGAACTCTGGCTTTAGGAAAAATATTGAGAAAACCCAGGTAGGACTGACATTTAGCCACACCACCGTCTGTTTTTTATGACAATATTAATGTTGATGTGAGAAAACCTGCATTTCCTGCCTTGTGCCGTGGATTCGGATGGCTTTAAATTTGCAGTAACATAGGGAGGGTTATTATTATTTCATTTCCTTGTTCATTTTGGAGTTGGTCTCTATAAAAGAGAAAGAAAAAGATGGACAAATAAGGATAGAAATGGAAAAGCTGGAAGCCTCACACTGAATCATTCTTGTGTTACAATAACAAACCAAAATAAACAAAACAAACAACAAAAAAAAACCCCTCAACAATTACTCAAAGCTCAGAGCAGCCATAGTTAAAACAAGGAAGAAACTTCATATTGTAGACTTTTGAATCTTGAAGACGTATTCAGAAAGGACTAGCTTTCAAAATACAGCTCTACACCCTACATTAGCTCTACACTTAAGCTCCTTTCCAGTTCTGTGCTCAGCACTTAATTCTTTCTGGAGCAGAGTCTGTTTCCTTACTCATGACAAATATTTGACTATACAAGGTACTACCTGAGCACGCAGAACAATGCCCATTCCTCTTTACAGACAGATTTGCCTTCCTCACACTTTCATGCACAGCTAACCAGATTGCCTTCGCATACTCACCAAAGTTTTGCAAAAGAAAAACCTCCAAGAGAGCCAACAAAAACAAAGCGTGGCAACGGAAGGTGACTTACAGCTTCAGTGCTACGGAAATTAATCCCCAAGGAAAGGTAACGCTACAGCAGAGTTTAAAAATTTGACATAAGAAGTTCACTGCTTTATCACATTCCCCTCTGGGATGAGGTTTTCCACACACTTGAGATTGTTTCACAAAACATATTGTTCTCCTATTTATGAAACTGGCATAATATAACATAGTACAAAACTGACTGATTCCTATTTATTAGAAATAGCTGTTAGGGGAATATGCTTTAATATACTGGTATGTGAAACATAACAACCTGATCCCCGTGTCTTGCACAGATCAAGACTCTAGACAAATCCTGGTTTCCAATAACATATCATCAATTGGAAACGTCAAGTCAGAAACTCACATAATTAACGTAGAATATGTGAATTGCAAAGGGCCTTATCCAAATTCTATCCTTAACAGCAAACTAAAATATACTGAAAGCATAGAAGCCGCTGCTAGGTCTAACCACTCTTAGCTGTACAAAACAAGTTAATGTATAAGTCCCCCACTGAAAAGTGTTCGCTTTCTGCCAGTAAACAAAAAAGAGAATTTATTAAACAAATTACTTCCATTTACTTGTCCGTCAAAAGTTAGATTTATATTAAAAAATAAAAGGATTATTATGAAAGATTTGACTAAATGCATACAATCTTAACTGTGGCAAATGAGCTCACATTTTCTTGTCTTTTCTTGGCTGCTAACAGAGTGTCTTACAAATTTTCACACGTTAGCTTACCTTAGGCAAGAAAAAGCCAAACATGTCATTTACTTAAAGTTACTGAGTAAATTAGCTTGCATCTAAAATATGTTTGCGATTGGATAAAGTTTGCTACTTTCTCCCAGTGAAAACACTGTCAAATTTCAAAGGTAGGAGGTACGAAGCAATAGGGAAAGCACCAAACTACGAATTTGGAGTTCTGGTTATTATTTTCAGTTCTGTTGTAGAGCTGTCATATAACCTTGCAGGAAAAAAAACATTAATCTTGTCATGAAATACAAATTCTAACTAATCTGCCAAACAGCATATTGCAATAGCTGATTAAATTGACTTTCAGATCCTCAGAAGGAAGAGGGTGCAGAAATGCATTAGCATTTGTAAATTATAGATTTCATTTTCACAGATTGCGTTTAGATCCCCCTGCACACATCTAATGCAGCGAAGAACAGAGGTTCACATTTCAGTTTGAATGCAAAAATGTAAAAATCTGTGCCTGTCAAGTAGAGGCATAAGAAAATAAGTATGTAATTAAGTGGAAGCAGCAAGAGAAGTTGGAAGACGTCCACAAGAAATCTTAGTTCAATTGGAGGATCAATTCCTAACTGTACCTATCTACAAAACAGAGTGGTTTTGTCAGTGAAACTGCATTTCCTGGTTGTCTAGCTAAGTGGATCAAACAAAGCAGCAGCAGTCCTGTATAGATTGCACTCTGATGGGAACTTCAAAAGTTTGAAGTTTGCATCAGGAAACCATTGAGTAACAGCAAAAAACACAGGGGAAAAAACCCAAACTCTTCCCAAATGAAAAATATCACATTGATAAAGGAAGAGATATCCGTTGTTAATAATTCTGTCTTGGAAGGTGGAAGATTTGTAAAAGATGCCAACTAATTCACTCAAGGTAATTTGTGGTTCAAGACGGAGTGTGTGCGCATACACGGAGTGCAGCAGGTCTCGCGTAATTCTGGTTAGGAGCGACTGGGCAGGAGCCAGACCTGGATTATCTCAAACTGATAGAGAGAGCACACGTGTTCAGAAAGAACGAGTGCCAAATATGCAGCTCCTCGCTCCCATAAAACATAAGGTGTTTTATTTCTGCATCAGATGTTTCAAACACAATTGACTTCTATTAAGTTTCAATGTAAACCACTTTGCTTTCCTAATGTAGCATGAACTTTAACTGTGGCCATTTCAGAGACATTACATGGATACCATATTACCAAACAAAAAGATACACATTTGCTGTCTCAGAACATCTTTTTCTTTCCCTTTCTGTCTCACCCTGTCTGAAACCTGGACTTTTTTCAGCTTTTCAGCTTTTTCTCATTTATATCCATACATATGTTACAGGAATTTTCCAAAATATTTATTATAAATATTATGTCCTTGTTAGTAGATAGCCAAATAGAGAGTTGGCATTGTTGTATTTCTTAGGGCATAAATAGAAAGGAACTGAAATAACATGAAAACTAGAAGGTATTTACTGGCTCATGGTAAGTATTTCAGACATCAAGAGAGTTTCCCTTCCATCACGAAGGTCAGCTAATCAAATGTTATTTGCAGTGGGCAGCACAGTTGTGTTAAAATACTTCTGGCAGAAGACTCATTGTTCTGCATTCACAATTACTGGAATATGCATCATATTGCGTTACTGATCAAAAGGCAGGACAATATGAAGGATTTCATTTAATCAGGCGATGAGAAAGGCTCCTGATTAGTCGGCTGCTTCTGGCTCACAGGCTAAAACCTGATCACAGGTTTTCTAACAGCAAATTATGGGTGAAGTCAAGGAAAAGTCAGAAATTTCAGCTGGCAAGGCTTCACGGGACTCCTTTCTTCAGTTTTGATTCATAAGCAACTTTGTGCAGCCCAAGTTCCAGGTTTGCAACTCAAAATCTTACACGCAAAAGCTGAATGCCCTGTTTTGTGTCAAGAAAAGCATGGTGCGCGTTCCTTACAAGGGCTGCGGTGACAGTCGCTTCAGGCTCAGGGCTGCGATTCCTGCTGAACTCTTTGGCCCGTGTTTTGCTGGTTGCATTTTACCTGCTTTTTCATACAACTAATCCCATTCCTTCCTCAAGCAACCAGAGAGAAACAGATCTATAACAAGCTTCTACAAGGCCCCTTCTTAAGAAAAGTAAACAGAACAAGAGTAAGCGGGGGAAAAGGGGGGAGGGGCAGGGAATAACAAAACCCCTTATCCTGAAAGCTCCTATTCCACTTTCCATCAAACTCGTCACCCTTTCTGTTACAACAGAGCTCCTGGAAAGTGCCATCACCCTGTCTGAGAGGGGTGGCCACAGTACACCCAGACTGGCTTGTGCTATTCTGGTCTGGTGTCTCCAAGCTGGGCCTCTTTGCCCTGCCTGCTCCCAGGCTTGTTCTCCCCGAGGACGTGGGCACGTGTACCCAGCAACACTTCATGCCAACAATCCTACAATGCAATTATTTCTCAGCCTCAGTTGCCAGAACCTTTTCAAGGATCTCCAAATTGGCCAATTGATCCAGAACCGACCAAAAAGTGGCCTGAAGCCATTCAGGAGCAAACAAGACCTCTGGAATAGTATTTACAACCTCTTAAGAGGAAGCAAGAACTGCCAATGTGATATACCTAATGTGTTCTTGCCCTCTGAACTAGGCTCTTCCAACGTAGTCCATATCAAAACAGAAGAGGAAAATGATGTCCCGTCTTATGAGCCCGCACCAGCTGCAAGAGCAAACAAGAAGTGAACCCACTGTGCACAATGGATGAAGTGTGAAATTAGTTCTGTCATCTCCACACACGCCACGGTGAATCAGGCCTTCCTGAGGGGTTCAGCAGATCAAAATTTCCAGTTGTTTAATTCGAGACCAAGGCAAGAGCACATAGGACCCTGCCCTGCTCCTCTCTGTTGGGCTAAGTGGCCAAAATAAAAATGAGGTGAAATAAATCTACCGGGAGAGGAGATGAAGACGTGGGGGGTGGAAAGAAATGACCACTTCACCTTTTGCAGCTTTTAGTGGATTCTAATTAGGAATCTGGCAGTGCCACCCCCTCAGCGGGAAGCCCACATTATTAACGTTGGCATCAAAAGCAAGCCGACTGCAATCTGCAGGAGCGGCTGCCGAACTGGCACAGCCTCCCCTCCCGTTCTTGGCCGAAACACCAGAACAGATGTCTGAAGGGTTGGTGTTTCTTTTCCTATCCCTACACCCGCTTCGCATGACCTTATGCCAGAGATTACATGCACAAGTGCCAAGGTAAAGGTTCTTAATGGGTCAAAGAAACATCCTTAAGAGGATATTTCTTTTATACATTTCTACTTTTAAATGGTACATCGAGGCTGTGAAGGAGCATACAGTCTTGGGGGCGGGGGGGGGGACGGGACACACAGAGAAATGTATAACCATTCAGCTGTAATTATAGTAATCTGGTATAGTCAGTGCAAAAAAACAATGGCCTTTCCTCTCTTGTTATTCTGAATCATTTGTAGATGTTCATGTTTTAATCATATTTTTCCACATGAATCAATACGAGAGAGAGAGAACGAAAGAGAGATAATTATGTGCGCTGAACAAATATTCTACCTAAGTGAGGTTGTGCTGGGAAGGGCTGCTTGTAATTAATGAAGTACTGCCACACACTTGTCAAGTACAACCAGCTCGTTAAGGGCAAGCCATCATTTCAGATTGGGAGCTCACTGAAATTTAACAAAATTGGAAAGAAAATAATAAAGTTTTGTGCCATCTCTCACAGCACCAGCTTCCGAGGAGCGAGCAGAGGAGGTTTGCACATGGAATGCGAAAGTTGCCTGGTGTCCGGTTGTGCTGTGAATGCAAAGCGCAGCCTTGGCTCATTCGAAGCATGATCAAGGGGTATAATCTTTCCAAAGAGTCATGGAATTACAGAAAAGTGTTACAATTGCATGGCTGAAACACTAAATGTTTATTTCAACTCAGTTGTCTCTCTCAAAGTCTCCCTTCCCTCACACCAAGGAAAAGAAAGTAAAATCTCCAAGGTGCTGAGTGGGATTTTTAAGGATCCACATTTCAGCAGTACCTGCCCAGGACCTTCTTTGGGTAGGGATGTGAGTGGGGGGGAAAAAACAAACAAGCCCAAAACAAATTTAAAAAAAAATAATAAATCCTTTCTCATACAGATCCTAGAGCAAAGTAGAAAAGCGACACCCTGATTTCGCAGACTCTCAAGCCGCACTCGAAGCCCTGGCCTTTCCAGTCCCTTCCTGTTAAATTCAACTTCCAGCATTCAAATCAATGTTATAATCACTCCGGCGCAGCAGTCATCTAGCTTGAATTATAATACACTACCAGCTCAACGTGCCAAAAGCACTTCCCTCTCCCTCTTTCCACACTAGTTCTCCTATTTCTCAGCTTTTAAATACCCCCTTGTTCTTTCTACGCGTTCATTGTGCAGCACAATTTATTTCTGCAACACATCATTACAGCAAGAGAAGTGTGAGAGGAGGTGGGGACAGTAGACAAGTAGAGGTGTGAATGGGTGGTAACATACTAAGTGCTATAGTGAGCCACCAGTCAACACCTAAAGGTTTCAAAAGAAGGGGGAAAGGAGGGGAAGAGAAGGAAATGTATCTTCATGTGCTTTGGAAGTGTCATGAATATTAGGGAGCTCTTGTGCCAAGGCAGACACTGCCTGACAGAGGCACAGGCACAATGCACTCAGTTAGCCGCAAATAGAAGACAGACCTGTACCTGTGCCAATATTAGCACTCCATCATCTATCCCTTACAGTGATGGAGCCCTCTCTTTATCTCCTTTCTTTTTGCAAGGCTTCTTTCTCCACAAGAAAGAAAATAGATTGTTTATGGGCGGGGGGAGGGGGGGGGGGGGGTGGGGGGTGGAAGCCCCCGCCATTTCACACATGCATCCAAAATAGCATTTCCAGGCACAAGATTAAGGCACTAAACAACCATAGGGAAAACCTCTTAACGTTTTTACATTCATAGTTTTTTGAAGCTATTTTTAAGCCTTATTTTTCCATCCAAAATGTTCAATAGGAACATTAATTTTATTGGGGGGTGGGGTGAGATTTGAAGGGCCTGAAATCCTCTCTCGCCAATCATTTTAAAACCATTCAGGGAGAAAATGCAGCTTCATACAATGGCTACAGCTTCAGTGACACATTTGGATAGAAACAGTGCACCACCAGCCATAATTTCTGTGAGTGTGATGAAACTCTGCTCTTACCAACTTCACTTAGACCACAGCTTCATCGATAAACCCCCCCACCCCCCCAAAAATAGGAAAGGAAAACTTGTAACGGATGGCATAAATAAAAAAAAAAAAAAAAAAAGTGGAAAAAAAAGGGAAAAAAAAAAGAAACTTAAAATGATTCACGATACTAAAGAAATATCATCCAAGAAGCCAATGCTAGACCTAACATTCTGCCACCTTTACCTTTCATCGCCTGGCGGACTGGGGAAATGCTGCCCCCATGTTGATTAGGCAGAATCCCATTTACTCACTGTGCCCACATTGCTCTGGCACAAGAGGCAAAACAACATGTCAAAAAGGCATAAAAGAGGCCTCTAGCTGTGAATTAGGTCCTCAGTCCTGATGAGACAAACCAACCTCCGTTCTACGGGCTGAGGCACATAAGCTGGGAGGAAAATAACGGGAAAAATGTACTGTGATGGAGCTTCACAGGGAAAGACTGAACCCTTAAAATACCCTACAACTTTCAGCAGAAGTACTTGTACTCCAAATTCCTTGCCAGGAGCTGCTGCAGCAGGTGCAAGGATGCTTTTGCAGTAAATGGACAATTAACAATAAAATCTATTGTGCAAAGACACCTTAAGGAATAGCTGTATGGCACACAAGGAGGAGGAGGGGAATAAATGGGTTGGCAGCCTTTTCCTAAAGAGTACCACCCCCACTCTCTAAATACACGGTTCCATTCTTTTCAAGGATGTGCTTGGTGACACTTAGGGGGTCAAAGCTCATCTCTAAGTATTTGAATTTGAACTAAACTTAGTATTTAATGCAAGTTTACAGCCCCAGAAGCAAATATTTTCTCCGCTTCCAAATTAGGACAGAAAAATCACATGCCTGTTTTGAAAACAGGAGAGTGCAAAGCAATTGGAGTCGATGATTTCAAATGGTCTCCGCACTAACAGCTAGCTTCTAAATCGCGTATTTTCCTAAGCAATAAATCCATAAGATGTCTCAGTGACAATCCAAGACTTGGCAACGCTGCCATTTTCTTTCTTGGAGACAGAATTTCACTTTAAGTCCTTATTTGGATATCAGCCAAATTAATATCAAATTAATATAGAGATCTGGGACCACCATGCAGGGAACTTTGTTTCACACTGGGTGACTAGCACATGAAAATCCAATACTAATACTTTTTTTTTTTCTTTTATAAGATGAAAAAAATTATAAAAATTTCTGTATTATTTATCACATAATTCAACAAAGGCTGTCTTCTGCCACCTGATTCTTACAAGGACTGAAAACCCCAGTTTATGTGTATACTCCAAAACACATTGGCAATGATCCCCCCGTAACGTCCAGCCACAAGCAAGGTGACACCAGAAGCACGAGCATTAGCTATGAAACCCTGGAACATGAAGTGCCCAGAGAACAGAGATCTCATCCCATTCCGGGAGATGAAAAGCAAACTTAAAAGATACAACAGAAATGGCCTCCTTACATGTGACAGAGGAGAGAGAAACAAGGGAGAATGGAATTAAATGGAACATAATTTTTATACTCAGTTTGACAAACACACATCTCAAGTAAGACCAGGAGAAACTGCATTCAGTATTAACTAAGAACAAGGCCGGGATTCCCTAACAGACTTATTTCCTGGGAGATTCTCTTTTATGAAAATGTCTACAGCTGTATCTATTTAGTTTTAGCCTCTCTGAAGTCTACTGTCATCATTCAACTGCTTTATAAGTGGGTCACCCTCAAGAGACAGCACAAAATGCATTTCAAACTTCCAGAAACACAGAGGGAACCACTTTCCTCAGTTTTGCACATTAGCAGTTTACTGTAATCACTACAGAACATTTTAATTTCTTGTGTACATTTCTCTTTTCCTGTTGTAGAGACTTTCTTCCCATCCCTGGTATCCCTGTGTATTGTAAGCCATGTGCTTCTCTGCTCACTGCTGTGCCTTCAACAGGTATTTTTTTCTTAAATGTGGGAAATCTTCCTTTCCAATTGGCCATCATCCAATCTTTACAGAACATACCTCACATGAGCAGGTGCTTCATATTGAGCACAGATGCCCAGAAATTCATAAGCCGATACATTTGGGTAAGAAACTTTGCCAGCTCAAGCTTACTCATTACGTTTCAGTTCCATCCTAACTAATGCTGCAAAAATGAAGAGAACAGACTTTTTGGTAGAGCCTAAGCACTTCTGTAGCAGCCAGAAGTGGTTATGACTGAGATGCACATGAAAGAAAAATAAACAAATCCAATATATTAAAAATAAATGATAGCCAGCTCCTGTTTTCAGACAGGAATCTCCTGGCAACAGATTATGGATGCCTTCCTTACCTAGCATTCCGTGCCAGTCTTACAAGAGTAGCATATATTTTTGAGACACACATGCAATACAACACATTTTCAAAGTCTGATGATTAGAAATGTATCTGTGCAAAGGAGGAAATCTATGCATATGTTTAGTTGTACCTGCAAGCTGAGCACCAAGTCAGCCATCAGTGGCTTGTATACAAGTGCACATCTCTGAATGCCAAAGATGTAGTAGATGATTCTGGCCAAATACAACTGGAAGCGATGTTGAGACTCATGTACATATCCACTTCGATACGCTGGCATATTCATTTCCGAGTGTGCCAATACCACATCACCCATTTGGCAGTACCACCATTTTATTGGTACTTGCAAAGGCGACAGTGTTGAATTTGTGTAGCTTCAGAATTCCAGGGAACCAGTTCACACCCCTTACATGTAATCACTCCTCCTGCAAGTAATGCTGTAGTAATAGCAGCCCTCAGTGTTGCTCTGGAGCACAGCAGAAGCAGGAAGAGAGACCAGGTGGATTTGTGGATTATTTAGTAACTTTAAAAATAACATTTAAAAATAAAATAATAATAATAAAAAAAATCTTTCCACTGGCCCAGCCTCAGCACTGCAGGAACGTCTTATTTACTCACATAAAGAGGAGGTGGTTGTGGGGGTGTAGCTCCTCTCAGTCACTCTCTTATTCAGTTGGAGTGGAGCTGAGGAATTGAACCACGTTCAATTTAAGTTTGTAGAGTGGCTGTTTGGGGTTTGTGTTTTTTTTCCCTCTCCCTCCCTTTTCCTTCTTTTCTTAATCCAAGATTCAGACAGGAAAGCAGCACTGCTTTCCACTGAAGCCAGGGTGCTTTGGGAAGCATCTCAACTGGCTTTTGAAATCTTATTTCCAGGATCTGGGAGAGCCTTCCAAAAAGTGCTATGGCCCACCCACATCCAAACAGCATAGACTCTGGAAGAGTCATCGCCAGCCCCAGTCTATTGCAGGACACATGTGGGTGGGCTTCTGAGTTCTGGACACTTGCTGAAAAAAAAAATAAATTAAAAAAATGGAAACGGAACTTCAAAGGGAACTAGCTGAAGCACTTCAGAAATTAATCATGCCTGGTGGAAAAGATGATTAGTGGTTTCTTGTGGTCCCTTTTTAAAGCTATTGATCTTGGACACAGGAAGGCGCTTTCATATTCTCCACAAGCCACAGATGGTCAAAAGGGTCCTGAGAGGAAGAGACAAAAAGCAACCACAAGGGAACTCCAGAGAGTAACAGAACACGGTGTGTCCCAGGGACCCGATAATACCCCTGAAAAGGATGCACTAGAAAACCAGATCCAGCAGCTACTGCTGTTTTTCTTTTCTCTCAGCTTTCTCAAACCATTGTCTAAAGCTTTCTGCCTTTGAAGCAGGTAAGCTCTATATGCCCTTTTGCAACACACCAGATACACCACACCAGAAACACCAAATAAAATAATTTGCCGAGACTTTGGTGCTGTTTTCAGATCTAGAGACAATAAGTACATGGCTCACAAGGATTAAGGCTGAGGCACAAATCCTAAGACAAAGACAACAAGGCCTTTCATCTACACCAACTGCTTGATGGTTGATAGTGAAATATATCTCTCTCTGGCCAATTTTGTGGACTTTCTGAAACTGAATTTTCCACATAACAGACAATGATTTCAGAAAACGCAAATTGTAATCCCTAAATTGCCTCCAATATTGTCTTGTGCAGGGTCAAGCTTTCTTCTGGGAAGCACTGTCCATTTTCATCTCCAATCAAAATACAATTAGATGTAGGGAATAACCACCATTTCTCTATAGCTGATACATATTCTTGTTTTTATTATAGCAAAACACATATCTTTTAATTAACTTTCCTAGGAAACTTGAAATTATGTTTGGTAATAAAACTACGACAAAATAAACAGGACAAAATTCCTCACCCAGGAGGCGGTGGTGGTTACTCACAACAAGTCTCTCTACTCTGAAGTGGGGCTCACTGAGCTTCCCATTGCGGCAGGGGCGGGTGGCATCAGACTGTTCAGAGATCCTGCTCTTCACGTCATTTGGAAATCCAGGCACTGCCATTTTTCATCCTGAAATATATGAAAGCTTTTGTTTTCATACCTATTCATTAGCATATACTAGCCAAAATGAAAATTCAGGCAATTACATTTGTCTGTCTGCCATTTCCCTTCAATTACCCTCACTTTAAACACCCAGTTCCCTTGTGGCAATGAGCAACAACTATAATGGCACAATTACAAGGATGGAGCAGCAGAGAAACAAATAGCAGGTGCGCGGGTGAGGAGGGAAAGTGGGGGTTGTTTAAGTTGGCAAATGTTCCCCCAAATATGTCTTTAGGAAGGAAGGTACAGGCTCCAAAATGCCTTCACAGAAAATAAAGCATATCTAAACTTCAAGGAAGGAACTGTTCCTCTGATCAGAACTCTCTTTCTGAAATAGATTCAAATAGCTGGGGCAGCATGGGAGTTCTTGATGACTATATTAACATTTTGACATTTCTTTGCACAGTCACTGGAACTACATTATTAGCAAGGATTTAGCAGCCTTATGTTCCACTGTGGAATAGTGTATCAGGGATCAGAGAGAAAAAAAAAATATCACAGTAAATTCTTTGCTATCCTTCTGACAATAGTCTTTTTCCCACAAGAAATACAAACTAGTGCTCATACTGTCCAATCAGAATAGGCTCCCACAGAAGGAACCATTTGAGAAAAACAAAAATTCTGACAGCTACTATATTATTTTTAATAAAAATAAGCAAATTTAAGAAAGCCATTTGAGTTCCATCCTACTGGTTGTTTCAGAGGCTCTTCTTCCTACTTCCAGGGCTAAGGAAGACAAGCAGAAGAAATCAATAGTCAGAACGCATTACCTGCAATATTTTTTTAGTTGTTTGGGAGCAGACAGATGGGGAAAAGGCAGAATGGAAAAACAGGAAGGCAAGAGTTCCAGTCATCTCACAGAACAAGTACCTTGAAACACAGGGTACCGCAGTGCGAGACGGCCAAAAAGTCCCATCTGGGGGACAGAGCAGAATTTTCCTGCAACAAATCCTAGATGCTCAGAGAAACTGCGCTGCAGCAAGCACAGAACAAGTCCCCGATCACAACCTGCCTGTCTGAAAAAGCATCAAGCATCTAATTCTATTACCAAGCAGAGCTGTGAAAAATGTTTCTCATCACAAAGTACAACGAGTTATCTTTGGCTACTTTTACTGGCTCTGTAAAAATGTGATAATGTAGGTATAAAAAAAAAAATAACATTGCCAAAGGAATTGTTGCAGGCAGATCGGTGCTGTCTAGAGGTGAGAGCACGGAAGCTGGGAGACGCAGAGTCTATTCCTGGTGCTGTCATCAGCTGGCGGCAGCATGCCCAGCAAGTGGCGTAACATTTCTCAGGCTCACGGGACTCATCTGTCACACAGGTATTGGAATCACAGCCAGCTCCATCCCTGGGGCGCTGCGCGACTCACGGAATGAACGACTGCAGGGTGCTTCTGAGACCTGTACGTACAAGTGCCACAGAGGTTGCAATAGATATTGTTATTTATCATTATTCCAGAGCAGACTGCAAATAGACATGTAAGTTAAATAACTTATCAAGGATTTTTGTTGTTGTTGTTTGCTTAAGATTTACAATCTTTTAGGGTTTAAAATCTTCGTATTAAGAAATTATTAGCTCTCCTGTTCACATGAAGGTTTCTAAAATTTATTTCAAATGGCAAAAGAAGTCCTACTATCACAAGGCTTACTAATTTTATGCAATATTTTCAATGTTATAGACTTAATTTAAACTGAGCGATTATTGCATTGTATACCCTTTTCCACATGCGAGGGAATGCTATGGGGGGGTGCCTGTTTCTCTGCTTCCAAACACATTTCCTCATCATGGCATCTTTATGTATACTACATTTCTATAAAAGGCAAACAACAACAAGTCACTTCACAATATTTTCAACACAAAATGCAAATTTGCAATTCCATAGATCAGTTTTCCCTAACAAGGGAATAAAATGGTAACACGCACCCACCCCATCAGAGACCATGCCAAACCTTTCTACTACCGTTGATGTTTCCTCTCCTCCTGTTTGACACCGGACCTATCTGCTTGGACCAGTTTTCTGTAATTCCTGTTCAAGGTACTCTTCATAGCACCCCAGTTTCACTCTGTATTAAACTATCTAAACTGCTGTTATTTACACATTAATTACATCGTTGACTTTCTTCTTCTTTTTTTTTTTTTTTTTAAAGTTTAAACCACTCTGGTGCTACCTTCTGCATTTATTCTAGTCTGGAGTTAATGCTATCAGATCCTTGGTGTTAATTTGTTATTTCAAGTCAATGTGGCTCCAAAGGAACTCAAGCAGGGTGATCCAGTTGCCTGATCAGGAACCGAGTTCTCATCACGTGCTGGTGTGGGACCAAATGAGTAACTCTCAGGAGTGAAGCAGCGCCCAGTGAGTTCTCTAGCCTCTTAATTTTCCTTGATCGCAGCACTTTTGGTAAAGTATCTCTCAGTGAAGGCTTGAGACAATTAATTAGGAAGCACCCTGGAGTGTGAACAACAGAGTATTACTGTCATTTGAAGCCAATCTTTATTAATCTTTCAAATTTCTGTTAGGAAAGGTTACATAAACTATGTTCTATTATATTATACATATTTGCTTTGGGTCTTTCTTCTTCAGGGGTATAAAACTTAAATGCAGAGGGACCCTTTTGCAATTTTTTTTAAACTCAGCTATTAAATATCATTTTACTAATAATTCACCCCCTTCTGCCAGCTGAGTGAGCACTTCAAAAGGATTAGAGAGGCTTTAGTTTAGGAATCAAAGAAGAAATATGGGGTCATTTTCCACAAAATTCTAATTTCATTTTGAAGCCTAGTAGGCACTACCAACCTGAAGGCAAGAGATGTTATAAAGAGTTTGATGTTTAAAGCATCTATACTGAAAAAGGCAGAAAAAGAAAGAGACCTTTAGCCTGGATGTCTCAGCTTTTCATATGGGTGGTTGACAAGCTGGGCTATAGGGTAAACCATAATGTGCCAAGCACCACAGAGCCTGGAGCCAAGACAGGGATAATTTCAGGCAAGACCCAGTCTCCAGAGCCAAAACCACTGGCCTGAAAGCTTTTCTCAGAAGGTTTGCTGTTCCCATCACTGCTGGGATGAATTTTAACTCATTATTGATCAAGAGAATTTTAAAATCAATTTTAATTAAATGAAAGATTTCTATCATGGCTTGTTCCATGTGGAAGTCACACAGACGACATATAAATATACGGAGGCAGATCATGCAGAGTAGATTTGTAGCAGTTTGGCTTCTTTCTCACCTGTTTAGGGCCTAAGTTATATCTGAAAGCAAATTTGTTACAGTAAATTATCTACCTGTTTATTCTGCCCTCTGCCCTCCCCCCCACCCTATTTTTGCCTTTGCTATTAGAATTTAGCCAAGACTGGCTTTTTTTTTTTTTTTTTTTTTTTTTAACCAAAGCAGGTATTTTAATTAGGTTTTCTGTCAAACCCAAGAATGACTGGAAAAAGGACAGGGGAGCCTACTACATGGTAACTACTGAAAGCCATGGCCTGCACAGCCCACCATGAACAGCCAAGTCTCAGGAGGGTGACGAGGAGGGCCAGTCCCTCAGCTGAGATTCAGTCTCAACAGACAACACTTCCTTCATATTTCAAACCACTAGTACTTCCAGGGCAGGCAGGCACTTCCATCTGCTGTGCAGGACATAACAAAATAAACTGTCTAATGAAAAGACTGCTCAACAACGTCAGGTAGTCAAGCAAAGCCACTTACTCCTTGCTGCACTGGAGGGAGCCTGAGAAGGCAGGTTGTGCCTCCTCCCGTGAGGAGTGAGTACATGCCTTTGCTCCCCCACGCCCTTAGCGAGACCGGGGACCATCCTTGAGATGCCCAAGTTTCCTCAGATTGCCCCACACAGGAGAACCAGGGTTTCATCTCGTTTCAGGAACAGTTGACGGTCTGACCTATAGACAGGCTCTGAGGGACCTCCACAAAGATCAATGGACTGCAGGCACGTACACCCTCGTGTGAAGCTCAGAAATAGCCAATCTGCATCTTTCAACACCTACATACTTTTAAGGCTCCAGTTCCTGGTGTTCTGCCTCAGGCAGAAGGTCATCACACCGCCAGTGCCTTGGGTCACGAGTTCAATCCCCAAGCTCAAGCTTAGGTTCAACTGAGGCTCCAAAATAAATCAATGGGAGGTAACTTTGTCATACACAGACGATGCCGTACAGACTCATGAGACTCCTGTATCACTTACCCCTAACATAAGGCGTTTCATGTACTACAGGCTTTACAATTATAAATTCATTAACATTAATTCTTTAGTCATCATACCAAGCTGTCTGAGTAGCACAGTCTTATCCCAGTTCTCTGGGTAAAAAATCGAAGGGCCAAAGGGTTAAGTGACTCGCCAAAGGTCAAAGAGAAAAATCAATGGGAAAACTGGAATTAGAACTTAAAAATACCCAATTCCTTGCTTTGTGTTTAATCCACTTTACCTCACCTAATCAAAGGTTACAAATAAAATAAGCAAGGTCCCACAAGGCTTCTCATAGCCAGAAGAGCTTTTTCAGCTGTAAGGTCTCTACCGAACCCAGTTAGAATCTACAAGGCTTCATTGTGTTTTCAAATACAATGCATGCTGCAGTAAATAGGTTATTTTACAACGTTGGCCCAGTTTTCAAAGTGGCCTCAATCAGTGTTGTGCAAAACATTCATGTCCAACCACAAAATTACAATCAGTCTTTGTTTGAATTCAGCTTGTGTCCCTGGCCAGCAGTGGTTAGTCCGAACTCTCGGGGTCTGTGAACTGTTAGTCAAAGGTTTTTTGCAACGTTTTTGCCCTGCCTGGATTTCTCTGAATATTTATAGGCTGCTGTTCTCCAGTGACTTTCATGTTCGAACAGTGTTGGCTGGTGGGGGTGGAAAGGAGATGTAAATAATGGGTAGTGTCACATGTTTTCCACTAGCCCCACTTGTTTTGCTTCCAGTAAGGGACACGTGTTGCAAGAAAACAACTGCAAGGCTTGACTGCGGGACATTTAAATTAGTATAACAGTATTTCTACACACTTGAATGTTTTCAAACATCCAGCTATTGTGAAATAAGCGTCAACTGTTTGGATATTCAAGCAGACCTGTGGAATTAAAATTTGTAGCATTGCTCAACATTTTAAGGGTGGGGATGAGAAATATCCCTTCAAAAACTCTTGACAAGGACTATGAAATACCAGCAGAAGGAATTAGCCTGAAAAACCCGTACCGTGTTTTACTCTGCAATCAATGCATCCCAAAGCAGGATCCGCAAAGTTTAGTCATCGCCGTGTGGCAACTCGTGCAGTGTTGATGTGATCAATGGAGAACATTGGGCACACGGTGGTTACTGTCACTGGTATTTACATAATACCAAATAGCATGAAGAAATCAGAAAAGCATGTGGATTTCCAAATAACTTTGTCTGCTGTGCGTAAAGCATGAACAAGACCTTACATCACACATATCTCCTGCTTCACTGGTCTCTTAAACATGGTATACTTTGTGCATAATGGGAGGGTTTACATATTTCTTACAGGATTACTTTAGTTCTGAGGCACAATGTGGAAGTATCTCAATTCTGATGAACCCCAAGTCCACAGAGATGGAGATTTGCCATCCTCTGTAAACAGGTCCACACATAATTGACTGTGCATGGAACCTTGGCTGTTAGACTGCTTGCTACTTAAAACATAAACACAAAGCCAATTTTGTATAGGAGGGAAATAAGCTGATGGCACAGGCTAGAACTCTTTTTGGAAATCAGGCCCTTGTGGGCTCCGTCTGTTCAAAACATTCCCAACAAGGGCTAAACAAAGAAATATCATCCTTTCTTGTGCTGATGGCAAAATATTCTTTATTCCAAAAAAAATTGATGAAACCATCTGTCCGTATAGATGACAATTCATCCTGACTGGAGATGTCTGCAAACCTCAAGTGGAAACTGCTGAAACCGTAAAAGTTAACTCTTGAAAAGACACGTCTAAGAAACAAAACAGAAGAGAGAAAGACAGCCTCTGAGCATCTAATGGGAACTGCCTACAGTGTCAATACACAAACGCAGTTATAGCTGATCCCCACACTAGTAACATAAAAGTTTGATGTTGACGCAAGCCCATTGTAAAATACCCAAATCTCTGAGGACTGCACAGAGAGTTGCTTCCTCCGAGCACAGTTTTTTTCCAAGAGACTTGCAGTGATTCCTGTCTCCCGCCAGGACAAAAATACTAGGAAAACTGTCTGGATTATGGTATTTGTGTACTTTTATATAAATCTGTTCCAAAATCTAAAAGTGTACAGGGTCATAAGAGGGCAAAATACAAGGAAAGAGTATCAAATAGGCAATAGAATTGGTTTTGTTTTGCTTATTGTCTTTTCTTTCCCCAAAGTTTCATTACTTTTAGTGTAACTCTTATGGCGAAAAGAGATGGATTTCCAAAGCTGGCCACTGAATGCTCCTTGCCTGATGCTCATAAAACTAACTGGATAATCGAATTAGAGGTTCACAGAAATGTTCTATTAATGCAGACTATATTTGGTTTTCCCTGGCAATTTTGAATAGACTGTTTGTCCCTACAGCTTTTCAGTTTTGACTGAAAAGAGAAATCTTTTTGCTTTGTAGCTATGATGAAAAGACAACCTTTTCTATGAAAACTACTTTTTTTTTCTTTTAACAAGATCATTCCTTTAGTAAAAAATTAAATTTTCCATGAAAAAACTCACAGTAGATAAAAAGTCTTTCATTGTTTCTTGCTCTTTGCTAATTCACTTTTAAGTATATGAGAGAGGGAAGGATCTTTCCAGTTTTTGTTGTTCTGTCCATCCTTCCTCTATTTGAACATAAGAGGATTTCAGCATTCATTAACACTGCAATACAGACTGGCTGAAACCTGAGCAGTGCAGCATATAGAGTAAAACGCAGTTATATTACAATGACCTTTCATGATTATCTTGTACTCTGTCACAAGTTAAATGAGGTCATTACTGATGTTACTTGCATTCCTCTTCCTTGGCCCATGACTTCAAAGACTAATGGGCCCCTTTTGTCACTGAATTCTTGTCAAAATGTTCAGTCCAATCAGGCCCCTAATAACTGCATGCAGGGTAACATTCACAGATGAAAAGAACATGCAGACACATGCCTTATACATAATTAATCCTTCCAATGAACTTCATGAATTTCAAAATTACACAAAATGGAACAAATCCAACAGATAGTCTCCTGTGGGCATATGAGGTCACGCATCCTGCTAGGAGGGCGAGAAAGCGTTATTCTAACATGGATACCCAGCAATGACTCACACAACCTCATTCACTGATTTATTTTCTCTTCCTGCTGTCATCTGTATAGCTAACCTGAGGTCTGACAATATTAGTCAAGATACCAAGAGATCTGTCGACCATTCCAGAAAATGAACACCCAAAACTATCGCTGGAGTCAAAAGAAGTCCAAGCCTTGCTATTAGCGCTGCCATCATCAAGGCGGCAAATTCTGTATCTAGTTATTCACACAATCAAGAAATGTGATTTCTATCCAGAAAGCTTTCCCCCCTGCAAATAACAGTATTGGGAGTGGGGGTGGGGTGGAAGGAAGGAGTCGTTCTTGGAAGCATGTAAAAGTAGTGGCTGACAATTTTCTTTCTAATGAAATGTTTGCCTAATTCGGTCCTGGCAAGGCCGTGAACATGTGGCAGCCACATCAAAAGCATGGGCACTGGCACGGAGAGCAACGCGGCCTGAAGTGGTTTTCTGTGCTGCTACACGCCAACTCTGTGCTCAAAACCCAGCTCTCACACTTGCGTCTGTCGCCCAGGCACTTATTAGCATGGCGTAAACTACCAGTTTTGTTGTATTTGTTCAGAATCAATGACATGAACCTAGTCTCCCAATAACAACATCAGGTTTTTCCTCCTCCCTCTTAGTTCCACCTCTATCTCTCCGTTACTGATGGGCATCAAAACATGACAAACATATACAAATATTTTACATTGACCTTTCCCAAATTTTATGGAATTTGTTTGAAAAAAAAATAGTTTTTTTTCACAAGCAGATAAAAATGTTCTAGAAATCTCAATATTTTCAATATAGGAAGACATTATTCTCCATCCAGCTCTGTGTATGTCTTAAAGCCAACACACATACACAAGTGTGAGGCAAAAATCAAAGAAAACATGTAAGAGAAAAAAACAAAGTGGAAAACAGTCACAAAACCAGCTTTATGCACACGAGAATTTTAGAAGCTGGATTTCTTGTAGGCAAAATAGCAGGAATTGATTTCTGAGACAGATTATCATAGAAAAGGAAAACTCAAAAGGTCAGCAAGTTCTTCCCCTTGCACAACAGTTGGATAAATATTTCAAGACCACTCCTGATTGATTTCTATCTAATTTGTTGCTAAGAATGTACAGTGAAGGAAATTCTAAGCCTCCTTGGATGCATCTTTCAGTGCTTCATAAGGTTCATCATTTAATTTTTCCTAATATCTTACATAAATCAACTTGCAACTTTGCAGTAATTGAATCCAATTACTTTTTTACTTATTCCATCTGACACAGAGAAAAAAATCAGTGTTTTCTTTATAAGACGTTCTTACATACAGCGAAAGTAACCACCTCCTAATCTCCACATATGGTACTCTTGCAAATATGTACCAGAATAAGATGTCTTTTTTGCAACCACATACCATACTTGCCTCATCTTCAGGCTGAAAACTTTTACAAATTCCACATCCTTTTCTGCAGTTCCACCGACTTGCCAGCTAATCACGTATTTCTCTCCTCTCAGTGTGACACTTTGCATTTGGCTTTACTGAATTTCAGTGTCTTAGTTTTAAATATTTCTTCTAGTTATCAGGAAGTTTTGAATCCCAGCATCATACTAAAGGACATCTGCAGCCCTTCCCAGCTCACTCTTTGCAAATCTCATACTTCATCTTTTAAATACATAATCCCAGATACTAATAACAATGTTCACCATATGTGAACCAAGCACAATTGGCTACAAAACCACTCCTTTGATATACCCTCCAAGTCTGACATCACACCTTTTAAAATCATTAATTTAATGTCCATTCCCATCCCCAGTGCCACCAGGTACCTATTTTATGGTCCCTTAATCTTTACCACATTTTCCTCCTTTGCCTACAAAGATACACTGTCAAAAGTCTCACTAGAATTGGGACCTATCGAATCTATTTTTTTTTTCTCCTAACCTACTGAACTGGTTATCCAAGAAAGAATGAAAAATTGGAGAGTCACTACTTATTGCACTTGCTGTAGAATGTAGGTGTTTAGCTGAAAGGGCAATCCCTACAAGTTACATCTATGCACTTACATTTTGCAACTTATTCATCTCACCCGAGTCATTCAGGCCCTGCTACCAGGTACCTCTGTCCCAAAGCACCAGAAGCAGCCCTATACGGTAATTCTGCCCTGAGCATTCTTAAACAGGTACCAACAGCATTGTGTTTAGTGCAAGGCAACAACCACAGCTCTGCTCAATGAAAAACACGGCGTGGGGAGGACACATTCATAACAGCAATAGCATATTTTTGTGTGCTTGTCTTGAGGCAGAAGTACTTACCCATGAGTTAGGAAACATGGGCTGAAGACCTTTTTCACTCAGAAAAAATTCAAGCCCACATCACTAAATGATTATAAACTCAAAGGCGAAGGATGAGCCATTTAAAATAGACACCTGCCACTGGAAAACAGTGGAATGCACAGAGCAACTGTCAAAGCAAATGATGGAAGTTGCGTTTTAGATGGAAGCTGCATTTCAGGAGTCAGGGGGCTCAGAAGGACAGTCTTAAAATAAATAAAAAAAGAAAGAAACAGTGTTATAGTGAGATGCTTCTGTGTCCCATTTCAGTACCAAAATGTCTAAGAAGCTGTAATAAAATTTAAAGACCATTCCTGAAAGAGAGATGGTGGAAACTCAGCATGGGAAGAGCCTGAGATAAAAGAATTCTGTTGGAAAGATTATTTTGCAGAGAGAAAGCAATGGCACATAACTTTCTCCAAAAAAGGATACAGCTTCCACTCCTAATAGAAATCACAGGAACTGGGTTTTGTATGCACAAACCAGTTAAAACTATATATTTTGTCCTCAACAGTTAAAAGAACAGAACTATAATCTGGAGTAACCACACATACATTTGCCCTGCAGCAATGGTATGTCAGTACAAGAGCCTTGAAAACAGTAGTTTATAGTAGTCTGCACTTAAACTTGAGGTTTTCAGTTTCTCAGTGGTTAGATCCAATTCAGACAAATAAATTCAGAAAACAAACAGCAAAATACGTAAAATTGAAGCAGCAGAGAGGTTAACACACTCCATAGTTATTGGATTTGTCACCATTACAAGAAAAAAACAAAAGTCTGCTAGTACTACATTTGGGAAGTAAGGTTTATAAAATTGACTCCAACTGGCTATGACACTTCACTAGAAAAGGATGTTTTCAAAATAAAAACCACCCTCCGTAGAAAAGAGATAGAAGGTCATAATCCTCCCAGAGGAGCCATAAACAACCCAAGATAAGGGCAGGGAATTTGCTGGAAGCGTGCTCTCACGCTCAGCCCGACGGACTGTTCTACTTGTTGTCCTCTCCTGCAGATGTAACCTTGAAGAATACAGTCATGTGCCGCTGACTCATGGCAATGCTTATGAAAAATAAGCAGAGGGGTTTTTTCCTCTGCATCTTGCACTTTATCAATCATCTGCTTTAATTCATACAGAAACTCCTGATCAGTTGCTGAGAACATACAAGGCCAAGTCCGGACTCCATTGGTATATACGACAGATGCCTGACCTTCAGATCCTGAAGCATCTTCCTGAATTTATAGGGAGATACTTGCACGCTTTGGCATGAGATTAGCATTGTCTGTGGGCACCTTCCTAAGTAGCTCAACTAAAACTCTCGTCTTGTTGGTACATACAAACTCCACTCCAGACATGGATCTGCAATTTTAAAATGGGCAACCTGTCGTCATGAGGCTGGGGTAGCAGAAGAGATGAATAAATCACTGCAAAACAAAATTCTGGAGTGAATGAAACCAGACCACATGACAACCATTAGATAATCCAGCTACCCTCAAATCACTGTCCCCAACCCGAGCACCTCCTTGTGTCTTTGATGCCTAGGAGCCCTCAACAGCTAGTAACAGGTTTTAGAGGAAAACCGCTTCCACACCATTCAGTATCCTGATGAAGCATTTCACTTCAGTATTTCAAAAATGAAGTGCCAGTCTCTGCACAGATAAATTTTGTTATTGGGATTCTATCAATAAACTTCATTTTGCTCCATCTCAGTATCTTCCATCAAGGAATATTGGCCTTAGATCTGGAAGGTCAGGTCTAATGACAAGGTAACATTTTACAGATATGTTGAGATGATCTAGGAAAAAAAGCATCTCTTAACAGTTTGAATGTGGAAACCTTGACTTTAGCAGTTGTCATTTTTAAGACAAAAATGATACTTTTTAAAAACTGTACTTCTCAGAGATTTGAAAAGATGAAGGCAGGCCAAGACAAATCACTAAATGTTTAAATTCTATTTTGAACACCAATACCAGCAGAGCATTTTTCTGAGGGGCTGCATATAGACCTTAGATCATATTATCTCCAGAGACAGATTATCCCTTCTGCTGTCCCTCTTTAGTTAATCTTTAAGGTTAAGCAAAGAAGAGGATTAGCCCCTCGGTTTCCCCAGAGACCCTTTCAAACTGCATTCCAGGGGACCTCAGGGGACTTGTATGTAAAAAGAACGCCAAGATTCAACTCAGAAGTATAAGAGTTTCAAAAGACTTTTAATGGGGCCATAAAAAAAGCACGCCACTATACACAGAGATTTACCAGCACTAGTCCCGTGCCTGTTTTCCACCCACAGATTCACATGAAAATCTCAGGAGCCTGTATAGGAGACAGTGGCTATTAGGCAACTATTTAGCTTTTTGTACTATGTTTATTTTGAGTGGAGAAGGTCATGTCACATAAGCAGTGACAAAATTACAATCTGGGAGTTTTGTCAGTACAACTCCTCTTACACTAGTGACTCTTGCTGGAACAGCTAAATCAGCCAAAAATCACAAACCAGCCCATCTCTGCCCATCACGTCTCTGTTAGCAGATGTCAGTACTGCAGCAAGGGCTCTGTTTGCAGAATTATAAGCATAGGTTTTCTGTTACAGAACACAGCCCTGAAACAATCTGCAATTGCCTGCAAAAGCCCTGCAATCAACTCAAGAGTCAGAAGCTATAGAATAAAAAAAGTAAAAACAAAAAAAGAAAGTGACTAGCTCTTTGTTTCTTGGAATTTCCCTAATGGTACCAGGTTAACTTTGGAAGTAGCCACATGGAACAAAGGTAGAGAATGAAAGCCTCCCAGTTTAAATTGTCAACATCTTGATACCCCTTGGCAGGGATGTAACATTTACAGAACCCAAGAACTGGAGGCCATTCAGTTGGAAACTCGCATGTGAGGCTAAATTCCTGCCCACTTGTATTTGAGAAAAACCTATGTGAATATTTATTTATTTGAGAGCTGGGCTTAGTTTTATCTTCCAGGCCAAGTGCTAGTGCTCCTCATTAAGTTCTGCCTCTCAAAATTCCTCCTGCAATTACAGGTAAATCAAACCCTGTTCCCTCCCTGTCCTTAATGTTGCAAGCAACACTCAGCTAAACTGCTTTAATGCTCCGCTCCAGGCCTCCTTCTGCAATGGAGGGAAAGGATGCAACATCTACCTGTCTATGAATAAAGAATTAAGCTATTAAGGTTTTCTCAGTTTTCCGTAAAGTCTGAGACTGGGCACAGTGGGGACAAAAAGAACAAAGAGGTTTACTGGAACGCAGATAAGTATTTACTAACAGAGAGAGGAGGGTGAGACAAATATCACTTGTGCAGATCCATGAAACACAGACAGGCTTTCATTTAGCATAATGCTCTATAAACAAGGTTATGAAGTAGCACAGCTGGATTTATTAGCTTTTAGACCTCATTCACTGTTTTGAAAACTAAAGTGACTCTTGTGCACTCGATTAAAGGAAACGTTACAATACTAAGCAAACACAGTATTCTTTGTAAGTATTTTAGAAATTCTTCCTAGAAAATAAAATAGACTTTCTAAGTCTACTCTTTCTAAAGCAAAAAGAGGCTCCCAAACACAGCCAGCTTAGCTGTTCTACAAGTTACTTTAACAGCCCTCATCTTTCTGAGTTTCGGCAGAGCTCAGAAAGAAAAAGGCCAATTTATCTCTTCGGGAATTCAGCTTTTTCAACCTTTTCCCAGAATAGGAGGGCACCAAAAAGGTATGAGGGAGGAAATACTAGGAGCTCCGTCTCACGTACTTTCCTATATAAAATGACTTCTGTGAAATGTGTTTATGAAGGCTACATACTGGTCTTGCTACACCCCTCTCTGTGTGCTTTAGCCCCAGGCCGTATGAGAAACCTAGCCATTAGGAAACATTAGGTTCAGGGCTCAGCATGGCCCCAGGACACGCTATCCAGACTTTAGATACTCTCACAAGACAGAGGAAGCAGAAGTGTCAAAAGCGAAAAATCCCTCCTCCTCACAAACGCGCAGAGGTGAGTTTCCTAGTTCACTGCTAAGCAGCAACACGGCAGTCCACTAATCTCATTTACAGTGATAAAACATTTGCAATCAATGCATTTATCCCAAACTGAGATCAGCATAACTCAAAACAAAGCCGACACGGTCTGTTTAAGATAACAGTGATGAAAATTCATTATGTCAAATACCACCGGAATGAAGAACTGTCAGTAGAGAGATCCCAGGAAACCTAGGATCTGAAACGCCTTCTGATGGTGGCTTTTTGCTTTTACTTCCAAGGATAATTAGCCTTCTAATTCAGGTGAATTACTTAGTGCCTAAAGGTCTGGTTCTGCAAAAGCTTAAACTCTCCTCCCTCCCCCTGCTGTGTTTATGACCCTCCCCTTGTGCTTGTCTGAATTTGCAGTGAACCAATTCAGGGAGCTAAACTAAAAGAAAATTAATCGTACAAAAAAAAAAAAAAAAAGCCAATAGATTGCTGCCAGCTTAGCTCCTTGAAGCACCTCGCCAAGCGCTTGACCTGATGCAAGAGAGGAGGGCACCCAGGGCTGCCCGTGTGCGTGCAAGGAGGGAGGAGCGGGAGGTTTAAACTGCTGGGAACCAAAGCTCAAATCAGGTGGGATGAATCCAGGCCACGTGATTCTTCCAGAGATCATCTTAACATCAGACTGACTTTATAAGGTAAACTGAATGCTCTATAGATACATATGCGCATATAACCCCTCGTGCAATTTTGATTGCGGTTGGTACATAGGGCTTTACACATTCATCTAGATACCACAAAATGCACATAAATCACTAGTTTACATAAACAATGTAAACTTTATTTGCCAAGGAGTTTTTGGATTGCCTAAAGAGTTTAGGTGAAATACATTCCACACTTCAGGTTTTATTAGAAGCAAAACAAAAGACTTGTTTTCTTAAAAGAAGTTGTCTTTTGTAAAAGCTATAACCAAAATAAATGTGTTCCTATTTTTTTAATAACATTGTGGTTTAAGCAGCATTTCTTCAAAGATGTTCTTTTCTGGTATTTGAAAACACACATTCTGGATCACTAGATCCAGATTGGATATTTAGGACTGAAAATTTATGGGAAATGGGCTAATAAAAATGAAATTAAACTTTCATTGCCAAAATAAATAAATAAGTAGAAGGAGACATTAAAAGATAGAAAACAGCTGTGGGGCAAAATATATTGAAAACATGAAAGGGTTAAACAAGTGCAGGATAACTTCAATCACCTGATGCAGGAACAAATAGGCATAAACTAAACAAGAACATTTCAAAGATGAAATGGATAAAGAAAGAAAACCATCAGAAACCACAGAAACAAAATGAAACCAAATGAAACGTTACAGGGAGTAGCTCAGATTACCTACAGGTGGAACCATGCTGTGGTGAAGTTCACCTGTCCCTCATCATGGCACAGAGAGGGTAGATCCCTGGGTGCTTAAAAAATCAAAGTCAGTTATGGGTCTTCAGTTAGGTACTTAAATTCAAGCCCTAGTTATTACTTCTGTAAAGTTTCTTTTAAACATTCTAATTCTGAGCTCAGTTTATGACACCTGCAACTTTGACATAAATACCTTCTGTACAATTTATCCCAGTGCATCAAAATCAACCCTCCAAACTATTGCAAGAAGCAATCTGAAACCCAAAGAGGTAAAGCAGTTGAAGAGCTGCAATTTGCAGTGGCAAGTCATGAATAGCTGCCGGTCCAAAATAACGTTTCAGTTAGGGCCTCTACTGGATAAATACGCACAGGGAGAAGTCTATGAGTTGCAGAATTCAAATATAGTCAACTTTAGCTTTTGAACGCTTGCTTAGCTCCCGTATATTTGAAGGATGATATCCAATAATGCCATTTCTGAAGTGCTGTCAGATGTAGAGCATCCTTACTCCAGCAGCCCTAACAGGAAGATGTTTAGTATCTCTTCTCATCTCCCATTCATCTGGGGTTTTAATATACACAAGCGCAGTCTGGTTGCCAGGAAAGCAAAGAAAAGGTCAACAAACTCCTTTGCTGCAAGTTAGTTTGTCAAACTCCATTCTTGGCAGCATGACTTTACATGTTAATGTGAGTGTTTGCCTCTGTGTCAATAGCCCCTATTGTGTGCATTTGTAACACAAGATTTATGGTAAAGCTTGCAACATTTTTCAGGCATAATAAGCGTTTATTCACCATCCCAGGTCTATAAGCAGAAGCCTGACAAGTAATTATTGACACATTGTGCAGAAATAAAAGCAGTGGGCGAGCTGCTGTTGCGAATGGCAGCGTGGGTAGGGGGAAGGAGGGGCTGTGTCAAAGGAGTGACAGCCTTGGTGCCCAACATTGTCAAAGCCGACGTTGACTTGCACTGTTCTGTGTGCCTGACTGTATTTGTGCTCCCTGTCACTTGGGTGTGACATGCCAAAATATGAGGAGCGCTCCTTTTCTCATGCTAATGCTTTGTAATGACAGCTTTGTGATCCCCCGGGCTGTGTTAGCGCTCAACAAGTCAAGGTGTGACAGGCAGCAGACCCCTTTGTCAGCGGGCGCTGTACTGCCCTCATCAAACACCATATTTCTCCACGGATTAAAACGGACCTAACGCCGGAGGGAATGCTAGCACCCTATTAGCATCACTGAGCAGACATACGGGGATATCAACTGTACGATATCAACTGTACATGTACCTGTACGACAGCCCTGAGCAACATGTCCCCTGGTTGCCTGCCACGCTAACTTACATTACTGTGTTTATCATGGAGCTACGTGCCACCATTAGATGAGAAAGAGATGGAATTTGAAAAATCTACTCCCAAGTCATTTTTCATGAGCTGCTTCCCTCTTTAGGGTTCAAAGTTGCTTTTCTCTGTTGCACAGGGAACAACTTGTTAGCTTCAAGCTAAGCCTCAGAAAGCTATGCAGCGGTTTTATTGCGTTTTAGGGAAACTGGTAAACTCTGCCGAGGATTAATTCGGCCTCTGAACAGCACAAGGTATCACCAGACAGGATTAGGATGTATTAGCGAAGCAGCGTGAAGGAAGGTTGCACGACGCCTACTTATGTTATACTTGGCTGTAAAACTGAAAGTCGCATTAGCACTAATTTCATCCAAAAAAACAAAGCAGCCCTAAAACTGTGCTTTATATGTGCAAGTCGGGCAGGAAAGGACAGAGTTTAGGCTGCCTCAACTAAGCAATGAGTTGGCTTCATGGGATTTGCAGTTTGCAAATGGCTTGGAGAAGTACATGAGCTTGGCTACTTACATGAAGTTTATCCAAATGATCCAAAACTCAATGATCAGCAAAGCTGGGCTAGGAAACTTGCCAGAGCAGGCTTTTTCACAAGATTTATGGTGCTTCCTGCTTCTTGTTCCCAGGCATAACCAGGAAGCAAGCTGGGTAAAAATGGAAAATATTTTTTAGAAAAGTTATGAATCTCTTTTTCAAAGGTCAAAGAAGTTCACGGTAAAAATTTTATGTCAACTTTCAGATCTTTTTTTCTTTCTTATCCAAGTTTTACCCAGCAGCTGAGTGATGGATTATTAATACGAAATGTTAATGGTATTGATGAGAATGACAAAGAACAAATTAACTACAGTGTACAATGAAAGCCACAATATTAGAAATTGCAGGTTATTTACTGTAATTATTTCTCATCCTTGTGACACCACTGGAACTAAGGATCCAACATTAGGCACCACTAGGCATGCCAACATTAGGCATCCCAAACACAAAATGACAATCTAGTCCCTACAGCTTGGTCCAAGATTTGAGCACACCAAGCATGGGGGGATAAAGGGGAGAGTGGGGGGTGGAGAGGGGGACTTGAATGAAAATTATTTTATAGCCTGAATTCTGGCATCACAGAGGTTGAGATTTTCAAAGCTGTCTACGACATCTGGAGACCATTGCTCTCCACAGAGGTACCACCATCTCCTGAATTCACAGAGCTGCGTTATAATCTTTTTCCTGCTCTATCACCCCACACGTCAGATGCAGCTGAACTATGATCTGCTGAGCAGCTGAGTCAGGGAGGGAAACGCAACGGTCCTGCACAGCAGGAGCGATGATGCTCAAAGGACACTGCTTGAAGGTACTTGCCCAGCTGCAATGCAGAGTTGAAGCCCAAACCTACCCCAAAGCCCAATGAAGCAGACAGCCATTCCTGCCATGTGATTTAACCCAGTCTTGCACGTCTCAGATACAGGAAGTTCAGGTGTCTGCACTCACATCAAGCCTGAAGAGCATCCTTAACAGCTTGAAAAAAACCCGTTCTTTGGCTTTAACTGTGAGGAAAAGCAACGGTTTTGCCTTCCCCCTTCAATATGCACATACGATTACATTAGCAAAGGTTATCCAAGAGAATCTGCAGTTTTGCATTCCCACTCCTTGCTTTACCCAATAAATCAAGGTTTCTGTAAAAGCTCTTTGGCTGTGTTCTAGTACCATGTGACATATCTCCCTGAGACGGGCAGAGTATTTGTGTTTGAAAGCAGTTTTAGGTGCTGATCAAAGCGTTGAAAAGTCTAAAAACTTGTTTATTTTCCTATTTCCTATTAGATGATTCATTAGCTCCTGGGGAATTAAAATACCTGCACAAATTTTGATTTAGTCTGAGGCTGGATTCAACTGGTTTGCACAAGAAGAGCTTTATAAAACTTCAGCCAGATTCACAGTCTGAAGAGTTTGAACAAAGCAGCAATCTCCAGAGACCGATGCAGGTTAGAAACAAGCACTCCATCCACTGCGGAGCCCAAGTCTCTTTCCGTATCCAAGGGCTGACCTGCATTTTCTTCTGCTCTTTCAGTCCTCACTCTTGACTAGAATTAGCCTAAATCCAATGGTTTTTCCCTGCTTTCACTGCCGATCCTATTATTCTTCTAACTTCTGAAATCCTCTCTTTTGCAGCAATATGTTCTGATCTTTGCAAATAAGAACTTGCAGTGAACTATTAGCTGTGCCTGCTGTTTCCACTCCAGTACTTCCACACACAGAGAAATTCATTTGAGGGCCCTAGAGGGCCTGCACTGATATTTGCACCTTTCGTTTTGCTGACATCTCTAATTACCCTCTAACTTTTAGGTTTATCTTTGTCTTCATGGAGCCTGGCCTCCACAAGAAAAATCAAAACAAATTAAGTGCCATTTCCTTCTTTCACCTCCTTTTGCGTGCCTGTCTTCTTTGCCCTCCTTAAGTCTGAATTTCCTAGATAACATGTCTCAAATGCTAGAGATTTCAGATGGGCCAGGACCACAGGCCTCTAACTCCTGACACCTGTAGATTTTCTTGGAGAGGAAATGGCAGTAATGAAGAGAAACTGGCGTAAAACTCAGCGGGAGTAATATCATCAAATAGAGCTCATCTGGCCAGGGCCCATCAGAAATACAAGATTCTGCAAATCTCCAGCAACTAATCAATGTGCTGATACAAATCTGCTTTCAGCCATTTGGAACTGCTCTGTTCAATTGCCCTGTTACTAGATACTCATTTTACATTTCCAATAAGACCCAACTTTGCAGCTAAACCTGCCTCCACTCTGCCTGGAGGAAGGCAGGTAAGGGAGGGGATGCAGTGATGTGGGGCCATGCTGGCCCGGGGAGAACTCACTCTGGTTTCAAGGGCTCCAGCACAGCCTGTGGTTGCAGTTGGTTAGTGTGGTATTTGTCAGAAACCAAAATTTTTGGTAAACAGACAGAGGATATTTGCCACATAAATTGTGCTTTAATCAACAAGAGAAAACCTTTGATTTTGCTTGATCTATTTTCATTTCATTAATGCAAAGATTCCTGGACAAGAGGATATTTCACTGTGTTACTGGGAGTACTGCTGTTCGCAAGGCATGTGTCAACACTAAAACAGGCTGGAAACAGAATGAGAGGCTTCTGCACTCATGCTGTCACAATCAAATTTCACCTTGGGCCTAGCAGGCGATTCAGAATTACCAATTTTAATCAAAGACATTATGCCTCAAAGGCAACTCACCCTGCCCGTGCGCAGGGAGAGGTGCTGCCCAACATGGGAACCTCCAGCACGCCATGCCAAACACACAGTCTGCCGCTTCCTTTTCCTGTGAAACCATTTGGAACATCTCTGCCGCTTTTTTTTTTTCACCCACTCTTAAAAGTGATGATATTGATGGATGGGTAAGGTCCTGCTTGTGGCAGCCACGAGATACACAAACATACCGCTCAGTGAGGGTAAGCCTGTGATGTCTATACAGTAGTGCTAATGTTTTAGTCCATTGTTAAGGGAGAAGCTTTCCAACACGCTGACAGGGTGCAGCTGCCAAGCTCTTTGGAAGCGGTTCTGTTTCCTCTCGGCCGTAGTCTCCCTGGGGAACAGCAGCACGGTGAGCTGACATCGACAGCCACGCGGACTCGAGGGCAAGAAGCAGGCTTTCCAATTAATAGAGATTTGCAGGGAATTTTGACAAATGTGTCCATCTATTGTCCAAGACATCAATAGAGCTGAGGTGGTACGAAGCGGGCAGAGAGCTGCCTGTCACTGTTAGGGCAGGTGATGGATAGCGATGTCTGCTGGGCTGCCCTGCAGGACTGGGGTGGGGAGAAGGGGATGCAGGAGGGTGCGATGTCCACGGTACAGGCAGCTTTGGCGAATAGCGCATGTGGCCATTCACCTACAGCAGCTAAAGTTTGGCTTTTGGTTTTTAAATTGCAGATTTAGGCCCAAGGCCCAAGGAACATTACACAAAGCGTGTATTTAGTCTGCCTGGGCTTAGGCATCAGTTTAAACCATACAGATGTTATTTTAAACTCCAGTGCTCACAAGCAGTATTATGTTTGCTAATCATTAACAGAAGCCTGCAGCTGAACACCGCATAGAGTTTCTTCCCTCCTCTGGAATTTGGTGATGCCAAAAGTCACCATCTGCATCACCATGGTGCCCTGCTATACACTGTAAAAATACACAGGAAAAGCAAAGCAAGGCAAGCTTTCCCCCAAAAGCTATGGCCTCCATAAGCAAGAGAGATGTGCAAGAGGGGATGCAGAAGTCAAGAATATTTGCAAACCCGCACAGTGGGAGGAGAATCAAGAACAACACCCAGGTCTTCCAAATCTGAGGTCAAACCCATGCAGTCATGTGCACACAAATGCACAAGCATGAATGTACATACAGTACAGGTATATATACACATGTATTCCTAGACAAAAGTTAAATTAAAATCAAATTTGGATTAACATTGGGTAATTATTGACATATTGAAGTAATTTCTAAATCAATCTTAAGAAAGTTCAATGGCTAGGTTAAGCTAAAAATAAATCCAGACAAATTATGATTCATTATATATTTAAAGTATCCTCCCAACTTCATCTCTGCCCTGGAGTGATGCAAATTGCTTTGGTTAAGGCATTTTAGTGTTTTGGGCCAGACTTCCTAATGTCTAGTGATAACATTTTTTTTAAAAAAAAATTTCCTAATTTGAGTGGGTCTGGTTCCAAACTTCTTCGTACTAGGTTCACATTGGCGACTAACTTTTCAATACTTTTTTTCAGTTTCCATGAAGACTGAAGTCAGTTGTTGGTTCATATTTCACACTTGGGAATGACAGGATCACCACAAAACAGCTATCTTGCACATACAAATATTCTGGCCTGGAAATATTCTGGTCTAATCCAACACTTCCTATCAGAGCTTTTTGGTTTGGGTGTGAGTTATCACAGTGATTGCTCCATTACTTCAGCCATGGGGAGCCCAAAGAGGACCCGTTACATAGCACTGAAGGTCATCTGGTTTACAGGTAAGAGCCACTTGAGCCTCCAGCCAGACCTCTATGAGCACGAGAACAGACGTTCTGCCAACTGCAGAGGGAGGGTCTATAACCCAACAAAACCAGAGCCAGCACAGCCTGGCTGGCCTCGCTGGTTTTGAGGGGGCCTGGAGAATAATTTAGGCACGTAATCAGTCAGTCCTAAGCCCTGCCTTATAGTAGTATATGATCATGATTTGAGCAATCACGGCAGACGTAAGTAGAAGCAAGTATTTGTGTCAGGAGGAGGAAGATAAAGTGTCCAACCACAAATATCTAGTGGAGAAAGTGATATTCCAGTTTCTTTACTAACGCACTGCTTTCTCAAGTAAAGAAATCCATTCTGTCAGCCCTATAAGCCCTTTTTGTAGACCTACACTGTTGTCAAGCCTCATTTCCCCATTCCTTTTAATTACACAACACTGCAATTTAACATTAATCAGCAAAAGGCCTCGCAGAGAGGCAGCCATCTTTCAGGGTAACTTTGAAGGGTTATAAACTTGCAAAGACCAATTTTATCAATTCTGTATGTAACACATCTCAAGTTAGGAGCCTTCCAAGTCCTGCCGAGCTATTCTATTTTGCAGAAAGCAAATGACTTTGAAACATTCTCTTAATCTGACACAGTTACCTGGCATTGATTTGCATGCAAATATAATAAAGTGGTATTTGCAGTTAAATACAAGATCTCTCTACCCTAGTTGTCATGGAATTGGTTTCCTCCTAGCAATCTTTTTTTTCTTTAAATAAAATTATTCTAAAAATATTTTAGCATGTAGCAGATCCTTGCTGAACAGGCCAGGCCAGGCCAGTGAGTCTTGGAAAGGGAAATGGTACCAGGCAAATCACTTTGGCTAATGTAATCTGGACAGATGAACAACTGATCTATCTTTAGGCTTATCCAGTTTCCATCAAGTTCAAAATAAGGGAAGGTAAAGCAAGGACATCCTTCTCTTCTCATCATTATACGTTTACTTTATTCAGCGCAGCCTTCCCCTCATGACTCTATGGAAATATATATTAAATAGCCTAAGTTTTCCAACCATAATAATTCACTTGTAAACTTCTAGGAAATTCCATTAGTACAAGCTCTCTTTTAATTTATCTTCACAACATCTGGTGAACACAACAGTATCGCTCGCAAAAAAAAAATCCTTTCAAGTTGAACTTCTAGTAGGTTTTCAGGGAAGATGGAGGGACACAGTGGGAGAGCTGAACACTGAGCAGCACACAGCAAAAGTTGCAAATCACCCCAGGAACGCCAGGACGATTAAAACCACTTCATAACTTTTTGTCTCTGATTTATGACAGCTGATAGCATAAGGAAACAGCCTGATTGGTCAAAAGTAGTACAAAGGGTCAGTTTTGCTCCCATTGAAATCATTGACAAAACTCCCCTTGTCTTCAGTAAGGCGTATTTTAGATTCTAAGTCTTGTTGATGGCGTGCTTTGAAGGTTTTGCCATAATGCCTTCCTTTACAGCCTTATGCTCCTGAAAACACCCACACACAGACAATATACATGGTGGGACTGGGCGAACTTCCACTCCACCCCTAGTAGTATTGCACAATTGTCCCAGTCCTGTACTACTGTTAATTGACCACCTCTGTGTTAACGGTTTTTTCACTACAAAAATAATTTATTCATTATTGCTAACTTAACCCACACCAGCCTGAGGAATTCCAGAGTAACAGCACAATTCAAGCTTACATCTGATCCAACCTCCCAGCTGCAAAAAAAGGCAACAGCTTGGCGTTCCACACAGTTCCTTTAAAAACCACACTAAAATGATACAGAAATATGAATTAATGTTTTTCTGCTTATCTGGTCCTTCAGTAGTTGTTCCGTCTTCCTGGCTAGGACAGTTCTATATACATTTAAAATATCAATCTAATCTGCCCAAAGAGCTATTGATTTATCAGCTCCATCTCGGTGTCGCTATTGAATCTCTTCAGAAATCTGCCAAATATGTCTATCCTTTCCACTACTCCTATCAGTCCTCAAGCCTCAATGTCAGCTCATCTATTGATCCAAAAGCAGTTCTGGTCTTCCAGTCTACTACCTCTCTCTCCTTGCTCCATATTGTAGATGCACTCGTAATTGGTGCATAAAATTTAAGGGCAATACTCGCAATCCCTCCCCAACAACACTCAACTTAGCAGTCCAATTCCCCAAATAAAACTTATGAAATGAAACCAATGGGGGAGAATAACTTTTAAAATATACGTGAAATAAAGAAGGAGAAAGTCTATCTTCCCCCTAATGTATATTCTTCTAATTAATTTCAGTGAGTATTTTGAAGAGTAGCCTAAATTTGCTGGGGATTCAGTTTCTACTAAGTCAAAAGAAGTTCAGAACTTCCTTCAGGCTACCTTGCACAATTTCAGCTCTGTGCTCTAGAGCCGATCCCATCCTTCCTCCGTTAGCCTGACCCAAGGCCCTTCGTCTAGAAATCTCTTGAGACATATTCATCTTTCTGTCCACACACTACATGTGTAGATCAATTCTGAAAAGACATTTGTGCCACAATTCATGCAAAAAATGCAAAAAATATACTAAGTGACAACTTGAGGAATAAAAAGTCACCCATTTCACCAGCAATTGGCTGCTATTTGTGAGGGCAATTAATCTATAATTTATGATTATTCCCCCCTTGCCAATGTATTCCAGTCACCTATTGCTTATCTAACAAACTTCTGCAAGAGCACAAGGCAGAAAGGGGAGCTGTCATTTGTTTCCATCTGTGCTGCTTGGTGAAGTCAGTAACATCTGGACACTTCACACAGCAATACAACATGGCAATCCCCAGTAGAAATGAAGGGCTCCCATTTACAGGACATCTTTCATACGTTATTCTGCTGATAACAGAGAAGTGACTCCAGGAACCAGCTGACAGGGAAACAAACTTAGCTTAACCTCTCTTTCCAAATTCCATTTCAATGTGCAATTCTTGGCTTCATGAAGAGTCTGAAGTCTTTTGAAACTTGAATTCAGTTGACCAGATTTTTCAGTAGCGGGATTTCCTACGAGCAAATGCCATATGAAAACAGACTTCATTTCAAGGAAGCGTTTCACAAGCCCACTAATTATTCTGTGTGCAAACACGCCGATGGGCAACAATCACTTGGGTAATCTCCCTGACGGCCCTCTTCCTAGAAGAATATGCACTTTGGGGAATGCTAAATTAGTCAGGCAAAGTGTTGGTATAACCACTCTATTTATTTCACAACAGCAAAGACTGTGCCCTACCGTGTCTATTTGGGGGACTAAATAAACCAAAAAGTACCTGCAGCTGTTGGAATACTTTTTAAAGCAAAGCAATAAACTTGATTAAATTATGGAACAAACACTTAGGAAAGTGAAAATTAATCAGCTTCTGTTTCTAAAACCTATTGAAAAACTGCTTTTACTATACTGAAATCTAACACACTCAGAAATTAACCGTGAAATGCACTGTTGGTATTCAGTCTCATCTATGCATATTTAGATTTTACTGATAAAAACATTGACTAAGGATACCGTATTCAAGTCTGTGCTTTTTCATATATTTTTTTTAAAACCAGTTAAGTTATAATGATTAAAATTTTAATGAAGACTCAGTTATACTTGTATAAAGATTACTTTCTCCAGCATAATTATGTCACTATGAATACAGAATTGAACACATTTTTAGAAATCAAACTTATATACCCATACCTGTAGAGGATTCAGGAATTAAAACTGTAACAGTATGTTTAAAGCAGTATGTTTTTTCCAATGCAGGCAAGGCTGTCAACTGTATTTATAAGCTCAGCCCTCTGCAGAAATCATCTGCTTCACTAGGTTATACACAGAGCCCTTTGCAGGATTCGAGGTCTCCATAAAGTAGTTTATACACATAAATAGAAAGCTGTTTGCACTGAATCTCGCACTCAGGTTCTTTAAGCAAAAGAAAGCCACAGAGGTTTGACTGGTCCTAAATCGTGTCTTAGCCCTGCTTTTCTTCAAATAATTAAAAAAAAAATAAAGAAAAAGAAAAAATAGGGGATGTGGTTGAAAGAGAAGAAATTATAACAGTATCAGCAACAGTAAACTTTGTATAAAAAGTAAAAGGTTTGATGTCAATAGGGGAAAATAGCAAAGCAGAGTCTATTGCTTTGCTGTTCAACAGAGCAAGTTTTTCCCAACACAGAGTTACAGGGAAGATTATTTTGGTATCCAGGAAAGGTCTGACCCGGAAGGGAAACTGTCAGAGAGAAGAAAAAGTGTTGAGTTATCTCAGTAACAGTGACCAGCTACCCCTCCCTCCCTCCCATGGGAAGCACAGCAGTAAAGTGGACCAGGCCCAGGCCTGTTCTAACAGTTGACTGTCCAGAGGATAATCCATCAACCAAGATAACCAAACAGCCAAGACCTAATATCTACCTGACGCTGTCATGGGACGTATTGCATGTCTATACTACTTGCTTTCTTGCCACTTCGTATATTCAATGTACCCGCGGGTAGATCCTCAGTTACTGCTATGGAACCAAACACTATCACCTGGAAGGAACTCTGGATTTCTTTAGGCACGTCAGCAGCCTGCTCCACCATCACCACCCTCCACTACAGTCTCGAGAGATGACCCCAACAATCCAGCATGCAATTTGCCTTGGCATACAATGAACCTTAAACAGAGGAAAATGTGAATGAAGACATGAAAAAAAAAAAAAGTGGCCAAGAGATAAATATTTAGATTGCATTTGCAGTGCAAGCAAAACAAGTGGTTAATAACCAAGTTGCTCTATCTTCTGTGATCATAAGTCATAGAAAGTGGAGAAGGAATTCAGAAAACAAAAGCTTCAGGTTGTCAGCAAAACAGAAAGGGAAAAATTAAAACAAGCAATAGTAATCAAGGATTTCAGGCTCGCAGACCAGGCAAGAGTCTGAAGCAAAAGGATGTGTTGTGCTAAGCTTCGCAGAATCAGTCCTGCAAAAGCCTCCCTTTCATGGTTTATTTACAAACCAGAAATATAATCATAGATATTCTACCTTTTCATTTGACGGATGACAAACTTACACTCAGAAGGTGGCAGAACTGAAATCCAACACTAGGCTTCCCAAGCCCAAAGTTTATATTTGTTGCTGCATCATCTTTCCATTGTACCAGCTAAACTTCCTCAAGTCACTTCACCTTTCAGTTCCTTGAGATATACGACTAATAAAAGAGGCAGCTGCCCCTGAAAAAAACTGAAGGCATCTTTGCATGGGATAAACCTTTTGTTTATCTTTGTGTGGATTCTAGGACTTGGTAAGAACATGCCCCAAGTGAATTACCCTGTTATTGTAAGGTAATGCGGCTAATGCTGCAAACCTGATTGGACATGAGTACAATCAATAGAGATAAGCAGAAGCAGCAGCCACATTTGTTGAATAAATGAATTCTTGCAAGTTACTTGCTCAGCTGCTCCATCAATGACAAAACTCCCATCGATTTCAGCGGGAAGTAGGATCAGGCCCTGATTTCTGACACTGCTGATATCAGGAGCCTGTTATACAACAGGTGATATAGAATTAATTAGAATTTTTAAAAAATAAAAATTAAAAGAAACCTCTTTCTCTGCCCCCAAACTTCCACAGGCCCCTGCCCTACAATTATTCATCTCTATTATTAATCTTTCCCCCAAACTGTAAAGCAACAGAGCAGAGTGGCAGTGCCAGCAATCCTGTTAAGATCTCACAGCTCTTATTAATAAATTTAATAGAGACATTGGAGTATTTCAGGAGCATAGCAGGTTACAGACTAAGGGCTTTCCTTTGAGTGCAATTTTATGTTCTTGCTTCACACAAAAGTAATATATTTATTCCAGGGTCTCTGTCTTCTTGTTTGGGGGTTGTTTGGGTTGTTTTTAAGCACTCAGTTATGCACCTTTTGTGATATCTGCAAACTGACAAACACAGGGCTGCCCACTTTATCAGCCAAAAGAGAAAAAGAGAAATTAAACCCAAGATTAATCAACTTGCATAGTGTGAAGATTTACTCCTTCACCTTACAGGTTAAGCATCCTTTGGGCTGCAGAAATGTTGACTTGTGCCCTGAAACTGCTCCTCCCACAGAAACAGGAGGCCAACACAGACAATAGCCATGGGCTAAAGCCAGCACTCACTTATCTTTGTAGCCATAACTATGTAGAGGCATAAGTTATATCTCTGTTTAAACAGTTGTAAACCTAGAACAGTTAAAGTTTCTCTAGCTTTCTACCTTTGCCAATGAAAACATGTCCCTAGTATGAGTGCTTGCACATCTTGCTCTGAGTAGAATGGCACATTTGGATGAAAAAGCATGTAAAAGAAGAGAGGTTATTACTCCTACCTGCCCAGCTAACCTGATCACTAACTGAGTATGAAGGGGCTGAAATAAAGCCACGTAATCTTGTCAGGAGAGAAAAAGAAAGCTCAAGAGAGAAAGTTCCAAGTCACGGTTAAGAATACAGCCTCAAAAAGACAGTCTTGAAAGCACACTTCTCCCACTTAGAACCTCCCCTTGTTGATGAAAAAGCATCTCTGTAGCAACTGTAGAAATCAACCCCCTGGAAGATCAAAGTTAATATACTTTTCGGCTGTCTAACACAACGAAACAACCAGAGCAAACCTGGAGTTAACACGGAATCCCCAGGCAACAGGATGCAGCAAACGCACAAGAGTAACAGAGCACTGAAGGACCATCAGTGTGTTGGATGGACAAAACAAGACAACTCTTTTATTGAGGAGTCCTGCGTGACCAGAGCAAACCTTTGCTAAAATGCATTTAGTAATATTGCATCAAATGCTGTAGTTGATGAAAAATAAGCCCAGGGCAGACATTTCAAAATGGCTCTGCATCAGTCAAATCATTCCTAAGTAGAATCCCTATCAAATTCATTAGAAGCTGAGCCTGGCTAAATATGAGCATTTCTGAAAATCTTTTGACATTCAAAGGCACTTTAGAGATACCTAACACTAGAAACCTAATTTTTTGTACATATTTTAATGTTATTCGACATTTCCCCTGTTCTTTTATTGGTTTTTCTTTTTAAGTTATCAGAAACTTGCTAGAAGAAAAATCATCTGGGCACAGCATGAATGTGAAGTAAATGGGGTACAAAAATAGAGGCCAGTAACATACTTTGTACTATCCCTGGGGCACAAGAAGATGCGTCCAGCAGTGTTTGGATTAAAAATAACATTTTGAAGCAGTATGAATAACCCAAAACCATCAAAATGCAGTTACTTTAATTCACAGTTTTAATGTACTTATTTATTTCAATTAGACCGTGATCGCTTTAGTTCATTACCTAGTTAATAAAGTGAATTAGATAATGTCAGAGTAGCAGTTAGCACTAGTGCTTTCTATTTTTCTAACAGCGTCCAAGATCTATTTGTCAGGAAAGTGGTGCTGTTTGCATGGAGAGATTCAGCAACAGTCTGACATGCATTTATAACATGATGGGTCAGTTTTCGATTCTCTTCTTCCCCTTAGGAAGGGACCAACACTAAAAGCAATTCCACTGTTTCAGAGAAAGTAATTCCTTACGGATAAAGCATCATTAACCAGGACGTTTAAAAACACATCTGGTTTTGTCACCACAAAACAATATTCTATTTAAGACTTCACTAAATGCAGTCTCCAACATACCTCTCCTCCAACATGAACTGCTTTTTACAATATACTGGAATATCAGAAAGGTTTTGCTCCTGAAGAGGTGTTATCTTTCTGAGAGTTTGTAAACAGTCTTATCTACATCCTCATACTGGAGGGGAAACCATACAAACCCAACAGGAGCTGAATAAAACCTACAGTTGCAAGAACTTGGGCTACCTGAAAGAAGTATCTATACAAAAATCATGGAGATGCATGACTTTCTACACAGCCACACTTAATATATTTGGCTTTTGTTTAGCTTCTAGAACTCAGCACTTGGTTATACTAGAAAACAGATACTTCCTTCTTTTTTCCCCCCTCCCCCAAAATTAAAGATTTCTTTTGAGAAAAAGTTTTACAGTAGAGATACAGTTCAGTGTGTAGAAATTGACTTTAATCTACTTTCAGTAGTGACAGACAAAAATAGTAGTCTCCACTAGGAACAAGAGGATATAGGCAAGGTTTTACATAGCATCATTAGATATATGGGAAAGGAAACAGAATTTAGACAAGAGCTTGAGAATATGCTGACAATCTTTGTCAGGTTGAGTCTGCACATTTTGTAAATGAAGCTTATTTCTTCAGACAGCCTATTTACATGCTGTTTCCATCTTTCTAATTATTACACACTCAACACATGAACAGTTTCCTTGCATTTACCTTTTTCTTGCGTGTGCAAGAACTTGAAATGAGTTCAGAGGTCCTTGATGGAAGTCGCACATCTTTTCTGTTTGTCTCGATGATCCTCCTCTTTTAGCCTATGTCTACACAGAGAAAATGGAGAGAGGGAAAAAAGGAAAAGCTCTGATTTATCTCCACCCGTTAGATTCTTTGGAATGTGAAAACAACATTAAAAATATATCTATAACCTATAGATTACCAGGAACTATAGAGAGTGGATGGGAGTTTTCTCTCTATCATCCATCCTACAGCCTGGGGAAAGTCCATGCCATTTCTACCCCTTGTGTGCCAGTTCATGAAGTCTCCCTCCTCTGCTTGTTTCTCTATACACTCTCATATCCACACACACTCATTTTGCCCTCTGAACTGAAGCAATGACCCATTCCTTGTGATTAAATTAGCGTAAGTAATAAGATATCATAGAGCTGATTGATTTCCCCAGCAATAGTTATTAACCAGCTCAATTCAGAAGAAAGCAGAGCCATTATTCTAAACATTGATTCCTGAACAGGACTTCAGGAGAGGAGTGCGCTCAGATATATGTAGCGTGCATGCAAACGACTCTCAGTCCAAAAAAAGAAAAATGGGAGGCTCCTAGTTCCAGCTGTCTACACAGAATCAGTTTCCTCTTAGCAAACAAGAGACACGTTGGGTGATAAAAGAGGGCTATGTGAAAGACATGCTAAAGTTGCCACACTTATGAATTTGGTTCAAGGCAGCAGAGACCGAAATTTGTTTCACCCAAGCAGTAACTATCGGGAGTTTAGGCTAATCAAACTGGGGAGCTTCACCTATTTTCTCATGGCTGACTCTTCCATTAATGGACACAGCTGGCACATCTGCATCCCTGAGAGCCTTGGTCAGTCCAATTCAGCACATCATCATCCAAACACAAAGACACTTGGCCTCTGAGAACACCCAATTAAACACCAAGCTTACTATTCACAGACTTGCCCTCTCTTCTTTTGCACCCACTCCCTCCAGCTTTTTTTGTGATTCAAAAACTCCTACTAGATCCCTCTGACTGCCTCCAGCTTTCTCTCAGCTGCTTTCTGCAGGACTTCATGCCACACATCACCACAGCATGGATGACTGTGGACTGGATTCTTCATTTCACTGTAAAGTAGCAGTGTTGGCTCTCCAAGTCAAGAAGCCCAAATTCTCCTGTAGTATTCAAGGTCCAAAGATAAAATGCCACTCTTCTAGCTTATATTCAGAGCCAGAAGACAACCGCTTTTGATCTTTCTCTAAGTCTTTCCACATCGGTATTTCACCTGCTTGGCATTAGTGTAAAGAAACCCACAGCCACTTTTGTGGAGTCCTCAACCCCAAGACCTCACCAAGTACGGAAAGACCGCATCAGCACATACAAGCACTTCTGTTTCCCACAGATGCTGCCTTGAGTCTCCTGCCATCCTGCTTCTTCCTGGGTTCAAGCATCCTTCCCATTATAGATGCGTACGGTTGCCCATATGGTAGAAGAAGCCAGAAGAATAAGAGACACTGACTCATGGCACCAAAATGAACACGTTTCCCTTCTCACATCAGTCTTCCTGTTATCACCCCTAGAACAGAAGAGGAAGGAGTAGGTTCAAAATAAGAAAGAAAAAAAAGGCATAAAAACACTCACTAGGACATGGGTCTATCGGGAAGGGGTTCAGGGAAAAGCACCAGAAGTGGGCAAGGCACACAGTGATGCCGGTTCTAGAGAACCAAAATACTTTTTAAGCTCCTGATCATGTCCAGAACACAGGCTTCCTGAGCCAGGAGGATTTTATTGTGTTTAGTAGTCCTAGACGGATTTTTCCTTCGTTAAGTAATCTGGAAGCTTTTTGAGCCCACATGAACTTTTTAGGATCTGTGACATGCTGTGGCAGAGCTGCACAGCTTCAGTCTTTTTTGAGGAATAACTTATATCTGTTTATGTCGAACTTTTTTCCATGGCTTATCTCATTTGAAGCCCTCCTGGTTCTTGTAAGGCAGCTGGAACTTACTGTGTGGAGGGGAAAGGCAAGCATATTAAGTGACACAAAAAATACATGGTGTGGGTAACCTCAAGAAAGTAGACTGGTACGGGCTACAGAAAAAACCATGACAGAAGTCAAAAGGAAGTTCGCAGAGCCAGTGAATGAAGCAGTCATACATTCAAGCTATTAGAAACACTAAATAGCAACAAATAGCACCACAGTAGTTCAATTATACTGCCATCAGTTTCAGTTCTGGTCCAAATAGCTCTCTCCTCTTCTAGAATTTGAAATGAGATGTATTACACTTTAAAGAATCCGTGTGAGCGTATGTGTGCCTATGGGACTTTTTCAAGTCACTTATTTGTCTGAATGCCATTGATTTTTCTCCTAATTGTTATTCACTATGCTAATTTCCCTCACAAATCTCACATGCTATTGATCAAAAAGTAATAAACTCTCCAGCAAACAAAACAAGCATTATTGCAATGTTGGGAAAACATCATTTAATATCAATACCATATTTACAATTATCTTTAACCCAAATTTCACCCGCGATGCGATGCATAATGAAAGTCAGAGAGCTACAGGCAAAAGGGTAATATTAGAAGACTCCCACTAGACTATTTTCTAGTAGATTATAAGAAGAATGTCTGAAACGGGACAATCCCAAACAGTTTAAGATATATAGTTAATGCTATAAATAAATGCCGCTGAATAAAGCATAGCCTCCCTAGTCTGTCTCCCTTCTTCTGTTATTTGGAGACAGTCATCATGAAGATAAAACAGAAGTCAAGGCAGCATGAGTATCTGTGCCAAAATATCAACCTATTGAGGATTAAGTCTCATTTAAATTGTGGTTTCTGCATTTCACTTTATTTTTTTTGATAAGGACACACTGGATTCAATCCAGTTTCCAGTATGTCTGCTGATTTTCCTCCTCTTGAGTGGTAGTAGCAACTAAGTGGTAGCAATTTATGATCACTGCAGTCCTGAATCTTGTTCCAGACATTATGAAATCCCCCAGACTATCAGGCTTCCTTTTACCCCCATAATTTTCTGGATTTTGTCTTTAATTTCTTATTTTCTTCATGTTAGTTTGAAAATTATTGCTCCTTTTCTTCTCCAACATACTTGCAACACAAACTCTAGGCAAGTTACTGCAAAGTCAATGAACTCAATCTGGTGTAAAGTACAAAGGAGAAGATCAAGTCCTGTAGGGGACCAGGGAACTATCCTAAATTTGGATGATTAAGTCAGATTTTTATTAATCCAGCTCTTCTTTTGTTTCCTCTATCCCCAAAGTATTTCTTGGTAGAAAACTGATTGTTCGTGCTTCTGCTCACTGTGTACGTTTTTGATGAACTCATCTGAGAACTTCACCCTGCACTGCATATAGTCAACTGGGTTTGATTGCTGACTACAGACAAAAAGGCATCATGGGAAGAGTATATATAACAAATCAGAAAGGTTGGAGGGTAAGGCAGCTAGACAAGAGCAAGCACACACAACTGGATGCCAGGACCAAGACACATAGTTGTGGGGAATTCAAAATCTGATTGAAATCCCAAAAGATATCTTTATTTGGCACCATGGCTCATCTTTATTTTAAACATGAGCATGGTCTCTCATATTTGGGTCTGAATCTTCAAAACTCATAGGTTTTGGATCAAATGTTCCAGTTCAGTCCTACTCTAAGGGAATCTAAGGTTCCCAGATATTTTCCTATAGTTTTCTCTTCCTGCCCTCTCTGGACAGCTTAAAAATCTATCTTTTACTAGTCCAAGCACACTCAGATTCAAAGATATTATTTCCAAGTTGCATATTTCCAAGAGCTACATGTCACAGAACGTGACGAACACAGAAATCTGTAGCGTGGGTGGATTTGTGAAAGAAGAGCTTTTGAGTGTGGCCTGCCATTCAACTCTGCACCTGGCAAAGAGTGAAAACAATCCTAGCAAGCCAACTAAAACAAAACAAAAAGCAGGAATGGAATCAGCAATCTCAGGGCAACTCTTGCCACAACCCTCCTAAAGTTTCACGAATCCCACATTCCCTCCAGCTGGAAGAGCAGCCAGGTTTCTGTCACTAACCGAAGCCACCAGCATTTGCGCGACTGGCCATCTCCCGAATGAGGATTATTGAGGTAATGGGCCAGTTTCCCTCACTGGTGTAAAGTGGCATCACGCCAATCATGACATACCAGCTAAGAATCCAGTCCATGGGTTTTTGCATCTTAATAGGCAGAGAAGGAATTATTTTGTCTCTGCAATTATTTCTAATTTCTGCCATCACACCTCTTAGCATCCAGCACACCCCTGGGGAAAAGTAGATGATTTCTCTGGTGATATCGAGCTTAGGTGCCAATCAAAACAGAGGTTTATTAATATCACACTGAAAAATATAATCTAATTTCATAGCATTTGAAATTCACCTTCTGCTCCCCACACACCCACTTCAGTAGAATTTTGAAAATAAGACAATTTTTGGAACAATCTGCAAATAGTGATATTATTAACATTCAGTAAATTGATGGCACACCCTTCCTTGGATGGTTATGTTCACTCCTCACTCCATTTCAAAACCAGATGTAGCGGAAATAAGCAGCCTAAGAATGGACAAGAAAAGGTCTTAGATTCAGAGAAAGACTTCCATATGATATTGGTGAAAAGACTTGATTTAGTGAGAAGATCAGGAAGAGCGAGCAGCAGAGAGCATAGCACACGTGTTCTTTTTTTACCCTTATAACACAGAAACAAAGGAACATCAGGTAAAGATGAATGAAAACAAATTCAAAACCAATAAAAAAAAAAAAAAGAAATTCTGTTTCCTATGCAGCTCACAACCAAGTTATAGACCTGATTGCCTCATATAAAATATCACCGATTTAAGTATTTATAAAGATCCAAAAAGGGTTAGTCATTGGCACTGATAATCAAAACAATAAGTTACAACAAAAAGATAAAAATATGGTTGGGCACGTGCCAAGTTTTAACTGCCTGAGATAAAAATACCTCACGTGCAAAATGCAATTCCACAGTTATAGGGTATCATGTAGGGTTTCTTCTGAAGTACCTTGGCTGGCTACTGAGGGAGGCAGGATATTGGACTAAAAGGCTTATGGATCAGATCTGCTGAGGCAATTTGTAATTTCTTATCCAGTGATTCAGAGGGCAATAGGTGAAGTACTGTGGTGGTGCCAAGCAGGGAACCACTGAAACAGGTAATAAGAGCATTTTGAGCAAAGGTGTCAGTGAATAAGGATTACACACCTGAAAATACTTTTTTTTTTTTTTTTTTTTAAGGAAAATAGGAGTCATGTAATGGAGGAAGACAAGGAATGTGTGTGTTGCTGCTGCTCAAACTGTCCCCAGCACACAAACACAAGATTTCTGGCTCCTGGTACCTTTTGTCTACACTAAAATAAAGAATTTGTAGCCGTTCAACTAGTGAGCGCATAAAGCCTACACACATACACACGCACCCCTTCTCCTCCACAGCAAAAAATTCATACCTATGGTTCTCAATTTCATTTCCAGAAAACTGGCGTCAGGCTGATAAAAGAAGGAAGAACTAAAGATGGGCTGCAAAGTTTTCCTGTCCTGCTGAAAAAATAAATAAATAAATCAAACTAGTTGTGCAGTGCGGAAAATGACATTTTGCATTTTTTCCTCAAGAGTTTCAGAGCATTTTCCACAGATACAGAGACTTAGGGTCATGTCTTTGTTCTGCCTCATTCATTATCTGATCAACTAGGCTCCCATTTCAGTTAAAATATCCCACATTTTCCGAGATACCTTGCCTGAGAAAAACGTCATCCAAACTGTTAAGCCCTTGGAAAAAGTTTGAAATTCAACGAAGAATTTTATTGCAATAACAAGGCTTCCCTTCAAACAGACAGCAATTAGCTTTAACAAGGACAAAAGCTCTGAAACACCACTCAAGTATTTTGCTTTTCTTTCTGCACCAAATCCAGATACATCAGGACACCCCAACTACTCAGCTTTTACTTCACTTAACAGCTTGTTCATCTTCACTAGTGTTCTCTCCAAATTACCGTGGGCTATAGGACACGATCAACAACAACAATAACCTAGCCAGTGAAAGCATCACCATTTCTGCCAAAAAGCCCTCATAGAACTCATCCTGAGATCTGTATTTAAGAAATTACACAAGTCCTATTTATTTTTCTAGCTATAGAGGCACCTCATTAGTGCAGGGTAAAAGCAGTTTAGTGTATCAGAATCACCTTCTTCATCAAAGTTTGCTAGATACCGGTTCAATTTATGAGCCTTCCTTAAGCAATCACAGATCCTCATTACGAGATGCTATTCACTGAATAGTTCAAATAAATGGTTCAAATAAACAAACACAGTCTGGACGAAAACAGTTTGTGGCAACTTTTGCTTTAAACATTCATATTGTGTGTTCAGCTACTGAGGGTCATCCCTAAAGCTGGATTTTACTCAGCAATGCTGCTCTCATCTAGTTGCAGAAGATAATGTAAATCTTGGTGCAGACAGCAATCCCCAATTTTTATCAGCAGCTCTGAAACATGTCTTTTTGTAGCAGAGAACACCCCAGATGAAGAGTTAGTGTTGAGATGAACACACACCAGCTCTTCCCATTAGTGCCACTTCCACCGTCAGTAAGTGAATAATAGAAAAGTTTTTTTCCCCCTCAAAGTGACTCCCAGTTATATTATATTATAGTCAAGTCTATAGGTAAGACTATATTATATTTAAGTCACTTTTTCACATTTGGCACATTTAGTAAAATAAAAAAGATCCAAAGCTATTTATAAATTCATGGCAAATTAGCATGGAATAATTTTTAGGGCTACATTCACAAATGCAGAGGAAGAAGAGTAGATGGTGACACTAATTTCTACTCTACCCCAGAAGCCCCTGCTAGGTTAAGGCGCTCATCGGGAACACGGCAGACATCTGGCTCATCTACCTAAACGAACATGAACTGCCAACTCTCACCACCCAGGAGGGCACCTTATCTCCTGCGGTACCGGGTGGTTAGTACAGAAAGTTCTCTGTCCTCCTTGTAGGATCTTGCCTCTCTGCATCAACAAATATGCTGTGTATCAAGAACTGCAGCCCACACATCCTACTTGCAAGATGAATGATGTCCTAAACTGACATTAAAGAATGAGTTTTGTAGCCCCTATAAATAAAAGCCCAGTGCCAGCAGAGGAGAGGCAGGTCATTTTCCACCCAGCAATGGTTAGCATACTCTCCAGGGGGTAACATCACTTTCCCCAACACTGAGGAAGAAATCAAACATGGATCTCATGCATCTATTGTTCAGAAAGCCTCTCCCACCACAAATCTCTCCCTTCCAAGAAATACGCAAGTATTTCATGTCTTATCAAAACAGTATTGTTTTGAATGAAAAAACAAAGCCAGAAAAAATACAATATTTTGCCTACATCCCAATCATTTCTCACCACACAGGATTTTTTTTGGCCTATCCAAGACACAAGGTGCACTGGTTTCGTAAGTGGAAGCAATGGTGTAGCTGTACTAACACAAGATAGAAAATACCATTTTCCAAGTAAGCGTGCATGGACTCACTGCTTCCTAAATAGACGTGTTCCTCAGGAAACCCCAATGTTTCTTCTCCCCATCTCTACAAAAAGTCTTTATACTGTCTTCATGAACATTGCCAGGATGAGGCAGAACACTTCTCTTTACTGTCGATATGAGAGAACATTTTCTAAATTGTGTAAAAGTCGAGGGGGATATATCCATTTATTTTCACTATTCACTAACAGTGAGCTAGATTACATAGGGCCAGTGAGAAATTATATTCCTTTGTCTTCCCAAATTCTCTTGCCTCCCTTGCCTAGAACCTGTAGCATGTCCACAGCCACCCTGGTAGAGAGTTGTGGGTTTTTTTCCTACTGAACCAGCTTATTTATATTTTTCCACTCCCAATCCAGTCCTCCTTGGTCAAAAGTTATCTTCAACATAGCTTAATAGCAAGAAACATTCCGCAAAGGCTGCATAACATTATTTTGTTCTTAACATACTGGGAAATAAAGTGTGTGGGTTTTGGATTCTAGGATCCAGACCATCTGTTAAACCTATCAGAGGTTTGAATTCTAATTTGCTGTTGATTTAAAAATAGTCCCAGCATTACCCTGTCATTTTCTGTAAATTATATATTATTTAGTTTGCCATTTTTAAATATTATAGCATCGTCTTCTCTCTTCTCTTACGGTTTAATTTAGATTCCTTATCATCTGCACCAGTACCATTCTCCCCTCCCAGCAACTGATCCTCGTTTCTGTCCTCTGCCAGGGAACCTACCACACTACTCACAGGCTTGATAGCTGGCTCAAAAACTAAAGCTCATGTTATAAGCTGAATACAACTTCATCACTGCTGCAAGATTTCACCTCTCTATAAAGAGCAAAAACCAACAAAGTTTATTTATTCTGTGGATTTCATCAGTTTACCTATAGTCACCATACTAATAATATATCTTGCAGTAACTTGTATTACTGCTTTACAGACCAGCAATTAAGGTATCCTTGCCACTGCATTAAACTGACAGGCTTTGGAAAAAATTTCCTAGAGAGCCTCAATCTGCATTTTTTGGAATTAAGATGGATCTCAGTCTCATATTTTATCTTTTGCAATGGACTCAGCACATAGCGTTGTGGGCTCTGCCATGGTATTGCCTTCTCAGTCCATTCCTCAATGTTAAAAGTGACCTGTTTTCTCAGAATATAAACAAAAGGGCTTCAGCCCTCTCCTAACGGGTGTGCAAGAAGCTAGTTCTGCCCAGCATAACACTGGCCTTGCTGGAATGGCTGTCTAGAGCAAGAAAAAACAGATGGTTTAGTTGTATTGCAGGTTACCTGGGTGCTTCAGTGAAGTCCTACAGAAATCGCTTTTATTTGTATTTACATGCATCACATAAATAAAAGCTGATGTTTTCAAGCTTGGGTTGCAGCAGGAGACAACGCAGGCTCATCTTGCCAACAGGAACAGAAACAGGGACTGATTTAGGTTGAAACAAACCTGTCACTACAGTTCCCAGAGGCTCGGCTTCTTAAGGGCTGGCACAGCAGAGCTTTGTGAAGATCATGACTTTTTACATTTACTTGTTGTCTAACCCCAGCCAAGGAAAGACAGACTCAAGGTCCACATTCTTTCTGAAACCTTCTTTTCAAGGTCCGCTCTTTCTGAAAACAGTGGCGCATGTAGATATTTTATTTCCTGGCACATTCCTGCCCTCTCACTTCTGACACTTGATAGGAAAGAGTACTTGGCCCAAAGGGGAGTAAGTGCATGCTCTGGCTTATTAATTATTTGTAAAACACGCACATCTAAAGCAGTGATTCTCAAACATGGCCAGCACACAATAAATTTATTTCTCATTACTCAGTTGTATTTTGGTTGAGCTATCAGAACTGCAGCTGTCATGAATTTGTGCGACTGCAGATGTGGCCACATTAAAAATGAATTGTGTACAGTGGGTTACACACAAGCAGCTCCTGCCCCGATGAATTCACAGGCTAAGCAGGATGACAGACATACAACAGGTTAAAAAAAAAAAAAAAAAGGAAGAAAAACCAAGGAAACAGTAATCTGAAAATTCTTGGGATTTTATTTAATGCTTATGGTGATTTTTATTTTTTTTTTAGTAATCAATCCCAAACTACTCTACCTTGGAGTTATCATTCCTGCATGTGCAGAGCAACTCTGCCTCTCAGGCACCCCGAAACCAAACTCTAAACATCTGTGTAACACTCACAGTAGATAACAGACCTACTGCAAACTGTGTAACCCTCAGGACAGTTCCTCCCTCAGCATCTAAGTTTTCCTATTACAGATTACTACAGTTTCAGAGATAAACACCAAAAATCAAAGTAAAGGGATGTTTTTAGATGCAAAGCCAGCATGGAGGGCTGCCTCTGTGCACTGAAATCAACCACTGCCACCAGTGCTCCAAGTACACTGCCCCAAGATTTGGCCAATTTGTCTCATCAGAGTTTATAATGCAAAAAAACTTTTAATACTTCTAGAATTATAGATCTTAGCCCTTTAGAATTGCAAGGATCAAACATCACAGTTTTGTCCTCTTTTGTATAGCAGCCTCAGAAAGAACATGCTTATTATTATGTGAAATGGTTTTGGGGATTACAACCAAGAACTGTCATCTACTGACCCTAGCACTGGGAATGCCAAAAATTCCTGCCACTGAGCCTGTTCGTCACAGATTCTCTGGATTGCAGACAAAGATTAGTGCATCTCTCAGAAGTTAAAATTACCATCTTTTTCCACACAATTTTAAATCTCCAGTTACAGATTTGAAGAATCTAACTCATTCTTCAGCCACTTTCTCTTCCCACATCATAGAAGCACAATGCAATCTGACAGAAGTACTTCAGCTTAATGAAGATGCATGTGGAGGCAGGACCGAGGCTCCTAGGAAACGTACTACAAGGAGTTCAACGTGGCTGGTTCCTACTGCGCTTCAGCGAAGCTCATGTGACAAAATGCATCTATACTGACAAACAAATTACTAGGGAGAAATCACCTATGGAACAGTCATTTCACCCTGCCAATTCCTCCCGGGAATCAAAGAAGGTAAACAGAAAAAAACAAGAACAGCATAGATAATGAGACCAGAGAAAACAAGCCATGCGGTAGTAAAACAGGCAGCGGCAGCAACCTTCGTAGAGAAGAAAATGGGAATTTACCACTTTGAGGGGTTTTAATTCCCTTCATGGATCAACTCAACATTACAGCAGCTTCTCCTAATACTTGGTGTATTGAACTTCAGCTGCATGCTGAGGGCTGGAGCCGTGGAAGCCGGAGCGATGGGCGTTTGGCAGCCCTGTTCCAACCACCGCCATGCCCTGGCTGCTCAGCCCGCCGCACGCTGCAGCTGGAGCAAGCTCCCAGAGGCGCCCCCATTCCCATTCCTGAGCTGGTGTTTGCTTCATGTCACAGGCAGACACGAGAGGGCTGTGGCAACACATGGTGGTGGCCTCCGGCAGACTCTTTAAACCATAAGTGTACATTAAGACTTTGTTTTGGCCAGACTCTCGTTTGGTTGGTTTATTTTTACTACTTTTTAATTACTCTAATTGAAGGGGGGGATACTTCCCTTCACTTCTCCCATCCAGCCACTTCACCTCCTCCCACCCACTTCTCCCTTTCATGCCTCTGCCTGCAAACCCCACTGTTAGTCATGTTGCTGCCTTAAGCTGAAGGTTGGTTGGGCCTTTCCCCCTCCCTTCAATTCTGTTGGAAAACAGAGAACAGATGAATTTCATTAACTCCCTTGGCTTGTAGGTTGACACACCCCACTATTCGTAAACACAGGGATTAGCTACCTCCTTCTAATAAACAGAAGAGTGAAAAAAAGATCTGTCCACTATTTGTTTAAGGGATTTTGTGTTTACAAAGGAGAGGGGAGCGTATGTGAGCAAACCTACTATTTAGCCCTGATTGAAGGAGGGTGAAAGTGGCACAGAATGAGGAGAGAAAGGCTCTCCTTGCTGCCACTTCAACTTCAAGAGAGTCCCCTCTACATAAAGGCTGGCAACCATGTCCCTGCATGGTCACCTTCACAATCCTGTACAGCCCAACTCTTGCAAATACTTGGCTAGAGCATTTTTTATTTTTTTTTTTCTGGAAACTTCAGCTAAAGCCCAGACCTGCCCAGTAGTCTTGATAGGTAATTAACTGGACTGATTTCATTGCTTTTGTGCGCATATTCAACTGAACTGCACAAAGCAATGCTCCCCGTTCCGGTAGATGAAAGAAGGCGAAATGCCTCCGTGCTCTCAGATCGTGCGGAAAGGAGCAGGCTCTTCCAGAATAACTCGGGAAACATTCAGCACCTGCTTCACTAACGCAGAACAGGCTTCCAATTCCCCTGCAGAATTTTTGCTCAACATTTGATATCCATTTTTCACATCCAATTATTAATCTGCATATAACTGAATTCTTTGGTTTCTGCAGATCTGCCTGATTATTTAAGCCCTGAAATAAGAAGGCAGAAAATGAGAGAGAAAATGAAGAACTGATTCCCAGATGGATGCTAAAACTGGGAGGGAGGTGGGGGCACACAGACTAAGTCATTATAATTCAGGATTTATTTCTTGTACTGCAGCCTTACTAAACAAACATTTGGATCAGAGGAGGCAGGGTACTTTGGGATTTAGTAGTGATTTCTGTGAAGGATCATGATTTATTCCAAGTTCTCAACACTAAAGCCTCACATTTCAAGGTCTTCCCCATCCTCTGTTTTTTAAGACCTTTGGCCTCATTTTACATTTCAACTCTTAGAGGAAGAACCATACTTTAATAAATCTATCGCTATTGATCAGACATAACGGAACGCCTTTTATTTTTAACGCCATCAGGATATACACTGTTATAGGCATTCCCAAAAATAGTGAAAGCGAAGAAATCTACAAAATAATCTCAGAGATCAATTTGTAAATAGACACTTCTATGGATAATCTCAGGTTCTTCTGGCCAGGAGAATAAAAGTCTCATATGACTTTTTGCATAAATCTGTCTTTTCACTAATACATTTTGAATTTTCACAAAACCCCCAAATAAACAAGTCCATTCCTCTTTTAAAAATGTTTTCATTTTCTGATAAGGAATCAGATCCCGAAAAGGTCAGAAGCAGTGCCGGCAGATTAGTAGGTGCTTCCACTGATTGCAACTGGGTTATGCAAAACGCATCTCATTTCCTTTGAGCTCTCAAGCCAAGGTTTGAATACAGAGAGTGAGCAAATATAGAAGCACAGCTGCTTTAAGCTTCCTCCGATCCTCACTCATAATGCATAAGTGGTGCTCCTGCACCAGACTGCGCTGCGATCAGAACCAGCTGATCCTGAGTTTATCAGAATGCTACTGTTTAAAATGCACTTGAGTTTTTACATTTTCCCCTAGTATATTTTACTGGGGCCCTTGTAAAGCTGATAAAATGCTGGAGCAGCTATAGCTACTAAGTGTTGGTAATGTTTCCCTTCACAATTTTTTTCTGATGCTCTCCAGTGCCTCGTGTGGTCACTGGGGCTGCCTGCCTCTAACTCAGCTCAAAAGGAATCCTTTATCTTATTTCCCTGTTTCAATGGATCAGAGACTGGCACATATAACACCCTTCATGTGCATATCCCAGAGTGCTTAGCACTCATTAAAATCAAATTAAATAAGAGAACATAAATTCCAAAACAAGGGAAATTAAATAATTCTTTAAGACTTGAGTTAAAAACATTCAGCAACTCAGAAGAACAAGGGGGAGAAGGGAGGGGGAGGCCACTATTAGATTAATTCAACTGCTTTACCCTAACAGAAAAAAAAAAAAATAATGGGGCTGAAGGGCTTGCTACCTAGGTGGCATATAAGGTAACACACTGACTCACCTTGAGTAGTTTCACATCACATACGGCCAGCTTAATTCGTGGAAAAAATGACATTTTTTTTACTTCTGAGCTGTAAGAACCATGTTAACAACTGCCTAGAAACTCTGAGGTCAGTGTCTAAGGTCAACAACGTTCTCCTGAGCCTGCCTGGCTGCCTGTGCTCCCAGCTTCCAGCACCCAGTCACCCACATGGGCCGCGACCCACCCGCTTCTGCAGAACAACCCCAGGAGAGATTTCCTACTGGCCTTGTGGTAAGTTCTGGTTTGACTGTCACCTGTGTTCAACAGAAAAGCATACACCAAATGCAGCGTGTTTAAGATCAGATCGTTACTATCCAGTTCAAATAATGCTGCTTGGAAACTCCTTGGGCACCAGTTGTAGAAAACCTGCTCATGGTTGTAACCCCATCAGCTCAGAGTGGGGTTCAGCAATAAGGTCATCTGTCACGGACTAGATTGCAGGGTTTTCTGATAGCGATGATGTGAAACATGTGCCTTCTCAAGGCTACACTGCATTCCAGCCATGACTATCAAGTAATATTTAAAGGAGCTGCTGTTCTAAGCGTGCAGTGACTGTGTACTCTGTTACTCCATCGCATTAAGTGTGTCCGGTTCACCTTACATGGCAGAGACAACAAGCAAAGCTGTTAAACTGTCCTCCTTGAACTTACAAACTCCTCCAAAGCAACATCTCTGTACGTGAGCAGCTTTGCTCCAGCTGAAACATCTTTGCTTATCCATACCATGCAGGAGACCATTTCCTCTTATTTTCCCCCATAAAAAGTTAAATTATTTAAAAAAATAAAAATAAAAAAAAAAAGAAAAGAAACGTTTTCTTGAGTGGTTGCAGGTCACTCTGGATCAGCGAGGTTTAACTTTAGTGTGTTGTGATGAAATATTAATACCGAGTCAGTGTGTTTATTTCTTCAAGCGTCTGGAGCCGCTGAGTGTTTATGCCTCAAGATTAGCAGGAAGTGTGCCCATGCATAGCAGCCCCAGACTTAGAAAGTCCGAGATTTCAACATTTGAAGACTGTCCACGGCAAATCAGCTGCATCGGATTGTGTGTCAGTTCTGTTGTGAGACAGAGAGTTGTTCCCACGAGATTTCAATCCCATAACGAACCAACAGACTGTCAGGTTACTAACAGTGTTAGAAAGGCATGTTCCAGCCCGTTCGTTTCCACTGCAAAGCATTTGGACTTATCTGAAGCAAGCAAAATTAGGCCATAAACTTACCACCAGCAGCTGAGATGGTAAGAGGGTCCCAATTTATTCTTTTTGACAGCAAACATGCTCTGCTCAGATATAGCTTGCTGTATGTTTCAGCATATAAAACATTACCTGTTAAAAAGATAGAGAGAAATTCAGTTCTCTGAGTTTCCAAGACAATATATGAACTCATCCTATGGTAAATGGACCCCATTTTGTGGGTTATAAAAGCCTTCCCAAGAGCCTCTTGTAAGACGCAGCAACGGCAAACGCTTAGCGAGGTGGGGCTGGGAGAACTGTTTGCACAGAAGGCCGGGACGCCCAGGGCTGAACGAGCGCCAGGAAATCTATAGTCTCCCTCAAACCCAGCCCGCACCAGTTCACTCCATAAACATGCAGGACAGGAAGCCACTTGCCTTTCCCATTTGAAAGGTTAGAAGGGTCCTAAAGGAAGGGCAAGCGTAGGAGCAAAGGCAAACGTAGAGGAAAAAGGATACTGCAACGTCCTGCCCCAGTTTCACAGTCTGTTTGGGGGCAGATCCACTTCCCCTGTTCCTACAACAAGTGGAAACAGGATTTGTATTTTGGCTGAGAGTCCGTCTCATGTCATTTACATGGGGCCATTTCAGAATTAGCCTTTTTAGGTGGGTGTTTCGCCAAATGGATGAGTCACGAAACCAAGGTCCTGGCCCCACAGCAATGTTCAGTCTAGATTTCCTCGCTAGAGTTTTAGTGTGGCACTGACAGTTAGTGCCAAAGCAGCCAGAGCTGCTTGAAAGGAAATGCAAGTTACTAGACCATTTGGCTTTGCTGTACAGGAGGAAATACAGTACAATGCATCACAGCTTATTACACAAAGCAGTTTTCCTGCTAACAGTAGCCCAAGATGCCTTTCAGAGTGAAATACCAAACGTTAGCGTGGCGAGAGAAGAGTTAGCAGACATCAGCATTCTTATAGGACATCACAGATCTCTGCGTGCGCAGAGATTGATCGGAAAAAATTTACAACACAGAAAGCTAAAGGGATGCTGCTTGGCAAAGCTGCCAAGGAGGTGGCTCATGCTGACAGCCATCAGACGTGACCGGGTGGCCAGAAGGAAGCCAGCACTAGTTGTCATGGGAGGAAGACACAGATGAGGTTTCTGAGGAAGGACGAGGTTTCAAAGGGCTCATTCTCACACCGGGAAGGATGAGGCAGGCTTAGAGCAGCAAAATCAGCCTGCTTGCTCCTGTGTCTGCACTCACATTTGGTGTTCAAGCCTGGCATACAGGTGACGTGAGCACGGCATTCACACTGGCTGAGTTCATGTCTAGTGCATCCTTGCTGACGTTATAGAGCAGAGTTTCCTAAAACACTTGAAGACGATTCAGTGCTCCAGCAACTGCAATCTAGTCTATATAAACATTGGTGTAGAGGATTTTTAATTCTAGTCCAATTATGAAAAAAAAAAAATAATTAATGGACATGATTAAAAAATTGATCATCTCTACTACCTTGAAGGCCTAGGTCAATAAATATTCCCTCCTAAAGAATGGTGCCAACTTCACTGACATTATACACACCTCAGTATATATTAAACTAATTTATACCTGCAGTATACAGCTGTGTAAATTTGAAAGCAAACAGAGATGCTGCTGTGATCCTACAGAATTGAAATCATTAACGTAGCAGCATGGGATTCAGAATGAGGGCTGGTTCTGCCCTTTTAATAATTCTTTTACATACCTGAAAAAGAGGGAAAAGGCAAATACTCAGGCCATTTTAAGAACCCCTCCAAAAACAAAGATACGTATGTAGACAGAAACACACACAAAGATGTTATCTCCACTTGACATAAACACTCGCAGTGTAAGTAGTAACACACACACACACACAAAGAACAAAACATAAATTAGATAAGTCATAATAGTACTACAATAAAACGATAAAGCAGGAGATCGCTCCAGGCATTTGACATGCATCTTGGCACTTTTAATGAGGGAAAACAAAAGACTCAAAGTGCATCCTCAGGAGCTGATGCGCGCGCGTGTATGTGTGTGCATGCGAATGTGTGTGAGCGGGAGAGAAGGCGGTGATGGTTCTCCAGGGGGAGGAGGATGCTGTTCACTGAGGCCCATCAGGTAGCAGTAAATCTCCACCGTCGGGCGCACCCCGCCTTGCTCCTCACGCTACATTAGGCATGTTGTACTCCCTTTGGTTTATGGAGGGTTGTGGTGCTAAATGAGCTAGAACAAGAGCTGCAGTATCAGGGGATCTAGTGACTGTCTCCACCAAGCAGCTCCGCTAAGTGAGGATTTCTCCATTTCCCTGTTCCTCGCTTAGGATTGTGCCAGGAAAGGAGTCAAACAGGCACCACCACCACCCCCCCAAGTCCTGCAAGTGATTTATGCACACCCCAAGTTTCAGGTTCTGCATTCCAGGCTCTGGGAAAGGTGTCATTTATCTCAGCTGTCACTAAAATGCAGTTTTGTGACTTGTCTTATGTTAGCCTGTACTTTGCAGAGAAGCAGCGCGTCTGCAATTTGCTACCAAATGCTTGGCATTTTTGGATGGACAGGGTATATGGCAGCACTCTGGAAAAGCAGAAATATGGGCAAGCACACCTTAAACCCACGGGCTGGAGTGCAAGACTCAGAGCTGCTGCTGCCCTCTGGCATTCTGAGCCCAGCCTGGAACCAGCTTTCATCCCGTCCCTCCCTCCCTACCCTTCAGTTGCCTCTTGACCTTTCGGTATTTTAAATTGATTCACTTTCATTTTTTATTATCTTTAACTAACAGCCACAGTTCAGGCCACCGCTGTATTATTTTCATGCCGTAAAAGATCAAGAGCGAGTTTTGCACAAGTGCGTAGGCCATGCAGGAATACAGGTGGGCAAAAATCCAAACCCAAATCATTTGCCAGACATTCATAACATTTCAAAACATGTTTTCATGTCACATTGGGGCAAAAAATCAAAACGTTTTAATGGAAAAAAGAAATGAGATGGGATGTTAGAGTAACCCAGCAGTCTGTACATTTTTAATGTACTGAATGTGGATTCGATTTCCTTCTGGAAACTAAAGATGCAGCTTCAACCTTTGGTTTTCAGTGCACTCCATTATGGGGCTCTAATCCATCTGATAGCTGCTGAATTATGACCCATATTATGAAAACATCACTTTAACAATCACACTGTTGTCTGCACCAGGGAACAGATACCTGCACTGACAAAAACACACTTCATTTTACCACCATTGACTCCAAGATCTTGAATATCACATGCAGTTCTAGTTGCCTCAGAGAAATGTAACAGCAGAATTCCAAAAAGTACAACAAAAAAAAACAAAACAGGATTGAACAGAGATAGACAGGAAGGAGCAGACAGACTAAAGACTAAACAGGCTTTTAGGAAAGAGGGATGACTAAAGAGGGATTACAATAGAGGTCTGCAAAATCCGAGCTCAATAACAACTACGAGACCATCAGCCTTATGCGGACAGCTATTAGGGAATGGTTATTCACTGGTTCTAATCAAGCAAGAACTAGGGTTTACCCAATGAAACAGAGGGCTTCAGGCTACAAAAGAAAGAATCTTTTCATCCTATACATATTTAAACTGGCACTTGTTGCTATGGAATATTCTGAAGTCCAAAAAAATATGAATGCTTTAAAAAAAAAAAAAGAATTAGTTTCACGAGGAGAGGTTGGCACACATGGACAATAACAAGTATTTGCTGGGAGCCTGGGGTACATCAGGACAGGCAGTCATGGTCTTGTTGCTGGAAAGGGAGCCCCTATCTTGGTGTGACATGCTTTTGCAGCAAAGCTTGGTGTAATTGCAGGACTAAAGTAACCAAACATGCCACAAACTACCTGTCTGCCTAAACACAGACAGGCACCCTCCCACGTGCAGGGGAAAGTCAAAGTCAGTCAACTGCGGGACACCTGAGGCTCAGCTGATCACAAGAGGTTTTAGCCTGTAACCTCCTGTACTTCCTCTTATCGGAGAATGCCAGGACCTTCCCGTGCTCAGCATAAAGACTTGATGGAGCTCTGTGTTTGTTGGACACATACGACATGGTATCCAGAAAGCCAAACTGCTAGCAAACACCACCACAGTAGACTTTTAACATAAGTTTATATATCATCAGAATTTGCAATTTCAGGAATTAAAAAAATAGTATAAATCTTTAAAACGCCTACCTCGATTCTTGATATGAAGCCTATTTTATTGGTGCTGGGAAAGATAAAGGAAATGTATTTCATTATTACCCTAATACCCTGTAAAGTTGGGGGTTTTTTTAAAAAATAATCCAAAGACCCAGGATGGAGAGAACAATCACAGAGGTTCAGTTCTGGTTTCTTCCCACTCTCACAATGCCATTTGTTCATACAGAAGAAGCATTCTCTACAAATATTCAACTTATTGCATATCCTGATGGCTATAATCACCCATATGGAGGGCATTATGATAGCCCACCAGGACAAAAATAAGGAAAATGATTTAGAGGCAATGCTTAGCAGAACATATAGTATCCCACCCTCTCACTTCCTGACCATCTTGGTAAGAAAGTATTTGCTTGATTGCTTTAAGAAGTTCTTGGCCACACCTCATTTAACTTATTTTCCAGATCAATCAGGTCAAGTCCCTGAAAAATCCCCTCAGGTTGCCTTTTTAAACATTGACTTGTTGCCTTTTAAGCAAACAAAATAGAAGTTTCCTTTTCAGCTGGCATGAGCTGGAGTCCAGATGCAGGGCTCCAACCCAAAAACAGCATTCAGCAAAGGACCCACATACCAAGCAGGATGACTGATTTTTGCCTGCACTTCCCCTCCCCTTTTTTTTCCTGCCTTGGGAAATATTTGGGATGCACAAGTAGACAGCCTTTTTTAGACATCGCCTGCTTCTAGGAAGAAAAGAGCGGGTGAATGGACACAATAGGCCCAGAAAGTAGAGCTGTTTAATCAAAACCAGTCACGAACAAAAGAAAGCCAAGGAGCCCAGGAGGATAATTATATTTCACACATCAATTAACATTCTTTTGCTGCCACTTAAGAAATCCTATTTAATTGCCCTGCCTAAGTCCTGATTGTATAAGATGTCATACAGAAGGTGAATTGGCTCCAGCGGAGGGTGCCATGTTATAGAAAGCTGTATCAGGAAAAATTCTGTCTTTCTGGGGTGTTAACCCTGGCTGTTCACTTGTATATATAGCACTAATGCGTATTTAGCCTTAACAGGATCACAGGCAGTGATCCAAAACCTAATCTCAGCCACCCTACAGTACTTACAGCGTCAGCTCTTTATATTCATATCACAATAGTAGCTAAAGGCTTCAAGAGATCTATATAAACATAACAAGACACTTTCTCCCTGACAATCTTAAAGGCAAGGAAAAGGAAGCATGCCTTCACTGAAGGCAGGGAACTCAGCCTTGGAACAGATCGAGCAATTTAATTAAGCAAGGTCAAGAGAGAAGAGCTAGGAAGTGGCCTGAGATCTCTGAGTCTCAGTTTCTTAATATCAGGTATTATTCTTTCACCGTGATTTCTAAATACTACAGTAAGAAGGGGAAAAAAGCAATCATCATCATCATCATCATCATTCTCAAATCCATTCTTCATTTAAAAAGGAGGGTGTTTGGAAGAAAGTCGATATGACCAGTGTTTTGCAAACAAAGTATATTTTTCCAATGCACAGAAACATCAAAAAAAAAAAAAAAGACAAAGTTTGAAAGCTAAGCTAACCATTTCTACTGGAAAACCCAGGAAAAAGCAAGCCAAAATATTATTAAGGTTATTTATTGGAACACACTTAAACATTACACAGGTGGCAAATCAAGGAGCATTCTCTGCCAGCCCTCTGGATCACACCACGGGCATCCTCAGCGGCACAGCAGAGAAAAAGTTCCCAAACCTTTACTCCCATCACACAGCAACCCACCTCCTTCTGCAGTAAGATTTTTGTAGCATTTTTTATTTGCTTTTTACTAATTAGACTACATTTTTCAGAGGCCATCCTGAAATCCCCGATGCTGCTGGTCCTGTAGGAACATGGACCTGTCTCAGACAGCAAGACTTCACAGCAGCCAGTGCTGCAGCTTCCACCAAGCAGTTACACCAGGACTGTTCATCCTTGCCATTTCTTCTCCCTTCCCCTAAATTCTCCCGAAAAGGACTTTGCCTGTGTAATTGCACCTGCAGAAGTAATTCTACTAGCATAAGAGTGTTGATTTGACATCCAGCTCCTACTTCTTCCATCTTCTTAACCAATTATGCCAACAGAACTGTCCCATTTAGAATAAGCCTCAAATATAGACTGGATAATATACAACATTTAATAAATTCAAAGCATGCTAACACCAGGACATCTACAGAATTACAGATTTTGCTCCAGCCATCCAGAACAATAATTTTAAAAAGTCTTACAGGAAAAATAAATTAACTTCTCTCCATTTAGCAAGGATAATGAAAGCTGAATTGCTCAGTGTGTCTTTATTGGGTGCTCTATATCTGATAAAGGAAAACCGTATTAAAGACACAGCACATTGTTATTTTTAAGTCATGCGATTTTCTCTGTCACTAAGAAGTAACAGATTTTATTGAACAAAATAGTTAAAAATATATGGATTATGCCAGCCACCAAAAAATGTATAAACAGCAAACCATGACAATTTTTTCCTGTTCTTTGAAGTGGAGATACTTTTTTTACCTAAAAAAATACTAAATAGATTTAAATTAACTGAAAACACTACTACTTTTTTTGATTAATTGCATGATCCTTCCACAAAGTATTTGACTCCTTAGGCAGTCTCACCATATGGACTTAAAAGTCTCCACGGATGGACTGCAGCTCCACCGTAGATCTGTTTCAAATCAGCTTTCTATGCTGAGTGTCTACAGAAGGAGCTATTTATTAAAAGGGACTTAGGAACTTCTTATTTGAATGCACTGATTTTTTTTTAAGTATTTAATTGTCAATAAATTTTACTTGCTATTATCAAATAATAATAATTATTATAATTATTAATTTCTTATTAACACAATTCCATGCCATTTTTTATAACTAAGGGGCGGGTTTCTTTAAACCAAAAAAAGTAAATTTGCAGTTTATGAAACATGCTTTCAGAACACAGAACAAACATTCTATAACGTTTAATTAGCTACAAACTTGAGCTAAAGAAAATACAACATCTTCACTTTGCTCCTGAGGAGAGCAACAGGAGGATAAATCTTTTATTCAGAGCCCTCTGGTAAATTTTTTTTGACAGGAGCGAGATTATAACTAAGGAGTTTCTTATTCCCCATCCAGCGCTACTCCCTGAGTTCACGCTGCCTTCCCAAGCTTCATAACGTTTCACTCTGCAGTCTAAGTTTGTTGAATAGAATATAATCTCCCTGTTGCATCAAACCCAGTATTTTAAACAGGCCAGCTGGCTCCCCTCCTGCCATTAAATCACGCCCGGCTCCCTGCTGCATTTCAATAGTTAACACACACATAACACCTTCTCTCTGAACCCTCCCGTCTTCCTGCGCAACTGCTGGGGAGGAGGGAGATGAGAAGGCAAACTCAAAGGAAGACACATCAAGTAGTTAAGTCCCTGGGCTGGTGATGCCAGAAGGCGTTGTGGTTGGGCAAAAACACTCGGAACTCAGCACTATGCAAAATTTAGGGTGACCGTTACAGCCACAGTGCCCACGTAGGACACGGTAGACTATGAGCACGCTGGTAACTCTCAGAGCAGTAGCAGATTGCAGGGGCCTGCAAGGAGGTGGCACCCAACAGCTCTGCAAAATACCATCCTAGACACTCACAGGCTAGAGAATGGCTTTAAGTTTCATAGTCATCCTACCACACTTTGTAGCCACAGTAACAACAGGTCTGGATATCTCATCTCTACACTTAAGTGTCCAGATCCCTTCTGAGCCTAACCCATTTGCTGCTGTGAACAGTATCCTGAAGTCACCAGGAACTGAACTCATGCTTAAGGTTCAGCACGACCTAAAGTGACATCTTTTAAGCAGGAAGAGAGAGGTTTTGGATCTGATTCACAGAGGTACTAAGGTGCTTGTGGTGTTTGTTTCATAAACCTGTCGAAAGTAAGCAGGAAGGAAGCCCAGGCATCATTTGAGGAAACTAAAGCAAAAGATCAACTTTTACCACCATTAACCAGGGTGAATTAAAATAGAAGAGAAGGCCACCATGGTGTTCCTTTTTTTCCAACCATGCAAACGCACACCAGCTTTAAGGTGATATATACGCACGAAACCATTAAAGCTTATTTTCATATGTAGCCAACATTTTTGTGGATGCCATTTTACATCTGAGGTTTCCTCACTGAGACATGCAAGTCCTTGTCTTACCCTTTATCCCCCCCACCTCCTGGTCACAAGCTTATTACTGTCACTGCTGCAAACAGACTGCAAAGGCAAAAATGGAAGCAAACTTTTTGTGAGTGCAAAATCATATCATGCAAAGCCCAGGCAAGCAGATCGTTTCTTTGGACCGTAAGTACTAGTGATTTTTTAGATCAGCATTGGAGTAGATTAGAAAGGGAGAGGATCCAAACCTGAGCTGTAACACTGATACCGGCAGGAATTTCATAGCAATAGTCTTTTTTGTCAAATTCACAGCAGAGTTTTTCAGCGCATCTCATTAGTAACACGGGCTGTTGCAAGCACGTCAAACATGTCCCCTGTATCTTCAGTGACTTTCAGTAGAAAATCTAATCAATCTACATCTCTGTCCTCATCTTAAAGGTGCTCAATGCCTAGATGCCAAAAATCTAAATATTTGAAATGAAGGCTGCAATGGATAACAAATACCATTAGGAATTAAGGACCACCACAATCCCTACTGCCTTCAGTACTACATTCGTCGCACCTTTCCACCTTCCTTCTCAAATATAAGCATAGAATGGCACAAATATTTAAAATCAAGGTAAGAAACAAAAAGCCTCCAAAAAGGCTTTCCGAACAGTAGAGACTGCAGCCAGAGACAAGGCCCTTCCAAACAAAAGATAAGATTAATAAACCCATGACACTTTAGTCATATCTCTCAAGGCACTATAGTAAGACACTTGGAACTACACTAATGAGGGATATATAAGGAACAGGACAGAAAAGAAGGATGGTTTAATGGCTGAAGGATTTCACTGGGAATCGGAATGTTTATTTTCTATTTTCAATTTGCTACAAACCTCCCGGATGATACCAGACCAGTAACTTAATTTGCCCATCCGTTTTTTTAAGCAGCATAATAGCAATAGCTCTTCTTTCCCCATCCCTGCATCTCCTTCTCCAAAATCTCATTTTTCTTTTTTTTTTTTCCCCTGACAGATTGGACTGTAAACTCTCCAGGACTGTCACACTGTCCATCATAGACAACACACCTTCAATCTAAACACTATTGAAATGCAAAGATTTTTGATTATGCTTTTTTCAGCAAACAGGCTTATAAATCAGTGTCAATCACAACTCAATTTCTCCATTTATTATTACGTGTTACTAAAACCTGTTTTATTAATATACTTATTAATACAGAATAAGTTTTCTGACTGCTTCTTAGAGGGAAAAAAACCACTATTTTTTTTTGTTGTTGTTTTTTAAATCCAAACAGCTCCTGTATCGGGATACATCACCCTCTGATGTGGAAAAAAGACTCAATTCTTCTCAGTATTGGCTGTTCAGAAAACCAGCCGTGGCCTGCTGTAGTCAGATCAAGGCCAGCGAAGGCTGGGCATCATATGCCAGGAGTCTGGACTGAAGCCCAGTCATGTTTGAGCTATTAGAGATCTAAGAACGTAAAGGGAGACAGAAGCAAATGAAAAGAAAAAATAAATAAATAAAGGAAGGTGTTTAGAGGAGGGCTGGGAAAAGAAAAAATACAGGACCTACTGGAGATTAAAACTTTGTTCAGTGTCCAAAATTCAAAAGCAGCTCTTCTGTGGGTTGGCTCCTGCTTCTCTACAAACAAGTTGGCCCCGCTTATAACTTGTATTAATTTATATAGCCACCAGCAGTGCCAGAACCCGTACAAATCCCTGCCCTGCTGTTTGCTGAGAGCATTTAAGAGGCACACCATTTTGAGCGAGTTGCTGATCAGCCACTTGTCAATGATTTCCTTTCAGCTACTGGGGACACCCCTGGCCCTCCCCACTGCCTCTTCTCCAGCAGAGAAAGGTGTCGATGTCCTGCCTAGGACAACCCTGGCTGAGTAACCCCAGAGGCATCCAGACTCACCACGGAACGTCCCTGACGTGCGGAGGGAGCCGGGTCTCATGGCCAGCTCCTCCGTGTGTCCTGATAAAGCAGCGAGACACAGGGAGGAAAAACACGCATGGGGAAAAAGGATGGGATCATCCTCTCTGCTCCCTCACGTACACCCTTCACTTGCAAATCAGCTAAAAGCCATTTTCAAACACACATCCTCGCTCAGAATGAACGCGGTGTGATTCTAATTAGCCCCCAACACTGTTTATTCATTACGTCGAAAATTATAATCTCTATTACGTGGCAGGCCGAGGTCACTGCTGTTTGAATTCTGTGCCAGCGTGCAACAACTGCCTGGTGGATTGCTGTTAGGGACTGAGCTCCGCTCCAGAGAGCTTTCCCTCTCTCAAATGGAAGCAAAAGAACTTACTATTTTAGCAGGTAATTGTAACCAAATTTATGCACCTTGTCGACTAGCCACCTACTGTGGGCACATGCAACTTCTCTGAATTACAAATCTATAACGTACGTACATCCTAGGGTGCTGCACAGGACTGATTACCCAAAGTGAAAGCCATTGAGCTCTCCCCACTTGCTTTAAAATAACCAAACAGGTGCCCAGGCACTTCCATTCCCACTCTGCTCATAGCGGTTATAGCATCACACCCACTGATCCTTTGAGGATATGCATTACAAAGCACCATTACTTTTCAGAATGTAGGTCTATTTTTTCTTTATCGCTGCTAACTTTCTGCATTCATTTTTTCTAGGTTACTTCTGCTAATGAGCACCTGTGAGATTCAGACTGCTTCTCTCCAAAAGCATTCAGCTGCATTTACCCCAAATCAGTTCAGTTTTCTTGTTTGTGGTCCAAACTGCTGTTTCCTTCTGTATTCTCTTCATGTTGCTCTGCCTTCCTTACAGTTAGTGCAAATACACACCTAAAACCAGTTCGGTTCAGATGCAAGAGAGTCATTAAACACTAAGTAACGACAGATGCCAGAGTACGGATGGATTAGCAGACAGTAAATTATTTAATTACACCTCTGTTAATATAATGTTAGTGTTACGACCAAGGGTCCAAAATTTAGATGTGCAATTTCAGCTGGACATTTCCCTTTTCCAGAAGCATTCCCGTTCTCTTCTTGGTTTGGGACCAACACTTTAAGTGACTGAGGAGCACATTAAAAAATTGTGCACATCAGTAGTTTTCTTGACTAATTCATAAGAACACAGACAATTACATACAGCATTCCAATTTTATAGTGGAATCATCAAATGTAAGTCCAACATACAATTTCAAATGTCCTGTTGTTAACCAGATAAATACGTTAAATTGTGCAAACAAAAATAACGATGGCAGTAGAACAAGATGCCACCGAATCACCTACAGTTGCAGAACTGCTGAAGAAATGCACTAAAAAATGAACAAATCGATAACATAATGAGCTTTTCTGCTTCATCGTTTACCAATCAGGACACTAATAAGAATCAAGTTGGTAAAAATATTTGGAACTAGGCAAAGACTCATTTCTTGGGATCAGGAGAGAACTGTTCACACTCCAGCATAGGCAGTAGAAGCTGCTGCATTTGGGGCTCCAGTACTACATTAGCAAAGCGGGGAACCCAGCATCATTCAAGGGCCAAAGAAGGTTTCCAGATTACTGCATCACTTCTGGTCTTTATGGAAACCCAGCTGTTACCTTAATTTTGGACGTTGTCAAAGATGCTGTGCAGTAATAACTTTTGGCGGTATAAAAACATTTGAATTGTAACAAAGCCACAAAAAAGCCTCCACATAAGCCATAGTGCCTGGGAAGCTGGCAAAGACAGCCCTTCAGTGACCTTCCAGAGAGCAGAGCGAGCCTAATGTGACTTCGTACTCCGATTCCTCAGTCACAGAACATCACAGCTCCAGGCACACCTAAGCGGGGCTGGATTTACATTCCTGCAACCAGCTGGTATGTTAGCAATTCTGCTTAGCCCTAAGTGCCACAAAAAAATAATTGGGAAAATAGGGGAGAAAAGGGGAACCACCACTGGAGCCACGAGTCTAATCAGCACGAGATGAGATCGCATGGGGTACGTGCCGGATGTCTGCTTGTCTGAGGCACGGCTCTTAAACCATCCCTCTGCTGAAGCGGTGCAGAGAACATCCCAGGGATTCATGAAGCACCAACAGGGATCAGACCTAACACCAGGTATTTTCAGTCTGCTCCTCACAGACTTTTATGTTGTTGGGGTTTTTTTTTTTCCCCTTTTGTAAACATGTTTCCAAAATCTCACTCACAAACTTAACCCCTTTGCCAGAGCAAGAGGTGTTTTTATTTTAGGCTTGTCAAATGATTAAATTGCCCTCAGTTACAGCAGAGAGGCAGCACACCTGAATAAAAAGTTGGGGATGGACAATCTTCTGGGATCCCTGCAACTGAGAAAAGTTTGGGGTCCCTGACTTTCAGGTACGGTTCTCTCTAAGTTTCCAGCGTGAATTTTATATGCCATGGAGCCCTGGCCTCCAGCTGCCCCTCTAAAAGGTGCTGGTTTCCTATAGATTGCATCATGCCTGCCATACCCGTATGAATGTTACGCTACATCAGGGCTTCCAAAGTTATACTAAAATATAGGATAAAATAATATATATTATATTAGATAGTATTTAGTTAGCTCCTTTCTTCCATCCTGACTTCAGAAATAAAGCTATTTTTAAGACTATGTTAAGAAATTGCACACAACGTGATTACACCTGGCATAGAGTACATCAATGCCACTTGCTCCAGAAACACAGAGAAACAAGCTTGACCCTCCAAATTTTGCCATGGTTCACCTAAGTTGCATGTACTGATGCGCTAGTGTAAAATTCATTAAACTCTATAGTAGCAATCCAGGGTTTGAGCATTTGCACTTAGAAAACGCACAGTTTACTTTTGTCATTCACGGGTTTATTCTTATTTGCTACGAGCAGCTTCTTCAGAATTTGCACCAAAGAACTTTTAATGTTTATTGAGTCCTTATGGAGCAGGAGCAGCTCTGAATGACTTCTACATTTACTCTTACAGTCTTTACGTTGTCACAGGCCATAAAATTCACACTTTGTTGATGTAATTGTGAGCTTGGAGACAGCATCTTGCAAAACTGGATTGACAGTACAAAAGCACGTCTGCTTCTGTTTTGATAACTATCTTCATAAACGAAATACTTTTTCCCTTTCAGAAGTAAAGCTTCATACTTAGAACATAATGCAAAACGTAGCAAAGTTAACACGGGAAATGCAGGTTTGTGATTAGCGACTCCTTTTGAAATATCTTCCAGCATCAACTTGGAAGAAGTAATCCCCTAAGTAGCACAAACTGCAAAATGAGATATCATTAAAGGCATAAATGGGGCATAACTTCAATACAGATCCCATCTCAAGTATCATCAATACAGTCTTATAATTTTATATTCATAAAAGAAATTAGGAAAAAAAAATACCCAGCCTTTTTTTCACACGCGGAAGTTGCAGGGCTCAATGTGAACTCAAGTTGTGCAGAATTTCAGAGTCCAGGTTTGAAATATTTTGTAGCTTTTCAACATATTTTTTCTTGCCACTTGGAAAGCATTGGATTATATGTGCGTGTTTTGTTCATTCCACAGCTTGGGGTTTCAGAGGTTTTTTTTACTCTCACATAATGCAAAAGAAATTGCTGGATCGACTTTGCTCAATATTTTGGAGAGGCCATAGTTTTTGACAGTCACCAAGAAACAAAAATTTCAGCCTAATAGATAATTTTTTCCAAAGGCTCTAAGTATTGAAAACAGTGTCGTAATGGAAGATGTTTTGCGACCTTAACTGCAGAGTGGTTGCTCCTGGCGCCTGCTCCATTACACGGACCTTCAGAGATACATAATAGTGAAGAGGCACTATAGATTACAGTTGATCTTTTTTTCCCCGTCTCTTTTTAACTAAAATTATATGCTGTAGGCCAGCAGATGAGTTCCCTGGCTAGAGCTGTATCTGAAGGAAACTTTGTCCTCATACTGCAAAAGGAAACCAAAAATAGAGGCCTTGGCAGTCTGGGGCTTTCCTAGCAGCCCACTTATAATGAACATAGGAAAGGACATGGTGGCCTACTTTTAAAAGGATATTTCTGCCAAGTCACAAAATAATACGAAAAAAAATATATGGTATAACCAAAAAAAATAAATATCTTTAGGTTATGGAAATTATGACTGATGACATCTCTTGCCCCTGTTGCCTATGATCTATTTGAACATATACAAGACCTTAATTATAGACTTGCAGTAAATGATCAAGCTTAAAGCATGCTCTCAGCCCGAACAGAGGAGCAACGCAAGTGAAGGAGCCGAGCTGTATTAAGCAGAAGTGTCAAGGTGCTGGAGGGGATGCTGAACCCAGGGAAGAGGTTGACTCCAAGGCACCAACATTTGTCCTGTTGCCTTTTAAGTCGGACAACACATTCCTGCATACCAAGTTTTTATTAATTCATCCACCTTGGAAGCTAAAAAACTAGCCTTCCCTGCAAAGCTGGAAGTGCAGTAAAAGAAAACCGCAAAAAAGACAGAGTACCTCGATATAAATATGAAATACTGAAGCCAGCAAAATTATTCCACATGCTTCAGCTTCCCAAGCAGAAAACATCCACTGCCTTCCTCACGAAGTAAATGCTTTTTCCTTAAGTAAAACATGATACAGACAGAAACACATCACTGTCAAATAAACAGGGCTCTCTCGAGACTAAGTCATTTGGGGAAGCTGACTTCAGACATCTTGAAGGAACCCTTGTCTCAGAAATCATATGCTGCCACTCTCTGGAAATCAGATTACTTTAAAGCATTAATTTGAACAACTGAAGACCAAGGTGCCTAAGCACGCAACTTTTCTGAAGGTCTCAGGCCAAAAGGATAAGCCGTATCAGTGCTCTCCGTGCTGAAGAAAGCTCTTTACTCCTACAGCACATCAGAGTGCAGAACAACATAAGCACTAGTATGACTGGTAATTTTCCTCAATTCTCTCCTAAAGAGGAGCAGTTAGAAGAAAAATATTTGTAGATAACACATCTCTCCCCAAAACAAGGAACACACACTTTTTCCACAGACCAAACACAACGTGATTATAATTAGTTGTTCTAAAGAGTGGAGGCACAGGAGACACTGACTGCCACTTCCCAGGTGAGAAAACTTTTCTTCCTTACATATATGTGTCTCTCACTGGAGAAAAAAAAAGAAAAAAAAAAGTTATTCACCTTTAGACTGGGTTTGACTGCAGTAAGTCTTGTGTCTTGTATTTCTTAGGATAAAATGAATGCTATGTTGTAAAATCATCATCTCACAAAATTAGAGATTTGCAGAAACAGATTTCTCAAAAATTATTCAGTTGTGATATGATGGCATTTGTCATGAAAAACATTCCAGAAAGCTTTGCTTCGCACTATTACTTATTAATATTATTTTACCTTAAAAGGGGTGTAAGAAACAAAGCTAAACTCTGTTCTTACCAACACAATGAGGCGGGGAGGGGGAAATCTTCAGCAAGAAGATGACAAAGACCATCTTTAGATTTTTCACAAGGATGAAAGAACACTTTTTGAGAAATCCAGAAAGCAAACAATATAATGCAACATTATATATGCCTGTCTTATATTCCTGACCCGTCCTTTGAAACCACCAAGTAAGAGGCTAAGCCTGCAGTAGGGTAGGGTCAAAGAAGAGGCTGGGGAGAGAAATGAAGCACCTTTCCACCCCCTCTGGATCAAAGAAGGGTCACATCCCGGGCTGTCCTCAGCACAAACAACAGGCCCAAGGTTCACGTCACCAAAAATCACCTAATTCAGGCTCACAGAGATACTCAGATGCCAGCAGGCTTAAGTATTTTTGCCAAAACCATGAACACAGAATTGATTTCAGCTCCCAACTTTTCTGTCCTGGTTTGAGGAGTCTCAAACATCTCCTAAGATGGTCCCTCACCATCACTCCAATGGTACCAAATAGACTTAACAAGTATTTAGTTTTGCAGCCCGACTTGAAAGGTCAGTAGCATCAATGGATTTTTGCAAAAGTGGTTGAAATTTGACAAGAAACATCAAAGTCCGTGTTTACTTCAACCGGGACAGAGAAGATTCTACAGAATATTGACTAAAGCCTATAAGACGGTATCAGAAATAGCACACAATGGCCCAGACCACTGTAAGGAAATACAACACAAGGAAAAAACTGTCTTTACACCGTATGTAGCCAAGCTCTTGCATTCCTGGCTATACAAACTTAGAAATAAATATAGTAGTCTGGACTGCCAGAAAAGCTAGCTACTTCTGAGACCAACAATAAGATGTATATCTATAGAAGCTAAAGCTGACTGGATTTCACCATACACGAAGTAATCACTGGAGGGACCCTCTCCTTCCACACTTACTGTTATGGGTAATCATCCTGAAGTAGTTCTCTCTACAGCAGGCACTGTCCTCTGAAACACTGAGTATTGGTCAATGCTAATATCACTATGCAAAACTGATGGGGGTGGTGAGTCCAAACGCAAAAACATGTAGGTGCCTGGCGCAGTATGTACACATCAAGCAGTCTTCACAGACAGAGTATTTCTTTCTTTTTTTCCATTTTGCTAACAAGCCAAGCTCTTTAAAATTGGAGGTGGGGGAAAAATAAGTTGCAAGACCAAAGGAGCACTATGAACATCTACTACAACCACCCACATAAAATAGGTTACAGAATCCCAGGTCCAGTGGAAGAAGGTTGTGCTTCACTGCTAAGTAAGTAAATACAATTTTGTGCAGTACTTTGAGGCTGACACACAGTCTTTTTCTAAAAAAGACCCAATCTCAAGTTAGAATCCAAGTGATGATGGATTTATCACTTCCCTTGGTAAACTGCTGCTATAGTTAATTATCCTTACTATTTAAGTCACGTCTCATTTCCAGTTTAAAAAAATTTGCTGAAGGCCTTATAATATTTTTTCAACAATGTGTGTCTATATGCATGTGTTTTTGTGCATGCACACCCACACACATATTTGTTGAAAATAATCCTACTTTAATTCCTAAGGAAGGATTCTTTTTCCACATGCAACATCGTATCATCACTGGATCTGAGAACTGGGAATATTAGTTCAGAACCACTGCTGGACTGATATCTAGTTGCATGGCAAAAGATTCCAGTTCAGTACCCGAAGTCAGGCTTCTTCGGGCTGGGGACATTTAAACAAAAGCAAAGTGATGGCCATCACTTGGATTTCCCTTAGAAAATTAGGAGTTGCAAAAGGTGAATATTTTCTCTTATGTTTTTAAGCACAGAATTAAATGCATATGTGTACATCATCAGTTATTCCTGCATATTCTACATCATAACTATTAGAAGGCTGGCCACTGCTTACAGACATTAAATGTATGCTTATATACAAGTTTACATACGGGCCGTGAGACAACTTGAGAAAAGAATCCTCAGCCAACTTATGATCAACATGAATTTTTCATTTTTTTTTTTCCTAAAGGTCCTAGAGTTTTTATGTTTTTCTTTTGTGATCCTGTCAAGCTTCTTATTATTGCTTTTCTGAAGCCTTTTGAAAAGGCTGGAAGATAGGGAGAGGTATCAAGGAGACTACAAGAAAAGAGAGCGCACTTCATCTCCACTCCGGCAAAGTCTCTGCTGTCCAGCTGCAGTCTCTCTCGCAGATGATGAATCATATGCCTAGAAAGAAACTACATATCTGAGTAAACCACATTCAGTTACTGTCTCTGTTTGGTTATATATTAAGTAAACCTAACCAGTCAAAGCTCATCAGCTGACACAGAAGCCAGTGGAATTAAAACACAGACATACAAAAATTCTTGTAAATTATTAGTAGGGTCATACAAGGCCTTAAATATTAAGAAAAGCAAAACAATCTATTAATAATCTGAAACACTGATAAAGTTTCTGCATAGTCTAAAAAAGAAGAGAGAACCAGGAGGTAAAGCTTCCAAGTTTTTGTGGTCAGTGAGTTTTTAATCTGATATGAAAATGCTTGCGTGCTTCCGTGTCCTGGGACAACCAGGATTCAGGGTCCGAGAGACAGTTCAACTGCGGGGAAACGTATTAAAGGATTACAGACAAGGGGGAAAAAATAAAGGTAAGCAAAACACTGTAAATTATTCTAGTCGTATGCAAAGTGAAGCATATGTTTATGCAACATCAGAAGCAGATGAGTTGGCAACAGTTGGACTGTGACCTGACTGGTCCAGCTCTATCGTTTCTACATGCCCTGCTGTTTTCATCGGACCTTTGTGATCCAGAAACACACTTTTCAAGTTCAATCACACTGTCTGGAAATATGCAATTACTGGGAGGGCTATCCTGAAAGAATAAGGAGGGCGCACAAGGCAAAAGAAAAGGGCACATCCTGCTAAGCCTCCAGCAGGAGGATGGGACACTGTGGTCAGAGCGGTGCAGAGGTAGGGGCGGCCAGAGTGATGTGTCCCGCAACAAGCCCGATTACACAAGCTTGGCCTGCTGGCAGTTAAATAGCGTCTTCGGGAAAACTGTGGCATTATGTGCAGCAGTATGCAGTGTAACCTGATCCAGTCAAAGCCTGTGTCATCTCAGGTCAGAAATTACAGAGAAAGAAGAAACTGTGGGTTTTGTTTGTTTATTTGGTTTAAATATGTGGCCAGTGCAAAGATCAGTTGTCAAATGGAAAACATTGGTTGAGAAGCACTGAAGAAAGAAAACAGTCCCAAAACAAAAGTCCTCCATGCCACAGTACAAAATCCACAGGTCCCCAGTCTCCTTTAAGGCTCTATCTGAGCAGGTTTAAACCAGATTCTGTACAGATCCTAGAAAAACTGCTTCGTATTATATCCAAATTCCAGCATTAGGCTGTAGAGCTGCAAGGCATAAGTCAGTTTGCACTGGAAAGAAAGAAGTCTCCCTTAACAACGAGTTATCTGATAATTGTCCTTTCCAAGAAAATATAAACTTCCTGCTGAAGTGGCATCTGGTTCTGGCTATTGCCTGGAATAAGACTGGGCTGAATGAACCCAGTGGCCTGATCTGGTAACACTAATTCCTAGGGCTCCGGTGAGCGCCCAGCAGAGACACTACTTGGAACAAGGCATTTCCCCATTCAAGTGCAAGCCATATGTCAGGAATAGTAAATCAGCTTCAAAAATCACGAGGTGCCACTGTGTTTTCAGAAGAGCCTGGCTATCAAGTACACACAGCACCAGATATCAGCCTCACTTCTTTTTCCCATTTTGAATTGTATCTAATAACTATTTCAGAGACATCAATGCCCTGTCCACAGCTTATAAAATACTTCGGCATCTTTTGGAACAAGGTTTTGTTGATGTAGTGGATGGGTTAATGCTGTTGTATGTCTGACTTGCCTCATGAAGAGGCTCCAAATCTAGTTCACTGCCCAGCTACACATTGACTCGGTAGATGACCCTATGTGCCAGTTCTGGGACAACCGACACAGCCAAACGTTGCCTGTGCTTTCAACACAAATGCACGTGAACTCACACAGAATCACAGAATGGTTCGGGTCGGAAGGGACCTTAAAGATCATCTAGTTCCAACCCCCCTGCCCTGGGCAGGGACAGCTCTCACTAGACCAGGCTGCTCAAAGCCCCATCCAGCCTGGCCTTGAACACCTCTAGGGATGGGGCATTGACAACTTCGCTGGGCAACCTGTTTTGCATTGGCAACTCCCCCGGCATGGGGACAGCTGTGGAGGAATGTGCCTGGTGCAGCAAAATTTATCCTTCATCAGTCTTTGAGATGTCGATACAAAACCAGCATTAGGGAGATAATGTGCTCAGGGACTTTCATAAGACAGCACTGGAGTTGAATGTGATTTAAAGACAGTCTGAAGCCAAGCTGAAGCTCTAGAAAGAAAATGGGAATGCAAGAGGTAGGGCCTTAGGAGCGCACTGAAGTTTAAACCAGCTCTTGAGATCACCCAGCACAACCAAGTGCAGCCACTGAGCCTCAACACCTCAAGTGACAATCCACATCTCCACCGTTCCAACGGGAACTTGCAACAAGCCGAGAAGTGAAATGCCAAAGAAACTTCCCATGTGAAAATCTCAACCTCATTACAGCTATCAACCAGCCTCTAATACCAAAGTATCACATCACTTGGGTGGAAAGCAACATCAAACAGCTGAACAGGGATTAGAAGATATAATAGGAGAGTGTTCATCTCTCCTTGACAGTTCTGCCAAATGAGATAATTTAAATAAGATTTTTGCCAGGAACAAAAAGCTGGTGAGTGCTGCAGAGCAGTGACGGTCTGCCAGCCCAGCCAAAGAGCCACAGGAATGTTGAACCAATGCCTCAGATGGCTGGTAGTCTAAATATACGTTAAAAAGCAAACACGGCACACTTAAATACAGCAGCTGAATCTATGCTGCTGGGCCTGATGCGCTGTGTCCATCACTAACTATGCAAAATACAATGCGATTCCTGGCAGCTTTGAATACAGTGAAGGTAGAGGATGACAAGATGTGATGCCTTCCCCCCCCCCCCCCCCCCCCCCCCCACGGCCCCATTTGGAAATGTAACATGCAATGAAAGGGCCCTCAGTTATTCTGAAAATTAGGCTCCCAGTTTGAATTACTTTGTCCAATAACTGAATCAAAGATGCGGCTTCCTGTTTTCCAATTGCAAAGTAAGCCTGCCAATCAAAAAAGTTATTTTTTATTTTAAATCAAATGTTATTGGAAAATAACATATTTTTCAAGTTCCTTTGATGTTCATTTTGCATACAAAGCACTCATTATTTACACTTTTTGCCCCATGATATGTATATGGAACATGGAGAATCATTTGTCGTGGACAGTTTGTCCACTTCCTTGGTTTCACAAGAAGCAGAGACTGTTTCAGTTTACTCTCATTAACATTTCGGCCTACCCAGTGGGTAGGTGGGAGGAAGAATTGCAATAACAAGAATAAATCTGGTGACATTTTTAGAATGGGACACAACCCCGAATGGAAATAATTACATGTCACTGATGGACTAATCTCTGTCCTTACTTTCTCGAGAGACGAATTAGGGCCAGTATTTCAGTTTTAGACCCAATCTTCAGGTGCTATAAACTCTTATAGATGCATGCTGGCTTACACCAGCAGAAGATTTGTCCATTATACATATATGCCTGTGACTGATACATCTGAACATAAGGCTGAAGTTCAAGCAAGTTGAGGGAAAAACAAGTTATTACAGTAAAGGCACCCAGTCCGCAAGCCAGCTGAACAATCCTTGAATGAAATCCAGAAGAAAAAAGTTTGGACTTAGTCCATTTGCAGCTCCCATGGGACTGGAGAACAAGCAGCAAATGCCTGATTGCAGTTCAACCTTGCTTTTATCTCTCCCACCTTGTTCCCATTCTCAGAACGGCACCAACAAGATGATGAATGTTATTCTGCAGTGACCCCTGCTCCGTAGAAACAGCATGGCAATCCCTCCCACTCCTTTCACTCCCTACCCCTTTTCTTCTCAAGAATCACTTTGAAGGTTCATAACATTCAGCCCTGGAGGCAAGAGGGTTTTTCCAATGTAAATTTCTTTTGGTCACCGCAATACGAACAGAAATCTTGGGCAGCTCTGTTCCGCGACAGGGTTTTCATATTTCCTTTGCCTACCCAGCTATTTATCATTTTCCAATAATCCTATGCCCTGGAGACAATAACACTCAGCAAATGGCCTTACCTCCCCTCCCCCTATCCCACACACACAATAATGTTTCCATGCCTGAAAGTCTGTCCATCAACGCTGATCGGAAAGAAAGATGTTTATCTCTACATATGGCAAGCCACAAAAGTTAGAGATGGAAAAAGAGCTATTAGATCATTGAGTCCGAAACTCGGCTAGTGAAGGACAGAGCCCCCAGAGAATACAGAATTGTTTTTAAACAGATGCAATAAATCGTCCTTCATGATGTGGTGGCCAACTGAGATATTTCACATCCTTGACTTTGAGGTAGGAGACGCTGCAATGTGGAAGTTTTTCTCCTTTCCCAATAGATTCATGATACTAAATTTGTTGTTGGTTTCTGCTAATACGCTCTAGCTTCCAAAAGACAGACCAACCACAACCAGAATTCTTCTGTCACTGCCTGATCCTAATTTATTTAAGACACTTGCTGAAGTCATCACTTGGACTGCTCTCAAATGACCCCAAGCTAGGATCACATATGGAAATATAGAAAAGCAATATGTTGCAACAATCCAACAATATCCTTCCAATTAAATCTTAAACTTTAGTAGGTTCAACCGAACACCACCTCTTTGCCCTCGTATCTGTCTCTTGTTTGGTTAAGGGCTTGCACTCAAATTCAGTGCTCTGAAAATGCCCTGGATGCACCAGGACCAAACCAAAAGTAAGGCTTCGCCACTAGTCTCTATTGCCATTCAATTCTGGACACAACCAGAATTTTGCTCAGGAAAAATACAGAAGGACAAATATTTCTTGGAGTAATTCATGTATCTAAGAAAACCACTGAAACAACCTGAGAGTCACTCCTCCTGTAACATTCAAGTCTAGGCACAGCAGCTGGTTGTACCTAACAGATCACGGCTGATAATGACATTTGGGAAAGGAATAATCTCAGCACAAAAAGTAGCTCCAAGGTCGGAAGTTTGTCTCTCTATTTGGATACAGTTCCAAATAGGTATTTAAATTACAGAGCACATGGACTAGACATTCCTTATTATCAGATTCATTAACATATTTTAGAAATTAGAAAGTTCAGTTCAATGTTAAATCTAGAGCTAGAAACAGTTTTATAAAAGTGAGACACCTCATGGAAATTAATCCCAAGTTCCAGGCTCATCTGAGACTGTGTATCAATTTATCCCAGCTGAAGACACAAGCAGGGACAAGGCATGGACATGCATCTCACTGACCCTCTGCAAATTCTAAGTCTGCCATATTTCAGCAGCCCACTGGCCTTAGCTGCACTGGAACAAGGTAGAACATTTGGGAAGTGCTTTAAGTGTTCTAATCAACAAGTTTTTTCAGCAGTAGCTAACATATAAGTAGGGATGGTCAAAGTAACCTAAGGCAGTTAAACATCAATATATACCTACATTACACAGAAATTAGGCTTTTAACTCCTTTCACTCCCTAGGAAAATCCCAGATCCAATGGAAAAAAAAAAAAAAAAACAAAACCAAAACTAAAAAGCCTTAATTACAAGTGGATTCTGAAAGGATTTAAAAATATTCATCTTTTAAACACAGCCACCTGAATCCAGATTACCTGGAAAATAGTGGTAGTTGCTGGTGCCTACTTCTCTGTCAAGGCAGAGGATGCATCTTGTTTCATGCTGGACTCAGCTTTCCCAGCATCCAGGGAATAAAGGCAACAGCCATGGATCTTTGCAGCCCTACTGCCTTCCCCACCGAGGGCAGACTAACACAGCCTAACTTTTTCTAATATAGGCACCAGCAGTGTACACATTTAAAAATAAATAAAATATATCGTTCCACTGGGGAAACAGAAAATGAAATGTGTGTGACAGATGTAAGTCATGTCAGTTATCAGAAAGTGTTCAGATTTAACAGCAACGAAGGGCAACAAAAACTAGACGGGGAGTTTATCTGTGCTAGCTAATGTTTCACAAAAAATTCTTCAGACCATTCATTTTCCATTTTGTATATAATCCTTGATAGAAGATTTGACTTTATATATTGACATACTGGTTCCCAGGAATCTGGTCCAAAATTGCCCTCTCATCTCTCCCCGCCTCCGCCCAAACACTTTTTAAAGTAATATTGACACAACTGCAAGTAGTAGCCTTTCTAAATTAAAACTTCTGTATATAGCCTGGGCATACAGTACAGAGCTTACAAGGCTGTGTCAGGGACATCAAATACGTTTTGAAAGACTGTGGTTATTCTGTCTGTGGTATTAGTCAAGTAACATATTGCCTGTCTGGAACTTGTGTAACAAGCAGCAGCAAATAAAGCGCTCAAACTGTATCGCATCTTGCAGTCAAGTCTCACTGGGTGAGTCGCAAATAGAGGAAATCCTTCAGACTATGCCCCAACTTATGTCTTGAGGACAGAGCTTGGGCAAATCACACAGTTTGTTGTTTATCAGAACGAGCATTGGAAATACTGACTGTTTGGCTTACTCTTGAAAACCCAGGACAACATTCAACTGGTCCATCTGTGCTGGCCCTGAAAGCCCTTGGGATTTGCACATTATAAACAGGGTTTCTGCAAAGCCAGAGGACTAGGACGACATGAAATACCCAAAACTGAGGTCTAAATGTTCAGTACCAGATCCACTCATCCCTCAAAAGATTATTCAAGGATTTTCAGGCTTGAAAAAGAGCAATGAAATCTCCATGCCTTGTTCACATTTGGCACTGCCCGATTCCAGCCAGGAGCAGGAGCAGAGCTGCAGGGTTACCACAAGTTAACTTCTTGCACTTGTAACTGGCCTACGGACATTCTCATTAACCTTGCCTAAAAAAAATGCAAAAGGAGACAATTCATAGAGATAAAGAACTAGTAGGGAGAAAGGGAAAGAAAACCTTCCCCACTTAAAATATTGCAGTCACTGAAATTTTCCTCTGAATTTACACATGACCTATTCTAGAGATCTTTATTTTCAAAACCAATAAAATGAAGTCAAAAAAGATGGTAACAAAAACCCGTCAAGAATAAAAACCAGCAACAAGATGCAAGTCCCTTTCTATTGATCGACAGAGAGAAGAGAAAGGGGTATCAAAGCCTGAAAGACTGAAAAGTTTCAACTTTTGAAAAAACTATAAAAAATTAAAAAAACATTAGGTAGCAATTTCAGTTTCAAATGCAGGTTATTTGCCATTACAAGAAGTGCAAAAGCATCTCAGAGTCCCAGGATGCTGAAAAACAAACAAAATATCAACCAAAAAAACTGAACCAGGTCTATTTCTTGTGTCTCTGCCTGGCCCAAAAAGCAAAAATAAATAACTTCTGAGATTTTCAATCTAGTTTTACAGTCCCAAAAGACTTGAATCATTAAAATATCATGTAAGCTTTTGTTCAGACCAACTACTTTGAAGTCTATCTGTTTATACCAGAGTTGGCCTCAGCTAAAATCTGAGAACAAAACACACACACTGTGTGACACTGAGAACAGATCCAAGTTTTCTTGGTTGGCCCCTCTTCTACCGTTTGCTTCGAGTCCATTAGTCAAAGCCACTCTCCCCAGATGACGTGGGGGAGTACCTCTTTCGTGGCACCCCCTTGAGAACTCTAATGCAACAATAGGCCTGAAAAATTAATTTCTCATCGTGATAGCAAAGAACAGCAAGCAGTGCTCGATCCTATGTGTCTCTTCCATTCCTGCTGCACCCTGACATGTCAACCTGTTTTTCCAGCAAGCGTCCCACCAACAGCCAAAAGAATGCATCTAGGAGAATTTACTTTTTTTGCGAAGCGCTGTCTGTACTCTGAGTTACTGCCCTATTGTACCCGATGGGGTGAGGGTGCAGCTCCCCAGCCCAGACTACAGGCAGGCGTTCAGACACTCCTATGCTCTTTGGTATAGGTTTTGGGTTTTTTTCTCTAGTTAGCTTTATCGTGCCACAATAAATAAGCTTACAGCTGCCTCTTTTTCTAATAGCATTGGGTGTGAACTGCAAATGCTGTTTTTTCCAGTAATTTTTTCCCTTTTCCTAAGTACGGCTTTACATGTGTACATACGCACGCACGCTTTCAGTCACACACACACGTTTGCCTTTGGAGGATATTTCAAACCTACCCAACCTAAATAAGTAGAACTTTTAAATGTATTTTCTCTTCCCCTTGATGTGGTGAGATTCACAGGCTGTGGAAAAAGAGGCTGGGACAAGACACGGTTGCATCTGGAGCGGGGGAGGCATTCTTTTTTGTGGTTGTCTGATGAATTATCAAAGCCGACTTGCAAGGAGTTTGGGGCCCAGAACTTTAAACAGATAGAGATTTTCCTCTCTCCTTCCCTTTCTGTCTCCAACTGTCCTGGGGATTTGACTGAGTCATGTTACACTCGCTGTGACTTCAGATGAGTCGTATCTGGCTTTAATAATGTCTTTATTTTTATTGCTATTATTTTTGGCTGCCTGGGTATTCTTAAGAGCTTTGTTGTTGCACTCCCAGCAGAGGCAGCAGCATGCACTCGGTGATGGGAGCGATGCAAGGACAAGACTGAACTGGAGACGGAGGCGTCTGCATGGAGTCTCTCTGGGCTTCGCATAGGGCCAGCTCAGAGCTCACATGGAAGCCCAGATAGAAATACATCCCATTCTCATCCCTTCACACAAGATGACTTATGGCTCCCTACCTCAAACGTCTCTCCAACTGGGCTGCACAGAAATTTGTTTTAATGGACATCAAGGCATTGGGGGGAAGGGAGGGGTGGAGGTAAAGAGCTCCTGGGACATGTGAAATACATGTCTAAATGGTGCGGCTCCTATTCAAAGCAAAACAAAACCAACCAACCAACCAAGGTCAAGCTCAAAGGCTAGAGCTGACGGGAAATCCCTCTGGGGAGGTCCAGGTGTTCAGCAGAGGGGAAAAAAAAAGAACCACCAACCAAAAAAACCAACCAAACTTCCCCCACCCTTCTTTTTCCCCTTTTTTGGTAACCATGTTTAGAGCCTGAAGTTACATGAGCATACCCCAACAGACACAAAGGAAGAGGGAAGGAAGACAGGAAGGGTTTTCACAGGTTAAGTCCCCTACATTACATGTTTTTACTTATTAATTTATTTCCAATAAAAGAGACAGTACATCTCCAGCTTTTATAGGAGTGCAAATATGAAGCCAAATAGCTTCCTAACCAAGGCAGAAGGCAGAGACAGGGGAGAAAGAAATGGAATGGCTTATTAGTGGCTACATTTCATCTTTCAAAGGATCATCTTGGAGGCCATCCCAGAAGAATCCTGCTGTGTTTCAATAAAGTGACTATGGGGATCGAAAGCCCAGTCAAAGCACCTAAAGAACTGAGCCAAGAATACCTACACCATTAGGTATTTCTTTTATTCATGCACAGAAAATAGAGGGGGCCAGGGGAAGATTTCAAAAACAAGTCTTAGAGACACAACGTGCTGGAATACCACAGAGGGCTTTAGGGACTGAGGACCTTTGCCCATTCCACCGGTAGAATACATAATATATATAAATAAGTTCTAAACTTCCTTGTGCAAATCAGTTCCGCTACTAAAAACCTTAGATCTTAGTGCTAGGGATTACCAAGAACGGGCCTTGGAAGAAACAAAAGTGACTTTTATCTACAAACTTAACTTCATTTTAGCTACTTACAAAAAATACTCCACTAGCATTCATGGTACTTCTTCTTTGTGTCAGCCATGGAAAGCACAAAGCCTACAGCACCTACAGAATGCCCCCAGAAGCCAAACTCACACGTATTTATATAAAACAGAAGGGGAAGTTCAAGACAGGAAGAAAAATATACATTTCAAACATCTTATTGCAGAGCAGAAACAATAATATGCAACTTACGCAGCCATTGCTATATTACATATAATGAAAAGCCAAACAGCAGAACGAAAAATTTTTGGAAAAAAAAAAAAAGAGACAGGGAAAAGAAAAAAAAAAAAGGACACTGGGTGGAAAAGCAGAAAGTCTAAAAATCCTGAACAAATAGTTTTCATTAAAATCAGCAGTGTTTTATGAACACAAAAACGGACTTGAGTGGTATCAGATCGGCCACTCATATTTAATTGCTCACCCCATCTTTGGGTTGGACACAGACACTGCTTCAAGTAGCCTGAAAAAAACATCATCCCCTCGTTCACTCATCCTCCACCAAGCAATTAATGTAGACATACAGTCCCCCTAAATTAACCAGATTCCCAAAAAGCCTCCAACACTTGTATTCCCTGAATCCTTCTTGAGCCTCATCTCTGTTCCTCACCTCACTTCCACCCAACTCCCTCTGACAGTCTTTCTTGGGTAGATATTGCACAAAAGTCGGGGATGGAGACTTTGCCTAAATACACAGACGGGGAGGCAATTAGCAAAGCTTTTTCTCTGGTTCACTCCCCAAATCGATCTGAAAGAGCAGTGTTGGGTTGCAAAGGGAACATGGATTGAGCTCTTCCATGCTCTTGTCACATACTCTGGATAAAATATGCCGGTTCAGCCAGAGTGCAGCAGTTCAGCCTGGAAGGTTTCATCCCAAATGCTTAAGCTTCTTTCCATCTTCTATTTATATGTTTTGTATCGGACTGGAAGTTCTTCAGAAAGGCCCATTTTAGAAATTAGACACATAGCATTTTGTTATTTTCTCAGGGCATGCGAGTTTTGCAAAGGGAACTCTGAAATCATACATATGGATTTTCAGCTCCACAAGCATTACTTCTCCTATTTATTTTCTTCTTTAAGAACTAGCCCTGATGGTAAGAATGTAAGTGCAAAAGAGCAAGACAGCACAGAATAAGCAGCATGATGTGCACCTTAAAACCAGTGCAGGGCCTGTACAGGTGTGTGTGCACGGGAGGGTTTGTTCCTCCAGAAGAGAGGCAAGGAAAGCAGAATTCAAGAAGTTAAGTCAAAAGATATCCAACTCCAAAGGATAACTGTCTGGAGGAACAATGAAGAAATGCCATGGTTTATAGATAGAGTTTCATTCTGATGCAGCTGTAAGAGGCAACTACCGTTGTGGAAAGAACAAGAATCTACTGAAGAACATCTTATACAGCAGAAACCCAGATGTTCTCTCTGTTCTCTCAGCCTACTTGGCAATAAATCCATTTCAACAAGGAAGAGCTTGTTTGGTTTTTTTTATTCTGAAAATGAACCTTTGTACTCACAGAAATTGTATTCTTTACATGTTTCTGGTTTAAAATAAAAACAAACAACCTTGGATGCACACAGTTCAAGGCTGAAACAGGTAAATGGTCATGGCCAAAAATTCATTTCAGCATATCCTAGTAGCCCATTTCCGATTTGCATAACTTCCTGAGCATCTTCAATGTAAAATAAGCAATAAGCAAGGTACTTCATATCTACTCGGTCTCAATAGGTTGTAGGAATACTATATGATTTTGGAAATCAGTAGGCAAATTTACATTTTTCTTAATTATTTCCCCTTCTCCCTAAACAGACCAGTGTTTTGGTCAGGACTTAAACTTCTATAATCAACTAACATATTTTGTCCATTCATGCTGAGGAAAGCTCTGCTGATTTCAGACACAAAGCAGCTGGAAACCTGTTAAAGTCCGGTCAGAAGAGGGGGCTACTTCAGCCTGTCACTTCAATTCAGGGAGTGATTTCAAAGAGTACATCAGCAAAGATTATCTATTAGGAAACTGTGTTTTGTTGGGTTTGGTTTTTTGGCCAAACTGCAGTACTGTAATAGCGTAAGAAAGTGCCGCAAATGGATTAAACTGACACAGAAAATTTAACCTCTCGGTGTTTTTCAGGACACATCATTGTCCTTATCTTCATTCATTACAAAAGAAGGTACATTTTTCAAATGTATAAGCTGGCTCAGGTAAAAAAAGTCTGCACAAAGACTAGGTTTTATCATGATTTAGCTAAAGAAGGTGGACATTAAGTCTTGGCCTCCCCATAGTTCAATTCACATAAAACCCTCTCATGTTGAAACCATTAGATTTTACACCGTAATACCTGTGTAAAGTCGATTATGCCAAAATTTAAAAGATGTTTCATATAATTCTTGTTAGTGTCCTCTCTGTTACAAACCTGTTTAAACAGGTGTTCGCACACGTCAATAACTATTTCCCACCAGACAAATAATTTTTACCACCTTTATACCGCACAGAAAAATACTACTTACTACTTGCTATTCAGCAGAAAGAACTTTCATCCTCAAGAAGTCTAATCTACTTCACCAGCTATCAGTAGGAGCTAGGGAAGCCTAAGCCAAACAAAAGTCAGATATTTTACAGAGAAAACCCCGCACAGAAAAAGGCAGGAGAAGAAGTATTACCTTATTAGAAGTTAAGGGTTTGCATACTGAAAGCCAAGGAATCCCAAAAATTGAAACCCAGGCTAGGTCCCAGGATCGAATCATGTGGAGTTCTGAATACCAACCTCATTTTCTCTTCATCGGAAATAAACTTATGCCCTACAGCTCCAGCTATAGCCGAAAACATTAATAAAATGTTTCTTCCATTCTTATATGCTAATTCTTATTTCAAGATAAAAATCGCTGGTCAAAGTGAGAAAGAAACAGACCCATGCTCCAGTGGCATGCACTTTGGCAGGCAGAACATGTATTTGGACAAGGAATAATGCCAGACGGGTGATTTGAACTTGGATTTCTCAAAGGCAAGAAGAGTGCCTTAGTCTATGCAACCTCAGATTACAGAGGAATTTGGGGGGGGGGGGCGAGTGAAAGAGGGTAGCAAGTTTTAAAAGGTCTTGATGCCATTATGATACACAATATATATTTCTTTTTAATTCCAAAATGTTTTATGGGGTCATAACGTATCCGGCCAACCTTTACCCAGTGCTTTTTGCTAGCAGCGCTCCAACATCCTCCTAGATTGGACACAGATGCTGCACTGACTCTGAGAACTCTATTTACTGAATTAGTAATTACCACATCCTACAGCACCTGAGTTTTCCTTGGAGGTCTCCCAACCAAGTACTGCCCATACCCCGCATTGCTTAGCTAGTGAAATCTGACATGTTCTTGGCCAGCAGTGTAGCAGCGTTGGCCGCGCGTCTAGAAATATTCAACCTGCAAAGAGATCAGAGCCAGAAAAGATTTCTAAATAATTTGGCAATTCCACTCCGCCTGTTACTGGTTCCTTCTCGTGTTCCTCTTACGCAAAGACAAACTACACCAGATTGGTTCAGTTATTTTTGTGTGGCAGCTGGGCAGGTAGGGGAGAAAATTCAGCCGGCTGAATACAGCAGCACTTCTGAAAATCTGGCTCTCAGTTGTTAACATACACAGGTTTGCAGAGGCTCCCCTATCAGATATCCTACTTTCAAGCTGCTCTCTGTAGAAAACAAGAGTATTTACTGGGCAGAAAACAAAAAATATGCAAAAGATATAAAATAATAATAAAACAGAAGAAAGCCCCCAGCCCTGAGGAGCAGCTTAGTACTGAATGAAAGCCATCGCAAGCTGGTTTACATGCTTTTCTTGTCTTCCTTCACTCTCTTGTCATTGGTTGGTTGGTTGTTTGCAAGGCTGGAACAGAGGGGGGAAAGCTGCATGTCAAGTATTGAAATTTGCCTTTGAAGGTTCCTTTTTCAGATGGAAAAAGAAGCTTCAGACAGAGCTCCTGAACCCTACTTCGACCTTCGAAGTTTGACTAATCCTTTGTCAGAGTGGCATTTGCCACTTAAGGCATAAAGCCCTTTTTAACACTCGGATCAGGAGCCTGTTTTCATACCTCCTCTTAAAAGCATACCCACAGCAGACTTTCATTCATCCGAAAAGTGTGGGAAGGGGTTGTTTTGTTTGTGCTTTTATTTGCCAGGGAGGAGGCTAGGAATTCACTTTGGTGTTCTAGTGAAAGACACAAAACTTGTAAAGCAGCAGCTAACGCGCCTGTGCTTCACCAGGCCCTAGAGAGCATTTTGGGTCAAAGAATACACACATTCGGTATGAAGGCAAGCAAGTCTATTTGCAGTCACTACCCACTAAAGGCTTGTTTTTAAACAATCTGGGTGCTAAATTCGTAGTTGGTACACAAGCAGATCCAGTTCAAAACCTACAACCTTGACATTTTTAGTATCTCATCAACCCATCGAAATAAGGAAGTCATGCATTTACCCATAATATAAATAAGAATGCAGATGACCTTGTTCATAAGGTTCCTTAACCTAGAGGTAGTTGAAAACCTGATAAATAAATCTTACAAAGGGAGAACTTCAAACAACAGTGAAATGTGCTGATTATCAGGATAAAAGGCAGCGAACATTTGGAAGGCACAAACGCTTAGGAATAGGGATTTAAAAAAAAAAAAAAAAGAAGAAAAAACCCACCTTCATGTGATATTTCATAGAAAACTTGAATAGAGAGAACACTTACCCTAGTCAGAACTTCGTCTGATCATTGGATTTAATACTACTACTCTTGTAAAAGTTAGTGCAAGATCTTTTCATGCAAAACTGCTAAGTATGGTGCATTGGCAAGCAACATCAACAGGACATCAGCCTCGCCTACAACAGCTTCTGTAGCCCGGATAAAGATTTGGTGTGGATGGCATTTCTAACCCACCTTGACTGGGATCAGCTGGATATGGCCTTTAACCGAAGTCCAGATCAAGATTTAAATTTGGAAAAAAAAAAAAAAAAAAAAAAAATCAATAAAGGTATGTCTTAACCACCTTGCGACAAGATTTTCATCTTGTAGGACATGAAGTTGTGTCCAAACAGTAGTGCAGCAATGCAATTTTGAATGCTACAAGAACCCCCAGCTCAGTTCAACAGGTACCTCAGAATTACACCTCAACACCGACAGAATTATGATGTAGAGACAAGGTAAATTTCAAGGCTCAGATCCCCTCTTCTAGCCTTAGGTATCTATAAAATAATACTTGCTGCTATACCAAATCAAATATGAATAATTCCTTATCTGAAAGAACAGGCTAGTACTGTTATGCCTGTAAGTTTATTAAATTCAGAGATGCAAACCGCTAGAGACATTGTGCATGGAAAGATTCTGAATCAAAACCAGAAGTGTTTCAGATAAGTATTCTTCTGCAAGAAAAGCATTCATACACCTTTTTGGCATTCTAAGCGCATGCTGTTCAGAAAAAGCACAGCCTGTTCCTACCCTACCAAACTGGAATCTATGCAAAAAGTGAGGAAGATTTTTACAAGTGAAGAACAAAAGCAAGGAAGATGTGGTGGATCCCAAAGGATTTCCTTCAGGTCAGGAGTCAAATAGGAGTTCAGATTTAACAGGAAGTTTTCAGTCTGAAACATAGACCATAACATATTTTTGGATTAAAACAACAAACCTGAACCTTCACCCACAGCTGAAACCAAACCTGGAATCAATCTTTGATTAAGTTTAAGGTTAAGAAATTAAGGGATTCAATCCATACACCATGAAATATGGGGAGTTGGAAGCCACACTGAGCACCAATGAAGCTACCATTAGAAAGAGCCATTTGTTGTTATCTGTCTGCGCTGTTGCAGCTCCAGGTCGCACTGACGCTTTTCTGTACCTTTAGCTGCAGCTGCCCCCTCCATTTACAAAGACAGCGAAACAAGTAGGTGAACAACATCTCTGCAGCAATCTTAGCTCTCAAATAAAAGTATTAAAGCTCAGAAAAATCCATACCTTTTCATAAAAAGATCCATATGAAAATCAATCTGTAGAGTCCTAAAAATGACACCACCATGAGTATCCTCTCTTCCTAAGCTACCAACCTCAAAGCTGCAATCAGAAAACATCTTAGGGAGAAGATCAGAGTAGACAAAGCCTCTTTTTCCTTGCAATCAGTGGTTACAGGTGGGTACAGGTTACAGGTGCCTTAATGAGTAATAGACTAAGTCAGATGTACTGGTAATACCATTAATCTCTAAAAAAAAGTTTGTTGGTAGTTTCCCCCCCCCCGTCCCCGTCCCCCCCCATGGTAAAACTTTTCTAAGATGAAATGATTCTGCATTCAGTTAAACTTAACAGAGTGTATACCACCATCTAATGACTTCAGTGTTTACAATACTAACAGAATTTCCAAAAGCTGAAATAATAAATAGAGGATTCCCCCACCACCACAACCCCACCCCCCCATTATTTTTTGCCTTCCCCCCCCCCCCAAACTTCCACTTACACACTAACAAAACAAGCTGATCTTTCACACCTGCTTGGGAATAAAGAGAAGAAAAGGATTGCAACATCCTAGTAGCTAAACATAAGAGAAGCACAAGAATGGTAAGGATATTTGTAAGCCATTGAAAATTTGCTTACTGTAAACAAACAACTCTCTAATCAACAGGTATTTCAAGTTTCCCATCTGCCTGCATGAAATATGAGAACCAAAATGACTAGAGTTAAAGAAAGTGAGAAAGCAGCAACCCCACACCAGACAATGACTACTGCTATTACTAACTTATACCCACTGATGGACAGCCTTCAATAGAGATGGCACATGAAGAGTAAACTTCCATCAGAGCACACTGCAAGGCAAGATCAAAGTATACATTTTTCAATAAACCAGTTATGAGACCTTTTCTAATTCATCAGGGAGAGATAACAAAATATGTATAGACAGATCTGGTGAAGCCTATTTTCTGAATAGCCTTAATTACAAGACAGAATTAAAACAATCTTAATTAAATCCTCAGGAAAAAAAAAAGGAAATTTTCAAGGCAACCTTCTAAAGGGTTTCCAAAAGTAGTTCTACAACTAGCAAATTAATTTATTAATGACTCTAAGTTTACACTTAATCCCTTTTTTCTCTGTCATCTTGTATTTCTTTTTTCATATGAGAAAACTAAGCTAGCATTTAAAAGGAGTTCTACATACCTAAAAATAGTAACCTAACACTCCATTAAAATTATTACAAGAACAAGTAACATTTGATAGTCTGACAGTGGTTTTCCAAACTGCATCCCTGTAATGCCACTGCAGTGTCTGATGTTCCTGAATGGCTGCTCTGTGATTCTGCTTTGTGGCTAATTGGTCTTCACTGTCCTATTGATGCTGGTTTTACTTGTGGTTATAAGCTCAGAAGACTGAGACACAGAGAGCAAGTGTTTATAAACGTAAGGCTATAAACTTCAGAGCCTAACAAGAACAAGTATGGTCAAGAGGATCCAGTCTCTTTGGTCTATATTCTTTGCTGGATTCAAATATTAGCTTCTGAAGCTTTCCATTGGCACAAACCTTTCCATCAGATATCCTAGGGATCACCTGTCAGTTCATGAATATACAGCCATCTGAAGCCCCTGCAGCAGAGCTGCAATGCATATGCACACATATATGAATGAGAAATGCAAGTAGCCAAGTACCAATTAACAACAGAATGTCCTCCTTGCTCCATTTCTTCAAAGAAAATAATTCCTGCACAAAAGCCCACGATCGTAGATGTAAATAACCATGTACACCTGCAGAAAATCTACCCAGAATGCTGTTCAATCCAAACTCCAAGCACACAAGAATAACCTCTAGAAGAGAGAGAGCATTACACACAGAAACATTCAAGTACATACACACACTCATACCCATACATTTGCGTGGGTATGTGTGTGTGTGTACAAATATATATATAAAAAATATATATATATATGCATCTACATAATTGTACCTTAAACATACATAGTTCTGGTCTATTCTTTCAAAGGATGCCACTCCTTGTTTCCCAGTGCATTATAGATGTGCATGAACACTTTCAATCTAGGCTGTTATATGTGCGTACACCTACACATGTATTTGTGTATTACCTGCTGATCTACACGTGTGCAAGGACATAATATTGCATTAAAAAAAAAAACAACCATTCTTCACATTACAAAAGAAAAATGCAACAATAATTTCTTGAGTGACACACAAGCTCTCTACCAGCACATGCCAATACAAATGGGGCTGTACACAAGTATATGGCCATATTTCAGGACATATGAATAGTGAGGAAAGAAAAAAAAATTAAAAAAAAAAAGGGGGAAAAAAGAAAAGCATTTGTGCCTTTTAGAAGTCCTTTGCTAATTTTCTTGTACTTTATTTGATATGGAAAATCCGACCAAAATGACACTGGAATGCTGTTATCTTTGTGTTCCTGAGGTCTGGAAGCAAGAAGACTGAACCCACACAAGTTTTACCAGCAAAATTGCACCAGGAATAAGTGAAGTCAAGAGAAGAAAAGGAAAAAGGCAGATTTCTCCCTCACTCTCAATCTAAGAAAGCTCTGTCAGCAATTACTAACAATCCAAATTAGCATTACACAAATACCACTGAAGTATGAAACACAAGATAAACACAAGGGTAGAGATACTCCAAACCACTCAGTTTTGGTGCCCTGTTGTAATAGGTGGATCTAATCTAAGGCTTTGTGGTAACTTTGGAAACTTCAGCCAAAAAAGATAGTACAATTTATTTTACTTTAATCCATCATTAATATGTTTCATGATCAATGAAATCTAATCTTCCAAGCTTTGTAGAGACAAGTATATTATGAAGACATCCAGGTACAAGGGAGACAGAAATTTACACATTTATAAACCAGAGTAATTTAACTAACAGCAGGCCAGAGAAACATAACATGAAGGTGGGCTGAGCCAGAAAATTCTCATAGCAGGGAGACAGATCCTCATGCCACCTCTAAAAGAGAGAATACATTCCAGTTCATTATGGGTACCTTAGCACCAGGCACAAAAGAAAGATTTTGCAGTCTTGTGTATTCATCTGGAAAAACTGGCCTGAAACTTCCCACAGAAGGCCTCAGTTAACACAGCCTGCCTGTTAGTAAAGTACCACTTGCAGTAAACTGACACTTGGTCTGATTCTGCAAGATATAATATCCTACAATAGGCTACAGCATTCCCTTTTTAACAAAAATGTCACCTTTCTCCAAAGGTGTCTCCAAAGGTACAGCAGGAGAAGTGTATGGAAATAGGACTGGTTTGAACAAACCTGCAGCATGAACAAAGCAGGAAAAGAAAAGAGGGAAGCTAAGTGTTAGTGCTCACCCTTGAACTTGAGGGATGTGGATTTGTTCCGTCTCACGTGCCGTGCTTTGAAATTATTTTGATGGCTTCAGTTTCACTCCCACAGGGGTTTACCCACCTCATCAGAACCAGCCCAATTTGTCTCCTCCAGCTCAGCAGCAAAATAGCAATACTGCTCCTGTCACATACTGACGCGTACGAGAGCTGTACGACGGCCCTCGTTCGAAACACTCCAGTCAATGTTCCCTGTGTCAGAGGCTGCTTTAACTCAGCCATAGGAAAATTCAAGCCTGGAACAGCAGAGATGCTGCAAACAAGCATCGAGAACTGTAGCCTGGAACAGTTACTGAGACATGAAGAGAAACGGTAACGCAAGCAGCGCTGTAGATTCTGTATTTTCCCTCCAGAGCATCAGATAGATGAAGCAGGAATTTAGAAGTAAATATTAAAGGTAGGATTGAAAAAGGTACTCAAAGACCTACAAATATATCTAGCTGGTGTTGTGAGGGCTTAAGTCTCTAGTGAGATAGAGGGAAACCTTCCAGAAGACAGGTTCCCTCAAACGCCTCTGAAGTAAAAGGCAGCGATCACCACCAGACACAGAGGTGCCAGAGCAGCAATGCCACTGCTCTGACTGAGAAAAGTCTGTTAAAGAGATGCTCCTACAGGGACAATCACGCAGGCGGTCAAGTGCCTCAGTAGAGCCTGAATTCTCACTTCCCGGCACAAAACAATTTACAAGGCATCATGTAGCATTACAGGCTAAAAATAATTCTGTTTCCTTTCAGGGAGCGAATAAAAATCTCAAAGCAACCATCAATTCCACGACAGAGGAAAAACTGTTAACTTTGCATTTACAAACTATGCGTGATTTCAATGCGAAGAAATGACCAGGAATTCTTTTGCCTGTAGCACAGTTAGTTTCCCCCATACAGGCATAAATGATGCTCATCAATAGAAATGTGATATTTCTGAATATAAAAAAAACATAAACTGCGCTTACCAGGTCTCCTCTGGTTCCCATTTAATTTCTTTTGTCTAATGTAAACTCACTGGGCTATGACTAACAGCTAACATATAATTTCTAATTGTATGGCATTATGTTATGTTAGTACAAAAACATTATCAGAGCCAAGAGAGAGACAGAAGCATATCGTTCAGTCTTACTGGGAGTAGACAGGAATGGAAAAATACCATCAGCATCAAGTACATTTGTCAAGGGAGCTGATTAAAAGCCAGCTTTAATGCGAAAAAATTCTCCCTACATGTCGCTTTGCTACTTTTTAGATGATAGAACTGTTATATAAACAAACCAAAATATGTTCACCTTTGCAAGGGCTTATGGAAGAGCAATTGGATGATACAGGGCATTACTATTTTATTCTTTGGAAGATGTTGTGTATGTTTCTACATAAATGGCCTAAAGCTTTACAGAGCTATAAAGCCTGAAATCGCATGATTAGCCATAGAATCCATTCTTGTTGCAGAATTATGTTCAGATTTACATTTGAAAGAATTATGAGCCAGAGTTCTCCGCCAAAAAAAAAAAAAAAGGAAGAAAAAAAAAATCTGATTTACACCCTGTAGAGATTTCCCTCCCTGGGGAATAAACCAAAGGAACATAAATCAAGAGTAAGGCCATGTAGAAGTGCTCTCCTCAGCCTGCAGTAGCTGCAAGAATTGCGAGCAGCCCGTATCCTCTCAACGTGCCAATCATGAAGTTCAGAATTGATAAACTAAATGGCAAATGTGACGGACAGTAGACAGTATTCCTTTCGTTTGTTTACAGACTGCTGCCAGTGGGCATGGGGAACCCTCTGACCAGCACGGGAGATTGCTCCAGTCCCCCCAGTGAGCGAGTGTGCCCAGAGCCTGTAGTGCAGAGAGGGATGGATGGAGAGAATGAGACCCACCAGCGCAGGATCCTGCGTGCAAGCGACAAAGCTGAAAGGAGCAGCGAGGAATGCACAACAGGGCCCTCAAAGCAGGGATGGATAAACATCATTATCCTAGGTGCTTAAAAAAGGACTCAACTGTGTTGAGCTCATTGTCACACAGAAAGCCAATGAAGTGCTGAAATCAGAACAAACCTGAAAGAGAAGAACTATCCAACACAAGATGGGAAAGAGAGGGGGATTTGTTTATGTTGCCCTTGTTTTATTCTATCTTAACCCAATTCAAATTTGTTGATCTGAATTTTTGTTGTTTTAAAACAACTATATATTGTCTTAGTTTGCTGTCTAACAAAACACAGCTTTTGCCATTTAAAATCTTTTTCTGAAGAGCTCACTTTAAGGAAGAGTTACAGCCAGAGCCACCTGAAAGCTCTGGCAAGCTTGGGGTCCTGTTCGAGTAATACATATTAACAATAACTGCTGTATTGCTAATTACTTCAGACTAAATGTCATGAAAACTCTCAGTGTTTGATCTAACGAAAGCTCAAACAGTCTATTTAATCTGTAACCCATTTAAGCATCTGGTAGAAATACAGGAGCTAGGAAGACACCTGGAGAAATGCAAGCAGAGTGCTGCAGTGGTGCGTTAGGAATATCTCTCAGGAGAGCCCACTGCAGGGTTTATAGCCAGCAACGTGACCCTCAGCAAGTCACCCCACGTTCCTGTGGGTATGCTTCCCTTCTCACATAGCGTATCGATCCCATTCATTAAGATTACAATTCTTCAGGACAACATTTGTGTCTTGCTACGTATTTGTTCAGGGTTTAATATAAGAAAGCCCTTATCTCAGCTGAGGAATCCTGACAGAGTACAAGCACGGGTCTCCAGCTCTCCCTCTGAACACCATCCCCAGACCTGTACAATTCTACTGTATGAAGACACATCATGGCTTTCCATCAGATTTTTTTTTTTTCAGCCAGGAATCTCAGCATTAACCAAAAAGAAAAGAAAAGAAATCCTAAAACTCCATTCAACTGACCTTTAATGTCATTGTCACCCAGCACGCACCTGGCAGCACCCAATCAAAATCTTCCAGGGCACTGTAACCTTGATACTATTGACCAGCATTGCTCTGATTTAAATTTCAAACAGCCTGCAATTTTGATTCCTCTTTCCCCCAGCTCTGAAAGCAAACATTATGGATTTTATAGGGAAGAAGGCCCTGGCCACACACTTGATTTGCACAAACTTCGCATAAGTGAAAAAGCAGTCAATACAAACAGAATTAATTTTAATTAACCTTAATATGCTGATGAAAATGGTGGGGAGTTTTCATGAACAAATAAGTAGAGCCACATACGCAAAAATATCTGCTTTGTTAATTACACATGCACAAATCCAATAATACAGTCATGGTTAATTATAGTACTTGTTTCTGAACTTACACTGTTACGATCAAGCTGAGGCACTGCTTCAGTCAATAAGCATGTGTCCTTTTTTCGGTGAGGCAGAGTAGAACCCGGTGCTGAGATTTTGATTAGCAGCCTTGTCAAAGATCTTGAACTCTCCATCTCATCATCAGGTCTCCGGTGCCTGTTGGGGATGGGAAGAAACTTCTTCCTATTCCCCAGCCCGGAAAAATCCACTGGAAGGAATTGCTCCTGGATCACAAACACGCTCAACTGCAGCTTCTCTTCAAGAAGTCCAGGGAGTCCAACTCATTCACACAAAATCAGAAGAACTACTCAAAACTGTGGTTACACTGACATAAAACCAGTGAGAAGAGGCAATCAAGAAACTAGTCTATGAAACTGCTATATATAAATGGAAGACAAATACCATCAAGTGAATTGAGATCCCTATTACTCAATTTGCACCTACGTGGACATCCAGATTTAGTGATTATCTGCTCCACAATCTCTTAACGGATGCGCCCTAAGAGGAGAAGACGTGGGCACTTCTGAACAGGGCATCGTAACAAAGTAATTTCCCTGTTCATTGCTGCAAAAATTTCAAGCCAAACTAGATATCTAAACATGAACAGGTCTGAGGTTCCTCACTCTTTAAAGAACCAAAGGCAAGTCATTTCAACTAGCTGCTTTCAACTGTGCTTCTGCATCCATGAGAAACACCTTTCCACACTGCCCCAAAGGCTTACCTGGGCCCAGGTGAAAGAATCTAAAATGAAACCTAGTATGGAAAGGCTGAAGGAGCCTTGTAAGAATAAAGCTCTTTTGCAATTGTTTTTGGAAACAGGTAGGGCTTGATTCTGAAAACTTGCTATGAAAAATCTGTCTATTGGCCAAATTTCTGGCTAGGGCTGAGATTTTTGGTAATTTCCCAAAAGCAGAACACAGGAAAGGGGGAAAAAGGTGCTTTCTTAGCTTTCCTCAATGCTCTTATGTTCCTTATAAGCACAGTGAAGACGTGCTGCACAAAGAAAGCAGATGCAAGAGGCAAAACCAGGTATTTGTTCAGTTAGAAGAAAAATATTGCCAAACCAATGGATTCAAAAATAATAGACTTATGCCCTGAAAATCACAAGATTTGGGACTCTCTCTCTCTCTTTGCCTTCTATTTTTTAATCTTCCAGGTTGCTTTTGAGCTACATTTCTACATTTGAGAGCCTGCGGGCTAGGAATTTATTTAGGATACAGCTAGGAATCTCATTAATAACATGAATCCAGGAACTGGGTTTTAAAGAAAATATACAGGTAATGCAAAATTTAAAGTCATGACAACTGGCAACAGTGCATACAATATCAATATCTAGCTAATGGACCCAGAATGATTACTGGTTAATGAGCTGAAACACGCAATAATAATGGGGGGGGGGGGGGGGGGGGGGGGAGGTGTGAAACAGATCAGAATAAATGTTTCTTTTATAACATGGCTGCTAAGATTTATACCAAGTTACTCAGAGTCACATCCTGTATGCTTAAGTGATGGTGGACTGGGCCCAATTCTAACATCCAAGCAGTATTTTTAAAAGTAGGCAAATATCTGCTGATAGATGTTGATTTGCACCTATATAATCAAGCAGAAAGGAGCCCAAACAAAGTACTTCTGTAGTTAAGGCAAATATGACGTGGTCTTAATATTGGAAACCTAACCACTATTTAACTGTTTAGCAGGGTAATTATAAATAATGCTATTGATGGCGATGGTTTCATCATGTCCAAAATCTAGGTGGTGGTAGAGTTAGGCTGTTAAAAATCTAGCAATTGAGGATAGACAAGCATGTTTTAAATTGCATTTGAAAAAGCTTCAAAACAAGCTGGTGCCGAACAGCAACAGACCGAAACTCCCTTCTTGCGTTATCTTCTTCATGTTCAGAACGCGTCTGATGTATTTCAAGTATATTTTCATTAGATGCATTACCTGACCTGTACAAACACTGCCGCCACCTGCCCTCCTCCCTAAAATTATCGACTAAACTTGGAAAGTGCAGGAAATAGCACTGCCAAAATCCAGGCTTCAGACTAAAAGATGCAAATAATTGTGCCTTCAGTAGTCTGCTTGATGCTGAAAACCAGTACTGCAAATAGTCTGACTTTTCTGCAAAATCACCGATGCAGAAGTGCACAGGCACAAATATGGAAAGTACATTCCAGTCTTTGCAGCAGCATTTCCCTCTCTTTTACACCTTAATAAATGCATTATGAAAATAAACATTTACCTGGCAGTTGTCCTTAATGGAGGTTCTCTCCTTTTAAACTGATTGAGAGCTTTAGAGTAAAAGAAAAAAGCACAGGGGGGTGTACACCAGTGAAAGTTTGGAGTTTAATGAACAAAGCCACTTACTCCCTCTCAAAGGCAGAGCGAGACAGAGAGGGAGATGAAAGCTCTGGTTTCATTTTATGTGCAAAACAGAAGAGACATCTCCCATAGACATGCTAATGAAACATTGATTTGCTGGGGTGACGTTTGTTACTACAGGGCTCTCCACCTTGGACTTCCAGGAGAAACGATTCACAATTAATTAACTCCTTTCACAGATTATCTGAAATCTAACTTGGGCGCAACCCCACTTCGTAATAATGTTAATTTTGTTAGTAATATGCAGATCAATGAATATACACACACATGCATATATTTAAAGATATATTCCAAATTTTTATATACATGCATACACATGCAAACATACAATACATTATATATAACATATAAAAATAAATTATGTATATCAAATGTACAGATATTTGTAGCCATATAATTCCACTGCTGTAAGCACACAGTGCTGTTTTCTGCCATCAGCTCAGCACTCCCATGGGAGAACTCCAACAAACTCCCAGCGTTTCAGGACAAACCCTGACTCACTCACCCACCATCTCCTTACCACCAGTGAATATCAGACACATCCCCCAGTACACATTAACAAGCACCACTCCCCACTGGCCTAACCACCCATTTAATGGGTTTTCTCAGCCACAGAAAGGAGACTGGCACTCTTGTGTCTCCATTAAAATAATAGTAATTAAAAAATGGTAGCCCCTTTTCAAGGGGAATGGAAATATAAAATAAATATGAAAATAAAAAATACTTGGCTTTTTTTTTGTTTGTTTTCAGAAAAGAGAGAGGGAAAAATTAACTGCAAAATTCCCATTCAGGTCAAAAGAACGATATACACACATGCAAACCACAAATTGTCTTGCTGTATATGCACTATATTCCAGAAGCATTCGAAACACACACCCCTGAACCCAGAGGTTTAATCTTATTTGCCCTACGCCCACGAGAAGCCTCAATCCAAAATCGCAGCCCCTGTGATCAAAGGGGGTTTGACTCACCTATGTTGAATTCTACCACAAAGATGGTTTTCCCCGCGTTTGTGGGAACCCTTTTGTAAAGTTTACACTTACCAGGGGATCAAAATAGAGCAGAAGTACAGCTTTATAACTGGTTTATTAGTTAATATTTGAAGTGGTGAAGAGAGTAGCTCAGAAGAAGAACAAATGCGACATTCTCAATGAGAGTTCCTCTTAAAAGTTGTGAGGAAATTGAGGAAACAAGTTCTGTGGATATTTTCTTTCTAAGCTTTCCCTGCTTTGGTCAAAAAACAATTGTTTGGGAAATAAGAAAAATGGGTGGATTTTTTTTTTTTTTAATAATCAAAGTATTTAATTTTCAGCAATGAGAAATCAAAAAGTTTCCACAGAAGTAGGTATTTCTTTCTTGCTTAGGTATAAAAACACTTTTCTTTAAAAAAAATAGTTTAGGCTCTGTGTTTGAGGCCCTTAAAAACTGTGTGAGATTTAAATTTTACTTTAAGGGATTTAAACCAGTCTCACAGTGACTTTATCATTTTCCTTGCAGAATGAACATATAAGAATTACGAATATAAGAAATAATTCTGTTAGATATTTTGATTTATAATAAAAATGAAAATTGTTTTTAACTAACATGTAGAAGATCACAGGCCCACGGAGCAGTAGCACCACAGTGTTCAAGCTACTGTTCTTTAAAGATTTTAATTTGACAATTTGAAATAAATCTCTAACTGTACATACACACACATTCCCCCACTCTTTCCTCCATGAATACCATTAACGTGAATTTCAAGCAGGGCTCACCTTCACAGCAGCTATTATTGACAGGGGGTAGATGATCAATACAGAACAGACTGGAAGCTCATTTTCAGAAATTGATAAAAGTTCAAATCCCAGAGGGGTTAGATGATTTACAGCTAAGGTTAAAGCTATGCATTCTACTTTTCTCAAAAAGGAAGCGTTTTCTAGATGCTTCCAAACATTTTTTTTCCTTTAAATTTGAGTACCTTTTCTTGTTTCTTAGAATTCATAGCTAGAGTAGAAATTAAGTTTGCCAAGAGTTAGCATCTATCAAGCATCTATCTTAACACATGAAATAATTTTCTTTGTACAACAGGTGCAAGAATCACAAAGCTGAGCCTTACTGGGATCTATTCTGCATCTCCCAAAGCCAACCAACAGGGCCTAGTTGTCCTATTCCACTCGTTCCTGGCTGCCCCCATCCTGTGCTGGCACTCACGTTGGTCCTGGCTCCCTCCCCACAAGGACACTAACAAGTGGTGAGATGGAACTGAGGGCCACCAGCCTTCCCATCTGAGATCCCATTTCAAGGACTTCACAAGCTTATGATAAGAAGATGCAATATATTCAGTAACCACAAAGTATATAAAAACAAGGAAAACAGCAGCCATCAACTTCACATGGAGTTGGGGATCTACAGTACTGCCAACCCAGCCCGGTGGAAAAACGGTCTCAAGAAAAACGAACTGAAAAGGCATCTTCCCCAGTGAAGCAGCACAGACCAGTGACAGTAACAGACCTACCCATGAGCGCTGGGCTTGTCCCTTTCCAATTCATTACAACTTCTTACCCACCCTCATCGCCTTTCTTCCGAGGCCTCTCTCCTCTGATTAGGAGGCAGCAGCAGCAGAAACTTAAACACTTCTTTCCTTCCCAGGTCATCAATAAAGAGCGGCCTCACTAATGAAGTGCTCTAGCTACAATAATAAAAGAAGGGCCAGTACAGAGTTCCTGTGAGTCCTGGCTCAGTCCAAACCCTAATGTTGATGTTATTATATAAAGTACCACAGAATATGTAGGGCAACCCCATGTCTATCACAGCAGCCAGAGCCATTTCATACTGTGTGTGCTTTTAATTATTTCATTGACACCCTTGGACTTGATAACTGCCTGAATTTTCCTGTCAACACTTTGGTCCTTGATTTTCTTCATTAAATCACAGTTTCAAATTACTTTTTTTCTCCACCTCCACCCCGACTTTTTTTGGCTTCTAATTCTCTGAATGCCCCATGCTGTTTTAAATTACATGCTCATTTCAGAATACGCAGACTATTTATCTAGGAGGCAAATTTCAGAGTCATCTGAAATTAATTTCCCAACCCCAGAGTTCCTGGGTACCAGCTTCCAATTCAGCCGTGGAATTTCCTGATGGTGCTGCGTGGTTCAGGTTTCTCCGCACCTCCAGAGATCCACCCCACAAGCTGCGAGGCTGTGACACGCACTTCCTCCTGCTTCTGTTACTTTCCTACCAACCTTTTCAACAGCAAAATAAAATCTACCTTAATTAATTTGTAGATATTAGAAATAAAGTAGGCTATATAATTCTTATAATCAAACCCACGTCTTGGGACATGCAAGTGTTTCAAATAGTTGAAAGGTACACAGCACTTTGGTCTGGAAAGTTGTTATTAATTGTTATGCCAAGTATATTAACAGACATTAACTGCCCTGTGTGTACAGCAATGGAATTTTTTAGAAATATCAGTTACCCCAGGTGACTTTACCTGGACCTAGGGCCCCCTAACACCATCTCTAACATTAGGGTTGTGGGCAACACTAAAATAGTTTCAAACATTCCAAACATCAAATTAAAACCTTCTGCCATGAAAAATCTTGAATTTAATTTTGCATGTCTGTAAAGAGGCCAATCTGATGGGAGAAATTCGAAATTCCCTGTTGTTTTGTTAAGTGTATCAAAACAAGTTTCAAGCGTAAGAGAGGTTATGGCTTGTTTCAATGGTGAAATTTTTTTCAGGCAAAATTATTTTTCCTTAAAATTATCTGTTCCTGTTAAATCAGTTGTGACATTAAGTTTAACATGTTTCTAATTTGGAGATGGATGCTTTTCCAAAAATGCCACAATTGGCTCTGTTAGAAAAAAAAAAAAAAGCTTAGTGACACAGTTTCCCCCAAAAGCTTATAAGACTTTTGGAAAAATTTCCACCTATAACTTTTTGGAGAACTAAATGTTATTTTGGAAGTGAGGCTAGGGAATACAATGATTTTGCAATATGAGACCAATATTTAAATTTTTATTTCCTGATATTTTTCTGTAACTGAAAGGAGTTTTTGCATTTGTAACCAGAAAGTGAAGTTTTCCTACTAATTATTGCATTTTCAGTATTTTCTGATAGGGAATTACAGTAATCTGCTCCTGAAGTTACGTTGGTACTTTAAATAGAGTTACACTATAGCCATTAAACAAGGGGCTTTTGTACATCTAAGACTGAAGCATCTCTTACTTAAGAACTCCCAAGAGCCGTCTGATCATAGATGACAGCTGAAATCAATCATGTCATGTTACAGGATATGTATCAGGAATCTCACGTTAGCTGTTTGATCCACACCTGTCAGTGGAAAATGGACCACACCATTTAATACTGCCATCACCTCCCTTAAAGAAAGCCTCTGGAGCCTGGAAATCCCAGATCCCTCTTCACTGGCAGGAATTCAGGGAAATAAACTTACTTGTGGGGCTGGGTTTTCTGTTTGTTTATTTGGTTTTTGGGTTTTTTAACCCTTTGCCTTCAAGCATATCCAGGCACAGAATCTACCCCTTCCCCAATGGACACCTTATTCCATTGCTACAGAGGCATCTGAGGACTTGGGTAAGGATGAAGGGGAAGGCAAATAAGGGAGATTGTGTGCTGGGAGTATGCTATAGACCACCCAACCAGGATGAGGAGGCAGATGAAGTATTCTATAAGTGGCTGGCTGAAGTCTTGCAATCGCCAGCCCTTGTTCTGGTTGGGGACTTCAACCTGCCAAGTATCTGCTCGAAATATAACACAGCAGAGAGCAGGTAGGCTGGGAGGTTCCTCAAGTGCATGGAAGATAACTTCCTGACACAACTGGTAGGTGAGCCTACCATGGGAAGTGCCTTGCTAGACCTACTGTTCACAAACAGTGAAGGACTAGTGGGAGATGTGGTGGTCAGAGGTTGTCTTGGGTTTACTGATTATGAAATGGTCAAGTTTTCAATTCGTAGTGATGTAAGGACGGGGGTTAGCAAAACCTCCATCTTGGACTTCCAGAGGGCGGACTTTGGCTTGTTCAGAACACTGATTGAGAGAGTCCCTTGGGAGATAGTCCTGAAAGGGAAAAGGGTCCAGGAAGGATGGACGCTCTTTAAGAAGGAAATCTTAAAGGCCCAGGAGCAGGCTGTCCCCACGTGTCGCAAGTTTAAAGGGAAAATGGCCAGTCTGGATGAACAAGGAACTTCTGATGAGACTTCGGAATAAAAGGAGGGTTTACCACCTTTGGAAGAAGGGACAGGCAACTCAGGAGGAGTACAGAGATCTCGTCACATTATACAGAGAGAAAATTAGGAAGGCAAAAGCCCAGCTGGAGCTCAACTTGGCCACTAACATTAAGGACAACAAAAAAAGTTTTTATAAATACATCAAAGTGAGAGCCAGGGAGAATCTCCATCCCTTACTGGATGCGGGGGGGAAAGTTGCAACCAAGGACGAGGAGAAGGCTGAGATACTTAATGCCTACTTTGCCTCTATCTTCAATAGTCAGACCAGCTATCCCCAGGGTGTTCAGCCTCCTGAGCTGGAAGATAAGGATGGAGAGCAGAACAACCCACCCATAATCCCGGAGGAAGTAGTCAGTGATCTGCTTCTGCACCTAGACACACATAAATCTATGGGGCCAGATGGGATTCACCCAAGAGTACTCAGGGAGCTGGCGGGAGAGCTCACCAAGCCTCTCTCCATCGTTTATAAACAATCTTGGCCAACAGGGGAGGTGCCAGATGACTGGAGGGTAGCTAATGTGATGCCCATCTACAAGAAGGGTCAGAAGGAGGATCCGGGGAACTACAGGCCTGTCAGCCTGACCTCAGTACCAGGAAATATCATGGAGAGGATCATCTTGAGTGAGCTCTGATGGCAAGTGCAGGGCAGCCAAGGGATCAGGGCCAGCCAGCATGGGTTTAGGAAAGGGAGGTCCTGCTTAACCACCCTGATCTCTTTCTATGACCATGTGACCTGCCTTCTGGATGCAGGGAAGGCTGTGAACGTTGTCTATCTGGACTTTGGTAAGGCCTTTGACACCGTCCCCCACAGCATTCTCCTGGAGAAGCTGGTGAATCATGGCATAGACAAGTGTACTCTTCGCTGGGTTAGAAACTGGCTGGATGGCCATGCCCAGAGAGTTGTGATTAATGGGGTGAAATCCTCTTGGCGGCGGGTCACCAGTGGTGTCCCTCAGGGCTCAGTTTTGGGGCCAGTTTTGTTTAATATCTTTATCAATGATCTGGATGAGGGGATTGAGTGCACCCTCAGTAAGTTTGCAGACAACACCAAACTAGGTGAGAGTGTGGGACCTAGACAGGCTGGATCGATGGGCCAAGGCCAACCGTATGAGGTTTAATAAGGCCAAGTGCCAGGTCCTGCATTTCGGTCACAACAACCCCAAGCAATGCTACAGGCTTGGGGAGAGTGGCTAGAAAGCTGCACAGGAGAAAAGGACCTTGGGGTGCTGGCAGATGGCCAGCTTAACATGAGCCAGCAGTGTGCCCAGGTGGCCAAGAAGGCCAACAGCATTCTGGCTTGTATCAGGAATAGCGTGGCCAGCAGGAGTAGAGAAGTGATCGTGCCTCTGTACTCGGCACCAGTGAGGCCTCACCTCGAGTACTGTGTTCAGTTCTGGGCCCCTCTGTACAAGAGGGACATTGAAGTGCTGGAGCGTGTCCAGAGGGGAGCTACCAAGGTGGTGAGGGGTCTGGAGACCAAGCCATATGAGGAGAGGCTGAGGGAGCTGGGCAGGTTTAGTTTGGAGAAGAGGAGGCTGAGAGGAGACCTCATTGCCCTCTACAACTACCTGAAAGGAGGTTGTACAGAGGTGGGTGTTGGCCTCTTCTCCCAGGTGAATAATGACAGGACCAGATGAAATGGTCTGAAGGTGCAGCAGGGGAGGTTTAGATTAGATATTAGGAAGAATTACTTTACTGAAAGAGTGGTCAGGCACTGGAACGGCCTGCCCAGGGAGGTGGTTGAGTCACCATCCCTAGAGGTATTTAAGAAACGTCTAGATTTAGCACTTCAGGGCATGCTCTAGTGGCAGAGATTGTAGGGGGGGGTTTGTGTGTGTATGATTGGACTCAATGATCCCAAAGGTCCTTTCCAACCATGAAGATTCTATGATTCTATGACTCACGACAGGGCAGGAGGGTAGAGATCCCTCCCATGCCAGGGCAACCTGCTGAACGGGCCCTGCGGACAGAGATGGTCTGACTTTACCCAGGCCCCCACACCACAGCCTTCTCTCCCTTCTTCCAAAGAAAGGGGTCTCCATACAGAATGGGTCAATGGAAGCGGCAACATTGAAGTATGCCTGTAAGCACTGTCATCTTCAGTCCAACAGATGCACGAAGTGGAGGTTCATCACCAGGCTTCCAGCATGGTACCTCCCAGTACCCTGCCCCATGCACACCTTGCTGCCCAGAAATCACACTGTAGCGGTGGATCCTCATACTATAGCTAGAAATATTGGTATTTTGAGGTGAATAGCAGTTAAAGCAGCTACCTGGAAACTCCACTCTCAGACTGCTCTGGGAAATGAGTGGCAGGATAGTAATTGTGGATAAGAGAGAAGTAACAGAAAGGAGACCAAGTCCAACTATACATTGCAAAAGAGACGAAGTTACTCAAAGACCTAATAGTATTTCCCCACAGATAAAGTAGTTCAGTTGAGTTATACTACCATAAGAGGGGTTTTTTTGTTTGTTTGTGTGGGGTCATTTGTTGTTTGTTTGTCTTAAGTCACACAGCAATGGCATTCACACTGTACTCCCATTGATCTCAGCTCTAAAAGGATTTTCTTTACTTCGAGGGTGGCAGAGCCCTGGCACAGGCTGCCCAGAGAGGTGGTGGAGTCTCTGTCTCTGGAGACATTCAAAACCCACCTGGATGCGTTCCTGTGCAACCTGCTGTAGGTGACCCTGCTCTGGCAGGGGGGTTGGACTAGATGATCTCCAGAGGTCCCTTTCAACCCCGACCATTCTGTGATTTTATCTGTAAAAATTTCCTGGTATAAAAGACAGAGTGTGAACCCAAACAAGCCATACCATCAAAAGCTGTCAAAGGGTTTAGTTAAGACATCACAAAGATTTTGCAATAGATTTAAAGTATGGGTATTCCAGCTCAGAATTACATCCATGTTCCAGGCGCAGTCTTCTACAGGGGAAAAAAGTTGATGATAATACTTTTGTGACAATATTTTAAGCAAACAAAAGATTTAAAATCTTGGGTTTCTATTTTTATGAAACCAAAAAGAAACATATAAAGGGGAGACCAGTTAAAAAATTGGTACAGAAGCCAAGGGCAGCTCCAGAAAAACCCCTCCGTAAAGCTGAGCTGTTGAGGTTCACTATTTCAGAGCTGAGTCCTTTAGACTGCTGAACACAGGAATATCGTGAAACTAACAGCTAAAAGCTGTTAAGCTATTGATAAAGCTATACTGAATAAAAAAAAAAAAAAAAGAAGTTGGAAGGAGAGATAAATTTCATTTTCTCTTCAACTGTTTCCATTACGTTTATTTAAACTAACTGGATTTTTACCCTGCCAACCGCATATTCAGTTGCTGTGGCAGCCCAGGCATGTACAGTCTGGCTTCTTCACGGTGACTTTTTTGTGGTAAATACTGCCTACCATTTGAAGGATCCACCAGTCATTCTTGACAAAAGTGGCATGGACAGATGAAACAGAACTTACAGCAAACTTATGATGCTTTGGTGCAAAAGCTAGAGGCTGGGCAGACTGGCATCAATTAACAAGAACAGCAGCAGGCATGTATGGTTAGGTGTTAAAAACCCACCCTAAAATATCCTGAGGAAAAAAGAAGGAAAGTAAATTGAAATAAAACAACATTTTGGTAGTCATCTCCAAGTACTTTGAACAGCTGGAGCTCCTAAATACAATCCTGCCCCTTTAGAAGGACTGAAAAGCCACAGTTTAAAGAAAAATACACTGAACCTAATAACTGCATATTAAAAGGGTGGAGGGGGGAATCCATCCATCCACCTTGATCTCCAGGTGAACAAAAACCTGATTTTGGTCTCCACGTTTTACATATTCCACGTCTCAGCTAGGTTGTTTCTGCGTGGTTTTTTTTGGAGGGTGGGAAGAATTCCTAAGACTTTTTTTAACATTTAATTTCTTCTCATTACTATTTCCATAGAGAGAGTTTAGAAGCAGGGAAGGGCAAAGACTCTTTAAATGTTTCTAAAGCCTTTAAGTGCTAACAGTAATACCTGCTGCAATGGAGAAAAAAAATACTGCCAACTTCCAGGGGTTTTGGTATCAATGATCACTTCTTTCTCTGCCATAAGGCTTATCCCAAAAGGTCCTGAACAGATCCTGAAGAGGTAAGAGCCCCACTGCATTTCATTAGAACATGTGCCCAATTTAAAGAAACATTTAACACCTCAAAGGCCACAGCTCTTCAAGAAAATTAGTTATGTTGTAGTGCATGTACGGTAAGGTCATAACTATGTTCCCCTTGATGAAAGCAGTTGGACCATATAAAAACCCCCAAAAAATTATCTTTACATCCATCTCATTTACATCATTTACATTTATCTTAGCACAATGTATCAGCTCATACACATCACCAGATAAACCACCCACATTGCTTCTGGATCAGCAGTGGCTCCCAGCCAGCTGGTGCAAAGCACAGGTGGAGAAGTTCAAAACTATCTCCTTCCCTTCAATTAGAGATACCCTATTGCAATTATCTCCTAAAGAGCAAGGCAAATCTGCCCTGCAGTTTTTCCCCCCCCAACTATTACTGCTTAAAAAGAGAAAGACTCAGGTGAGTGAATGAAACAAAACTAAGGGCATTGGTAAAACTCTGTACTCAAGCAGTCGCTCGTGCATAAACACTGCAAACAAACAGCTGACATTACAATGCAACAACTGATTCGCATGACTCCATGCTTCACGGCTGCATTTAAGATTTCAAGAGCAATTGGATGTTAAACCCAGATTAATGAAGACAACCATTCATTTCCCCCCTGCAACAAAATCCCCATGCAACTAATTAGAAAAACAAAAACATTTCTCCAAAACTTAAACACCCAACACAAGGACCACAGAGAAGGTAAACGCTTCCACAGTCACCCAGAAGCAAGTCACTGGCAGAAATTGTGGATATTTGACTCCTTGACTTGAGCCTGCATGAGAAAAGCCAGTAAATCAGCACATGCTCATCCTGCTGCTAAATCAAAGGCTCGGGGTCAGCACTAGAAGGGCAGGGCTGGGCTTCTGCCACACTTGGGCAAGGAAAATGCAGCAGCCGTCCTGAATTGGTGAGGATGGACATCAGAGAACCCTGCCACTTCCGCAGTGGGGACAGAGGGACAAGCATCTTGCTTTTGAGATGTGATTACATTCTCTAGGCCAGGGAAGACCGAATATCACATACCTCAGTTATGTGAGCATCTACTACCTCTTGCTATAGGAAAAAATAAAAATAAATGTCCAAAATATTTTCTGAAAAGACCTCAGTGAATCAAATTAGTAAACTGGTATGTCCACAAGACGCAGACCTCCTTCTTAGGACTGTAAAGGAAGTTATTAGCACACCAACACCATTATCATGGAACACCATCATGCAACTGGCATCACTTCATGGACATTTCAATTGTTGAAGCAAAGAATCAGGTTGTTCAAAGTTTTCTTCATCTTCTTGCTCTCTATATGTGAACTTAGCTAAGAATGGACTTTACACCTCATGTTCTCTTTTCTTTCTTTCTCTCACACTTTCTTCCAAGCCACCTCCCCCAAAGCGGCACTTAGCACAGTGACAAATGAAGCAATAATAAGGTTAGTCATTTAACTCCTTGCATCCTACTTAAAAATCACCCTAATTACTGTGTAATGGGTCCACAGAGGCAGAAGAGTCTGGGTGAAATCTACCCGGAGGGCACCGGTATAGTTCATCTGTCCATTCCCTAATAGCACTCTAAAGTTCACCCTTATAAACATGTCACCCAGTCTATAATTAAGTGACTGGTCATTAGGTAACATATGTGGTACCTGTGGGTCACATATCAGTCAGCTGGTGATGGATCTTTATCCAATAGCCATGCAGAAGCAGCTCCACGGCTCTCTGTCACCACAGCATTGCTCCCAGTGCACAGCACACTCACACAAGAGTTTGTGTAGGTGGGTTTTTTTAAGCAATAAACTCTGTGTTTGTGAAGGGTGAGAAACAGGGGAGGAGGGAGCGGAAGGACTGTCACAGTTCAGTCTTCATCTCAGCAGCACGACAAAAAGCTGAGTTTTTCCTTTATATTCTGCAAGCATACTGGTACCTAAAGCACTCTTCATACTTGGTGGGCAAGTGAATTTCCCATTCACGCTCAATATGAGTAGAGATTACTAATTGCTACATTTTAGTCAACTGCAAGAGCACATCCTCTTTCCTGGTCATATTAAAAATAAGACAACAACAACAAAAAGAAAAATCAAGTTTGCCTTTTAACTCCTTCCATTTCCATAGACGTGCAAGGCCATGATGCAGAGAGGGGAAAAGCCTAAGCCAAATTTATCCTTGATTTTACCAAGAAAATGGGAAGAATCTAGAAGATACATCTGAGCAAACCCTCAAGTAACTGAAAGAACAGCACTCCTAGGCCAATCCTAGGCCATTCATTCATGTGGGGATATGTACAGAGAAATACAGCCAGTTTCATTGCAACTCCCTTCCTCCCCTCACCCTGTGCAAGGTGCAGGGCTTGAGCAAAGGAGGTATCAGAACAAAAGCAGAACGTTCAGCTCAAGGCTTTCCTCAGACTGCACACAAGCAATGGTTTCCAGCAGGTTTTGTTGCCCCCAAGAGACAAAAAAGGGCAGGTGATAAGAAGTTTTGAAGTTCAGATGAGTCCTAGAAACACCAAGTCTCGTACTTCTTACAAAACTATTCAGTTGTTTTACAATTTAGAAGTTCTCTGAACTTGCAAAAGAAAATTAATTTCCTTGAGGAAGGCCACAGAGGCGGGGCCATGTAGCCAAAAAAAATATTTTGCAACCGATTTTATCTGGGTACAAGAGGACTGTAACCCTGCCTGTGTGTTGTATATACCATTTTCAAAGAATTTACTTTTACCTTCTGCATTCTTGGATGCAATAATGCACTGAAGAACTGGACCACACAGATTTCCAGATGTTGAGTTGAGCTTTTCTGGGTAAGTAAATTATAAAGGAAAGCAGGGGGGCAGGGGCGCGCGAATCTTATGCCCACAATGTTTAAAGGTCTATAATTGCCAGTTATTATCTCCAAGGAGGGTGCCCAAAGCCATGGTATTATGGCCAACAAAACAAGACAAGACCTTGAAATCAGCCCTCTGACCCCAACTGTTGAAATGTGCCTTAACTACCACACAGTAACCTCCAGTGGTGTCTCTTCTGGCACCGCACCTCTCTGTTTGATGTTCACAGTAAACTACTTGGGCCGCACACAGTTTTGTGGAAGATTTGGCAAATGCATTACATTGGCCAATTAATTCCAAGAACAAAATTCCAAGACCATAAAGGGGCATATTTCCATCAAAGATGAATTTAACCCATTGTATTTAGAGATCTAGTTAGATATAACAGTGCCTGCCCCCCCCACACCAAAAAAAAGAAAAGAAAAATCATTATTTGCAATGTGAAGCATAACAACGCATTTTGACTCAAATCACATTGCAAAGGTAGTAGAGATTCACAATTTTTGCCCCACAGAGAATCTGATTGCTTTAAGTCGGCAATCAAGGAAGGGCTGAAGTCTAAAGAAATGCATTCTGCTTCTGTAAGTTTTGTATAGAAAATGCCTGCCCCTCTGGCCAAGATGAGAGTTTAGACTGAGACATGCACTCGCTACAGGGCTATCCACCTCATGTTCTTACTGGACTTCAGTAACTCCATCAGTTTCTGCTTTCTTTGTTCCAAAAAATCGTCATGCTGCTTTTGTGTTCTCACATTTTGCATCTTTTACCAAAGAAGATTCTCAGGTTCTTTAGTCAAAGACAAGATAAGCCAAGGAGAGTAACCTCAAACAATATCTACAAGCATGATTTGTAATCTCAAAATAAAACTCATGAAATACATGGCTTAAAGCTGCTAAGAAGGCTTGTACAGAGATTGCTTCTTCCTGGCCTGTTATTCTATATTACGTCAATACCATAATTTGAAATATTGTTTGCAAACAGCAAAGAGACAACTCTTAACTTTTCAAGCTATCCAGGAAAGAATTCAAGCTTTCTCACTTGGGGGTCTTTCACTCTACAAGGCACCTCTGGGTCTAGTATCAATCACCCTGTGATGGATAGGCATCCCATTCCAGGGTCATTCGTACCTCCACTGCTTATTGAACTGCAACACCTCATCCTCATTGAATACTGACGGCTGATCTATATGATTCAGGTCCAATCAGAACAGTGATTTTTCAGTGTTAAGGACTTTTTCCATCTGACATGTTTGCACTGAGATAATAAAGGATCAAAATGGAGCACTGGAAAACAGCCCTCAAATAAGAGAATTTGCCGACTATTTCTGTGTGCTTGCACCACAACTCTCTGCACCATATAAAATTATAAAGTGGTCCCTGGCTAAGGAGAAAAAATATTTTTTTTTAAAAAAGAAGAAAAAAAAGAGAAAATCCTGTAATGCAGAGTCAGTGTCGCTTTTTCAAGAGCATGTGACTTCATTTGAACACGTAGTTGAAACATATCATTAGGACAATTCTGCTTCAAGAGTTCGATCACTAATTGGCACATGCAGGAGTATAGCACAAATTAAACTTCACCCTTTAGCATGGCCAAATACAAGAAGTGATGTTTAAGGAGGATGTAGAAGTGCAGAATGGCAGAGAGGATGGATGTAACACTGACAGAGAAGCAAAGTCATTTGAGAGAAAAAGAATAGACTCAGCAAACTCATTTACTATTAGAGTGGAGCCTGCATTAAGAAAGATCACTCAGAAACCTGTAAGTGAGGAGAGATATGAACCTACTCAAGAAAGGAGAGAGGAAATTTGGGGAGGAGATTCTTAACAGTTCTCTCTTTTCTATATTACTTGGTAGGTGTGCGATACACGATCAAAGGATTAAGCTAATCTCAGGAAATCTTGTATCTAGCCAGAAATGAAGCAGATTCCAAAGAAATACATACATGGGTTTGAGATAATTTGCCTTAGGTTTTATCCCTGATTAGATGCATCCATAATAGTGTCTTTTCAAAGTCAATAAGAGAAACCATTACTCAAAGTGCAATTACTTCCTGTGCCAGTAAGGTGGTCTAACTGCCTGGTTTTGGCACTCTCTACTGTATTCAATGCAGCACGTGCTCTTCCCATGCAATTGCCAGAAATTTCCTAGCTGAATGCACCAGAATGCTGACCCTAGATCTCTGTTTAAGCTTAAACTCGATTTCCTTACATACCTGGGAAAGTGATGTGGTAAGATCTGAGATTTCAGCTGACCAGTAAGAGCTGGCTTTATACTTTCCCTGTGGTTACAGCTGTTCACACTGGTCTACTGCAATGTGAAGAAAATGGAGAAACAGGAGAGACTGACATAAGGAAAGGCAAATGAAGGGAAACGTTGTCCTTGTTTAGTGAACATGGCCAGAAAGACATTGAGATCTGCCTGGAATAGGACATAGAGGGATCAATTCTTTACTGCTTGCATCCTGTCTTATTACTTCACTGCAAAGGGGATGCAGTTCATGACTCTATTTACACAAGTATAGGTGACCACACAGAGACAAGGCAAGATATAATACAACCTTTAGTAATGCAACTTCTGCAACTTATTCCCCATTTAACAGTAGCTCACTGGGTGGTCTTGGGCCATAAATGAACAGCACAGCTAAAACTCTCTTACACAGTAATTCCAGGGTCTAGTCACTCTACAGCAAAATATTTGCACTTTCTTAGTTAAACAATACTTTTAAAGCATAATACACTTGGTCTTATTAATGTTTAAGATTATTTTGCCTTTGTTTTGCTCCATTTAGTGAGAATTTTCATCCTTAAATTCTTACAAGGGTCTCAAAAACGACTACTGTTCTGTGGAACAGAAACATATCATTGCTCCCACTTCACAGAACTGAAGAAAATATATACAGGTCCACAGGGCTATGGGTCTGTCTTTTCATGCCTATGACATCCTCACAGAATGCCTTTTGCAAGTTTGCATCCACGTGAAGAGCTTCCAAATCCTTCGGGATCTCAAGGTCTTCCAGTGCTTTCCGAAAAGAGCTTAAGTTGCATAACAGACCCGTTGTATAAGACAACCATGCAGACCACATACCTGCTTTTTGGCTTAAACATGTACATTAAAGACCATTTTGATAGGATTTTTCTTTCCCCTGTTTTTCTGTGGTACCAATCACAGAACCAATCTGATGGCAGGTGTTTATTTTATTTTTATTATTCTGCTAAGCACAGCATTCTCTACAACCTTCAGAGAAGGGGAATGGTGAAGAACAGCATCAACTTCCAAGAAAATATCAAAAAGCTAATAACCACCCTTTTGAATTTTAATCCATAGCCAACCCAAAAATAGCTCACTTCATACTCTCTTCGCACTTTTGATGAGGAGAAAAGGAGTTGTTTAATTCCAGAATCATTTTAAAAGGGGGAACATATTAATAATTGTGAATTAACACTGATTCTTTAAGATTACACTTTTCTTCTTAAAATGGTAGTCAAAAGATGAAATTTTTGCAGGAATTCCGGATTAAAACACAAATAACAGTTCTCATGTGAATGCGTGTTTTATAGAAGTTTCCTTTTTAGTTTGTACCACAGACTTAAATCATTGGCAAAACAAGTTTCTAGAACAGACCTGTGATAAAGCCCTTCACGTTAACGGACTGGTTTTAGGATCACGCCCACAGGGAGCACTGTGGACAGGCAGCTACATTTGCCGTTCACGATACATGCAGCTGGTCATCGCATGCTCAGAGCCAAGAACTCAACAGTGTTTGGGCACAATCGCTTGGTGCCTGATGTCAACAGTCCTAGTCAACCTCAGGCACCTTAACCTACCGCAATACCTTAGCGAAGTGGCCACGCAACCCTTCCAACATCATACCCATGCAAAGCAGAGGTCAGCTTACAAATGCCTTCAACATCTCGACATTCATCTTGTTGAAAATCTGTTTTATAATTTGTCTTTTCAGTCCTCCAGCCATATTAATTTTACTACGGGTGAAAGATGGGAGTATATTTATCCAGCAGAAATTACCAAATAATAAAGATCACTGCAACACTTCCAGATTTTTGGAAGTCCATTGGCACAGAATCAAAAAGAAGCACAGCACAAGAATAAAAATAAAAACTGCAACCCAGAATTACTTAACTTTGACAGGAAAGGCTAACATATTTTTTAATAACATTACTGTTTTCAAAACTGCCAAAGGATTTGCAGGCTGTACATATCCGAGTTTAGGTAAATTACAGACAACTATGTTGCCAGTCTACTGTTACTTTCTGATTCTTTATATAGGCTTATTACAATAGGTTGAAAAATAAATTAGCATTATACTTCCACTAAGATAAAAGTTTGAGATTCCTTTAACTGCTTTACCTTCCAATTTTAATTTTCTATAATATTTATTTTATATTACTATCACCTTTCACAGGCAAAGATGCTGAAAAACATCTGAAGTGTAGTTTGGCACAGGTTATGGTCATTATCCAAACAGACTAACAGTTTTAACATCATAGCTTTATGTAATTACAAAATAATATTTATGTCTTCTGCAAAGAAAGTGAAGAAAGCTGTATCAGGATGGTCCTTAGAAAAATATATATGGAGAAGAAAAAAGGTATTGCTATACAAATAGTTAATGCTACTGTGCAATAGCACTCTTATATGTACAAGTAAATGAGAGCGCACAGTCCCTGACAGAAGCAGATTGTTCTCAGACAACGCACAAGAATGGATGGGTTGCAATAATGTATATAAGCTAGCAAGACCCAGGCACTGTGCACATCATGTAAATCTCAGGCAGTGGGATTTATTTCATTCTACAAGTGAAAAGTAGATAGTGACAGGTAATCTAAGGGGGAAAAAAAATAAAAAGAAAAATCTAGGTTTGAGTTTTGTTCTGAATGGATTTTTATGCTAACTTTACAAGATCTCTAGTGAACCCCAGCAGTAAGAATAGTCTTGTCTTCAGTCTCTTCAAAAGTGACAAACTGCATTAGTCCAGCATGTAACACTAGCCTGATGAATTAGCTTTTTCTTCACTAAAATACTCTTTCTATGTAAACATGAATAATCCCTGCACAGATGAGAGAAGGGCAACCCTTCCCACAGCCAAGACACATAATTATACGTGCATTTTAAAAGTACATATAGTTCTGTTTCACATACAAAATATGCACAAAGTTAGGTCAGAGAGGTTTAATTATTAGTGATCTGTTAAGACCTTGAGAATACACTGAATCCAACATAAAGGCGGAACAGGCAGCTGAGAACAAGGCCTGGAGGGGAACTCTCAGAGACCTCGTGGCAGACGTGGTCCGCAGTCCCTACAGCCAACACAACCTCCTCCAGAAGATCCTCATTCTGTCACCGTGAAAGCCTTTAAGGAAAACAAACAAAAACTGCACACAAGCACCTATCAAAAAAGATTGTCAGCGGCTGTGGAGAAACATCACTTTTTTGCTGCTGTTAAGAGATGCTTAAAATTTAAGCTATTTGACAGAGACTTTAAGGAACCACACAATCCATTTTACATAAGCTTCACCTAATTTAAGCTACTGTCACGAACTACCACGTGTTTCCAGAGAAGTCCCTGAAGTCAGGATATTATGACTAGCCTAACAGAAGCAGGAAGATAACTTCTGTCATGAAGTTAGCAGCTCCCCGTGCCCTGTTACCTCTACAGCTTGCTTTCCCTCTGCATCAAAGCAGAGTTCAGAGAGAGAAGCTGCGGACATCTCTCAGTGAGAACATGTGCTGGTTTAGATCAGTAGAAATACTGATATAAAGTATTTATATCAGTATAAAGACTTTATTTTTGATAGTTTGTGTAACTATCTAAAATTGAACGCTTGCTGCAGGACTTTGGCTTTTGCTTCATTTGAGTTTCTTGCAACCAAAAGCTGGGTCAGATTCACCATTTGAAATGGCCAAATGCCACTCCTGGAGTTAGGCTGGAACTGAAACCCAGGTCTCTGCAGTATTGCACCTACGTGGTTTTGGAGCTGGTGTCAACTGTGTGCCCAGTTTAATAGATTATTGAGTTGTTGCTGACTTTTGTGAGCGATTTTCAAATGCTGCTGAGTCACCTATGCAGCAGTGTAATTCTCATTAAAACCATTATTTGACCTGCAGCTTAACACACTAAGTCACATTGCTATAAAAAGAGGAGCACTTTGATAGAGAAAGGGTCAAGACGTCAAAGATGAGCTCCTGCTACATAACCATTTTCACCACGCTCCCAAGCAGAGAAATCACTTTCAACACAACACAAAGCATCTTCCAGGGGCTGGCGCACGCGTGTGCTACAGTCAGGCAGAAAGGATGGAAAAGAAAGAACCAGAGACACTTCTGTGAAGCAGCAGCATCATCATGTAATGAACATCAGGTGGAACTTGTAAAAATGCCACTTTGACACGCAACAGTTTTTGAACAAGAGATATGAAGGATCATGTCTGAGACTGTTCTCATTAATGTTGCAATACAGATACTCCACTGCTAAAAGCAACCTGCTATCATCTGTAATAGTACACTGATTTACTCACAATGTGCTGTCTACTGAACAACTATTTATTGCTCCAGTTACAGTTACCACTAGCAGGTGAGCCCTGTAGCTCTAAACAGTTTAGAGATGTCAGTAAATACTTTAAGTGCTTTAAAATGACGCTAAAACAGTTATGCTGCACTAATCTCCTGAAGTGTTTAAGTGGCTTAGGTCACCATTAAGCTGCTCTGGTGAGTTTATCAGGGAGGCTACCTAATTAGGCCAACAAGCTATTCACCATCCCATGGAAATCAAACCATTTGTTTAAGCATTCACTAGATAAAACACACACACACAAACAAATCTACACAAATGTTGTGTAGCTTGTGTTTAACTGTTATTTAGTTCTACTTTTTACACACGGGTATTGATCTTACATTTTGTGTATTAGTTACGTGAGTTCATCAGTTGCATTTTGCAGAACACAGCACATACTCTACACCCCCACACTGGCCAGTTTAACTGCTAAGGAATTCCCAGTCTGATTGTTTCCTTTAATGAGAAATCACCAGCAATAGATTTTTCAACAATTTCTCAAAATTTCAAAACTTGGAGAGAGAAAAGAATAGAAGAAAGAACAGCTGAAGCAGTTGAGCTAGAATTTTTTCTAATGCTTCTCTCTTTACACATCAAAAGTACCTTATAAAGCATAAATTTCAAATTACTTGCTCTTCTACTGTAATAAACAGTGGTCTCTAGAGTTATTACTGACACCATAAGAGCACCATTAAGTATATATTGTTCAAATGTAATTGAAATTTCACTTTCTAATTCAGACTGATATTCATATTTACTTTGTGTTATTTATTCAGAGCCAGATTACAAGAAAAATCAAGCCAGTAGATCACAATTCAGCTCCTATTTACTCAAAATCTCGCAAAAACACCCTCTATTGTCATCACTGTACAATAAGTTGTTTAAGAATTCAGGGCTAAACGTAAACTTGTCAAAACACGTACAGTCATGTGTAACACCACAAGATTGCACAAGCAAATCAACAGGCTTCATATTTAGTTGTGTCAAACTATTTAAAAGCTGTTTCCAAGTTTGCAGGTTAAGCTGCACATGTGATTTGGGAATCACCAGAGATCTAATATAGAAGCCTGGTCCTAATTCTCTATTACAAATTGCCAGTATACTGCAAGTAGAATCAAAACTTATTGGAAGATGATTCATTATGAAAATATCAGAATAGTTTCAATGTGTTAACTAGTATGCTAAGGTTACTTGTGTTCAAAGTACCATTCAGGTGAAGAAAAAAAAAAAAAAAGTAGTATCTAAACCATGTCATCTTTCAAGTCTTCCCCCAGCTCATCTGAATACGGTCAGGCCAAAATTTCAGGCAAATGACCAAACAGATGATTCAGACAGGGTTGGCAGAACTAGCCTTGCTGACCCACAGCATAAGGAATTCATCAGCCTCACGACAAACATGGCAAGTACAGATTTAATAGAAGGGAACCAGCCACTCCTTGTGTCTGCTGAGTTTATCATGTGTACAGACTCCGTCAATAGACGCACAAGGATTTTCTGGTTTTCTTTGTTTTTACAGTCTCCTTTCTCCTAATCGGAGAATCAAAATTAACAACCTCAAAACCAGCTTGGGTTGCCAAGTGTCTCGCCTGGCCTGACTGTAAGTCTGGGATAGAAAAGATTTAATGTGAAAAAATTCAGGTTGGGAATGACCTTCTGCACTGATTGACTTTAGTGGAATGTAAATGATGGGCAGTAAATCAGGCGACGTGCACGCCGCTCAGTGAATCATACCATTCCCTTCAATCCCATCTAGAGGGAGAGACATAAATCCTCCCAGTTCAAGCCGGGCCATGAGCAGTCCTTTATATTTCCAATTAAAGATGTACTGTCCTTTGCCCAGCATTCAGTTGGGACGCCGCACATTAATATGGTAATCAGCAACCCAGCAGCAGGCCATGGGGGCCTCATTGTCTCTGCCACATTCATCCCCAGGCTTCCTCCCAGCTGGACGGAGGAGGGTTCGGTGTGACAGGCAAATCCCAAGAGACGACAGAGAACCCTTCATTAGAACTGATTTTAATGCCGTGCTGCCAGTAGGCAGCATGTTTTGATTATCAGGGCTTTCACACAGATCCTCTGGGGCTGGGGGCCAGATACAGATGCTTCCCAGCGCTACACAAACAAGCGCACGGTCCGAACACAGCCTCGCGGCTTGAATACCTATCAATCACCGTAACGTCACCCTGCAAGTGCTGTAACTGTGAGGCTCTTTCTTATGGGAACCACTTCACTCCTCGGCTGTGAAATCATGGGACGTTACAGCAGAGAGAGCAACCGATGGCCCTGCGGCTGAGAAGCATTAAAGGACATCCTGCTCCGCAGCCACCACCAGCATTTCTCTGGGTCTGCTGGTGAAGAAGACGGTAGGTAGAGCCTGGAACGGGCTGCCTCTGTATGAGAGTCTGGCAGCAGTGACCAACCCTCCTGCTGAGGACAATGTGTCCCTCATTAACGTAACCCAGAAAAGCAGGGAAGGAGCCAGGGAGGTGCAGGTGGTGGTCGCCTACTGCACTGGTGTTTGAGATCATCTGAGTCAAGATGAGCTTCAGCATGTGACAAAGACAGTAAATCTCCTCAGACCTTCACAGGCAACTGCAAGGAAAGTGATTAACGAGACAGATTCAAGTTAACGGACTTGGGATTTTAGGTAATGGAAAAGAGGGCTGGATGGGCATGACAAGTCATAGAATCACAGAATGGTTGGGTTGGAAGGAAATTTAAAGATCATCTTGTTTCAACCCCCCTGTCATGGGCAGCAGTAAGGACAGGTTGCCTGAAAATGTGGGCCAGGGAACTGATTGTTGTTGATTTTTTCCACTGTTTTGGCATCAAGCTGTTTGAGGAATGATTGACCCCATCCACCCAAACATAGACAAATGAACTTTAGGCTTTTGAGTAGAAGCTGACAGTTCCAATTCACAATTGAAAACCTCCAAGTTCTCAGCAAAATCTCTTATACAAACACCCGTTACTTCAACCACCTCATCACTCCAATGCAACCCTTTTTGCTCAGAGCTTTTGTAAAGAGGGGATAGAAAGAGTGTATAGAAAGAGTGTAAATAGACCCTAAAATTGAGGGTTAATATATTTTGGAGCTGACCTTGTACTTGATCCCCTCCAAGCTACGCTGCGCACAGTTCAGCCACAGCTCCAGAGGTAGTCCCAGGGCTTTTAAGACCTGACACTGTCAACAGTGGACAAAGCATAGGTATCTGGCAGGTAAATGAGTACCTCCCTTTGTAACTCAGATTAGGTTTGCTAACTTCATATTTAAATCATGTGGCTAGATTAAATGGATGCCAGTTGCTTCTCTAAAAAGTAGATTACAGTAGTGCTGGGGGTGGGGGGGAAGTTATGTTGCAGACCAGCAGGCACTGTATGTTTTTAAAAACGTGAGGTTTTTACCTGCAGTAAGCAAGTAAAACCTGTTTTACCTGCAGAAGGCAGTGCCTTGTAATCCAATTTCTTTTTTTGGGTTTGACTTCACAGAGGGATTTACCTTCCCTAAAAAGATGGAGAGAGAAATTCTGTATCCAAAAGCACCTCCTCCCACGCTGGCCACCTTACCCCAACCCGCTCTCTTCAGCGCTCCATAGCTATTTTTAACATCTCATTTCCTCACATTATGGCAATTTACATACTTAAACACATCACATTAACGTCCAAAATATAAACAAAGTGAGATAATGCACTGTAAAGAGGGTATTAAAAAAAAACCCTGCAGATACACACACAGGAGCTTTTGGAAATCAGGCAGTTCTTTGAAGCAAAGCAGTTGTCCTGTGTCAGTAATAGGAGGATTTCTCAGCAACACTTTACAATAAAGCAGACTTAATGAGAGCTGAGCAGTGGTGTAATTCCTGTGGAATTGCATATTGAAAGCTACATTCATACCCAAGGAGCCCATCAGGACCAGTATTGTTAGGATGAATGCTGAAGGAATTGCAAAATGAATTGCCATTTTGTTATCAAGTGCTTCCGATTGGCTCTATCCTGCCATCTGTGTCATTTGGAGGATGTGAAGTAGCTGAGGTCCGAACTTGGGCATCTGAAAGGTGGGTCAAGGGGAAATTTTGTGCTGCAGCATCCTCTGCTTCTTTACTGAAGAAGTTCAGCACACCTGCCTTCCTGTTACCAGAGGAGGGAGAAGGGCTAAAACAGAGAACATTTTGCCAGGGACCGTGTAAGGCAACTCATCTCCCCTTAGGTAAAAGGGGAACACCATTTATTGATCAGTAATACAAAACCTGATGATAGATCATAGCAAAACTGCTTAGAAACAAGGCGCCGCAAATTATCTGGCTCCTCTAAAGCTCCTGCAGCCTTCTCTATTTCTCCACGATGCTACAGTAAATGTTACAAGATTTTTAAAAACTTTAAAAGTCCCCCAGAAAAATGGAATGTGCAGGTCATCTCTCACTTAGCTCTACAGAGAAGGAACAGATTTCAAAACTGTTTGAGTGATCTAGAAGCCTAAATCACTTCCCCAAAACACCTAAATCACATAGAATGTCACTTGCCAGTGTTTAAAATCCAGTCAGGGTTAGCTCATCTACGTGCTTTTTAATTGGATAGATGCAAGGGTTTTTTAACTTTCATTTGTTAACTTCCATTAGAATAGTCATTGATAGAAAAAACATCTTCAGTGAAAATGTCTGTTTCATCACCTTGTTCTATTATTGAGGTACCAACGCTCCACTTAATTATATTTGTGGTATCTATATATGAATTCCTGTTTCTGTCTGTTTAACAATTCCCTTCAGCCTTCAAGACAAAGAATTACTGTACAGTTTGTCTCCTTATGTTGGTATTGCCACATTGGGATGCTTTACAAGCAGAGAAGCACATTTTGACTCTTGGCGTAGCCCTTACACCACTAATAATCTGGAAGCTACAGAGCACTACGTGCCCTCCAAACCCACGAGACATACCAAGACTGATCCATACATACATGCTAGAGCAAACCACAATACCTTTCGTTTCCACTTCTTTTCAAGTTTTTCCAGCCTGGCACCTCCCATCCTGTACGCCAATTATGCGGTTCATACAAGAGGAGAGCAGGCACAGCTATGTGGTGCTACAGGGGAATGTCCCCCCCAGCCAAGCACCTGCGAGTGCAGGGCACGGGTCCCCACCACGCACAGCCCCACGCTGCTCCCGGCCCGGGGGCCCTGGGCACAGCTGGATGGCAGAGAGCAGATGCACCAAATCGCTGCACACGGAGTCCGACAGAGCAGGAGAGACAGTACTGCTGCCTTTCAGAGGCACGACATCCAGCTGCAGGGGACTCAACAGAACTCACAACCAATGCCAAAGTTTGACCGCCCCCCTGTCAGCAGTTTGCACACTTACAGGTCTTGCAAGTTTACAGTACGCCATACTTTGTGGTATAACATTTTCCATCTAACAATTTCATATCTCTGTAATGGTCAGGGCAAGGATACACTTACTCATTTTCATTTGAGATATACTGAGGCTCAGAGATGAAACTTCTTGTCCCCCATTGCACAGCAAACAGTGGCAAAGGCAAGACAAAGACGCAACACTTAACAGCATGGAGCCAAACAATACAACTGGAATGAGTGAAAATTGGACCTGTCCTCCCAGACGTGTGTCCAGGTTGTATTTCTGCCATGGTCAAAGGCACCACTTGTCTCTATCCTCCTACAATCTCTTTGTAACTTGATGCAGACGTAGGATCCATACCAAACCGATATATCTCAGATGATGACAAACGCCATGCAAATACATTACAAATGTTACGATGAGTCCTTATGGGTCCATTCTGTGACAGCCAAGTTATATGACAGAGCAGAAGAAACAAATTTTTTAAAAATTAAATTCTTTAAATTTACAGTACTATAAAAAATGAATGAGTTTAAATATTTCCAGATCTACCTGAAGAATTATTCAAACTAAATTCAAACTAATTTATAGGTCTGGCTTTCCCATACATCACTCTCAATCAGGAGGGATTTCACTAGACCTGAACGTAAATAATTTATGATCTAATGGGAAACACTCTTCACGTACCAAAAGCCTAAGAATAGTTCCCTCTCCAGAATCAAGGTCCCAATTCAGCAAAGCACACACTTAACATTACAACTGCTCAACTGAAGTATCACGTATTAAAGGAAAAAAATTAGTCACCTTTAGAAAGGCTTGGTTCTAGTTCCAGCGATGGCAATAAATAAAGCTTCCTCTAATGCAGGCATTGCTCCCAGAACCGTGCCTACACCCACGACCACGTTGCCAGTGACACACACAAGAGAAGGTGTCCATCTTCCTTTCAGCTTTATCACAACTGAGAACAACTTGATCCTGCGACACTGGCTCACAAGAGTGCTCATACCAGGCTTCAGCGAAATGAGAGACCGATGAACATTTTTAGAATGAAGCTCGGACTTAACAGAAAGATATTTACTTGATAATTTGAGACAGATAACTATTTCCTTTCAGGCAGTTTTTCCCTCTTAGCAGTAATTGAGCACCACCTCTAGTTAGTATCCAGAGGGAGGAAGAGATTAACCCTTGTAGTTAAACTGTTAATCCTTTTAGCACAGTGTCTCTACCTGCTAAACTGGTTGGACTGTACTTTTGTGAGTCCTATAAAAATGGCAATGATTGGACAGTAAGGGGCAATTGAGAAGACGCCTGACCGCTCCCCCCTTTTCTTCCTTTTGAAATAAGAGAGGCAGACAGGCATCTTAGAAATTCTGCATTTCAAAGTTATCTTTTTTTTTCCTTTTGTTGGGGGGTGGCAAAATCAGACTATTTAAAGAATTGTCTGATGATGTTTTAAAAGGCTTTGGTTACACTGCCTAGGGGAGTTGAATAAAACAAAGGTAATTCAAAGATAGTGCACAAGTTTGTGATCTGTCTCAGCTTGGTTGCTCTTGCCCTTAATTGCATGCATCCTTCTGGTAGGGATTTCAAAGGAAACTTCAGCACCTGAAATGCTGATCCCTTCCTCTGTATCAGGAGCAAGTTCTAAACCACGATTTATGCACGCACAGCTTAAATGTCAACAGGGCCACTCTTAGGTACAAGTCACAGGTCAGATGCATTTGGACACTCCCTGAAATAGCCCACGGTAGCACATCCCACGAGGTTTTATTCCGTATTACTCATTATAAAGAGTATACACATAAAATGCATCAAAGAAGCCAGGACACACATGTACTACCGGGTGCCCAAGCCACAGGGGTCTCAAGTCTCTTTGCTAAGTTCTGTTCCCATTTGCTATTGAAATCCTTAGCAAGTTGGCTTAGCGGAGGATTCGTCTCATCTAACTTAAGCAAATAAAATGGGGACATCTACATGCAGGTGCATCATCGAGATTCCCTTCGTGATCAGTAGGGGAAAATGGTGTTTCCAGAACACAGTTATTTCCTTCTATTGAGGACAGGTAATAATAAACCCTGTTCCAGGAGTGCCTGTGTCACAGTGCTTCACACTGCCTGTTCATGGAGGTCAGACGAGCTCCAAGGCATAGTCTCTATGTTTAGATAAATGCCACCCCTGCAGATTTGGACTGTGCCTCATGAGAGCAAGTAGAAACTCTCAGTAGGCAGTGAAACAGGCATCTAACCTACCTCGTAACTTTGGAGGCTGGGGAGTTGTTGGGATTTTTGGGGGGCTGGGTGTGGGGTGTGTGTGTTTTGGGGTTTTTTAAACTGGTTTTAGCAGTTTAATGATTCCTCCAGCCAGCATCAAAACACAGCTGCGAGTCAGGAGGCCAGTTCAATGCTCCAGGCTTGCAAGGCTCTGTGCCACATTGACTTTTAAAAATGTTAGAGCTTCCATATCACTTCAATACTTCTGAAGAACAGAACCTGCTATGCTTTGCTTTTCTAGAACGTAATACTACTGTCAACTCTTACCTCTTTAGATCTTAAGACAAACTCATGTAAGCATAGTGTTACATATTAGCACTAAGAGAGGAGTTATAGAATTTTTATTCCTGTTTGGAATAACGTTGGGATATTGAACATATTTTCACTTCTATAATGCATAGTTTGAATTCAGATAAATGAGACAGAACATTATATATGCCTGTTTCACTTGGAAAAAAGAAATAACACTTTTTAGAGCAAGAGAAAACTGATGTTGCCAAAATAATAAAGATAAATCCAACTTTAAATTGAGCAGGCACATTTCTACAGCTATTCAGTACATGTGCATGGGCCAGAGATGTAGACACAGGTCCAGTTATAAGTGAGTGCCAAACTTAGGCTCAGTCTCAAATACGTTTAATGATGAGATACAGCCAGCTGCAAGCTGTACGCTGTCTGGGCTCCAAGATGACGAGACGCAAACCAGTGCTGCTCTGAAGCTGGGACAGGGAGGATTTTGCTTGGATGCACCCTCACCAACCTACCTGAATAGGTTTTGAGACAATACTGGATTCTCCACCTCAGATAGTGACTGACAGTGAAGACACACACAATAACTTAAATTGTCCTTTTGCGGCAATGTAGCCTGCATCTTCCTGCTATTTATTTTTGCTACCATAAGTGGAATTTCCTTATTTATCGAGGCTGAGAGGTGTGTTCCAGACAACTGGGAACTGATCCTGCGATGTACACACACAGTATTTGAGTCTTAAGAGTTACTGCTGAGAAAAACTTCTGAATTAAAAAAGTTTTTAGCAAACATCATTCTGCATACAGATACTAAGACTAAATCTAGCAATTAGCAGTGAAGCTATAGTCTGTGTTAATTATAGTTTAATGAACCAACTATAATCTATTTTATGCCTATAAAAACATACTTTTTTTCCTGTATGAGTAATTATATTTTTCACTTGTGATTCACCTTTAGCTCCTCTCTGGCCTATATCACTTTGCTGACCAAATCTTTATTATTTAGGGTTTTTCTCTAGAAACAGGACTGCTTTCCTGTATTTGAAATACGGCCAGAGAACATTCAGCATGGAGACCTTTCAAAAAAGGTGGGGTTTTTTCCAGCTAGAAGGGTGGAGATGGCTACTTTTGAGAGTTTTCATGCTTCCTGAAATGTCTTTTCCCCCACAATGTAAATGAGTGATGACCTTCTGTTCTGATCCACAAGTCTGAAGCAGAATGGGCCGGCACATTCTTATAATTTCCGCAGGAACTGGTGTGATGCCAAGTTCATTTCAGCTGCTGAAGGGAACTGCTATACCTCAAGTTCAGCTGCCTTAATAGCCTTGAGCCCATAATATAATAGCATTATTCTGTATGTTAGATGGTGCATAAAATGCATTACACCAATATTTAAACTATCTTGGAACTGACCATTTCAACGAGAATTGTGCAAAACAAAAGGAAGCTCAATTTTGAAATGCCTAATCTTGGCTCTGCTCCAGTTAGAGCACAGCTGAAATAAATAAAACTTAGTGTAAGTTCTCTCTGTATTTAAAAAAAAAAAAAACCAAACAAAAAAAAAACAAAAAAAAAAAAAACCAAACCCTAACTGATTGTGATTGTGAAGGTAAAACCAGAATGTAGTTTCAAATGAAAACTCAAGAATGTTTCACTCAAAAGAAAAAAAAGAAAATCTTCGTGCTTTTATTTCAAACTGAGGGATCATCAGAATAAATATCATTTAGCAATTTATTCTTATTTGGCAGAAATTCAACTGAATTCAAATGGAGCTCTACCAAAGTCTGCAACAAGCTTGTATTTTATCTTCACTTTACAGCATCCTCTGCATCTTTAAACCACTGAAAACCACAGGAGTTATTCTCATCAGTTACAGTTAAGATAGGAATCAAGCCATGTATCTCCATATTCTGTTCAATCAAAAAGCCTCTGATTTTAAAAGCTTGCCGTTCAGCTGTATTATCATCTCAATAATTCCTTTGCCTTGTCTGCACAGTCACAATAAAGCCATAAAGCCCCATTACTTTGATCTTACGCAGAGATACCTATATACAAATATACTTTTTCTACAAATACTGAATAATCTGCATGCGTGTATTGTATTTTTTTTTTACCTTTTAAGTGCTTATAGTATATTGTTGTGAAAAAGTATTCCAGCTTTCAAAACTGTCCAATGCTATTTCAAGTGCTGTTTGCTCACATGTGTTTGAAATGCAGACACTGTTCATATACTCACAACTCTTGTTAATGGTGCTATGGAGACACATGACTGCACAGACAATAGAAATCTGGCATTTTGACTGTATTAACACCCACTGAATTAAGGTAAAGTATCTATCAAGTTCCTTCTAAGACGCTTATCTGTGTAACATCAGGGTACCTTTCCGAACTAAGGAAAGTTCACGATTAAGGCTCCTCCAACCTGCAGTGATAACTGAACATCAGATGTTTGATTAATATATTTGATGAAAGATTTGTCTTTTTGATGGCCACTGCCTACGAGGCAGAATTAGGAATACCTTTAAAGGGGTTCCATTTTCAGAATAAGTGATTTCATTACTTTCTACAGTGCAGTCTGTGTAAAATAATTTCTGGGCACATAAAAGTCAGGGCTGTCAAAAATCTTGCCCTGACACCTCAAGTTTTAATACCTCAGAAGTGGACAACACAGTCACATAAAAAACACAAACTGGTCACCAGTCTTTCACTGGGAAAGACTCAGATGGAAACCAGCAAGTAGTATCTGGGATATTACTGAAAGCAGCCCTTACCCACCTCTAAGCGCCATCTCCAACACTGTTCTCAAAGACAGTCCATTTGCTCTTCCTCCCTTTTTAGGTGGCTCTGGCACCCAAAGCTGAATTGGCAGGTTCAAGCATAACCTCCTTGACAACATAAATCATTCTGTACAATATGAATCTAGTCTCCAAAGTCTAGATAAAAAAAAAAAAATGTTGGTATGGCCAGAATTTAAACTATGAATATTCAAAGTAGCTCCATTTCAGATGTTTTAGGATAAAAGGTCTTCAGCTGTCTGATCCAGGAGAAGAGGGGGGAGAGGAAAAAAACAAAAGGAGATTTCCAGGTACTAAGGTACTATTGAAAACACCACTCTTTCCTTGAAAAGTTGAGTCTGGTCCCCTCTCACACTAATCAATATTTAATAAGTAATACGTTTGTTTATTTCATTACTGATGATAAACAGATCAATAAAACGTTATTCCATGACAACTTCCTGTTGATGTTGTAACCCTGTTCAGTTAATAAGCATTGCTTCTTTGCGGACCACTGTTTGCACCACAGACAACACTGCAAAACAGATATCAAAGCAGAAATTGTTGCAAGGAAGAACAGCTCTTCCCCCCACTCAGGAATCAGAAAAGCCTAGATATTAATACATGGTGATGTTTTCACCCATTCAAATATTGTTCTTCCCACTGCTAGAAAACACGCTCAAAAAACATGAGAAATGCTTATAATATTTACAAGATGTCATTGCAGTAAAGTATTAATATATTTTGCCCCTTGCAGAACAACGGTGTATTCTTATTTCCACAGAAATTTGGAATAGGTTTATTAGAGCAATTCAACATGTACTGTACAAGCTTTTTCAGCGCGCATATTGCACCCAACACTAACTAGGACTAATGCCAATACAATTTGTACTATGGTAATCTATTAGATTCAGACAGACTTGCTCAAGCCTGAGGGGCTGGAACAGAGCAGCTACACTGGGGAAGTTTTGTACAACCCAGACCTGAGACAGGGAGGAGAAGGGACAAGGCCATCCCAGCAGTACAAGCACTACAATAGGGTATGCTAGCACCGAGCTCTGCTCACCCGGCGTGAAAGCCCACGGGAGTGGGGACAGCGGATCACAGCAGCTCCCCCTCACTGCCATGCAGGTGGGGTATCAGAGCCTCCTCGCTCTCCTGGGGATGAATCGGCTCCTTTCATGAAGCCTCCAGTTCCTCTTAACTTACTTGACCAGAGCTTGAGCAATACTGCCACCACTTTCCAATTATCTGAAGTTCAAAATAACCACTGGGTAGAAACACAAACTGTTCACCATTTTCAATGTTTCCTTACCTAATCCTTTGCCCTTCTGCAGCTCCATGAGAGTGCTGAGAAAGCACGTATTTCGGTGGCAGATGGCCTCAGGCAAGCTTAGGTTGGTTGAGGTCAGCCAATTTTGGCAGCTGCATTTTGCCAGCCCCTGCCTTCCTGGTCAGAGGCAAACTGCAGCTTACTCCTCTCCTGGCCTCCTCCCAGGCCACGTTCCCACAGAGGGAACTGAAGGTCTTCTTTCCATCGCAGGCAGTCCTCAACTCAACTGAGGTTTCCTACTGTAGCTCTTCCCCAAGGCTTGACATTGCCTCAGGTGTTGAGGACGGGGTTGATTAATTTTCCACAAGCTTTGGGACTCTTTCGTAGTTCACATGGAGGCTTATGGGCTCCATCAGGCAGACTTTCAGTGCCAATTCTCCCAACTCCCTGAGATAAAACACATGATGCCCAACTTCTGGGGACTAGGGAAGAAGCAACACAAACCCAGAATGCTCTCTATCTAGGACAACAGTAAATGTGCAATACTCTCTATGTCTTTTAACATCAAAGAAGAACAGAATATGACAGCTGGGGCTCTTGCCAACACTTTCAAATGCTTCACAGGCCAGCACTTGCTTTTATTGTTATTCTTATGCTTCTGAAATAAACAGCATGGAAAAAAACAATGCTAATTGACAACAGCTTACAATACGACAGCCAAATAAACCAAGCTCAAGATCAGTCAGAGTGGAAAGGTTTTAATTATCCACACTTCCAAATCTAGGGACAAGGCTAAGAGTAAGTATGCCCTGGGCCTATCTGCTAATTCCATAGCTTTTCCCCCAGCACTCCAAAGATGCCAAGTTAATTACCATTAATAATTATTAACATCCTTCCAGCCTTTACAGTTAATGTTGGAATGTTAGAAACTAAAGAAATATACTTAAGATAGATTGCCTGCCTTATTTGAATGAGACAGCCTTAATTTTGCAGGTTTGGGCTTTCTAATCGCTGAAGTTTTTGTCATTGCTTGCCTGTTGTTTTCAATAGCTGATACTATTGAGAGTTAAAATACACTCAAGCCTACAATATTCATTTTACAAGTCTTCATAAGTAAGGCTTAGGTGTGTAACCTGCAATTAGACTAGAAAATGCACTATAAAGTGAGTTTATTAGTATTTGTAAAGAGGAAGTCAGAATGATCTGAGAGCTTTTTTCCCCTGTAACTTTGAGAAGTGAGAATTTACTAAAAATAGTGTGAGGTAGGGAAAGAGTTGGAAGGAACATGAAAAGAGAAAGCAAAAGGGAATACTGGGAACACAGAAATATTTTAAATACCTATTCATATACCATGCACTCCACAGAAATAACATGTATTACAACAGGTTTGCAAAACTAATGTCATGAGGGAAAGGTTTCCGAATGTAAGGGCATCTGACCATGCTTCCTTTTATCCGGAGGGAACATGCTCAAGTGGTACAGAGTTTATAAAGGCCACGAGTGAGCACAAATACAATTCAGTGACCTCCAGTGTCCTTGTCACCCACATGTGATATTTATGCATGTGAGGCTAATCTGAAGCCTCTCTCAAGCTCCCATTCATCACTAGCCCATCAGATGCTGTCTAGACCATATATCTCTACCTGGATGCTTCCTAATCTTTGACTATTAAACAGGGATAAAACAAAAATTTTATACTGGGACCCTGTCACTCAACTATTTGGATCTACTTTGTGGCCAGCTCCTTTTGTAAGAGAGCTGAATATAACCTTCATCTAGGACTTGTCCTGTGCACATAATACTACTTAGCAAGAGCACTCGCAAGCCAAATTCCCAAGTTATATACATCAGCGTGGGTCCACTCAGTTCAATGGAGTCATGCCAGATTACACCAGCTGAGGATCTGGCCATACATTTTCAAGGTACTCTATAAATTAATTAAGCTTTACAACAACCTTGCAAGGTTAAGCAGTACAACAGTGAAGTGGGAAAAGTGCAAGAACTCCAAGCCAATGGCACACTAGGAAATGCTATTTCCCGAAGGGCAAATATCCTGACTGCTTTTAAGTGTATGTTCTGTCCTTTCTCAGAAAAAACTCCTCTCTAAACTCCACAAAGCCAAAAATTGTTTTAGCATCAGGTTGCAGCATTAAGAATTGAACCTGGAAGCTCTGTACCTACGTGCATGAGATTACTGCAGGAACTGAGAGAGCAAATCGAGCCGCTGAAGATGTATTAAGTTCATCCATCTGCTTAGCCTGGCCACAGAGAAAAGACAACAAGATGTTGAGTTGCCTTGCATTCGTAACAACAGTCAAAGAGTTATCCTATCTACTACTAAGATTAGTAACTGCAGCAGTAGAAATGAAGTGCTTCGATTCTGTTCAGATTTTTTTTCATAGAGTTTAAACCAGCAGTGCATAGTCAATAGAAATCCTCCTGCTTCCCAAGTGCTTACAGAAGGCAGCTTGACACCAAGAGAAGTTTTGAAACTCACAGAAGAGAACTCTTTTCCACACACAGAGATGAAATGGTTTGTATGTTCTTATTCAGTAAACACTCACAAAAAGACTGAGACAAAGAGCAAGTGAAAACAAGCCTAAGATGGAAGATTTCAAGTCTATGAAAATAGCCCCAGATGCAACTAAATTCTCTCCCTCTGTAACCAAAGACCACAGAATTTCACCTGATAATTCCTGCAATGACCCAATCTAGCTGTTTCAAACTGTGTCTTATTGGTCACTACCCACTCAGCCCTAACCCAACTCATTGTGCTGAAGGAAGTAATGTTAAACTTCTAGACTTGCCATACTCGCAAAGGATTTCTAGAGTCTGTGCTGAAAGGGCTTGGGAAGGCTCCTGGCATGCTCTCCTGCTTTTGCATACCTACAACCTTGGTACAAATTACCCCATTACCCCATATGTATCACTTTAGCCCCACAAAACTGCAGAACACATCTCTTATTCAGAGCATCTTCCTAAGGCACCGATCAGAGCCCTGCCTGGCAAAGATGACTGAGGAGCAGCTGGAACAAACTCTACCACCAAAACAGCTCCTTCACTTCAACCCCTGTGAGCCAGCAGCACAGCATGTGGAGCAGGAGCAAGTCTTCAAAGGCACACCCTGAGCATCAGCTTGACCTTCAGTATCCAGAGCCACGTCAGGCCTTTATCTGAATGAATACAAACATCCCACCAAATTTAAATGACAGCCTTTCAAAGACACAAGTGTTCCCAGTTACAAAACAAACTCCGGTGCAGCTCCAAGACTCTGCTGTGCCACATGCAGTACGGAAGGTTTCTGGCTGTCGGTCGGAGTGTATAATAGGCCTGATTTATAGTTATCAGCATGGGACTTGATTCGAAAGCTCAATCACCGTGACTTCTCACAGTGGGGTTTGCATGCTGCAACGGGTCTCAAAATTGGAGAGGAATTTACCTCCCGCTGCCGAACATTACATAACAATCAACAGAAAACAAGCGGAGAGCAGCAGGAGGTCCCCATCATTAGCCTGCACAGTCATGTTAATGGAGACGTACACACACTCATCTATCTGCACTTATTATGGAGCTTGCCAGACTGTGGGATTACATGGCAAGAAAGACTCTAGGACGGAGAGAGAGAGACAAGATACAGGCAAAGAACTTCAAAAATCAAGTCAATCCACTGAGATTTCCACATTAACATGAGAGACTGGGTGCTGGGAGGTCTCAATCTCACATGTAACAAAAGCTCTCACAGACATTGGTAGGTATGTGTGACCTTGTGTATTGCAAAATGCTGCTCTACAGAACTAACGGCTCTACCTTCATCCTTCTGCCTCTTTTGAGCCTGCTGCCAAGGTTACAGTTCCATCTCCACAGGACGCTAGTGCCCACAAACTTTTCTGAAGTTGTAAACTTCCATCAGTATGTCCACGTTGGTCTACCTCCCAAAAGAGTCACTGACTTCAATGACAGTTAGATGTTCCAGATTAGACAAACAGTAGGTACTTCTGCTGGCTTGACATACAGAAAAGGGAAAACAAAAACCTAACATAATTAAATAATTTAAAAAGACATTCAAACCAAAAGAGCTCATTTTAGATGTTAACATCTTGGATAGCTGGAGTTTTGTTTACATACAAAATATTGTCTTCAACATCACAAAAGGACTACAAAATATTCCCAAGTCTCATATGACCAAGGGACAAAACAGTTCCATTTGGGGTTTTTTAACGAAAAAAGTGCTTGAACACATGACATGACTTACCAAAGGTGAGCAAAGTCAGCAGCAGCAAACAGCCACATCACACTCTCTCAGGTCATCACTTTGACTTTTATAAATATTCTCTTTCCCCTCCCCCCAGCCAGCAATTTATTGTTCCCCCCTCCCACAGTAAAAACAGCAAATTCATTTTAAAACTTGAGTATACAAGGTTAAGAAAAGGTCAAGACACTTTGAGTCCCTCTATGCTAATTTAGCATGAAGGAGGCAATCCATTTCCCCTTCCCAAACATCCACTAAACACAGAGCATCACTAATGGCCTGAGAGTTTTCTCCTTGACGTTTCAAATATTCTTCCTAGATCACTGAGTTATGGATCTAACTCGTGTTATTTCTTTTAACAAAATTAGAAGTGACAGTTTTAAACAGTCACTATGTTATAATCAAATCAACTGGAATGTCATTAGCTTTCTAGATTGCCATTTTTGTCTTCTGATTAATGCTATGGTTCCTGTAAGAAATACTCTTTTTCTTAGCCACCATAAACAACTAGTACATTAACCCCACTCAGCTAGACTATTTTTGCCCCTGGACTAATAACTAGCCAAAGGATAGGTCTTACCATTTCTCCCCTGCTCCTCCAAAAGAAGTGTTTTACCTCTGTTTCTGCCTATCAATAAATTGATCCAGAAATATTTGCAAGCTATTAGTCATTTTATATTTTAAAATTAATAGCCCTCTGCAGAATTCAGCCACAAATTGATCTGTTTGCACAAGGATCTGGAATGTATCTGTTGCAAGGACTTGACAGGACAAGACAAACCAGCAGCAACTGAAGAGCCCCTTGCTTGCTTCTGACTATTTTTCTTTTAGACTTCCCTTAATACAGGGTAAGCTGCCCTACTTACCTATTTCAGTCATTCTATAACCTGAATATTCATATTCAGTTCATATGGGGAAATAAACTGGTAGCACTGAGGGCTAAACAATAAAGAACTAATATATAACTGAATTAACAAAGGGGCTAAACACTTTTAGACTCCATTTTAGCTATGTTAAAAGAGAGCAGCCTGTTCAGTGAATGTTCAATGCTTTCTGAGAATCAGGTGTCTAGCCATAACATCACTGAATTGTTCTTATTCAGTGTTTCTCCCCGCCTCCCACATATAAAGCCACAACAATAGTTCAACTCTCTAATGAATATTATCTATTGCGTCAGTGAATCACCTTCTTGTTCTTACCCTCCGTTTAAACTATTTGTACTTTTGGTGCAGGGCCAGTCCTCTTGTTTTGTTTCTGAACAAGTCCCACCACGGGATCCATGACTAGCAATTACTAGCACAGTGATAAAATAAACTAACGAGTACTAGTGAAGAACTAACACATGCAAATTACTAGTTTCCAACTACTTTTTTTTTTTAATCTAAGGGGGAAGAAATAAAGCAATAAAATGTTTCTCTGCTGACTGTGACTTTTTTTCACAGACAAATTCTCTTTGCTACAGGGTAGTTTGGGCCAGAAGCCCATCTCTAGGTTAGTGAACCTTAACTCAAAACAGCCAAGCAATGTCAACTCAAGTAAACCAAGGACCTTCTGCTTTTATTTCGATTGTTTTTCCTCTGGGAGATCATCAAAAGCAACCTATCAAAAATGCATGTCGAAATGCTTCTTGCTGTAAGCCAACAGCAGCACTTCTTCACTGTCCTACCTTTGCTGTCACTGCATTACTACAGTAACTTAAAAACAAAACTCACTATGAATTTTTAAAACAAAAAAATATTTTCTTGGGGAAGGGGCACGAAACCAGTTCCTTAAAAAGCACAGAAATTATCTTACTAATATGACCTGCAAACAGTTAAAAACACAGTTATCTCATTTTGTCATAACTCTGCTATGTTTTATCTTCAACTAAAAGTTCCCCATTGGCTTAGTTCACCCAGGTTTGATACTTGGGCACAGAAGTCCACTTTGGCCAACCGTCGTATTAAGCTGGTGAACAGAAAAACATGAGCACTGAAGAGCATCCCTTACCCTTGCTGCCTATTGCCAGGGTCAGCAGGGCTGCAGTCACAGGGGAGAACAGAGCTGAGCAAGGAAGAGCTTGTGCTGTCCCATATGATGTGCACAGGGGAGGGACCATCTCAGTTGTCACATCAGCCTCCTTCCCTCTCCCCACAGTATATCGGCACCTGCTTGCTCAGCCCAGGATTCCTCACTAGGGATTTGCTGCAGCTCTGCTGTAACACCCTCGCAGAGCAGCGTTTGCTAGAACAGAACATAATCTTGCTCTCTACACAAACCCAGAAATTCAAGAGTCGTATTAGAGCTCCACGGTTCAGCGGAGAAACTGGCCTTTTGCCACACAAAGCAGCCACTGTGGAAATCAAGATCCAGTTCTGCAAGACAATACTAACTCCCACGTTTCCATCGACAGCAATGACCATTTGAAAGAACAGAAGACTTTGCTTTTAGCGTACCAAGAGCATATCCTGACATACATCAGTCAGGAAAAAAAAAACATTTTAACTGCATTTTACTCTTGTTTTTACCATGTTTTATGTTGTGCAACCATGTCAATCACCTACAGCTTAAAGAAGCAACACGAATCCTGCCTCGTATTGCTTATAGATTAGGAACATGCATGAAAACAACCAACCAGAAACGAGGGGCAGCAAGAGATGTCACGCTGCAGCACAAGTTACTTTGGGACCAGCTTTAAACCCTGTGCTTTGTTATCCACAGTCAAACTACACAATGAAGTCAACGGATGGTGAAGCCCCATCCTGCAGCATGCTGGAATGCCAATGAATCAAAAAGGCATTATGGGAGACATCGTCTGTTTTTAAATTTAAAGTTAGCAATTTATAGTCCACCCAAATTACAACTGGAACTGCACTATATATTCTCTCATGCCATCTACTGGTGCCTTGTTATCTACCAGCTGTATTTTATAGAAAGCCACATGTACATGGCGCATTTATGAATAGTGTTCAAACTCATTTTGGAATGGATTCAAGTGGGAAGGCACAAGGGTCAGTTCAGAAAACAGGAGGTCCCTGTTCAGGTACCTTAAAAGATGATTAATTATTATTGTTGACAACTTCAGTCGTGGACCAAGACCCCACAAAAAGGCAAGAAGCAACATGAAGGGATTCAGGACAGAACATGCTGCTCAGTACAAATGCAGATTTCCCATGAGAAGGGAAAGAAAACCAACCAAACAACATCAAACACACACCAAGAGATGGCATGAGAGCAAACCTCTGCTAGCTGCTCTGCAGAGCACTGCTCCTACTGCAGTCCCACTGCCAACACTTATGACTGCCCATGATACTACAGGCATTATGAGCATTTTCTCAGCTATGCATTACAGGAGCAAAAAAAAAGAAAGAAAAGAAAAAAAAAAGTCTTGCTTAATCAACCTAAACTACTTTTTTTTTTAAAAAAAACCAGGAAAAATAAGAGTCTGTCCTCCTTTATTTAAAAGGAGAGCTGTCAGGTTCTGACCTAAGTCGAACCAAAAGGAGGGATGGGAAGGGGGGAGTTGAGAAAAATCGATGAATCTACGCTAATAAAGGTTATAGGAGTAAAATTTACGCTGGATGCAAGTATGATCCTGTAGTCTTTTTATTTTTTTGGCATGCTGCCCCAGCATGATTTACGTCGAGATAACATGATGGAGCCTCCACCATTGAAAGGAATTAAATAAAAATGCAATAAAGGAGTACAAAATCAATCCGCTTACAGTTTTGTTTAATAAAAATTCATGAAGGATGGGCGGGCAGGCCCATAAGAAATACACCAGTTCAATGAGGGGGCTCTATCAAGCCCACAGCCATTAGAGTGTAGCAGCAGGATAGGATTATTGAACATTAGCATGAGTTAGCTGTGTGCCAGTGTGTTGAATATGCCTCAGTTCCCCCATCATTCCAAGCTCTGTCATTGCTGCCAGTCAATAGCGCATCTATCACCTGAAATAATGGCCAAGAAAAGTACAAAAGATGGGGATTTGACCTTGACTGAGAAGCTGATCCATGGGGATTTTCCAACAGGGGGGATATTTTTTCAGCCAGGATGCTGGAGGGGAAAAAATTGGGGGGGAGGGGAAGATGCAGTGACCCAGTCTATCTGTGGATGTCAGTAGGGTTACATGTGCTTTCCCCAGGCTGAATTTGGCCCCGAGCTGTCGCTTTTCACAGCTGAGTGACCTTTATGCCCTCTGGAGATGCTCGCTTTAAAGGTAAGTTTGCATTCATTTTTCAAACTATAGACTGAAGCCTGAATACACAGGCAAACAAACGTGCCCTGTGGCCCAGTAAAAAATAAAATTCAAAATCCTATAGCTACTCTGACTTCACAAGAGGCTTGGCCTTACCCTTTTCCTCCAATGGGCATTTTAAATGCTATTGCTTATAGACATCTTGACAAAAAGAACATTTTAGTGGTCACAGGTTACACAGGTGAGCAACTGAGAATAGAACATAGCCAAATCCAGGCAGCATTTCTGAGTTTTTCCACCAAATGAGCAGTCTGACTGATAATGGAACAGAACTATTTCCATTTCCACCAGATCAAGCCTTCTTATTTTCAGAAAATTCATTTTTTCTGTGCTAAAATCCACATTCTTTAGTTCTTTCATTATCCCACAGAGTTCAAGTACAAGCATGGCTGAAAAATGGACTTGTGCATTGCATGAGCAAACCCAAGTTTGCAGGTCCAGTGTGTTAACATTCCCACTGAAAGTGCTCATAAATACTCTGAGTGTGTGACGTCACCTAGTGGCCGGGACACACGGGACTGGCAGTCGATTAACATTTTCAGCTAATTCCTCCACTAGCTGAAGGTACATGCTCAGGCTTCCTAGGATCCATATCAAATAAAAACCACTACAAGTAGGATGAGAAAGATTCAGGTTTACACACACCTGTGACAGGATACACACAGAACAAAAACAGTGGGATGTGACTCACTTCCTCCAGCACCAGTAACCAATACCGCTAATACCAAACTCCTCATTCCCTGTGCTCAAGCCAAGGCATAAAAAGTTAAATCAAGCCTTTTCAACAACGATATCGTCATGTTGCAAGCCTGCAGACACCCATGAGGAGACAAAAGCATAGAATTCATCAGTCACTGTAAATTATCCCTGTGTCTGCCTTGTGCATGAAATTTCTCTTGGAGCTCAGCTGAGCACAATGCGATCCTCTCAGCCACATCCCGACCTGTGCCAACCACACACAGGGTTTCCCGGATCGGGTGATCTGCCTACACCCCTCTCCCGACACAGGGAATGAATCCCTAGGGAAGCACTTCATCTTACACTTTCGAAACACCAGTCTAGCTGCAGCTCAGCTTACTGATGTGGCAGTTGCTTTCCAGATCTCTCTGCTCTAAGAACTTATCGTCACCTAAAAACACAAACAAAAGGCAAAGTGTCACATTAGCTCACTCCTCCCCACCCAGCTCCTGAGCTTCCCCGAAAGAAGCCTTAGGCCAAGCAATGCTGCCCTAACAGCGATTCCCTGGTAGGCTTTTCTTGGCTGTTCCGGTACGTTAACTTGAAGGACAATAACCTCTAGCTTGTTTAACAACTTGTCCCTGCTGGGTAATTACACTCCTTTTAATTGGCTCGTGGGGTTTAATCATCTCTTGGGACCCAGATTCCAGTGTTTCTCATTAACTGCTGGCATGCACTCTTGTTCTGAGGACAGGGGGATGTGCTCCAGAACAGCGTGCTGGGGAGGGTCTCTCAGGTTGCAAAATTAAAGACTAATAGCAGAGCTTACAGCCATGCCTAGCCAGCCTCACCGCCACACGTACTCCTCTGAGTCAACTATATCCCATCCATAACGCACACAGCCACCTCCACATCACCTGGGAGAGGCCACCAGCACCACCCACATCCAGTGTCAGCTGTTTGAAAGAAATAGAGAAGGCAGGACACAGCAAGGGTTGAGAAACCATGGTGATAAAGACACCAGGCAGAAATGTAGAACAGAGCAGATATGGGAGCTCTGCTGAGACACACATGAGGAAGATCCCCCAGTTACCTCCCATAACCTCAACATTTCTAACATTCTTTTTAGAAGTTTGCAAACTTAAACTGTTCTCAAAACTTTGTCTAAAAAGATATCTAAGCTTATATCCAGAATAATATTAAAGCTCTTCGTTCCATGCAAAGTGCCTTTGCTCCACCCTGAATGAGTAGGAGCACACAGATTTCTCTGCAATGTTGAGGGCATGGTAAACAAAGGAGTCTCCCAAAGTTAACAGGGATTAAGGCTGGATATAACCACCAGGAAGCTAGCAATGAAAAGGAGGCCAAGACCTAAGATGAACATTTCCATACCTTAACCACCCATCTTCTGTAGTTGCTGCTTGCCCACAAAGTCTGACAAATGTAAGCCTGGAAACAGCTACACTGACATATCACAAAGCGGCAGCAACATGTTTCCATCCCAGCCCTATCCCCAGTATGTATCCTGTAGTATATCCCCTACAGGATGTACCCGTGAAAGATGAAGTATGTTCTGGAGTTACAGGACAATCAGAATGACACCTGCAAATCCCTGTCGCACTCTGCTTCTGGACTGCAGATGTTGGAAACAACCTCTAAGAATTAAATTATAGTTACTATTATAAAACATTACGAGCCTTGGCTCATCCTTAATTTCCTCTAGACTTCAAGAGGAAAACTACCCTCAAGTATGCTCAGGCTTTCAGAGACCTCAGGCTAACAGTACCAGAGGAGAGATGCAGTTGCAACGGGCAACTGTTTATGTAGAACACCTGACTTCACTCTCAGCTTCCCAACAGAAACAGACCTGTTCATGCAGTCATCTTTATACCAGTTTTATACCCATGTGATTTCCTGAAATAATAGATTTGTTCTGGTGCAGTTTGCATGCCCCTGATGGGTCAAAGGAAGACAGCCAAGGAACCGGTAACTGTTTCCAAGGGGTAGCTTTGTTTGTTTTCCACTGAATTCCACCAAATTCAAATCTTATTCTCCCATACTTTATCGGTGTGAAAAAGGAGAGGGACAGAATGATGGAAAACAATACGTGTACTCAATATTATGATACGGATAACATTACCAAAAACCACTATCAAGAACTCCAATACTTCCTAAAGTAGAAGTTAGCTTTTCTTAATGATAATCCACAAGTAAACGTTTCAAACCAGGTGTTTGTCACACACACCAGAACATGTGTGTTCCCCATTCCAGTCACCAACAAGCCACGAGGCAAATAATGTGCTGGTGGCACACGTAACTTACCTTTTATCTTCCCAGCATTATAGCTTTCCACATGGAAAATCCCAGCCACAGCGGTACTCACAGTTTGTGTAATACAACTGGCTGCAATGTGTTACAGAGGAGACGCAAACTGCCTTCCAACAAAACAAACTAATGTCAAATCCCAATCAACTACAGTAAAGCCAAGGTTTCCACAGAAGAGACTATGACATTTTTTGCCTTTTGTTACTGTTTTCCTTCACCAGAACTGAGAAATCATCAAGCTTGAGCATGTGCTGTATTTGTGTCATCTGTATTATAAGTTATAGAAACGTATGCAGGACAGCAAAGTGGGCTGTACAGAGGGTTAGAAAGCCTCCGCAAAGAGGTAACTGCTACATCCCAAGCAGTCAGCACCAAAGGCTGTTCACAGGAGGATGAACCAAGGACATGATACATCGCAGAAAATGGAAAAGGATATTTGACATCTGGTGAAGGAACAACACAGTGTTAAACTTATACTGGCAGGGCCTTGAGATCCAAGTAGTTTTCTATTACTTCTCAGCCACGCTCGGCAGGTTTGTTTGATTTTTCCATCAGAATCCTGCAGCTCAGTTCGCTTTACCAGAGGGGGAAGTTGCTGGGAAAGGGACTGAGAAACAAGAATCTGTCAGAGAGTTGTTTTATTTCCTACAGCACTGGCTGACTGACCAAAATCCTATAAAAAAAAAAAAAAAATCAAATTCAGGAAAAAGCCCTGAACATGTCAAGGCTTTTGGAACAAATGGCACAATAGGTTTTTCCTGTAGCTATAGGCATGTATTTCTTCTTATTTTTTATTTATTTATTTAAGCCCCTGTAACACACCATTTCCCCCAAAGGGCTGCAAAGGTTCAAAGGCTTTGAGAGCACCAATAAATCATGACCACATAAATGTCCTGTAGTGAAGTTTGATTCTTATTTACCCGGGGTCTTTGGGCCAGTGCTCAGTCTGTGTTGGAGGAGGCAGATTTACTTCTCCTGAGATGCCCTCAATTCACAGAGTGCTCATCTTTCAAGCAGCACCACTTCAGGCCTCAGCTGCCAAAACACTTTTAGCTGCAAGTTTCCATCATTCGCTTTATCACACTTCCCTTTCCCCTCCCAGATACTGGTCTAAACTAAGTTATGTTTAGAAATACCTTGTGAGTGGCCAGACTGTGAGTCAATGAATCTCTGTAAATCACTGCCATATGCAGAAGAATTTCAGCCTTCAATTGGCTTTCTCTTTACACCACCCCTAGCTACAGTTCCCTCTCTAAAGTAATGCTTAGGACTATGCCATATTGTATAGCCTGCACATATTGGAAAGCTCTGCACACATACAAGATTACAAGAGCGGGCTATAAAAAACAATGCGTGTTAAAAACAGGACAGAAATACTATTTTAGATGAACTGGATGCCCAGTTGCATAACTAACATGCAGTTCTGTCCTGCAAGCAGTAAACCAGTATAACAATCTCTACTCCACAGCACCAGTGATCTATTCATCCAACCCCACTAAGATGAAAACAAGAGCAGCAGCAGAAGTTCCAGCAGTTTAACATAAGCACCAATATTGTAGCTGTTTCTCCACATTTTTCTCAGTTAGGTTACTTAATCTGGCATTGGTTATTTAATGTCAATAAATATTTGCACCAAATACACTTTGAAGCACCCTTTTTAATTATTCACAGATAATAAAGTTATAAGTATTCACTAACAATTTGTGAACAGAGTCCATGTTAGTCTTAATTTTTTAGTAAGTCATTCAGACAGGGAAGAGAACCAATACTTAGTGGAGTAAATTAAACACTTAACATAAAATTGAAACACCACAGACTCAGATGATTTTTCAAATATGTACCTGGAAAAATAAGAATAACAACAACTAATTATACCAAGACATTTGGTTATAAAACCCTGAACTTGGGGGTGGGACAGGACATGGGATTACAACACAGAGACAGCGTTCAAGCACTTCGGAAATATCACAGTTCCGTGAATCATTCATTATAAAGAGATAAATTTGCCAGATTATTAACTAAAATCAACTGTTAGATTCAGTGGGACACATATAGTTTCAAATTGCAGTGATAACGCACATAAAGAATCATCTCTTCAAATATCAGCAGCCTTGAACCCTGCAGTGATCTGTACAGCTCTGCCTTTTAGGAAAGACCTTTTATCATTAATAGTTTAGAATTGTAGAAGGGAAATGTTGGCAAAACCCCAGCAGCAGATTTGAATGAATTAACTGTAACCCAAAAAACAGGTGGGTGTATTAATCTGCAGTGAAGACCACTTTGTTCCCCTCCATCCAAAAAAGCAACATCTAAATGAGGATCTAGCACGTTCCAAATCTATTTGACTTTTATTTAATTTGCCTTAGCTTTCCTGGGGAAGTCAGCAAGCAAGTCAGCAAGGCTCATACAAGTGAACCCTGTATATAGTAAGCTAACCAAGAGGATTACAAAATGATGGAACTAAGGAGGATGCAGTGTCAGACCCAACGCATCTGGCCAGGAAGGAGTCTCAGTGACGAAAGGCTCGGAGGACTGGAACTGACAGTCCCTGCCCAAGCTGGCAGCCACCAAAAGTCAGTTTGCTAATGTTAGGAGAGAAAATAGTCCAGCTCCAGTGGCCAGGTCTCAGCAATCCGAGGTCTGAATGAAGTGCAAGGTGCCTTCTGGAATCAGTGTAAGAAAATATGAGGAAGTTTGGCATCTACCTGCCTTATGCATAAGCAGAAACCTCCAGGTTCTGGGCTTTTTCTTAGCAATTACAAACCTGCTAAGAACTATTCCGATGGAGCAACATTATTACTAATGAGATCTCAGTAAATTTGAGTAGTATTAACATTCAGCTTTATATCTTTTCCTGTCTTCCTGTCTCTGAATAAACTCAAGCAGTTGGTCTGCAAAACTTAATCACTGACAGGGGAAAACAGCAAGTGCAAATCTAGAGGAAAGGGCACAAAACAATTCATTAGTAAACCAAGCTTTGCCAGTAATTTTCTGCATAACTCAGGTAAAGTGTTTAATTTCTGGATTTCCATTTTCCCAGCTGTAAAATGGACTTGTGTGCACAAGCGGCTCAATTTATTAATGCAATAAAATAAGAACCATAAAAGTGCTAACTGTTAGCAGAAGGCTTCCCTTCTGAATTCCCACAGTGTTTTGTCTAACAAGTTTTGTCCTAAAATCACAGAAACCCCTGGCCAAAGGACACGCTCTTTAGCCAAGTTACAAACCCATGTAAATTTAAGATAATGCAAATACATTTCAGGCTATTTTTATTTATGCCGTGATTTAATTATTTTTTTTTTTAAATAAAGGCAGCTTATATTTGCAATATAGTCATATCTTTTCCATTCTTTGGTCAATGTGGTCACTGCATTATGCTATGGTGTTTGTGTTGGATGACAAGTTCATTGGAAAATGAGCAAGAGCCCATCTCCCAGTCACTGACAGCAAAAATCCATCTTTAACATAATGGACACATATAATTGTTGTGCACCCTGTTAGACATACCAAGTGATTGATACAATGCAAAAAGGAGGGGGGTGAAATTATGATGATCTATAAAGATCTTGCTGGAACAGAGAAAGAGGAAGAGAATCATTTTTAATGTGATTAATATTGCAGCAGAGAGAGGGAGAAAGGAAAGAGATGGGATTTGTTCCCTGCTATAACACTCTACTCCCATGCAATACTGCTTAGCAGGAAAGCCTTCCAGCTGAGGGCTATGAAACAGTTATCACTGTTAGGTGATTAAGTTACTAATTCTTCAGGGAGAAGACATTTAGAGGCCCATATTAAAGGAGAGCAAGGCAAAATTACATTCCGTTTCAATTTAGTTTAGCAATTCTAGTGATTTAGTTAAATGAAAAGCAATTGTTCCAATTAATAGTATTGAATGTTATTCATCAAAAGTGTCAAAACAGCTGTGTTGGTGCATTAGTAACCTATTCTCTTGTCAGAGATATGGATAATTCCCCAGGATTGCACCAGGGAAGTGGCAGCGCAGTCAGGAGCCTTCAGAGGGAACCGCATGTCCTGCAGCGTTAATGACTGCAGATTCATGGGGCTTCTGTCAGGCGCCATGCAGCATCACACGGGGGTGGAAAGGACAGCTGGCTACGCGGGGGTTCAAGAGGGCACGGGATGTTCCCGAACACATGAATCGAATCTGCCTTTCACCCTCTCCAGCGCCATCCCACAAGTGTGCTTCCAGACAGTTTGACAGGGCAGAGCCCCCTCATGCTGCTGGCAACAGCAGAACCAAGGCAGCTGCTTCCCTCCCCTCTATCCCCCTCCTTCCTCCCGCTTTCATGCAGGGAAGGGTGAGACACCCCCCTTGCTTTCCCTAGAGCTGGTGCAAGAACAATTAGGAAGCCAAGACTCAGCAAGTACCAAGCAACCATTTTGGTCTATACTGAGTCCTCAGCAGCAACGGACAGAGAAGGTTTTCTCATGGAGCTCATCCATCAAAACAGTGATTAAGAAGCTAAGAGGAAAAGTTCGGATGTAACCCCTGAATACAATGGGGTAATAAAACACAATGGTGCTGCTGGCCTGGGAATATGACACTCTGGCACAAGACAGCACCTTCTATTTTGGGATAAACAGACCCCGGTCTGAACATGGCTGAGGGCATCCTGGAGCTCATTAATCTGTATGGGAATGACAGAGACAGGATAACAGGTCTGATAAGGGTTTCCTCCAGCCTTTTCCTCACACCATGCAGGCCCCTGCAGCCATCTCGGCTATCTCCACTCAATAAGGCTTTATACACTTCCTCCCAGGATCCATAATTGCCGTCTCAGTGCAGGCGATAATATCGTCTTCCTTTCCTTTCAAATTTCCATAGCCTTTTTATGGGAGATTAGAAAATCCTGTCTTTTTTGGACTCCACTGTTTGTTTTCTCCAGGAGCTAAAGGAAAATATATGCGTGCTGTATACCTGAGTTGAAGGACAAGGGAAAAGAAGGGTACTAAGGGCCCAGAAGCAACCTGCTGTAACTTATTCTACTTCTCAGCAGGACACCTTACCCAGGACAAGGCCTTTGCACTCCTCAGGAACAAGGCAAACTGTGCACCAGTCCCATTCCCCAGTAGGCACAGGGCAGCTGTGGGATCCCCCAGGTCACCACGAGCCAAGAGCTACAACAGTCTGATATGTCAGATGATGTTTCTGTTCTTTTTAAAAAAGATGTTAACAGACAAAACCAACAAAAGTGTGCTTTTTCTCCCTGTCTCTGGTGGTATCCTTCTATCAGCGCTCCTAGTCCAGCCATCCTCATGAAGGCAATGAGTTTCTGCAATGTGATTTGTTCTTGTTTCCTCTTCCCCACTCCAGTCATTGCCACAGATTATACCCCAGCAGTTACCCTGCTCTAACACACACTGAAATAGCCAGATGTTCATGTTGAACACACACTAAAGTGAAAAATGCAGTGTTCTACACCATACCAGCGCTGCTGTAATTGCAACATTATTTATTTGGGGGAGGGACATAATCTCTCTTATCTATGCAAGCCATTAACAGTTTGGCATCACCTGCTCACATGCTGAGGAGGAGGAAGAAATCTGTAACTATAAAAGCCTTCCCCAGTCTTACACATAAAAACAAATAAATCAAGCATCCTCATAGGTTTGGCACTCCACAACGTTCCCTCTAGGTCCCGGCTTGGAACTGTACCTACATCAGCTTTTATCATAAGAGCTTGAAAGCACACAGAAAATAGCAGCTTAACTTACTTTCTCTGTATTTTGTTATGACCTCAGGTGCTTTGCTGCTTCAGTAATGAGGCTGCTGAAATACAACTTCAAGCCAGAGCAATTAACAAAATCCCCACATGCTGCTTTCAGCATAGGCAAATGAACATACAGTAAGTACATGCTTAACTTTTGAAGAAGTAAGTTGGGAGAACAAGCATATTAACTTAAGAGCAGTGACCAGAAGAACAGAGAGGCACAGGGAAGCCCTCACGATATTACAACTCAGGCTTTTGGCATGAAGAAAGCTCCTGTTTGGCAGCTCTTATTTTCTCATTCCTGCTCAGGATAGTAGGATTTTAAATGCCTGTAGGGCATAGAAGGTTACTGATAATAAAACTGTGCATTTTAATACACCGGAGTTACTGTAAGTAGATATGCCTATTTTGGTGCACATGGCTCTATCGTAGCTGTATTTCAAACACGCCACATAACATTTGTTATGAAGAAGAATTAAAGAGCCCTTCATTAATTATTTGTATTACCATAGCACCTAAGGGCATTAATCACACATCAAGGCATCGTTCAGCAAACAGTGCCAGAACACGGTCTGCCCAAAATCAAAATTCAGGCCAAAGAAAAAGTAAAACCTGCACAGAAATAAAAGAATGCACACAGTGTGGAAAGCACAGGATGACAGCTTCAGTCAGCAGAAGCAGATGACAGCACATCCCTACCATCAAATTACCTGTACACATCCCAGGTGAGGGAATTTTTTTTAAGAGAGATTGGGTGGGGATTGGTACCACCCCTCAATAGTCGATAAGAAGAGATCGGCATATTGGAAGCCAAGCACAAGGACAAGCTGCGGAATAAAGTGAGCAACTTGCAGGTGTTGTAGAGAAGAGCCCATGGAGACAACACTGAGCAGACAGGTACAGTTTGAGCCAAGTCATGGATCAAGAGGACTCATGGAAGATCCTTTCCAGGTCCATTCCTTTGATTTTATGATATTTAAAAATAATTTTAAAATAGATAGAAAAGTTCTCCAGTCATTGTAGAACTGGCCCAAGCTTTAAGTGTTTCATTAAAAGTTAATACCAACGCTATTCCCTCGCTCCGAGAAGCCAAGGCACAAATGTGTTGAGAACTGCATCTTCACCCATGACAAACCCCAAGGCAGCAAATAAAGCTTCAGCGCACACTCAAGATCATTCCCTCCTACCAGAGTTAAACACCAGCAATAAACAAATACCAGCTTCTGATATTAAAATGAACCCAAAGCAGAAAATTAAAGCTCAGCCACTGTCTAGATGGAGATTAGTAACTAATACACCAGATCAGTTCTTTCCACCTTTTCAGTTTATATGCTGGCCAGTCCCCCAGACCCCAGGCATTTAAACCACGATTCTTCCAGCACACACCCAGCACAGACTGGAAGCAGCCATTTGTTTGTAACCGTCATTTTGACTCTTACTACCCCATCACTTGGAAAATGGGATGTGTCCTAACATAACAGGCAGCAATTATATAGAACAGATGTCTGTTGTGAAGTGAGCTGAGCAGCAAATAAAGTTGATTGCTCCTACCCACACAAGGTTTTGAGGTTTTTGTGTATTAAATAAAAGCAAATTGAAATCTGAAAAGCCACTGTTGCACTTCACACGTCCCCTTTCCCTCCCAAGAGAGGGCACTGCTGTCAATAACAGAGGGTAGTATGGGGCAAGGAGGTGCCGCACACAGAGGTAATAACGAAACATGAAATTATTGTAAAATAGCACATTGGCACATATGAATTAAAATACTTCATTTCCCATCTGACACTTTTTTAAATTCCTATTTCTTTTGTTGTTGGGGTGTTGGGGGTTTTTTGTTTGTTTTAAAATAAAAACAGGCTTACAGACAGCAGAGTAATTAAGTGTGTTCTCTTCAGTGAAAAAAAAAAATCCAAAACAAACAAACAAAAACCCCACTCCACACTTTTCCATCCAGAACCCAAAAGAACTGTTGTCCCAAACCTGAGTTTGGGGAATTTGTCTAACGCAGAAAGGATCTTTTTTTTTTGTTTTGTTAAATTATTTAGGTGCATTCTCAGAAGTTATCAACTAATCTTCTTTATTTCCTAAACCAAGAAAAGGCCAGATGCAGTAATCTATTACAGACATGATATAATTGTACTGTAATCATAACAGAACAATATCTGCACATATGCTTTTGTTAAGCATAGGGCACAGCCTGACATTGCTCATTAAGAAACAAATGGAACATTCAACTACAGCTTTCATTTGATCTTACAAAGATAAGCTTCGGTATTGTTATGCCAGATTTTGCGTGTGTGCGCAGGACACAAAAGCATTCTCTCTCAGAAAAAGGAAAAAAAAAAACAACTTAGACTGGTCTACACAGGGCAATTGACCAGTAGAACTATATTCTGCTATTATCATTCTGGAATAGCTTCAAAGTCACTCTCTGTGCACAGCATTAACGCTGAAAAGCAAGCCTAAACCAGTTAATTTCTCCCCCTACTATAGTCATAGCGGTCTTTTTTTTTTTTTTTAGACGGAAAAATTTTTACTTTCAGATCCAATTGGTATTGTAATTTATATTGTATTATAAATAGTACTATACTCACTGGTATTGTAATTTAAACCTTGCCTATGCTTTGTGTATGAAGAGTTCTCCGTACAACTAGTAGTTATACCAGAAGGGAGGCCGGGAATCAAACAAGCAGCTGATGTTGCTTTAGAACTTACTGAGGGATGTGCCTGGCAGGAAAGCAGTTAAAAAGAGGCAATGTGAAATTGCATATGATACAGTACAGTGATGCTACTGCATTATAAATAATGCTGAAGGATGCATTATTTATATGTTTAATATTGGGCTCACTTATGAAGTAAGTTTCTTTCTCCAGTTTGTCTCCAATGGTAATAGGAAGGCAGGATCACACAGCAGAGCTTGGAAGGAGACATGATAATTCAGGGAAGTTTGGGAGGCAAAAACACTGAAAAACATTGACTGGTGCGCTCTATTGCATTTCCTCAGTTTAATAACTAAGTTGGAAAACTCAGAAGGTTAGGAGATCAGCTTTCATTCATTTAAACATTCAATAGAAAAAAAACTTGGATGTTTATTTGAACCTTATCCCACGTCTGTGTCCTTTAACAGCTGCAGAGCTGGCACGGAAATACTCTGAGATTTCTGGCACCTCCACGTCTGATCACCGTTTTAAACCAAGATTGGAGAAAGATTCTCTGCCCCATAAAAGTGTTTAAATTGGCTCTTGTAAAAGGGTGGAGCCTACAGCACCACAGTGAGCTCAATCTTTTAACATGCTCATTTTCTGTTCCTGTGTCGAATACAGCACTTCGCATAGATCCAGTAGAAATACTATTGCTACGAACATCTCTTTCCCTTCTTGCATTAAAAAACACGCTAGCAATTCTTAAACAAGTGCAACTATAAGGGTAAAATCACAAATAAAAGAAGTCAGAGCACCAGCAGGAGTAAATGCAGTGTTTGCTGCTCCCAGTCAAACACCTTGCCCTTCAGCCAGAAGTCACCAACTTCGTAGAACAATGCCTGTACAAGGATTTTATCCACCCCTTCACCCTTACCGTTTCACAGCCTGGAGTGTTAGGTATGAGCCACTGCCATCTTTTATTTGCACCAACATACGAAGTTGTAAACACCAGCAGCTGAGGAATGGGAGACAGATCCCATTCATCTCTTGTTGCTAAAGGGCATTTACATTTAGCTGGAGTTTGGGTGGACAACTGAATTTGTCTGCAAAACAATAAGTCAGCTCTAAAAGGTTAGAAACTGCTCTCAACAATGAGTACAGAGCTGTTACAGAAGTTAATGAGTAACAACACTGTCTAATCCAGCCTACACAATCCAGGGCCTCAGGGAAAAATTAAAGCATTCTTGTGCTCTGTTTTTGTTGTTGTTGCCTCAGTTCAGTTTTGGCTTATAAAAGCAAAATAGGCCTGTGCTTGGGACCACGGTGCTGACAGTCACATGAGCTCATCACTACAGCTTTCTTTTAAGTTTTCCGGTTCTTGCAGTTGTAGAAGAAAAAAAAAAAAAAAGGAAAAAGGCAGCTCAAAGACTAGAGTGGGACAATGACCCCAAAAGATAGCTGCTGGGCCTTTTCTAAAAGTATATTACATTAAATAATTCACTCCAAAAACACTGTTTTGGAAACCTGCTTTCACAATCCTATGCTCTAAAGTCCGTGATTACCCAAATTTCACATATTATCGCTGAAAATATTTTACAGTTCCGTCTCTAACTGAAACGGCATCGAAAAACCTTGCTATTAAAACCCACTAAAATGGAGTTCAAAAATAGAGGTGAAGGATAGGAAGGAACTGAGAGTCTTCAAGATTGAAGGTTATCTGCTAGGTCCAAATATTTCTTATGAGTCTTTTCAAAGCAGTGCTTAAGCACATCTACTAACGTTTCAGTTCTCTTCTGTATGGTTTTTGGTCTTCATCTTTGGTCACATAAACCATTTAAGGACAGGATGCTCTCAGTTGAGAGGTGCTGATGAAGGGCTCACAGCCACTCGTTCCTACCTGACTGCTCACAGTACCACAGGTAGGGACAGTAATTAGCATAAAGCCATTTACATTATAGCAACTTTTCCTGTAGCAAATTTTCCTGAATGTTTCCCACTGATGACTAAAACACACCCCACCTAAGCCTAGTGACATGAGAAATTCTGTGTTCATTTCCAAGTGTCCTGGACATTACTAGCTGTGCACAGAAGTTGAAAATACCAACAGCACACCCTCCAGCCTCCAAACTGAAAGCAAACAAACGATGCTCAGACTGTATTACACTTAACTCAGTGTCACAATACACAGTTTGCATTTCCACACGATTGATTCCTTTAGCTCGGCATGGATGAACAGTGCCTTTTCCGCTTACAGTTTTTGGAAGAGGGATGGGAGAGCTGAGGCTGACTTTTCCCAAGATGTGAAGCTTGCCAATAATTTAGTTTGCACCTACAGATCCTGTTCAGGTAGTGCACTCCACTTGTGACCGTCCTCGAGATGAGGAACTCCACCTGGTGCAAAAAAACTCAGAGACAAATCACAAAGGAACTTAGTTTATGCTGAAGAGCCATTTCCAGATAAACTTTTGCAGTCAAATCTACCCAGCAGTGTTGATCCCAGTTCTCCACTTAGCTGTGCAATATTAGACACAGTTTAAAGCAGTGAAGCCAAAAGAATCCAAAACCACTTTCCCCAAATTCTACTCAGCAGCTGTCGTAGTGGAAATGCAAGTGGAGTGATTAATTCTTCTAGTTGCATTTCTGATGCAAGAGCACCAACCTCTCAAATTTGGGCTTTATTACTATGCTCTGCATCCCCAGGCCAATCGTAAGAGTCAGATTTTTGACAAATTTCATACTGTGAGGCTTTTAAACAGTCAAATATTGCTTTATTATTTAGAACATCATTTTTCGGTTTTGTTTCCAGCTGTATGTAGTACTGAAGTTTGCATTAATGCACTGCATTATATCATCCTTATCAGACAAGTTTCCTAGGTACAGCTGATTCTCCTTTTTGATTTTCTACAAGAGCTATTAAAAATGCTGACCAAAGAATATAGATTTTCATTAATATTTCCTCTTCTTTTGATCTGTTCCTTTGATTTACCTGACTCCACGATCCAAATAATCAGAGGAGTTCCTGTCTTTCATGCAACAAATGTAATGCCAAAACTTAATGAAACCAAGGTTTTTAAGAAGGAAAAAAAAAGGCAGTACATTTAAAGAGCTTTTCCTCACCCTGTCTCACCAGATGACTCTGAGAAAAGCAGGCCTCAGTACCAGCTACATATCCAGCATCTCTAGTGTCTTCAGAAGACATTCTCTACTTTGTAGGCACGAAACACATTTCTGCAAACAGCAAAGCTGCTGAGGATAAGAAACTTTAGATTGAGAAAGAGACAACCTTTTTCTTTCAGCAGGGGAAACAAGGTGTTGCTCTAGGGATTTCTCCATGCTGTCTTTTTGTTTCAGTTCGGTTTCCTCACTAGGTTCAGTACTTGATATGCTCTCAGGACATCCAGTTGACTGTACACTTGTTTTTCAACCCTGCTTTGGCATAAGGTTGCTGTTCTTACTCCTTTCGGTATTGTTCCTGCACAGGAAGTCAGGAAAATATGTTTCCAGGCTCCTAATATATGTTTGTTTTCCCTTATTGTTGTTCACTCTGTTTACACAGTGGTTGTTTTTCTTCATCTTTGATGATGAAATTTAAACACTAATAGAAGGAGCGAGATTTCACAGAGTAGAAAATACAAAGGCAGAGAGAGTAATGAAGCAAAACCACAGACTTTGTTCTCAGTGCTGTTTTCTTGCGGAGTCAACCTTGACCCCAAGATGCTCAAACAAGTTGCAAGTGTAACACATACACTTTTGGAATAAGACCAAATGCCTCTTGTTTTTATACTATTTTTACACTAGTGAATGAGGGAACAGATGTGGTTCAGGGGAGTCAGTCTGTGCCAGAACGCTATGCTGCAATCACTCCGGTGTCATTAAATCACCATCAGAACAGCTTTGTTCAGGAGTCATTCAGTTGGTTTCATGTGATTGCTGCTCAAGTCTAGCTCTAACGTGCACTTCAAACATATCAATACTCTGAGAAGAATCAGAGAATTAGTAATTCACCACCCTCTGTCTCAGAGTCAAAATTACTAGTGGGGTCCATTCAAAAAAAAAATACCTGCAGGTTGCTGAAAGCAGTCATTTGCAAGAGACAGACTTGTCTGCGCATGAAAATAGATGTTTGTATATTTATTTGTATATCTGTATATACTCAGCTGCCTTTTTACCCCACATTTCCAGTATTTACCTGTTGATACAATAATTTGTATATGCAAATGCCAGGGGGATATTTGCATAAGCCAAGTTATAAATAATCTGAGGAGAGGGGTATGCTAACTCACTCAGAAGTTTAGGTGATCTTTATAAATAAATATGGGAAATTTGCAGCTTCTCAAAAAAGGGCCAGGATGACTTCCAGACAGACAGACAATGAACAAACAATCTTTTCTTGATAACTTGGGAGAAGTCTCTTCTTATTTTTAAGCAAAAAAGTTCAGATGCATATTAAAAAGGGAATAAAATAAATAGATCTGAAGGCTCTTAATCCTCACAAATAGTTGCCACATCACCCCTTTCAGCAAAAGGCTCAAAGCCTCATCCTGCCTCATCCTTCGAAGCCTTGAAGCAAATGCGCTTATTTTCTTCATAGAAAAGGACAAGAGGCCTTTCCCCTCCCAGTTTCCCCTCCAGGAGATAGTAGGCATCATTCATTACTTCCCCTTACCCCTTTCACAGAACTGCTTGCTGCCCCAGTTGCGTTAGTGCTACACCTGGGGTTCTCCTTACAGGACCAGCATGCCCCAACTCAGTCATTATGTCACTCAGCATTATCCATATCCTTTGCTCTTACAAAGGATGACCTCATCTCAGACCAATTCCAACTGTTTTCCACAGTGATATAATTTCCATACCTTATACCATATGGTCAGAGCCAGGTTTGAGCATGAATAACCTCAAGCCTAAAACCACAGAAGGGGACTCACAGGACTGGATGGCTTCACAGGTAACCTATATTGGACTGGGACCTTCCCCTTACTCGTATTTCACCCATATAAACAGAAACAGCTTTTCATCTCCCATTAAAACCAAATAAAAATGAGCCCATGGGATATTTTTGAGACATGCAGAAAGATCCCCGAACTGTCAGTAAAATTCTAGGAATCAATGGTCAGTTCACTAAGGCACAGGAGGAAGCATAAAAGAAAAATACTCCTCTGAGTATACCATTATTGTTAAATATCACCATTCCAAATGTAAGAGATAAATTTTTGAGTGTTACAGCAGGTCTCAGAACCCTATTAATAGAAATTAGAGAAAAGTCTAATAGAAAAAGACAGAGAGGAAGCCATTCTCTCCGCTGCTCTCTGGGGAAGGTGAGAAGAGACTGAAAGATGACACTTTATCTCTTCTAATTCCCATGGGACCCATAATCACAGCATTCATTCAGCAAATAATAATAATAAATATGGTCTGATGTGACTCCAGCTATTTCAGCTTTAATAAATGGGCTGAAATAGTGGCAAATTCAGAAACAGAGAGCATCTTTTCAATAAAACCTGATAGGGTTATTAATAACATTAATGGAGTACCATGCCGTCTCCGTTTTGTTAATAGTTGCCTTATTCTCCCCAGTCCATTCCCCATCCCTGTGCACAGACACGGAGAAACACACACAATTCTCCCTCCAGTCATGACAAATTCAGACTGTCAGCTTTCTGCTGGCGATGCATCCCAAGAATTAGTCAAATTTGACATGATTTTATTGTTTTATGGGAACTGCCAACAGGGATTTTTCTGCCTGAAGTACATTTATATCCCAGTTCAAATCAGATCCTGGTTTAGTTCATGGACACAAAGAGGATAAGCCGGGAAACCTGCAGCTCCTCAAGGACAGAAAAAAGTTATGACCATGATGGGATGCTTAGAGCCTCACCTCAGGTAACTGTGCCTTTGATTCAACTTGTCCCTTACTCCCAGGACAGTCTTACTTCCCAGTTTACAGTTCCCCTATCAGGGAGCCAATCCCAGTGCATGGCCACAATATTTGGGCTGCTGGTCTAAAAGCAGACTTTTCAATACAACTGGAAGTCCTTGCATGCTGTTGTAGAAGAGCTAAAAATCTGTCTGCAGAAGAAGTGCAAGCAGGTAGACATGCCTCATCTGTCCAGTTTTATTCTAAAGCGACCGTATAGAAAGGCTCTCTCTTTTCTTGTCTTCCCCTCCCCCCCCCCTTTTTTTTTTTAATTAAGTGGGACCTCACTCCCACTGTACACCATGAAAAAACAACTATTGGCTGCAGTTGTCCAGGACCAAATCTTAACTGAGGACTCCCAATAATTTGGGATTCACCTTCATTTATCTCATTTCACGTCAGCCTTTAGCAGTATTTTCCAAATGTCACGTTTTTACAGACTTAATGAGATTAAAAAAATATGCTCTTTTCCCTTTGCATCTTATGCTTTCAGCTGTGACTTCCATAAAATGATTTTGGTTACCAAACAAGATGGCTATATGATTAAAGAAAAAAATGCATCTCGTTTTCCTAGTTCCATATATAGATGCAAGGAAGGAGCAGCCAGAGACAAAGTGTTTTACATCACAGTACTTCCCTTGCAGGGAGACAAAAAAGAAAAGAAGAGAAATAGAATTATAGAGTTGCAGAGAAATGAAATGTTTGAACAGAAAATAATTTCCCTAACTCGTAGCCTGCAGGCATAACCTGTCATAACTCTGCATGAATTGAACAGTCAGGGAGTTCAAGTTTTCTGCAGCTTACCATAAACTAATATGCTCCGTCACATCATCCTCAGGAGACAAGGATTTGAAGGAGCCACTGTATTTAGAACAACAAAAGTAATTCTGTGGTTTAACAGAATTAGAGGGGAACCATCAGAAGCCCAACACAACCCAGTGCAGACAGAGACTAGATGGAAGGTGACAAAAAAAATCCCAACCCACACACCATACCAAAGATGGGGGAGCTAAGTGGTAATCCTATTTTAAGCTCCTCTGGAGATCATGGACTTATCAGTTCATATCATACAAGAATTTCACTGTTTTACATACATATACCCAGCACAACTGACAAATCTCCGCTTGAAACAGGGAGCATCATACTGTGAGTCTCACAGTGTGGTGGGTCAGGCTCAGAGGCTCCCTGTGGTGCCCCAAGGCCGGGGGGGGGGGGGGGGGGGGGGGGGCAGAACATGCATTACTTTCTGAAAGGTAGAGTAACAGTCCTAAGAAGAAAAAGAAAAACACTGAAGGAAGAAAAACTACTTTAAAATCTGCATTGAACAGAACAGGCAAGATTCTCTTCTGATCTTTACATCTGCAGTCTCTTCTGCCTCAATCTTTACAGACTTACCCAGGTGTGAAATCAATGCACAAAGCACACTATGGTGCAAGTCCTAAAGGCTACTCCACAAACAAGACACAGCTGAAAAAAATAAGTGTTTTTCCTAACATATTCTCTGTCCTCCAGCCTCTTCGGGACCATATATATACTGTGGAGTAGATAGAATCCTAAATACTGCAATTCATCAGAACTGAAAAAAGAGAACTTCTTGTTCTCTGAACTGCTCATGGGTCAGAAACAAAATTTAAGCTCTGCCAGGGACACAGGCTGGATTATGGATTGACCACTCTTGTCTGGAAAAGGGCAGACTACGAAAAAAAAACGTTGAAGCACCTCTAAATGGTGGGAAGAGGCATGTTACACCACATTCTCAGTCCAAAAACACTCCTCAATTTTTCCCCTGTATTACACTATGAAAAATCCCCCCCGTACAGAAAGCAGGGTCTTTACTGGCAAACCCCTAGAAGAAAATCATAGCTGACCTGTTGCCAGATCTTCTTGTTGCCTTTACTGACTCATTTAGCTCTTTCCACACTTCTGTGAGATAAATACCCTTTCTTGGAATTTGTTTTAAGCTATCACAGTTCAAGTCTCAAATCACTACAGATATTCCAGATCCTTGAGAGACCCAAGTGCTTCCCCAAAATCTGTATCCTTCCTTACAGTGCTCGCCTAAGCACCCTTTCCCATTAAGTTCCTGGCAATGTCCCTCCCTGCAGTTAGAGCAATTGGGCCTTTTGACACCTACTTCGGAGAAACTGAAAGATGTCCTCTCCCTGGCCAGATCTCCATCCTCTTCAGTTCACCACCTAAAGGTTTCTCTTCACCTCTTTCATACCAGGGTTTTGGGACCCAGCACTCTTTCAGCTCCCTGTGTTGCTCACCTCGGACAATGAATCTCTGCCATCCCTACCGCAAACTCTGCAGCATCCTCCTCAGAGAGAATTAAAGTCTGTCCTCATGCAAGATCCCACTCTGACAGTAGGCTCCCTTTTACAGGTAGCCCACACTGCAACCCTCCTGACCCAAGCACAGACACAGCAGATGCTTCAAATACTCCAAACTCTCTCATATATAGCGATGCCTCTGGCACACCTGAATGCATCTCATTTGCATGGGAGAATGGGTACACAGCTCTAAGTTACCTATAACTCACAAGTGCTTCCATTTCTCATCTCCATAGGGTAAGTTAATTAACTTCATTGCTTTCATGTGAGCTAATGTTCAAGTTAGCAGCTGGGACAATTGTTGAAAGTCAGAAAGAAGTCTTAAGTAGACCTGCAAACTGCACCCAGACCTTCCAATGCTCCATCTAGCATCCTACCACTGGATCTCATTTTCTTTCCAGGAAGACTGTTTTCTCAATAGAGGAAAATATGAAGAAACCAGCTTTAAAACGAAAGACCAAATGAGAGAAAGCAAAAGAACCTTCATGCGCTCACACAGAGTCAGCTGCTATACAAACAACTGCCCCCCACAACTTCAGTGCTGGCTTTACTCATTTATCCCTTGGAACAAAGGGACGACAGCCAAGATGTGACCTGCTCAGTAGCAGGGGCTTCTCCAAAGCACTCCATCTGACCTCAGTGTAATGAACAGAATTAATACGGCAAAGCCTCTAACACGGCACCACTTCCCAGCAGCACAGCCACAGCCTCTAATTGATTAGTCCATAAAAATCTGTGCACTAAATTGAAAGGAGCTGCACTAATTCTCTTTTATGTTAAATTTCTGTCTTTCTCCTTTATCGAATCCTTCGTCGAATGTCCCTTCTGCTGCCTATTGTGGGCTTGCTCTGGGCCTGTTTTCCTCTTGCCCAGATTAAGTACCTAATCAAAATCTTGTCTCCCTTAATGGCATAAAATTGAAAGATAGATATTGCACTTTACACAGCTGATTAAACACTAGAATGTGGCTAAATGCTTTACAGGGCTTGTTACATTAACTAACTCTGTCATCTGCCAGCTATCTTATAATTGCATATGCTCATGTTGCCACTGGTGAAGCCAAGGTAAGATTTCTTTTCCCTCCATTACCTCTTTCCACCCTCCCTCCACATTGCTACCCACCAGCTGCGAGTCACTGAGGAGCTAGACACTCCTCTGTAACATCCACCTGAAGAAAAACTGTCTGATGCTGGTTGCCTATAATTTTCTCTTCTGTGTTCAATTGTCAGTTATTGGTTTGTGACCATCTAAGTGGCTGATGTGCTGGCAAGGGACAGTAAACGCACACAGCAATTTTTTAAGAAGGAAGTAGAAACAGTCGTACTGACACCTGCCTTCTTCACAGCTTTGATGCTAGACACCTTGTTCCAGAAGTCCTAAGAAAGCAAAGATGGAAGGAAAAAAAAAAAGTGCTTACACTAGCTTGTATAAGAACATATATTAAATAGTCTGAAATTCCCACTGGCTTGTCACAGCATGATCTGATGTAGGTATCCAGCATTGCACATCTTGGCTTTTTCCTTACTTTGTAATAATAATGATGCAGATGGATTTTCTCGAAGACTTACAAGTCTATCCCAGTTGATTTGCTTTTCAAAGGAGTTTCACTTTCTACAAGATACTCATGGAGAATGATCCCTAAATACAATCAACTGGATTCCTTCAAAGAAGAAACAAACTCAAAAAGGCTTTGCCAGAAAATTCTTTGGAAGAAAGAAAAGCAGTAGAGATTTTTTTTTTTTAATATTCTTAAGAATCGTTAACAATTCAAACATTAATCAAGACGTATGTTTTGTTTAAAGATACAAACCATGTAGGCAAATATTCTGCAGGTAAGCTTTGTCATCTTTGTCATCCACAGACCCAGCAATTTTAGAAGCAGACATGCTCCTTTGCACAAATACACATATTTCTATATAGATTGCTTTAAAGTAACTGCCAAAACACTCTTCCCTTTTAACAGAGAAAATAGACTACACGTTACACCCAGATTGTAAAATGGGGATAGCTGGTTCAGCTCATGTCCTGAACCTAACCTTTACAGAGAATCTATTTGTTAAGCAATAAAATAACACGTCATCCATTTTTGGTTCTATATTACCCTAAAAAAACCTTTCTTTTCTTCTCCAAAATTCCTCTGCAGGAAGTGTTAGAAGTCACCTGTAGCTGCCTTCTTACCAGTTCTGCACCTTACTATACAAAAGCAGGACTCCAGCTACGCAAGGAGGATCTGCCTGTCCACATGGGAGTCAGTCTGCCTCCTTGGGACTGCATTCACAGCCAACTAATAATGCTAACATTAAGATCTGCCCTAAAAATACGCAAAGGTCTCATTTTTTTCCCCATGGGCTAAGCAGCAAGTGTTTACTGGTGGGTCCTCCCTCCCCAGTTTACACTGTAGCTAAATCAAGTCCAGCTGAAGCAGACTTTACAATTCTGCTGGCAATTAATAATCGATTAATTGTTTTCTCATCCCACAAGGATTCTGCACTCTTCTATCTTCCATTCTTTGGCTCCGCATAGAAACCACACAAATTAGTTCGTCATACCACTGTTAAAGGTTTATAAAAGCTATTATGAAATCTTTACTAAGTGCTTGCTTTTAAATATTCATAAAGTCACAATAGATATTTTAATAAGACATGTTGCAAGATACAAAATTGAACCCTGAACTAAACATTAAGATCCCAGGAAAGATTCATCTAAAAGCATAAGACTGGATATGCACAGAAGAAAGGCACCCACAGCTCTCTCCTAACCTTCCTTTTTCTTGATTGAGGTGGTAATTTGTCAAATCCTTTTGCCTGTAGTATCACACTTACTAAAATTCTTTGGTTTAAGCTAACACACCGATTCAAATTTCCTTCTGCCATTTCAGGCATCTTTATATCAAGATCAACAGGCAATACTAGATAGCAAAACTGATTTCACAGGTTTCAAGGAAAAGCAATACTGTAATTCAAGATCGACATGCAAGTAGAAAGGTAGGTGGAAGTTTACACAAGTATCAGGCAGCGCAAAGACCATCTCAAGCTGGTCATTCAATAGGGAAATTCTTCACCAGTGAGCACTTTCTAAACAGAAAAGTGAGTGGCTTCATGACCTGCCACACTATTTTATACTGCTGAGTTTTGAGTTGGTCCCACAAATTAGAATAGATCATAAAAGCAAGACCAAGTCTGACAATTTTTGTCCTAATGCTTAGTGGACATTTGGCTAAAGCCACATTCACTTGGCAGTCATGCGATCCAGCACAACCATCAAACCCCTTCTATCAGAGGTACAGCAATGGAGCCACTACATCAAGATATTAAGTAGACTTACAGAAGTACAGGAGGGACGCAGCTTTTACCAGGCCTAGTTATAACCAATGCCATCAATCCCTCACTTTCAGGATCAGATTCACAACGTAATATATTGAATCCTTTTATATGTATAAATCCCAATGCTACAATCCCTGCCAAGCACCTATTTCTACACTGAAGCATATTTGGGAGCCATGAAATTCCCATAATGTACTCTCCAGCTCGAGAACACCACCTGTACCAGTGTGCAACCAGAAATGTTACATTTCACAAGGCTGATCTGATGAGGTGCTAAACATTACTGATGGGGTGACTTACCAATAACCACGGCAGCACCACGACTCTGAATGAACCTGATACCCCTGCTACCGGCCAGCCAGAATAGTGCTATTGTGCCCTGCTCTGTGCCGGCCTGGGTGGTCCAACCCAGCCCCACTCCACACCTCCCAGCCTCAACCCTGTTCATCTTTCCAGAGCCTAAGCAGTTTTATCTGCGTAACCCCTACTCTTGTGGTGGAAGGAGAAGCATTGGCTGAAAGCTTGCTGAACTTCACAGCCACCTTCCAACATTGTTTCTTCTCTCCTTTCCCCAAAAAGGGTCACAGCAGCTTAGAGATGTACTGCTTGCGGGGTCTGAAGGGGATGGGGTGGGGGGTGAACAGCACTGGAGTAAAGGATCCCATACACCGGGCAGAGAGAGAAAGCAACTGAGAAAGTCCTACTCTTATTCAGAGTTCACTATTATTTCTTTTTTTGCAAATGGTTTTCCCGTATAGGAATATCTGGAGATACCGTGATATTTCTAGAATCACAAAAGATCCAGAGAGCATCACTAATAAGTGTTGAACTTCTACAACATGTGGAAAGCTGCTCTTATCTAAATGAGACAGCAGTTAGCAGGAGGCATCTATCAGCATGCATCCTTGGGTCTGTCTTCTTCCAAAGACCTTCCAGGCAGCTGGGGGGTGGAGGACAATTTGAGCACAAATATCACAATAAGGAGTCAAGAGTGAAAAGCCACGGAAGAAAAATCCAAGCAGGAAATTAAGAACTACATGTGTTTTCAACTGAGAAGTCACCATGAGTTGTCAGTGATACTTGGAAATACCTCACCAGCAGGACCTGAATGAGCAGTCTCTGATCTGCCCTTCTGAGAAGCTTTCTGTTTTCATTTGTAAGAAAACAAAAGTATGAGAAAGACTAAAAGTTCTTAGAAAGAACAAAATAATTCTGTCATTTCAAACCCCTGCATCTTCTTAGCTGATCCTCACTTCTCAATTCCTTTTGTTTCTCCCCAGGGACTGTTTGATTAAATATATGTGAATAAAAAGAATCCATTCCCTTTTGAACTACGTTAAATTAACAGTGACCTGAATCAGACCCCACAGTCCTGACAGCAATTACTTATCAATGAATCATTATCCATCTCTAAATACAATTCCATTTTCTTTCCAAACTTCTTTGACTTTATGTGCATGAAAAAAATAGCACATTTTCAAAAATAATTCAACAAAGTAGTGATCTTGCCAGAGGGCGTGGGATGGACACAAGACAAAGAACAGACATTAAAGGAATAGAAAACAGTTACCATTTTCTCAGTACCTCCTTTAAAGATTTTTTCACATTTCCAAAAACAGTCAGAAACAGAAAGTGAATTCAGATCCAAATGGAAACAAAATGAAACCAAAAATCAACTTTTTTTACTATGACAACGGTTACCATTTTAGCACTATATTTTCTTGCTCATCGCATATCATGAGGAAGTAAGTCCAAGCCCTGAAGTGTAACTTTGGGGTTCTTAATTCTCCTTCAGAGAATGCTTTTTTTGAGACAGTTTCTAAGCTTTCTTTTTATTTGTACACAACCTTGAACAACAAGATCTCAATTCATGAAGGTCTACCGTGAGCAAGTGCAATGAAAATTAACTGAAGTAATGAGATTGGAAAACCTCATCTGGTAGTTCCAAGGCTACATTATGAGGAGATCATCCTGCCTGCCTAAGAGGAACATAGATGTAAAGCATAATTTGTCTTGTAGGAACTCTCAAGCTGATTTTTGTTTCCACCAGACCTTAACAAAACAAAAAGTGTAGTATTTTGGAAAAAGAAAAGCTTTTTCTGAAACAGAATAGAACCATAGAACCATAGGGTTGGAAGGGACCTCTGGAGATCATCTAGTCCAACCCCCCTGCCACAGCAGGGTCACCTAGAGCAGGTTACACAGGAACACGTCCAGGCGGGTTTTGAATGTCTCCAGAGTTGGAGACTCCACCACCTCTCTGGGCAGCCTGTTCCAGTGCTCTGCCACCCTCAGGGTAAAGAAGTTCCTCCTCATGTTTAGGGGGAACTTCTTATGCTCAAGTTTGTGCCCATTGCCTCTTGTCCTGTCCCCGGGCACCACTGAAAAGAGCCTGGCCCCATCCTCCTGACACCCATCCTTTAAGTATTTATAAGTGTTGATAAGATCCCCCCTCAGTTGTCTTTTTTCCAGACTGAAGAGACCCAAATCCCTCAGCCTTTCCTCATAAGAGAGGTGTTCCAGTCCCCTAATCATCTTTGTAGCCCTCTGCTGCACCCTTTCCAGCAGTTCCCTGTCCCTCTTGAACCTGGGAGCCCAGAACTGGACACAGTACTCCAGGTGTGGCCTCACCAAGGCAGAGTAGAGGGGGAGGATGACCTCCCTTGACCTGCTGGCCACACTCTTCTTGATGCACCCCAGGATGCCATTGGCCTTCTTGGCCACAAGGGCACATTGCTGACTCATGGTCATCCTGTTGTCCACCAGGACTCCCAGGTCTCTTTCCACAGAGCTGCTCTCCAGCAGCTTTAATATTAATCTATTAAAGTGTTCAGATGCAGCCTTGTATCTTTGTTGCATATTAATTACCAATTTTACAATATAGCATTAATTCTTGGTGGTTTCATGTGACCTGCTTGCTCCCCCAACAAAACACCACCAGCCCTTTTTTCATCTCTGCATAGAATACCCTGCCTGTCCTGCCAACACAAGCATTTACTGGATCTTGCAGGGAACTGCTCTGGCCAAAACAGAATTCAGCCACAGACAACGTGGTTCAACAACATTGCTCACAATACAGGCACAAGAAAACAAAAATCCCAAATCCTTGTGTCTACTTAGTGCCTGCAATGGAGCAAAGGCAGAGCGACTTGTCAGAGAAGGAACAGTGACTATCCAGCACCACCTTCAATAGAGGTCAGCTGAGAGCTGCCAGCATGCTGACAGCCATTGAAGTGGTTTTCTGCTGCAGAACAGAGGGGATAAATTTCCAGCGAGAGGGCATGAAGACGGCAGCAACGCAGTATTACTAATTTTCTAAACCTTTTGCAAGTCAACTATCAGAAATGCTAGTAGGAAAACATAGTTATCCTCATTTCTACTCAGTTATTTGGCATTTGTTTGTTTGGTTTTCAGAAGCTTCAACAGATGGGGGGAAGAGGAGTCAGAATCAAAAAGACCTCCCTTCTTACTTTTCCAGCTCTGCCCAGAGGAACACTGTCTGCTTTTTCTGAAGAATACCACCAAAATTCATTGTACTTATTCTGCATAAGAAGCTTTTTAAGCCAACGCCTACTACTCAGATAAAAAAAAAAAAATACCATTATCACACTTTTCATGCAATTCAGAGTTCAGATCTTGGTTAGGGCAGCCCAGTAGCAAGGCAGAAACATCCTTAAAGCAAGTGATTCAAGTGACTCCTTTTGGCTAGTGCCAGAGATTTGCTCAAGTGGAAATTAAAGGTCATATTGCAGGTTTTGAGAGGTGTTGTGCCTAACACTCCCTCTTTACACACTGAAACAAGATCTATTTTTCAAGCCCCTAAATGAACTTGATAACTGAAGACATTTGTCCCCCTTGCCCATAGTAATGGAATTTCAAAGTAACTATTCATCTTAAAGCAATTTATACAATCACATTTAAAATATAAAGGGGCTACATGACCCCAAACTGTGACATTTACCTTAAGGTTTCAGAGAGATCTCTTGATAAGCAAGGGAGCTACCTGGACAGGCTGGAACATTCCTGGTCATAAATCCCAGCTCATCAAAGCTGGTTTACTTTACAAGGAGTTTCCACTGCTGAACAGTTAAAAGTGAACTGTTTTCGTGATCCACATGATAGTAGCAGTTAAATGTCAAAGAGCAACAGTATTATTTAAAAAGCCATAATTAAGAGTTAGCTTTAAAAGACTGACAAGTTAAAAAAATCCAGATAGACAGCCAGATAAATGACTAACATTGGCATCCTTCCATTTCAGGACACTACGCCCCAGAAAGATGAAAGCCAGGGGCTACATCTTAAAAAAAAAAAAAAACCAAGAAAATGATGTAAATCTGGATGAGCAGCTCCAACACAAAGCCACGCACCCAATGCTGTAACCTGAACACACTTCCATTTGTTAGGTTGGATAGTGGCCCACTTCTGTCACTACATTATTGAAATTACAGACGTAACTTTGAAAGGCTTGGCCCTTGCCATTACCTGCATTGCAGGGAAGAAGGGCACTAGACAAACCACAGGAGGCAAATGGGGAAAGGGACGGGCTTTGGTGTGGATCTGTGAAGTCACAGCTCAGGCGATACAGTCCCGTCTCTGAAGCCAGGGACGGCGTGGCTGTTCTGCCCAGTCACAAGGTTTGCCTTTACTCAGTTACCTTTACTGACACTTCTTGTGCTCTCAGCTGCTGAATCAGTACATGAACAGGATTCAATTCAGTCCAATTACTCAACTCAGCAGTTACCTGGAGTTCTTATGGAGAACATTAACAGCATTGGAAAGCTGTTTGCCATTGACACTGAAAATACCTCCAAGACTAAGACCGCTATGTTCCAGATCCAAAAGCAAAAGGCATTTACGCTGCATCATATGATGATGAGAGAGAGAATAAACCTTCCTCTCACACTCTTCCAACATCACTTAATCTCATTGACCTCAAAAAAATAATCCTAATCTCTCTCTCTAATCCTGGACATTGTCATGGAAGCACATTGGACACCACTGAGTTTACTGATAAATAATTATAGTTTTGTCCATATATTAAAATGAAGATTGGCAAAGCTACAGAATACCAAAGGTTTGCTAATTGTCATCATTTTGGGTTCAGGGTAGGTTCACCGTTATGAGAACCTTGACATTTAGAATGGTTTGGACACAAGATTCTCCGTTAGGTCTACCCATAAATGCAAGATAGCCATCACCCAAAAAAGAAAATAAATAAATAAGTGATATAACCAGAATTTAGCCATAATGAATTCAATCCCTTTTACTGTAAAGGGAAGGTTATGCTTGCAGGCATAGTTTGGGCCTTGTTTTTAAATGCAGAGAATAGTAAAATAGATGCAACGTTTATGAATTATTAAAACCTGCACAAGGATTTCTTTTCCTCTTCCACAGCTTCTTGTTTAATCCTTGTTCATTGTTGGGGGCTCTGGGGATGACTGACATTTAACACATCTCTGTCATGCTTCCTTACCCACTGAATGCCTGACATGGGGAGAGAGAGAATAACCACACGTATGCATATGCAGATTACAAATGCTCAACCTATTTCATTTCTCCTCATTCCCCACATTTCCTGAACCAAGTTCCTTGTAAAGAGAAACCTTACCATCTGGAAGAGTGTCCGAACAGCATCACTTCATCTGTTACATGAATAAGAACCTTTTCACACCTTGTAAGTAACAGATATTAGTAATTAACAAAGTTGTTGGGTTTTTTTAAATAAAAAAGTACTATTTTTTGTGGGGGCTTTGGTGGTAAGAGGATGTTTTGGCATAATGACACTATTCTTTCTTGAGAAAAAAGATAGTGCAGGGGGGTATATTTAGGAATAGAGCTTTATAGATAAACAACCTGGAAATATTTGAGCATCACATCACATACCAGTCTTTAGTTCACAAACAAAGCGATCCCCACAGAGTGCAAGCTCGCAGCATTAGCTGCTCCATTATTCCCTGGACATTTACAGCATTAGCTGCAATTTAAAACCTATTTCATATTTTCACAGGGAAAAACAACAACAAAAATTAGGCAGGAATTAATCACACTCTCTCATATAGAGAATTTTGAATTGATGATTAATTCACTACCAGTAGCGTTATTATAGCAATGATGGTCTGAGCATAAACACTAGACAAGGCTTCAGGTGGAGCAACTGATACAAGCAAAAGGGAAAACAATCGAGTTTGGTATCTTCTGTTCAAAACTGCGGCTATTTATCCCCAGCACCCACTATATCAGACACTCTAGTAAGAAGGTATCACCTTCCCTAATAAAATCTGCCTTGCTTTCAACAGCACAGAACAGAGGAGGATAGAAACCCACTTCTAGCAGTGATAATATTGTTTCAGAAAGCGATTTAACAGGTTTAGGAGTTTGAGACTAATTCAGAATATTTGAGACACCGAGGAGTTACAAGCAACAAAAAATAACATGCAAAAAGTTAGGCCACATTAGACTACTCATCTACATTAGTACATCCCTAGCTAATGTGTCAGTGACGTGAAGTTTCTTAAAAAAGCTTAATGTCGACCATTTCACCTGACACCCAATGCGCACACACAGTCTACCTACTTCAACTAGTGCGTAAATTATGCCCCAGAGTCTGTTAAAGTTAGTGGAAAACCACATATTAATGTGCGCATGCTTTTAATCAAACCGTAAAAAGAGGTTTGAAAGTTTGCATTGAGAAACAAAGAAATATGAGAATCAGAATTAGAAACAAAGATGACATGAGAGGAAATGCTTGTGAACCACTGCAGCTTTTGTGCTCCAACAGCCAAACAGTGTGTTTCTGCCTCCAAGGGCAAACATCCAGCTTTTCACCAGTGACAGAGGGATTTTTTACCTTTTTAAAAAAAAAAAAAAAAAAAAAACCAAACCAAGCATAAAAGTACAAAATAACCAAAATACCAAATGGCGCGGGGAGAGGGGACCAGAGTCTTCATCAATGAAGGTAAATTGGATTTTTTCATTAAATCAAGACAGGAACCAGAATTTTTCCTGTATGTTTCTCTAAGAAAGCTCCTTGTATGCTGACATACTTATATATGACTTGTACCTGTAACTCAGATTTACAGTTCTGACACTGATACAGCTCATGCACTAAGTGAGACCAATGGGACTGCTGGGGTTTCTACTGACCGGGTTGAGTTTCACAGTAACTACTTAAAGCAGAATGCATGAATCCTGGAGGAAGACGCAAGAACTATAGCTCAGACCCTCTTGTGTTCCGCAGCATGGTGTCACAGTCTGTATTGACTTATCAATTCAAGAATAATTTGGTATCAGGTTACAGAATATAATGTCCAGCTGAAATACTTAAGGGGACTTCAGCTTTCTTGACAGTTATTTTTAGAAGTACTCAAAACTATTAGTTCATCAAAAGGATAATACTCTAAAATCTATTATTGCTCTGAACAACTGTAAGATTACTGCAGTTTCCCAAGAGCTTCACCCCTCTGCTTAATCACGCTCCCTAATGTAATTGATACCAACAGTTTTTGCTGGGTTTCTATGTCCAGAAATTTTCCTTTTCCCCTTTCTTATTTCTCCTCCCTAGTTATCAACAAATCCATCTCCGTACATGAACACACTTCATCGCTATATTATCTGTGGCAAACAGCACTAAAATAAAACACATCTGCCTTGCAAATGAGAAATAGAAAAAATCTGTCATGGTTTTAATGAAATTGTATATGTGCGGCATTTTCATTGTATAAGTGCAACTACTTAATTGTTCACCAGAGAGGTTTAACAGAGAACACATCTGTACTAAAAAGATGAGGTTAATTTTTGAGATTACCGGCTATTCCTATGTGAACTTATTTCCAGTCTCCCCAAAAGATATTACATTTAAGTGTTCTTTTAATTTAGTTCATTTTTCCCTGATAAGAGTGTTGTTTTTCAAAAAAAAACATCCACCACCATTCTTATACAAGTTTAAACTACTGCCAGAAAGCTTTTGTTTTCCTATGTTTATTAATAAGCTATCTCTTTAAATCTATTCTGCTGTGTTCTCCAAGGGGAAAGTGCATACAAATGAGAGATAAAACAGCTGCCAAATGGGTAAGTAAAGCTTGGCCTAGCCATTAATAGGCAAATACTATTTAATGCTCCTTAACGCTTTGCAATCTATGCAAAAAAATATTTATGGGAGCAGCATCAAACCCAAGATTTATTAGATAAAGTTTTGACAGATAAAGAAGAGAGATGCAGAAGAGATCAATATTTTTCCTAGCTAACATAACCTATTTATAAGTTGATAGGGACTGTTGATCAAGAGTTTTCAATCAAAATTTTTCCATTACAATACAGAAATTTGTGAAAACCAACTGTATTTACAGAAACAATTATTTTCAGAGCAGCCAATTTGTTACAACTGAATGTAAACAAACCCCTAAAGAGGCCTTTCAGAATTCCCACTTGAAAAAGAACACAAAAAGCTGAAAACAAAAAAAAAACCCCAAAACACTGTATTATGGTTTAAAGTGGATTTTCCTTTAGAAAAGAAAAGTTTTAAATTCTGAAATAAGTGTACATGAAGTTGCATCTTTCAAGTTTATCAACAAAAACTGACCTGATCAGTTGATTGAACTTCCGTTTTCAAAAAACAAAACTTTCCAATCTGACATTTCATTTAGATGCAGAAAGGTGAAAAAAAAAAGTAGTCAAGTATTCTAAATTATCAGTGTAAACAAACTGTTTTCTGTTTACCTCAAATTATATAGCTTGGAAAGCGCAGAGTACTTATGAGTAAATTGAGTCAATAACTGAGAAAGGGATCTGAAATTTAAAAATGGAAAATTGGGTCACGTAGAGGCTTTCTGCAATGAAATACATCTCACCAAAAGTAAGCTAGGCACATCACCAACCTACACACTTAAAACATTTAACAAAAAAAAAATAAACATCCTGATGAAAATTTTAACCAGTCGAGCACGTGCTAAAATTAGTTTCTTGTGCAACTGTACCTTGGCCATCTTGTGCCAATTATCAGCGTAGAACAGTTTGGTGAGCATCTCGATCCTCATTTGAGCTGAGGTGCCAGTTCATTTACTGCATTTTTTTCCTTCTGTTGAAGAAGAGCCATATATGAAAATGCACAGGCTACTGTGTTACCTTACAAAAAACTAGACACAGGGTGAAAAGAAAACTAGCATCATTCTACCTGTAAGGACACAGCAATTTCAATCAGACATGCCACAAACTACTTGGAAAAGAATCACCACCGAACGGGTGGGGTCTGATGCCCGTCTTTCCTCCAAGCATCTTATATCACCTCGCATAAATGCTAGACACAGCTCACAAATCCAGAATGCTTCACCAGACAGAGTGGGTAATTTTTCCCAGCCAGCTCAAGTAAAGTGTTTGCGTTACACACTTATTCTTTGCCAGTTTCTCTTCTAAAACACAGCAAAAGCTTCCCAGGGCTATTGCTTTCAACAGGGAGGAAAAAAAATTAACAGTCCCTGAAACAGAATACACCAAAGATTCATTCACAGTAGCACAATAGCAAAAAAAGGGAAACAAACCACCACAACAATGCAGCGTGCCTGCTGGCTCTGCAGATCCTCCCCACCTTTATTTGCATAAAACCGTCTGTATGGGATGTTGTGCATTACTGTGCTACTTATATAGCTACACATTCAAGTTTTTATTTCGGCTGGGTTTTGCAGTGTCCTATGAAACCTAACTGTTTTGAATTCTGCAGCAAGTACTGCATCAGAAAATACTAGTTTCATGTAATTCTCATGGAATGAAGTATTTGTAGTAAACTATGGACCAATTTGAACAACTGGGGGGAAAAACCCAAATGTGGCCCTACCTACTGTTGACATATAACCTGTGGGCATCTCCCCCTGTTCTCAGCTCTCATTTTACAAAGATCCACAGATTATTTGGAGCAATCCTTGGCAGGTCACTTCAGGTTTGGGAACAGTTTTCGTCATCTACTCCTAGTGTTACATGTGACACGTGGCTTCCATCCTCCCTGCTTCAACTGGAACCTGGTCAGCAGGAGCATTACCACCAGTGTCTGATGAGTGGAAAACACGTTTGTCCATGAATAGCCATTGCTGGCATGCAAAAACATGTCTTTGTACATACAAGAGCCACCTAAGAACCTGCATCAACAAAATTCTATTTAAATCTTTTCCAGAAGAGATACTATAGCATTAAAGTAAGCAATTTTGGCTGTTTCTCTTCCTGGGGGGAGGGTGGGGTGAGTCCAACCTGAGATTTCCTCAAGAGTCCAGCTGTCAGACATTACCACGCACCTACTGTCCATCAAAAAACTCCACACTCAGTCATCCTCGAAGCGTGAAAAATTAAATGCTAAAAATCATTTGTCAACTGACTATTTGGTCTCAGTTTGGTGTCTGTGGTTGGATCTTTCTTCACACAATAACTTTCATCTTAATAAAGACTTATGATTGAATCCCCAATACAAGTAAAATTAATTTGTAAAGACTAAATACAGATGAACAAACCATAGTCCAACTGCACGGTCTCTTGGAGCCTGCGAGACTGTCTGCAGAACCCTTCTTGCAGATCCTCTCAGCCAGCTCTAATCATTTATTTAAAAAGAGGCTAGCAGAATATTCTGTCCTGGAGGATGAAAGCATATGTTAGTCTCAGCATGGATTCCTTTAGGAGGGAAGCGTAATTATCACATTCAGCATTACCGTAACTCAGACCTACTCTTTCATTTTCTTTCTTTAAATACTAAGCAAAGCGTATATAAATAATTTGGCTGCACAAAATGCAGCTCTCCCCACTGAACTGTCATCGAGTCAAGTTAGCCAAAGTCAGCCGGACAAAGGACAGTCCCTACAGGTCACATCATGGGGTGCTGCTCTACCCTCAAGTCCTACCTACATACTATGAGGTTTTTTGGGTTTGGTTGTGAGGGGTTTTTTTGTTTGGCTTGATGTTTTGTTGTGGTTTTGTTTTTTGGGTTTTTTTTTTTTTTTTTTTTTAACCAAAATGACTGCATCATAGCATGAAATAGGTGAGAGTACCATCCTCTACCAACTGGCAGTCATTTTGGGAACTCTAGGGATCATGTTGATATCTGTCAAGTCCAGGGAGAGCACATCTGTATAGCTGTCCAGATGCTTTCAGATTCTCCTATGTAGAGTCCAAGGTGGTAGCAGCCAGGCAGGATAGTGTAGACCTTGCATATGGATATGAAGGGGCTTTCATAATTTGTGGAAAGCAAGAGCATGATACATTCCTAATGCAACCCAGAAGTGAAAACTCCGGAAAATGAAAAAGAAAGAAATGCCATCCTTTCATGCTAACAGAGGACCTCTACCCTGCAAATAAATGACTTTGAAAAAGATTTACTGAACAAGCAACTCAACATAAGCTCCCAGCACAATGTTGTGGCAGAAATGGCTAATGTTGGTTTTAGAGGTATAAACAAGAGGAGTAATAAGCAGGATTGATGAAGTGATTATACTTTTATTTATGACACTGGCGAGACCAGTAAAAGGCACACAAAGCTCAATTGCAGTGTCGCAACTTTTTAAAGAGTGCTGAGAAAAAACAAAGATCCGAGCAACTGGGGGGGTAAGAGGGAGGGGGAAGGAATAACAGATCTCAATGAGAGCTGAAAGAGCTCAATCTATTTAGCCTATCAACAAAGATTGAGAGGTAACTTGATTAGTGTGTAAGTACCTTCATGGGGAGAAAACAAAGGGTATTAAATGGCTCATTAATCTATCAGTGAGATGCATAACAAAAACAAATGACTGGAAACTGAAGCCAGACTGATCTAAACTAAAAATCAGACACAATTTTTTACGTTGTTGGGTATTCTCCAGCTTTTGCTATATTCAAATCAAGAAACGGATGCTGTCTGGAATACCTGGAACAGACAGATACAAGTTACACTGTGGTTAAGGACAAAAGTTATTGGGATCAATGCTGGCGTAACCGGGCGAAATGTAATGGCCTACAATATACAGTAAGTCAGAGGGACAATCTAGTGGTCCCTCCTGGCTTCAAACTCCATGAATCTATGAACTCTGAAAAAGCCACGTCCCTGCCCTTCTAATAAATCCAATCATTCTGATTTTCCACCCACATTCAGTCACTGATGGAACTCCTGTGTTTTACAACAGAACTGTACAAAACATGGGAGTAAAATCTGAAGCCAAGTTGAACCATGTGCTGAGGCATAACCCAAGAGCTAATTTATTTTGCCTGCTTTTTAAAAATGGGTTTTGCACTCATGAGGAGTATTAGATTGATGACACCGATAAACTGTACTGGGGGCAGAGGGAAAGTAGGAATTTAAAATGGTTCAAGCACACAAAGTACCTCATCCAACAAGATGCCTGAAGGAATATTCTGTAAATTAAAGAGTGCAGTTCATCATGCACATTTGTTCTGCCCCAGCCTTGCAATTCAAATCAAGAAAAAGGGTATTAGTAGGCAATTGTGTATTTACCAAAGTAGATTCATAGAACTCATCTTTAAGTTATTCAAAGCTTTTCATAAATATAATCAATACATTTGGAGGGGACCCAAAACAAACAAACAATCAAACAAAAAAAAAGGATAGTGGTGGCTGTAATAGGCTGTAATTTTTAAAACTTTCTAGGTACATTACAAGACAAAAGTATGTAATTCACTTGAGCTAAATTGAAATTTACAGAGTTAAGTTAAAATTGCATAAACTAAGAATTTTCTTTGGCTCAACATTTTAAATAATTTAATAACCTATTTTGGCATGAAAACCATTTATTTCTAATCTTAAAAATTTGGTCACCACATTGAAAATTCATGCACACCTCTATATAGCACCGGGATTGTCTGTATGAAGGATTGTAACATTGCAGACAGGATATCAAGTGACGCACAACCCTCCTGTTCAGAGCGAGACAAGAACAGCACAGACTATTTGCACAGCCCATCAGATAATGCTCCTTGTGATTAGGGATTCCGAGCAGTGCTGAAGATGTGAAGACGTCTCTGCTTTCTCCCAAGGCCTGGCCCTGGTTCCCCAGGCCATGCGCCATTGGTGCGGAACACCCGTCCGGTCCATTGGTACCCAAGCAGCAGCAGTAGGCGCTTCCTGTCCCCCATCCTTCCTTGCTGCTTCCTTCTGGGATTACCAAATGTTTTCTTTCAAAGAAGAGGGCTCAGTTCAGCCACAATATCAGCAGAGATTTCAGTTTTCCCTTCCCGTACACGTATGCCCTTGTGAATGAAAATCAGCATGAATGAAGCCAGCTTTGTCCGCACTTGCGCTGTAGATATGCACAAACTCCAGGAAGCCAAGACTTAATTTGATCTGAAAACCCCCACAGCCAATGCATTTTAAAGACAGAACCACAAAGCCAATCAATAGGGACCATTCAGATACTTGCTGTCAGCGGCTAAAAGAAAATGGATACCGAGAAAGCCATAACTATGATAAATTTAGGCGCTGCTTCTCTCTGACTAATGTAGGCACTAAAACACTCCATGAATATCCTGCTTTGAAACGTGTCATATTTCTGAGAGGCCAATCAATCTCGGGTTCTCTGTGGACCACATTAAAATACATTTGTCACTGTAAGTTTATGAAATATTGATGGTGTTTTTTAGGAGGGTGTTAGGAGGTGGAGAGGTGGATCAAAAAAAGGGGGAGGGAAAGCTACTTTAATGAATTATCTTTAGGCTAGAAGAAAAAGAAGAAACAAATGTAGGTGCTTATTGTGGATGAGGGTGAAAAACAGGAAACAGAATTGCTTACTGAAGGAAGACATTTGTTGGATTAATAGAAAAGATCATGTGGATGAATGTGTTACAGAGGCACTTCAGTATTTCAAGCTCAATTTGACCTAGATTTATGATTTTATTAAATCTTTAACTTTCTAAATTTGGTAATTAATAAAAATAAAAACAAAGCTCCATTAATGACATTCACAGAGGGGAAATTAAAAGCGTATCTGTGTTCCGGGGGGGGCAGGGTTCCATTGCACCAGGAACTGCATCACATTGATACCTGAAAGAGGGAACAAGACCATATATACTAGCAAGACCCACCAGCTCTTCAGAGCTGAGACACTCCACATGGAAAAGAAACGGAATAGAACAAGGATATACAGGTGACAGACCATCTTTCCTACTGGGGCATCTATATATGCTCAATACACAAAGTGTCAGATATTATTCACCAAGAAAATTCCCATCTTAAAGAATTTATGATCAGAATAGCTAAAAGACCAAAAAGAAGCGAGAAAACTGGGAAGCAAGGTGGAAATGGGAACCAAGTGACACAGAGTAATTAATTTAAGATTATAAAGGAAGCCTGTTGTAGATCCAAGCTGTGAGTTCGGAGCCAGTCCAAGGTTTTCCAGGCAAGACCACTCTACCTTTCCGTAACCCTATCTGCTAAACACGTAATGACATACCAAACTTTCTACAGGAGTAGCTCCACTGAAGTCAATAAAGCTATTCACAAGTGTAGAGTTAAGTCTGAGCTTAAATACTGTGGTACTGTGATCTATGTTTGTAAGTGAAGTGTGGAACTAAAGCTAGTTTGTGTAAATAATCTGAAATTGGGTCATTTTTCACCATTTCTGTCAATGCAAAAAAGCAGTTTTTCAGGTAAGAACAACAGCAGCATTCACCAAAGGAACAAAAAGTAAATCCTCACACGCATTTTTAACTCACAGATGCTAAACCTTTTGGTAAAGACATTATGCCATGTTGGTAGGAAAAACTCCGTTAGGCAATAAATAGCACATTTTGCTTTAGTGATGAATAGCAACAAAAACAGACTGAGGCAAAAAGCATAAAATGTTTCATTTTTCACAAATCTGGAAAAATATGAACTTTTCTATTATTTTTGGCCAGTGGCCCAAACATCTTCCCTTCAGCCTTCAAAACAAACCCCACTCTTCTCACTGAGATTATCCAAACAGATACACAGATCTATTCTCTATTTCCTTTGCCATGGTTTACGCATTTGTCTATAACAATTTGACAGCTTAGGAATCTTGCATTAAAAAGCAATCTTTCCTACCACCTTCCACCTCCCCTAGCAATTTCAGCCAAATTGAAGATTTCCACATGCATGGAGGGCAAGAGGAAGGAAGCATTTTGTTTCCTATCAGTTTGATGCAAGTTGAAACATTTCAGTATGTTCTAATGAAGCAGAGCGATTTGCTAAAGAGTCAGTTCAATATTGAATTACAATTCCTGCAGTGCTACACTTCCCAAGAACAGTAGCTCAGGTGCCCAGATCCCCACATTTTTTTCCCCAAAGGCTGCAACCCTCCATGAAAACTACTTTTCCCACCATGCACTGCAGTTCCCCTCTCTCCACTATGCACAATACACTTGTGCCTCAACATGACTAAAATCATTTGATTTTCCCTACCCTGAATCTTACCTCCAAAGTTATTACTTCCCTCTACACACCTGTAGCACACACAGACCCTACTCATAGGCTATGGCTGTATTAGGTCAGGTGTTGAGCAAACACACACACAAAAAAAAAGTGGTTAGAGGCAGAGATTTGACTCAACATTTCACACTTGATATGAAGGAAGGTTGGACTAAAATCTGGTGTCAGCGTGTGCCAGCGACTACCTGCTCAGTCGCAGCAGCACATACCTACCTCACAGCTGTGCAGGCACTGCTCAGATTCATCACAAATACCACCAAGTATCACATTTTCAAACACATAACAGAATTTGGGATGCGTATGGGACCAAACCACACCTGCAGCAGTCGGGGCAAGCACGCAGGGAGGCGGGTGGATCCTTCCAGTTCCTGAAGCCGTGGCAGCCTGATGGCTCCTTCCTTTTAAGAGACATTCCCAGTACACCCAGTCTCCACATCCCTATCTCCCTGCTGCTCCCTGGGGGCAGGTGAGCACTGATAGGCCTGAGGGCACTCCCAGCCTCCTCCCAGCCTCCATCCGTGCACCCCACCGGGCCTGGGGCTCCACACAGGCCTGAGCGCTGCGTCCTGGAACAGTGGGGTGTTCCCCAGGGAGCACGAGCAGGGGACAAGGGCCTTCAGCTGGGCTGGGCCCTCAGCAGCAGGGCAGGCTGGGACAGCCGAGCCCACCAACAGCCCCATCAGCAGTGAGGTGGCAAACCCACCCTGATGTCTACCCGGGAAACTCGGGACATTTAAGCGTGGCAGGGAACCAGGCTGGGCACAGAGGCTGCTGCAGCCCAGCCCAGGCCTGGTGCCAGAGCCAAAATGGAGTCCCATGTCCCTGACTGGGGGCATGAGGCTGGAGGCCCCAGGGGACCGTGTGAGCCTGACAGAAGTCACCTACATTTGCTACCTGCCAGCATCAAACAAGGCCATTAGATCAAACATTTTCTTCCCATAGCTAATAAATCCTTAGCACGTGCTCTGACCCTGAGGGTTTTAGGAGTTTTGAGACCACTGAGTCAGTTCACCAAGAAATTTGGTCTTTTAGGAGTTTGAGCTCTGTAATTCCAGCCAGCAGACTGAAAGGAAGAAAGCAGTTAGGAAAACGTGTTTCTTAGCTTTACCTGCACACATGGCATCTGGCTTTGCTTTCTAGCAATCAGGAAGCTCTTGCTTCTTTGGGTGTCCATGATCCCCCTTCTCCTGCCTTTGTTATTGATGGCAGGAAAGGAAACCTGCTCCTTCTGGGGGCTTCACCCCCAGTGAAGGGCTCCAACTCTAACCAGGACCCCTGAACATGCCCGACACACAGCAAGCAAACACCTAAATACACTTTTTACTGTGCCACAGCACGAGAAAGAAAGGGCTGACTACATACAGCACAGACCTGTTGTGCCATTAGATGTCTGTAACATCTAAGAGATCATTAGGAAAGAAATATCTGTGCCACGCTTTGCTCTTGTACTCCAACATAAGAAGGTCTCTTTCCTAACGCTGTTTATGCTCATCCCTCGCTTATCTCTCCTAACTTGTTTGAGGGTTGGTTACAACGCTAACGTACCTTCTCCTTAACCCCACAGTGCAGTCAAGAGAGGCAACGTGACCAGCAGATGCCATCTTGCTTAAGCACGGCCCACCAATTCTGCAGGTGCCAAATCAGCCTGTCAGTCAGTTCATAAACCCAGACTGCTCTCCTCCACGTGGCCCCTTAAGGTTTTTGGTCTCAGACAAGCACGCTCAGGGTATTTTCTATGACTACAGCATTGATCCTGGCCATACACTGTCCAAACTGCTCACCGGTATCTCACAAAATGGGGACTCTGTGGCTTTCTCTCGGAGACTCTTTAGCGAGATAGTGAAGTGCAGTTGCCCTGATGTTCAGACTAGGTTTCCCCTTTGATTTAAATCTATGTGTTACCACCTTTTTGCTGTCACTATGAATAAAATCTCTCTCCAGAAGAGAAACCTAATAATAAATTGTATAATATTACTTGACATTGGCTAGACTGGGACAAAGCCAGACCCCCATCCCTGCTGAGAAATGTGGGGAAGGGATGGGTGATCCTGACATGTAAGTTTCAAACCTCTCCATCTCTCCAAAATGAAGGAACTAGATGCTTTTATTCGGTCACAGTTACACAGGAATCAGATAATGCAGTCTAATGACCTCTCTGAGCCTTAAAATCAGTGACGCCTTTGGCTTTGTTTCTAAATAAAATGCAAAACCCATGAAGAACCCAGTCCCTCACCTCCAAACTCTCTTGCGCTTACTCGGCTACATCAGTCCAGACCTGCCACAATAGCTCGAGGCAACATTTTGAGTTTCTTCCCACTTATTAGAGATCTATGTGTATGATAAAATACACTTTTAAAAAAAGCTGTAAAACTGGTTGCTTAGATTCATTAAGCACTAGGATTCATGTCATCTTTGATAATGTTTTATACTCAGCGTTTTCATATGCCCTCTATTTACATTTCTAAGCATGCTATAAATATCTGCTATAAGTATACCGAGGGCTGGCAGGCCAGCTTTCACCTGCAGGCTTCTCGCCCCTGTGGAAGTCATTCTTCCCAAAGGACAGCCTGACATTCTGGGCAATGCACAAGACATTTCTATTTGATGTATCATCAGTTCATGTTGGTTTTGGCTTTTACGTTGCCTTATTTTGTATTTCAGCTTGCAATTGTGGCAGCAATTTTTGAACACTGCTTAATAAATTTTAAAAAGGGGTCTGTCCATGCTACCTTTCATCATGGCAAAGGAGGAAACAATAGCTAGCAGTCAAGTATAATCTCCAAAAATTTCATTTTCCTAGGTGTTGTTGCATAGTTGCTGCTACCTCACACAGCCAATGTGATCAATGTCACAAAAACCTAACCTGAGACTAGCTGTAGGTCAAGCATCAACACAGGCCATTTAGAAAATGTACTAAAGAAAAAAAAAAATTGTCAAATACTCACAAAACAGTTTGCAAAGGAAGGGTGAAAGAAGTAAGAAATTTTAATAACCATTAATCAGGTGACATCCTGGCAATTCAAATTGTGGCAGTTCTTGACATCTTACGTATTTGGAAACGGGCCTTTCAGGAAAAATATCAGAGTATATGGAAAAAACAAAATTCACACTCAGAATTTCTAGATCTTCCAAAGAAAATTTAAAATAGACTAAGATATTAAGCTACTATCTCACAGTTGTTAGAAACTAGTTTACCATGGTTTAGATTACTGGTTTTATTATATATGTTAAACTACACATTATATAACAAAACCAGGTTTCTCTATGTACAACTTAAAAGCCCTATAGTTGCAGTCCATCTCTCTCTTCCAGTCCTCAATACTGATGTTTCAAAATTGATTATTTCTCATATTTTAAACAGGTGTTAGATAAAACCAGTTTTCCTGTAGGTTAGTGTGCTCCATACTTAATACCATGCAAGAAAAAAATTCTTTCATAAGTGTACCTCAAAATATGTTAGGAGCATTAGTTCAAGTTACACATAACAGTTAGCTCACTCAAAGTGTAAATAAAACTTAGGTTTGATAAGGAAGTTATCTGTGAAGCTACATCTATGTCTTTTCCCAATGGCAAGTATGTATTTATTCTCAACTTATTCACAAGAAATGAGAGAACTGTCCCCCACATCATCTTCAGAATTTATAGATCTTCTGCCTGTCACCAAATTCTGAAGATAAGCATTTTGTGTTTCAAAAGTTGCAACAGATTTAGAAATCCTGGATGTTTCAGCTTCTCAAGCTATTCAGTTTCTCATGAGACTAAGGCTCTGCCACAAAATATTCCAACTAATTGCATAAGAACACATATCAGTCACGGTTTAATATTAACAGTTAGACAAAGTAAACCTCACCTTATCTATCACTATAGTCAGACCCCTATGCCTACTGTGAAGGCATCTAAAAAGCACTAAAAGCCACACATATGGTAGTAACAAGTTTAGTTTTCCAAATAACTAATTTACCTAGCAGGCACAAAGGGTGCCATTACTCTCTGATGGAAAGCCCACCACCAAACTGACCACTGGAGTATTAGACAGAGCATCCAAAGCTGAGACTCTGGCCCTCGGCTTGCCTTGGTTGTCTTATTTCTGAAATAAGGATGGAAGTGCTCACCTCCTGCACAGCATTGATGTAGACTTCAGCGGTTCCCTGGAAGTTTCTAGGGGCAGTATCTGAACAAAAAACATTCTGAAAAACATTTAGTATTTCTTCTTTTTTTTTTTTTTTTTATTTTTACTCTTTCAGGGCAAGATATCCATACAGACCACTTAAGATGCGAGATAAGCTATACACTTAGCCTACCAAGGAAAGAGAATAAGGAAGAAAACTAGAAAAGTTACTATTTAATTTTTGAATATTTTGAATTATTCTTATGTTCAGGAAGTGTCTGTCCAACGGAAACTCTCGTGTTCAAAACTGGTGTCATCTTGAATGTCAAAAAGGGAAGAAAAAGTCATTTATAAAACAATTAGAAATAAGGTTTTAGCCTTGGGGGTCTTCCTCAGGGCATGGTGAAACTAGGACACAGCAAAACTAAACAACATCCTGTTCTTCTTTAGCCTAAGGAAGGCCCCATGGCCAAAATGCCTTCTCTCATCTAATTTTGTACTTCTGACAAACAGGTTGACCCTTCCCCTGCTAATTACTGTTCTACAACTTTGGACATATTGCACTAAGTTTGTCCCTTCATTTTTAGAGGTCACACACAATGTAAAGCATTTATCCAAGCCATCTTCAAATCCCACACCTTCACTTATGTCTGGAATGAACAACTTTGAAATGCTCACTTTGGGAGAAGAGGGAAGCTATATAACTCAATTCTCCATTGCCTTTCACTTATGCCGACATTAACTCTCCTGGGCAGGAGGATGAAATGCTACTGTTCCAATCTGGTAGGAGTTTGCGTAACTGGATAAGACCAGCTAAGGTGCAAAGCAATGGAGAATAGGACCCAGCAATTTGAGGATGTCACCTGTAAAAAGAAAGAATGGTTTCTGTCATACAAGTTTATTGCAGCCCAGAAATGTCTACAGTAACTGTGGGCATATAATATGATGTGCAAGGCTTTTACAAATGAGACCCATGTGGCTTCTTGTCAGAACTGAATCTGAAGTGATGACAGGACATTTGTAAGAAGTCTTCCCTGGGATGCTGAAGGACTTCCATAAGGAATCATCTTGAAGATTGGGCTCCTGAGGCCTTCAGTCAGGAGGAGTCCTTCCAGAAAACGTTGAAGGTTTTTGGTAAGGAGCAACACAGATAGACACCTTCAGAAATATCGAAGGAGCTGAGCTGCTGGGTTTGAACTCTTTACATATCCCAGAGTTACAGAAGAGAGGCATACAGGGTCAGTGACTGGGGCCACGGGAAAAACAAGAAAGCCCACACCTTCATACAGTTGCTACTAATGATATCACTGTCAAAAACATGACAATACGTCGTCTACTGAGGGATTAGTGTGACTCGCCAAGTACAATAACAGTTGGCATAATTTCTCTCTGTTTGCAAGTTTTCAAAAGATTATAAAAGGAAACCAAGGAAGCTACGGGGCCGTTTCTCCCAGTTAGGCATTGCTGAGAATGGGTAAGTCTGCAAGGTATAGTCTAAGTTTTTTTGCTCAGCTGCTGTTCACACATGTGTACAAAGAGAATTCCATACAGCAAACTCCTCTGTAAATCTTTAGGTGTGATTACACAGCCACCTTCTGCCTAGTCTCTTACTCCCAACCTGGGGAAGCAGCTGCTATGGCTTGAGGGGTCCCAGGGATGCAACTGCTGAATACATTGCTAATGCCTTAGCTTAGACAAAGGTATTAATACATTTGTACATTTTTGTTGTGGAGTTTTTAAACAATGATGAGAAGGGCATCCATCATAAGTTCCAGTATTGCAATATTTGGTGGTCTACCAACTGCCCCAAAAAGCTGGTAAGAGTATGTGACTTACCTGTAGAAGAACTTTGCTAGTAACTTAGGACACAAAAAAAGCCTGCATTCCAGTTTACCAGAAATATGGTCATAGGCAGAAACACTGCCAAATCAAAAAGTATAAAAGCATGAAAAAGTATGAAAAGCATTCTCTTCACCTTTGGTCTGAGTGTTGCAGCAGATCACCTGGCAACAAGAACCTCCCCCAAAACAGGGAATTTATCCTGCAGAGGTTTCAGCATGAGCTGCTTCAGCTCAGATTAGCCAGCTGCAACCTACCTGGTCCTATTAATTACTATTCGTCTCTCAGTCAGGTATCTCCAAAATGCGTTCTAAGTTTTTTTGCTCAACTAAGATTTTATTTATTTATTTAACAAAAATTGTGATGAGGAAAGGATCCTGTGGCTCTGCCTCCCTGCTCACCCCTCTGCACCCTTGCGCTACTTTAGCTAGTCACCGTTCGACTTCATGCTCACAGTCAGCATGACAGTATACCCGTTTCCAAATTCCTCTCTACCTGAACTTGTTGGAAACTGTACAGCCTTACATGTTCTTAAAAATGTGTTTATTATAAAAATAAGCAAAGGGTGACCCTGTAAGCAAAGCCCCATTAAAAAAAAAAAAAAAAACAAACACAAAAACACAAAAAACCACAACACAAAAAACCAGCAAAAATAAAAGTTGTTCCTGGTTGCACTGATAAAATCATTGTGAGCCTGCTCAGATATATTCCCTGTCTATAAAATGAATATAACATTTGCCACTATCACAAGGAGGTCTGATGGCATGCTCATTAGTGTTCCTAGAGCAATTAGGGTTTGGGTGAGAGACTACAATAAGAAAACAAAGAGGCATCTCAAGTGGATATATTTCTGCTGCGCCTTGGAACAGTTGAAGCAGAGGAACACCCACAGGGGATTCAGACTTGAGCAGTGGGGGGCAAAGGCAATGAGAGAACTGCTGCTTTAAAAAAAGCCAAACCAAAACAGAAAGCAAGTTAGCTCTCTGCCATTAAAGGGAACGAAAATCCTCTCACCTTTACAATAACAACATGTGCCTCGATATTAGCCCTGGGATTGCCAATGAAACTAAGGGCTGCCGTTTTCTTACTTTCCAAAATATTTATGTATTTTGGAAAATATTTTAGATATTAAGAAATTGTATACCTATATATTTTCCAATATATTTAGGACAAGAGGAAATGGCCTAAAGTTGTGCCAGGGGAGGTTTAGGATGGATATTAGGAAAATACAGAAAGTGTTATCAAACACTGGAACAAGCTGCCCAGGGAAGTGGTGGAGTCACCACCCGTGGAGGTATTTAAACGCGGATAGACGTGGTGCTGAGGGACATGGTTTAGTGGTAACTTGGCAGTAACAGGTTAACAGTTGGACTCGATGATCTTAAAGGTCTATTCCAACCTAGATGATTCTGTGAAAATGTTCACATAATTAACACGCTCTCTCTTCCCCCTCGCTTTGAAAGAAACACTGGGTTTTCAGGCAGAAACATTTTGTCTAAGGCACTGAAGGACGGCACGGGGAGGCAGGTGTCAGTCAATGTTGCTCGATGTGATTCAAATCCACCCCAACCCTTTTGCTGCATGAGGGATGGTTTTCACCAGTGTCTATGTCTGCTGGAGAGCAGCATGTCAGCGGCCTTTCTAATTTGCCTCCTAACAGAGGCAGAGCTCCCTTACCACAGCATCTCTGCTGCCACATGACTATCGAGAACACATGCCCGATTTGATTTTAAAAACAAAGTGTGTTCCCTTTAATTGAAGCTTTGTGCATGAAAAGTTTATTAAGTTAGACAGGGATGCCGCAGAGAAGCAGTGGTAGAAATTGCCCTCAGGCTGATCCTTCCTAGCCTGCCATTAGGTGTTGTTACACTTAATTGTTGGTGAAGGCAACTTAGTGCTTGATCACATTATTTTCACGTTAAACCTTAACAAAGAACCTGTGTCAAAGGAAAAGGCAGATCCTTCAAATATACTTGCACAGGCAGAAGTATCTTAAAACCAACAGGAGCTTTACAAGTAGAGGAAGTTACCAATGTTAGTAAGAGTTCTGCAACTCACAGAGGACTGCAAGATTAAAGCCAGGAGAATGCAGTCATTAATATAACGACTTAATTTTGCATTTTTTTTCATACCTTTCATGCTATGGTCTTTAGAAAGACCTATTCTGTATGCTTAAAAGGCTCAGACTAATAACTGTCCAGGAGCATCAGATTCAACAATGAAAGCATCCTTAAAAATTGTAAATTGTTCAGGGACTTTGTAGTTGATGCTGAAAAAGCCATAATTACACAAACAATAACTTAGAAGAACGATATGCTGGCCAAAAAATATTCCTGTTTAAAAGATAAAAAGGTAATATTATAAAAGTTAAAAAAACCTGATGAGAGGAGGCTAATGGAATAAACAGAGTACCCCCAGATAATAACTAAGCAACGTATTAAAAAACACCAAAACCCCTATAGGCAAGCACACATTCATTGCTAAATACAGACAATAAAACTATACATGAAAACGCTGAAAAGGCAGAAATGGTTCACAGATTTTTTTTTTGTCGATATTTGAAACAAAAGACACCAATGTATATATGCATCCCTTATACGGTATAGCTAGATTAGAGAGTTTAACAAAGACTTGTGGCTCCACTTGGTTTGATCAGATATTACTTACCATCAAGCAACTAAATTGCCTGCATTATCTTTGGCTGTCCACCAAAAGTAAAAAAATAAAATAAAATAAAAAATTTAAATCAACAAGACAAGATAACAGAGATCAAACAGTTTAAAGGAACTAGTAGACCATTAACTTTTTAATACATCATGGAAAACAACCTTGGAAATTCAGGACTGCCAACATAATTTCAATTTGAGGACAGTTAGGGATGACTCCAGAGAACTGTGGACCAGCTAGCCTAGTCTTAATAGTTGGCAAAATAATAAAATATTTATTCATGAACTATCAACAAAGAATTGCAGACTAGAACTACAATTGTGGTGTTTCATGGAAAAACAGTTTAAACAAACCACACTTATCTTTTTTTGGCAGGATAACAAGTCTGATTGATAGAGACAGCTGCAATAATAAAGTGGACTTGGACTTCTCCAAGATTTCTGACTCAACTGTACCTAAATTCTTATTTAAAGCCCCATATTCTAGTCACCAAATGGATTAAATAAGTGGTTCTCTGACTGACCTCATACTGTAGCTGTTTATGGAGAGCTACCAGGGAGTACAGCAGTTGCACCGAGATTGATTTTTGGTCCAACCCTGATCAGTATTCTGTAAAAGATCAAGGTGGTAATGAAACTTTTTGTCAATAGACTTAACAGATGGCAAAGACTGGAGTAGTGGAAAGTTCTGTTTCTTCGAAGGCTGGTATCAGTAGTGACAAGACAGTTATCATTAAAACAAAGTATAAGTTACTGAGGGCAAAACACTTCTAAAGAAAATTATTTCTCATACAGGCTCACCTCCCATGCAGGCATTCAGCCTACATTCTGGCATTCCTGCCATTAAATCTTATGCCCCTCAGTTCTGAGATGCAATTCTCCAGCCAGGACAGAACTGCCGGCACTTTACAGGACTGCCTGGCACTTTCCAGCGACACTCCCACTAAACAAGGGCAAAATGAGATAACACTAGAGAGCAGAATCCCAGCAGACTATCCTAAACTATGAATTAGCCTGCTTTTGAGAATTAATGCATTCACTGCTTACTTATTTAATGTATGCTCATACAACCCCATATCCTCTCCCACAGTTTCTGAATAGTATTGGTAATTAGCAAGATGGAAGTAAAGCAAAATAAGATTTATTGACAGTCCCTGAAGTGTTAATATTTGGTTCAAACCCACATCTCACAAGTTGAATGAAGTGTCAGCGAGGTTGAAAGCAGCATGTTCAGTAACAGACATAAAGCTGGATGTAAACAAGTGACTTATGGGTGCAATATGGGTGATTAGATTCTACTTCAAGTTCACATTTTAGCTTTTCGCACAACACTTTTCCTATGCAGCCAAACCCAGCTGAGTGGTCCAGCTCTCCACAGGAGGCAGGTTGCAGCCTGGTTGCTATGTCCTGCCAGGTCCTTCATTTAAACATTTTCTGATCTAATGCAGCCAGGAATTAAATACAGCTGCTCTTCTGGTGAGTCTTAGACTCATAAATTAATGTTTAAATGGTCTAATACAGTAACATATTTAAGATATACCAGGTTAAGTGTCCCCACAGCTTTGTGCCGCAGCATGCAGGCTCTAGCCCCTGGCAGCAAGACAGCCAGTGACTAGTGTATTAACACTGCTTTTATACTGCTCCTCCTCCTAGAAGATGGTCTGAGATACTACTGTAAACAGTAACCTGGATGTAGAAGATCACCTTTTTATTCCAACACACTGAGCACAAGACCAGGAATCTAGTTTCCTTGGACTATTAAAAAAAAAAATTAGTTTAGACATTATGCCACTGCACTTTTTGTGATCACTTAAGAATATACCTTAGTATTTCCAGATTTCTCCCCTCAATATTTCCCTCTGGAAAGGAAGAATAGTTGCTTTCCTTTTACACAAATCTCATCACTACTGTTGCTGCAACACTTGAAAGACATAAAATTTGCCAGCATCAATGCTATTCTATACATATTTTAAACTGCCTGAACTTTCCTGGATTTTATTGCAGGTAAAAAACACTATTGCACTACTAACTTCTCCTGCTGTATTCGGTCACAACAATTCACAGCACTGCTGTAAACAGCAGGGTTTGGGTTTGTATTCCCACAGCAGAACAAAGCTATGGTATGCATGCTGGCAGGGACTGCAGTCACAAGTTACCAGTATGCCCACTCTCACCACAGGGCTCACACTGGGAGCTGCCCTCACCCCATTTACACCAAGTGGGCTATCTCTCCTTGCCTCTTTTATATCACAGGGCTTGGGGACCAGTCATCCAGCCTGCTTCCTTTTCTCAAAGTCCTTCTAGAGTATCCGCCTCACCTCTAATTATAGACAGTCAAAATTGGAAGAAACGTTGAGGAGCACTGGAAGGAAACTGCGGGATGTTCAGGAGCTGGGACCAGAAGGTGTGCTGTGCATGAGGCCCACATCTGGGTGGGGATGCTCTGCCAAGGGAAGAGCTTCCAGGTTCGGGCTGAATGGCTGCCAGAGGCTGAGGGGACTTTTCAAAAGAAGTGGCTTGCAGATACAGGCTTGAGGGTGATATCATCTATCAATAAAAGCCCACTCTTAAGATTTCAGACCTGCATGTGCTGATTTACCTCGGACAGAGTAGTGATAAATAAGCAGGTAAACTCATCTGTTTGCTGCAGATGTAAAGCATTTATCTTCATATTCAGCAATTATTAGAAATAGATAAAATCTGCTGAGGAGGGCCCTCTCTGACAGCATACTGCCTTTCCTCCAAATACCTGTGTGTTGACAGCTTTTATAGCTTACCCTAAAGTCTATGTAGATAACACTAACATCTGCTGTATCACAGCGCCCGATCCTTTTTGAGCAAGCTATTTGGTTTGCTGACATACTGCAAGGAATTCCACCAGCAATTTTACTACAGAGTTCCTTGGATTACGGGAATTTTATATAGTCTTTTTTTTTTTTAGTGCAAAGGGAAAACTGCAAAAGAGTCAGTTCGCAGTTCCACAACTCCTCGTGCAAAGCTTTACATGGTACCACCTTAGCCAAACATAACCCATTTTCTGAAATATGCCCACCTTTGACTGATGCAGCTTTGGATTTCCTTATGCCTACGCTCTTCTGAAGGAGAGGGCAAGTAGGTAGCATGACTTCAAGGAGAAGGAACTGCTGAAACCGTCACTAAGGTCCCCATAAATATTCCTCATGGACCTCATTACACATTTGAGCAAACATTACCTTCACTCACACAGCTAAATTTCCTGTTTGCTTGGCTGATCAATTCCTCATCAAATTTTAATGTGGGGTTCAGGCCGTCCGTGGCGTTTTAATTAGCCCTAAGACTGCACAGCGTCGGAGGCAAAGCTAAGAACCATCGAAGTCCCCTCTGCCAAGATGTAAAGGTGGAAGGGGGCTGGGGAAGAGGAGGAAATGAAGAGGCCAAGAACTAATTAGCTCTTGTTACTAGGTTAAGTCTGCTCTCTAGTGGTCACATCACACAGCAAATACAGCAAATAAAAAGCGTACGGAAAACAGTATCCTAAACCGTAGCTGAATTCCTCTCCATCAAATATGAGAAAAAAATATGCAATATATATCATGCTTACCCCTGCTGCTGCAACTTCCAGCATTCCTTACCCCATAGTCATGTTTTCTTCCCCCCACTCCAGAATTTTGTATACTTTTAACGGCGCAATGAGCTGCGGCTATTTAAAAAAATCAAACACGCTTTGCTCCAGTCAGCATGAACAGTTTTGAGCGATGGAGAACATACAGTCCATACACTCTGCTGTCCATAACCATGAACCACAAATAGCCACCTTCTTTCCGAGGTGTCCGGGAGTATTTTGACCTGCAGTCGGTTGCTGGAAAGCCTGGGAAGTTCTATGCATTTTGCTCTCATTACAGGTAAAGCTTTTCATTTAACTGAGTTTAACCTGCATCCTTCTTTTTGGCAATGAAGACAGTCACATAATTTTGAATTGCAATACAAGCAGGATAAAGAAACCTAGCATTCCAGCAATATTTCTCCCATACCCTTAATGTAAACAAGATATAGCAAAGCAACAGGGAAACTTAAGCCTTAGATCAGTCAGTGGTCTTTCAATGAAGCGGTGCTGCTGCGTTCCACAACTTCCTAACAAGAATTTGTACCCATTCCCCCCCCAAAAAGCAGACATACATTGCACCAGCTGTGCAAAAACAGAGCAGTTTTCTCCACAGAACCAGTCACAGTTCTATCGACAGATGTTGCTCTCTGGCAATAACCTGCTTCATCCCAAACCCAGGGACTGTGGCACTTCCAGTCTCAAGTTTGGGTAGCTTGATACTAACAGAATTATCTAGCCAAAGTCCTACAAAATCCAGCTAAGCTTCAGCCAGGCTGAAAAAGTTTAAGTTATATTAAAGTCCGTACAGATTTTTATCGGGGAGAGGGGGGAGAAGAGAAAAGAAAAAGAAAGGTTGGAAAGAACTGAAAATTAAATGAATTCCTTATTTGCTTGGGAGTGGTTATTTTAGGTATTAGCCTGCATACTGCAAAAGAAATGTGTGTATTTAAAACAGCTGCTCATTTCACACAAACAGTAAACTATACACAATTCTGATTTGCTTAAAATCAAAAGTTCTTTGAGATTATATGAATAATATCAGCATCTGCAAGTGCACCTGCTTACTGCAGAGAGGGACTGTAGCATATATAGTCGCTGGTGCTGTAAGGAATAGCCACTCAGTATAATTTACAGAACAGATCCGAAAATTTCCTAGCAAGCATATGCTTCAGGCTCAAAGTTTGGATTTTAATTGCACATATCCCTTAATAAATGGCGAGATGTTTGGCTTTGTTCTGACAGACAGAAGATTTGCACTACTACACGGAAAAGAGCAGAACAAATAGTTAACCTGAACCTAACCTCCCTGCTCGAAAGCTAGATGCACTTAATTTAGCAAGTACAAATTAATTAGTATTATTAAAATACCACTTAGCACCAAATACAGTTAGACTGCTAGTATTTAAAAAACACATTAGCTGGTCATCATAATCACCACGTCTCACAAGGCCTGGACCAGCTGACAGGCTTTTTGCCTACTCCAGGAGCTACCTGTGAAGAATTTGCAAAACACCACCTCTTTCTCCATGTAAGTGCTGGAGTCTAAACACAAGCAGATTTAGATCCCATACTTCAGTACAAATCCTCATCAGTTTGGAAAAAAAGCAGAATCCAAGGACAAATGCCACTTTATATATGGTTAGAAAAAGATTGAGGAAGAAACAAACAGAATTCATTTACAAGACAAATAGTTATTTTTATAAGCAAACGCAATGGGAAGGCGTTTCTGCCCAGCTCTAATTCTTTGCAATGTTTCTGGGACCTTTATTGGTTACAGATTATGTCAAGCAGTAGCAGCACCTTTGTCTTGTTTCTCTTCCAGCTTTCATAGGTAACATTCATCTCTATTTATTTGCATTTTGTTCCTTGCACAGAAAAAGCAGCTATCCCCAGGCTTTAGCTACTTTGTTTAAAAACAAAAAAAACAACCCACGTGCAGCAAATTAATACAAATATATTGGCTCCAATACTCATGAGTGAAGCTTTCAAAACCTGCAGTTTGCAGGCAAAGGCACTCCTCCCCTGCAGCCCTCAGAGGGCAGGATTTGTCCCTTTATTTGATGCTTTGTTCACACCTCAAATGCCACCACAGCTGCTGCACATCAACACTCAATAACTCTAGGACAAGGATGTTGAAATAGAGAGTCCCATCGACACTGGAAAGGCAGGATGGTTGGGGGTGGGGCAGGGTTTAGTTGGTGGATAAGGGGCAATACCCTGTCTCTTGCAAACAATCCTACAGGATGCTTAATGGCTTTAGTCCTGTGCCTTTCTGCCAGCTATGTGATCAGAAGCAACATGCCACCCGTGTCAGAGTTTTTAACAGGAATAAAAGCAACACAGACAGCATTAGCTGCCACCGTGCTCTAGCACTGCAAATACTTACCACGGAGAAGTAACTCCTTCCTCTGGCTCAGAGCCCAGGTGCTGACAGAACCACCGAGGTAAGGCTCAGCCCCACAAACCAGCAGCCTAAAGCAGGTGTCATTTACCACAGGCAACTTTCATTTCCAAAGTGTTTCCACCGTCAGGAGTTCTCCCCAAATCAATGTTATCAATCCCATTTGTAATTTTACAAACTTCAAAGGGTTAAGACAGCAAGCGCGTTTATTGACTGGGGCTTCTTGGTGGGTTCAGTAAAGCATGACTGATTAGAGCCCAGTTCTAAAGAGCCCAGCTTTGTGAGGCTGGAATAAATGGGAGTCTGTCAATAACTCAGATCCAGGCACATTGACATAGTTTACAGCCTCAATAGGCAATTAACACTTTACAGTGGATATTACCCAGTGGCCTCCCCATGTTTTACTGCACATTTTCTGCCGTCAGCTGCAATATTGAAGGTTTGGAATAAAAATGATATTGGACAGACAGCACCTTTGTTCAGCTGCACAGAAATTTTTTTAACATCTGGGAGAGATCACAGTTTCATTCCTCTTTATTCACTCTCTCACACCCCTTGTCTCACGTTCTCTGTCATTTACAGTTTCTAGCCTGTATTGGTGAACTCAAGAAACGCTCTTAACTAAATAATTAAATCTGTTACATGCCCAAACTCTCTAGGGAAACCCCAGAAGAGTGACAGCCCCGGCCTTTTCTCCTGCCATGGGAGCGCCCGAGTAAGTTCACAAATGAATGCCTCTTTGGCAGCCAAATTATACTGACAAGTAACCGAAATTCAGCCAGGAGCATTTAAAGCAGAAATAGCTGCAAACAGTTGCATTCAGCTCACAGTCATCTCTTGTAACCAGGTCCAAGCCCCTGTCCCACCCTGATCAAGACACAGTTGCAATACAGCTTCCTACCAGTTGCGCACTCACAGAGAAAGAGGAGAAAAAAAGCTCCTCAAAAAGGTGGATTCTTTCTTGATTTTTCACCTCTTTAGCCCCAGTGAAACACTCCGGCTGGGCATTTTGACACCACTATTGTGGCTGTTTAGTTCGGTCCTTTTTCACCAGCGGCATTAAAGGACAAAGTCCTGAAAAGTAGCGGAGACAAACCCGCCCCCCCCCCCGGCCCCGGTCAGCGGGGCTGGCCCAGGCACATCTGCCCTGGCAGGGGATGGCTGGAGAGACCAGACAAAAAAGCAGAACCGAAGCAGATTTACAACGTTTTGCATGACCAGCCCATAAAGAACTCTTTCCCTTTGTTAGCAACGAAGAAGATGTTACTTACCCCAGCGCAAATCACTCGAAGGAAAAACTTCACGACCCTCCTCCTCCTCCTCCTCCACCCCCCGCCCCGCAGCGCCCTACTCAGCAGCCAGGAGAGAGAAAGAGCTAGGAGAGCACATGGCCGTTTAACAAAATGGATTCTACTGCTTCTTGTTACCCTGGCCCGGCTAAGCAGAAGGCCCTGAACCAAGAGCTCCACCAGGCAGTAATTAAGCAATTAGCAGGAAGGGCCGAGAAAGGGGGTTTCCCCCCCGCCCCACCCCAGGGAGAGGTTCACGATAGGCAACGTCAGCTCCAAGTGTCAGTTTGGGTGCTTGGTTGGGTTATGCGGATGGAGATGTGCTGCTATTCTACACCCATTCTTTCTGCTTTAAATACAATAATAGCCCTGGAGTTTCTGTGCCCGTTGTCAGGCAGTTGGCTGCCTTTTCCCAGGTGTGCACAGTGAGGTTGCAGCGTTCTGTGAGGCTTACACATGGAGGTGAGAAGGAAGAGGGTTTTATTCTTTAAGGCTACAGAAAGTTACAGGCTCTGAATGAAAGAGAAAATGCCTCATCGTTGATTCATACAAAAGCTCAAGTGAAATTACATAAAGATGTAACACAAGCCATGGAATTCCCACAGGCACCCTTTTCAGCAAGAAAAGGAAATCTTTTTCTCTATCTATGTCTTGCAGAGGAGTCTCTCCCTTGCCTGCCCTTTTCTTTTAAGGAAGGAAAACTCTGTAGATCACAGATTACATGACTGTGAGGGGTGATAGGGGATTGATCTTCATTTATTCCCTGTCCAGTAGCAAAAGACACCAGTGGAATTTTATAAGAACAGGCAAAATGCAAACTCAATCCCCGGTTGCCAATATTTCACTTACCTGAAAAATATGGAAGACTTGTAAACTATTTTGAAATAAGTCAGGTATTCTGCTCCTCACTTTTCGGGCTAGTGAAATATTACATTGATTTTGACTTGTTTTAGATGGACTAAGTTTATCAAGTAATTGAAATTGATATCCTGTATTTACATGTGTCAGATAGATTTGCCATTGGCTTCTCCCCTTTACTGTTAGACTGGAGAATTTGGAATTATGACCCATTTAATGAAAACCTCGGACAAGAATAATTAAAGACAAAGTCACCAGGTTTAAGAGGAGGAACAATACAATTTTAGAGGATGCCTGAAGTGACATGGAGCCTTTAGTCCTATAGCAGAGGCTTCCTACACACTCAGCATCCATCAGGGACATTTAAATCCAGTGTTGCCCAGCTGAGGCTGGACAAGCTGGGTCCTGAGCTCCAGCCGTGCTGATGAGGCGCAGCATTACACCCTGGGACCCCATTCCTCTCTACGCCACTGATACATTTTACGTGGCTGTTCCAGCTCACTCAGTGATCACCAGGGTCTAAACAGGCTCTACAATGAATATGATCAGGTATCGTGAATGTATCGCTCACTTTTGAGAAAAACAAAGAAACAAACAAATAAATATCCCACGGATCATGTTCTGGAGTCACTTACATGGTTCTGAAGATTTTACCCCAGGTTATTTCAATGAAGGTTTTTTCTTTTTACCAGAGTAGAAAACCAGTGGTAGAAGGGGAACTTTTTGCTCCTGTGTTAAGTCAAGTCGTGTGCCTCCCAATCACAAACCCCAAGTTCATGAAAGTAAAAGAATTAGAACCAGGATTCAGAGATGACAGCTGAATATATGTAATGGCTGGATTTATCCTTTGAATTTCTCTTGAGGAGTAGAAATAGTAGCTTTCTTCCCCCTCCCTGTCCCTCCATGTATGTGGAATGGAGTAGGTTAGAGACATAGTCTAAGAAATACGTATTGACATGGTGTCCTCCATGCTGAGAGAAGTTGGTGCAAACTGTGTCCTCCATGAAGAAAAGTAAATTTTCTGTCACCTTTCCAAAGGAGGAAAAGATAAGTAAGCAGAGTCCCAAAGATGAAACCAGCTATTTCTGTCTGCCATTTCTGCAGACTCCAAAGAAAAAACATGGCTGGCAGACTGTTGGGAGAGATGTAGCTGCAAGTTTGCTAAAGGAGACAAAGTACAACCCATTTCTGAGTTCCTACTTGAAGAAAACAATCACTTCAAACCCCTTGTCTTTAATGACTTATACTGATGTACCAAAAATGAAATGCAAGCATAAGAACAATGAGGTGAGCTGTACACAAACACCACTTTCCCAAGCAGGCACAGTCCTGAAAGTCTGGATTCTGGACTTGAAATTGCAAAGGCACCAAGAGGCAAAGGGGCTTGTCAGGAAAAAAGATACTGGTCAGCCTAAGTATAGACTGGCAGCTCTGACCTTAAAGAATCAGGGTAGTTAGCACATCTACTAAAGAAAGAAAGAAAAAAAAAAAAAAAGACCCAAACACTAATAAAATCAGTCCCCAAATGTTGCTGTGTGTTTGCACTGAGCTTGTTTCTTCTGTGGTCCCTTTTTCTGGAAACAGGTGATGTCCCCATCCTGTTTTGCTGAGGCAGCCAGCCCAGTCTGGCAGCCGGAGCTGTGACCCCTGCGTGGTACTGTGCCGGGCAAGTACATCTGGCAGCTCTTCTGATCTGAAGTCCTGTGGTTTCCTTTGTGATGTGGCAAAGCACATGGCCCCCAGTACATCTGTATAATTAATGTGAGGGAAAAATATGAGCAAGAACAGAAAAAGAAAAAAAAAAAAAAAAGAGCCCTCAAAGAACAGAAGCTGTTCAGGGTCAGCAGAAGGTCTGATAGCAAAAAGATGCAGCACAGAGCCACAGGACGGGTTTGCCTCCATACGTTTGAGTATTTAGGAGATGAGGAAAGCTCTGATTGCGCCATGTGCCACTGAACAAGTTCTCCATCTCTTGGAACATCTGTTTTACCAGTTTCTGATAGTTTGCAAGCCCTGGAGGGCAGGGACACTCTCTGTATTTACACATAAGGTCTCAGCTGGACCCAATAGCAATATAGAAACAAGAATAAAATAATCATCTGCCTATTGCAACCAGCTGGAGTTACCATGTCTGCAAAACTTTTTTAATGCTATTTGTTGTGTTTTGCCATACTGTGTTTTTTGAACATTTAACTTTAGTTAAGTGGCAGGCTGGGATAATGGGGGCAAGTGTCGTGTAAAGGACAGGAAAACGTTCAGCTGCAGCAAGGGCCGTGGCTCCTGAGGAGCAGAGCTGGCACGCTGAGTTCCCAACCACGTGAAGCACCAAAAGCAAAACTGCAGTGACGCCCAGCAAAGAGCACCCGCTCTGAGCAAGGACCCCGGGAGGTAACAATGACACCAGGGACAAAACTCCCAAAGCCAGCGGGTCATTTCTTAGCCCTCTTCCACTCAGATCTCATTCTTTGCAATTGCACTGTCTGAAAAAAAGGAGAAACAAAAAGAAGCCTTTTTCTCTTAAAGGAGAAAGGGAAATCCTGAAATTCAAAGGAAACTTCTAATGTGATTTATAATATTTATAAAAGCCTGTTATCAGGGAAGTGTTGTATTAATTTCTTCCCCCCTATACACACTGAAGGTCATAGGTAGGGGTGAATTTCCATCTTTTATATTATGAACACTCTCCTATTCAGAACTCCCTTTTGCCACCCTCCTTCATGGGGATTTCATTTGTATTTGTAAAAGTCTGAGCGTCATTCCGTTGCATTAATGGATACTTAACATGCTACCACGTATTTTTTGGTAAGCCTTTATTTTAAATTTCCCATGATTATGAATTCATTTTACACTGGAAGTAATAGGCCCACTTTTAATGAATTCATCTGATATTAACGTGCCTCTCACAAGTGTGTCCATAGGTGCTCAAGTGCAATTTAGCATTAGTTAAATGAGAGTTAATGGACACTAAAAGTGCCGCTTATTTTCTAAGTCATCCATTAACACATACCATACAAAAAAAATAAAAAAGGAAGACTAAAGCCAGCCAGCAGATTCCTTTTGTAAGATAACTCAGAGATCTGTTCTCCACATGTAAAATTTGTTTTGATACCAAGGGTGGCTTTTAAAGCATCGGCTGAGTGGATGCATATTGCAGGTGGCAGAGTGCAAGAAGCTGATATGAAAAAGGGGAGGAGAGGGTGAAAATCTGTACTGAAGATACGGGGCAAGGGAGATAAGCCAGGACAGCAGGAAATTACTGCCTGATGCCAGGAAGACAGAGATGATGTGGCCACTGTTAAGCTGGCAGTTCTGAATGGGTAGGAAACACCAGCAGTTCGTCGGTGACTACTTAGAAAAAGGTCTTGCATGAGTTAAACTAGTTTTTACTTTAAGTAAAAGTCAACCGAGATAGTAATAAACACACTAAGCCTATCTATGTTTTAGTTTCCTCTTTCATAAAACTGTAATTAGGAATTTTAAATATCTCACTATTAAGTCAAAACAGTTTTAAGGTTGTTAATAAAACATAATAATTTCAACTAAGTGAGGAGGAAGAAAGGATGCTTTTTCCTAGTATTCAAACTCAAGTGAAAGCAAAGAGCACTTCTGAATCATTTTAACAAGAAATAAATCACTGAAAGAAAATTGATCGTGATGCACAAGCTTCTTCACTTTATATGCCATAACTTTTCTTCACAAGGTGATAACAAGAAACCCAAACATACAAATTCTGCAGCAAGGAAGCTCCAGGTGCTACAGAACTTGCTTTAGTGAGCAACACTGTCAGCTCCACCTAAGGATTGCCCCAGCAAGAAGCATATGCTGACTATTCATGCAAAATGGTGCATGTACTTACTAATACACCTCCTACCAAAATTACTGCACTTACTTACGATTCTTTTTTCTGAAATTAGTTGCTAGCATTTGTGTGTCTGTCCGTCCCCACCCCAAAACTGCAGTTCATCATGTTAAATATCTAAAATTCAAGCGCTTTATTCACCTCTGTATTAGAGAGATCCTCCAAGTTCTCAGTCCTGCACCAGGGCTTAGGAACTACAGCACTCATTAGACTCATGGAAATGCTACGCTAAGAGATACTAAAGGAAGGCCAGAGCCTACTTTATGAACTTTGTCTTTATAATGGAGATGCTCTGTACTATTATTCCATTTAGCTGTGAAAGACAAGCATAGATGCAGACTGACATAATTCCAAGCAGGGGGGAAAAGCCCCCAGCACATATATAGATAAATCTATATGGGAAGGGGATAAGCAAGGGGTGCTGTGGCAGCCGGGAGGAGCACAGAGCAGAGGGATGTGGCTCTCAGCAGGTCGTGGGGAGCAGATGGAAGAGGGATGCAAAGGCAGCAGAGAGTTGTGTGAAACAGAGCAAGGCAGGGACAATGTGGGCCACACATTTTGTTGCCTACTTAATCGTTCCCTCCATTGGTGTAAGCCTCCAAAATGCCTTACTACAGCTCTGTTCGTGATGTAGGTAAGCCTACAGCTCAACAGAGCATGCTAAAACAACTTCATAAACCACCTGAAAAGCAAATAACTGAAGGCATCTTACTTTTAAAAATCTACTTTCATCAGTTTAAGGTAATTAGTTCTGGGAGATGATGATAGAGCAGTGAAAGTTGCTGCAAGTGACAGCAGCGAAACTCCTGACACAGATATGGTACAGATTGCACGACCAAATAACACTTCCCATGTTTCAGAAATCACATTGTCAACAGTGTTTCCAGGCCTGAAATTAGCTGAAGTAATCAGGAGCAGTTGGCAGTAAGCAGCAGGCAGCTTGTTGGATTGCTTTCTTTTTCTGCTGCAAGGATCTGTGATCATAGCTTAAAACCCCTCCCACACCTGTACTAGCTTTCAATTGAGTTTCCCTCTGTGTCCAAGGGGCGGCCTCCCAAAAATGATGCGAAAATCAAGGCCCTCGGGCCTTCTGCAACACTTCACAGCACTTTCTGAGCCTCAGAGAGAAGCATGGCTGAGTGGCTGTGAATTCGGCCCAGGCTGGCTTTGCTCTAGGCTGAACAGGTCCTTCCATTTTTTTGTTTCCTTCAGAAACAATGGAAAGGTTAATGCTATAGGAAAATATTTAAATTGATGGGATTTTTCCCCAAAATATGTCTTGCTGTCCTCTATTTTCTCAGATCTCTGTTGCAGTATGGGTAGATTCGAAATTAGGCATGTCATTTCTACCAAAATGGGCTCATTCCGACTTAGGTGACAGCTGAGAACTGCATCCTAGTCAGTTATGACATACCAGAAAAGCTGACACTTCTTCAAAGACCCCTGCGATACTCACTCCTTGTGGTCATCTCAGCTATCTTGTACACGCGTGTTACCAGGCAGCAATCTTTCAGGTATTCCTTTACACCCAAAAAGCAGCATTTGGAGCAATTTCCTCTGCACTGCTCAGTCCTGTGCAACTGCACAGAAATAACAGGGCAAAAGCTGGTAGAGACCACAACAAGCGGCTGAGATTTCAGTCACCACTTGCACACCTTATCTTTGCTTAAACCCAGAATCACTAACAGTTTGACCCAGCTGTGGGCTTTGCTACAAGGCTGATGAAAAGGAAAATCATAGAATCATAGAATGGTTTGGGTTGGAAATGACCTTAAAGACCATCTAGTTCCAACCCCCTGCCATGGGAAGGGACACCTCCCACTAGACCAGGTTGCTCAAAGCCCCGTCCAACCTGGCCTTGAACACCTCCAGGGATGGGGCAGCCACAGCTTCTCTGGGCAACCTGGGCCAGTGTCTCACTACCCTGAGTGAAAAATTTCTTCCTGATAACTAATGTAAATCTACTCTCTTCTGTTTTGAAGCCATTACCCCTTGTCCTATCACTACATGCCCTTGTTAAAAGTCCCTCTCCAGCTGTCTTGTAGGCCCCCTTCAGGTACTGGAAGGGGCTCTAAGGTCTCCCCAGACTCTTCTCTTCTCCAGGCTGAGCAACCCCAACTCTCCCAGCCTGTCTTCATAGGAGACGTGCTCCAGCTGCATCCTTTCCACTTCTGCATTGCTTCCAGTAGGCCAACAGTTGCTGCCAGCGGGCACACAAACCTGCCTTCCTGTTGAAGCTCTAACCACATAGCACCAAGACAAGTCCCCAGACTGTTGGATCACTTTTTTGAGGCCAGATTTTTAACCCTGCAGTATTTCAGAGAAGATCTTTCAAAAGGACTATAGGTATTTCCAGTATTTTGTTCCCACACAGACACAGTATAGGACCTATATGCTGGGAGCACAGCCTCCACACAGGACGGGTCACTCCAGGACAGCAGAGGAAAAGTCAGGGACCTTGGGCTCCCGGGACAGCTGAGGGAAGGCTGCCTCTCCACATGTCTCCACAGCCTCTGGAGTGTTGCTTGAAGCCAGCACATGACTTCTGCAGAAGGCAGCACAGGATGAGGCCTCTTCTCTTTTACTGTGAAGGTCAGAGGTGTCCTGATGAACAGGAATTTTCCTCCCTCACTGGCCCAGCACCTGGTTTTCTCCATTTGCCAATTATGAAATGAAGCACAGCGATAAATCATCATCACTTCAGAGGCAAGTCCCCCTGCAATCACAACATACTAATTCAATGAAAGACTCACATGTTCCAGAGTTAAATCACGGCGTGCTCTCACAAGGGCACATCTTGTTCTCTTTCCTTCTGTTTCCCACCACTTTCAATGTTCTCGCCTGTACTGCAGTACCTTCAGATAACCATCTCTGAGGCAGTTACTAGGAGTTTTTTGTTTGGGGGTTTTTTGCACTCCTTAAAACCCTTCAGGAAGTACCTAAACAGGATTTTTAGATTAACTCCCACACACCATTTCTAAGTCTTTCTTCTTCCTCCACAGAAGCTAAAAATAGAAAAGATAGTTTAGGGGGCAGACAGGTTGGTGGATAAAAGCCCAGGAGTGACGAGCCACGGCAGTAGGGCTGTTAACTAGCATGGTGCAAGTATTGAAACTGGTTTAGTCGGCAAGTCTTTACCTTCCACCCACAAACTTCAGTTCAGGGATCCTGGCTGTATTTAGTCAATGTTAAGTACAGTATACAAGGAGATGGGCCTTCAGTTGAGAAAAACATAATTCCTATTTTGTGAAAGTTAGAATCATCCCAAGCAATCACTCACATAGTAACGTCCACCAGTGTTCTGTCTTGGGAGGGAAAAATCGTTAGCTACATAGTCAATCTAAAATGCCAGGACAACAAAGAATGACACCTCTCTGTCTGATAAAAATTCAGGAAATAAAACTAGTTTTGAAGGAAAAATTGCTCTCCTAGGTTTTTCTACCAAGTTTGTAGAGAGAAAACCCTTGGAGTAAAATCTCTAAACCCTGACCCTTACCTAAACCCAATGTATTAATAGCCAGTATAAAGTTGCTCTTTAATGATATTTTGAGTTTCAGAAGAGAGAACAGAAAAGGCATTTTTGGATAGTCAATAGAAGAGGTGGAGAAAATCAGTTTGAATACACAAGTATTCAGAGATCGTGGGAGACTAAGTCTACAGATGAACAATCAAACTTATGTTTCACAGCTTGAATTTGCCTTTGCAGTCTGATCCTATTGGGACACAATCAATCATGTTTTCAACCTTGTATTAGTAACTAAGAAAGGGGGAGAAGCTTACTTTAAAAAAAAATAACACAAAGTCTTCTATACAAGTGTAAGTGAAGGGGGGAAAAAAAGCCCAACAAATACCAAGACTCGCTTTGTCTTGATGTTACTGAAAAGTAAAAGAAAAAAAAGCACAGGTTGTGATATTGGGATCACAGGCATTGACTTAATATGCAGCTGCAAATACGAAAGAAATTAGAACACAGAAGAACAGAACTGAGTTCATGAAGACATTTATAACAGCACAGGCAGAGCAAGGGAGAGCCTACAGTCGTCACAAAGAGGGGATAATTCAACAGAAATCTGTCTGCCAAAGGCCATAATTATAACTGAGCAGTTTAATCTTGCACCAGGTCTTGATTTAGCCCCCAGGTTTGGCCATTTGTCTCTGCCCACAGGCTTTGTGTACGCAGCTGGCACGTGTGGCGATGTCTCATGTCCTTCTTCTAAAGGTAACAGAAAAATGCAGTGGAGCCTCCAGTTCTTTCTTTTTCTTTTTGATGGTGAGAGCTGACTTTAAATTTGTCCCTTTTGTCTTCTTTTTCATATAGCTTGTTTGTGGTTCCATTATTATGCCATTCTCCCTGCAGGTAGTGATGCTTGGGGAATCTGGTAATGCTTAACAAAAATTAAAAAAAAAAATAAAAGGATCCTGTCTGCCAAGCAGAAAGTAATTAAGGATCCTGGAACGCAGAGAGGGCAATAAAGTTATTGAGGGAACATATTCATTAAGCAAGATAAGGCACAGCAGGGCATGCATTCCTGGCCCTGTCTGCTGTGCCCTGCACGACATCAGGTATTCAAGGGCTAACACCGCAGTGCTACGGGTAGGACGGTGTAAGGCCAGGAGCCGGAGGAACAGAGCGCTAATGAGTGGAAAGCCCAAACTGCGATATCTCACTGCTCTTCTAATTCAGCCCTTGTTTAAATTAAAGTTCAGCAGTCGGCTGAACAAATAATTCCCAACAATGTTCTTAGCCTAAACTTGCTCCTCAACATGATTCTCGTACCGTGTTTTGCACATATGAATTCTAAATTGGTTGAAGAATGGCCCTCAGTAAACATTTGTTGCTCTGTGTTAGAGATCTGTTGAATTCTGACCAGCTGATACAGTATTACCTCCACTTCTGAACAGGCACCTGTACAAAACAAAGCAACAAAACAGAAATAAAATACTCAACTCCAAACTCTGTGTTTACAAGTTCGATTTCTTCAAACATGCACATAGAATTCCTTTCGTTGGTGTCTTCAGGGAAGCTGCCGTAACACAAACTCTCCAGAAACTGTGGGAAATGTTTATTCTATAACATGACAGTTCTAATTCTGGGGTGTGCCATGTCCCATCCCAGAAGCTGTTGCATTTCATTGTTGAATGAAAAGATCTCAGGTGCACGGTAAAGACCTTCGGAATCATCCATTTGTATGCAAAACTTTCTCTTAAATAACTACGGTTGTGGCTGCAGTATTTAGTTTTCTTACGTTGCCACAGCATAGGAAGTTGTTATTTTTCCCACTTTACAGAGACAAAAGAAAACTGGCGTGTTCAAAGTCACACAGAAAGTATGCAGCAGGAATGGGAAGTGAAGCCAAGTCTCCCAGCCCTCCTCGTACCCTAATTCCTGACCTCCTCCATCATGACCTAAGAAATTCGGGGATTTTTTTCCCTTTGTTTCTTTTTCTTCCTGTCCCCAGAATGTATTTAGGTTTTATTTTAAACCTTTTCCGTTCAGCCCGTAAGGCTAGAAACATGATTTGAACCACCAATACACGTGACTCCAGGACCTAACGCTATCTGATGATTTCTCTCAATTCTTGCCAACTGGTTGCAACGCTGCGTTTGTATTCCATAACGATCTAAAATGCTTACACAACAGGTAATATGCACATAACCAAAACCCCTAGATTAAATTAAAACTATTTAAACATTTGAGTAGTCTCACCATGGCCTATTCAAATATGCAGCACATGTGATACTATCAGTGTTTAATTATATTGAACAATAACGTACTCTAGTTCACTATTTCTCCAATACATAGACAATATCAGACCATACACAGGAGCCACTAGAAACATATTTACAGATGATGACTATTTTGCTGATACAGTTAACTCCACAATATCAAGGCTTCGTTTAGCTAGACGTAAAAAGTGTAGCTACACACTGATCTCAATGGATGCTTGCTCCTGAAGGGTGCAAGGCAGCTTCCGAAAACTTCCCACCTGAGCAGCTCTGTCCCCGGGCAGCCCTCTCCCCAGGGAGAGAAGGAGGCCACAGATGCTGGGGCTGGACCTGGGAGGAGACCCAAGCTGCCCATGCAATAGGGGTGCGAATCACAGCCCCAAGGACTCAACGGCCAGGTGTCACAGTAGGTGAGGGAGGAAAGCTTCACACAATACGGCAACTCACAACCGTGTAGGTCCCCACATAGGTCCTCGCCCTCTGGCTCAGATCCCTTTTACCGCTGACGCTCAGGGAAGTGTGTGCCGTTAGCATTTCTCAGTACGGCCCAAAATCGCAGTCATGCTACACGGGAGCAGCCCAGTTGCAGGGCTTCCCATCATGGAGACCTTAGCTACCTGCCTTCTGTATCTATCCTCCTCATCCAACCAACCTCAGCAAAACAATTTGCATTTTCTACAGGTGGAGATTCAGAGAGCTTTGGCTTTTTCAGAGCTGCTTTTCTAACGGGGTTCCCTTGTTTCTAACACTTCTCCTCCCTGCCCATGGCACTCTGCAAACTTTGCAAGATGTTTCCTGAATTTATGTAATTTTTACCCTTTAGCTTTTGTGTGCACAAGCAGCACCTTGAACTCCTCAACTCATTCTGATGGTGCTGCCTGGGGTCAGGCCTCAGGCTGTCTCACCTGAGGTGGGAAGTGGCATTTTTCCACCTAAAAATCAAGGATTTCCCATTTAAAGGACCACTCCGAGTGCCACAACCAATGTAGCTTATCACATGGCAGGGAGATGGAAGTATGAGGAGAAGGAGGAAGAAATCCAGTGTTTGGAAGAGTGGCACCTTTGTCTGAGTATATAAATAAAGCAGGAGTTTATCATAATTTATTTATAAAAAGTATTTCTAATCTAATTCTTTGCATATTATCTAGGGGCAAGAGAGACGAGACAAAAAAGTAGTTCTTAATCAGGAATTGCCACATGGAGTGGTTTTGATTAATATGCAAAACATAGATTATAAATAGATTTATAAATAAATGATCAACTACGGCTGCTGCTTTATTTATCTATGGACTTGCAGAAAATTTGAAGGCTGAACTCTGATTAAATGAGAATCGCCACTAATGGTGGACTGGCTGGCTCAAAGGGACTGGTAAAGGAGAGTGAGAATATATTTGCATAGCACCTTTGATTCAGAAGAACTCCCAAGTGCTCTGCAGAATTAATATTATATTTTAGGGGTCACTTCATCCATTACTGGAATACAGCCTCTGAGGAGGACGAAAGATAACTTTCTGCATCTGTTTCACCTTTCATCAGAGATCTCAAAGCACTTTGCACACTAATTAAGCCTCCTATTGTATCTATGCAATCCACTCCTCCTGCAAATTACTAAACCGATGCAAACTAAAGTACCAGGAATAAAACCAAGGAAAATGTATCAAGTGTTCCTTGGGATAATTTCATTTCACTTCCAGATCATCAGGCTGAGGTCAGCTGGTGCCTCAAAAAGATATCCTCACCTGAATGGCAGTACAGATCCCGAATGTCTATGTTCGGACAACTTAGAAGTTAGACCCGTTGTATCCAACATCAGACCAGCCCAAACTTCTCATCCGAGAGCACTGTAGCACCCCATCATGATCAGAACCTCAGCCCCAAAGTTTTCAGTTCTCACCTAAGAGCCTGCATTTCTGTTCACCAATCCATTCTGCCATGGAGACACACACACATCACTGGGAGAATGAACTTTAACATGACACGGGAGGCCAACTCTAAAGACATGATATTTTACAGGTGTAACACTCTTCCCATTCCCATCTGCACCAAATCTCTTCACCACGGTTGGACTTGCCCATATCCATCCAACAGCAGGGCACAGGAGAGCCATATATCCAGTGAAAATGCCTGCGAGTCAATTCAGCCGCTTCCATTTACCTTGCCTTTTAAAAATAAGGAAGTCTAAGCATTTTTTTTTTCACATGGCAAAGCTGTCCTGCCGAGTCAGTTTTCATAGCTGAACACTTCCCAAGGTGCCAGTTCTGCAATTCAGGGCCTGGATGTGATCCCCTGAGCATGATGGATGACTTTAAAATGAAGGCGGTGCGTGAAGTGCCAGCTGTCCAGGTGCAGATTGGACAAGCATGGCTGAGCCACCCCTCCTCCTCCTCCCCTGCCTCCCTCCGAGGAGGGAGCAGGAGCTCACCCTGTGCCGGAGGAAGGCTTTGGTGGCAGGAGAGATGCGTGAGCCCAGCAGACATGAGCAGGGGCACAGCCACACATAGGTCACACCTCACCCAAATGTGAGCCTGCTTTTACTGTGTCCAAAATAATTTGCTGTTACATGGCAAGTTTGGGTGACTCCTTTTCCATCCCCTTTTTTTGACCACCTCATTTCTGACTTCTTCATCCCAAGAAGCAGTAGCTAAAAAAACGAGGCAGACCAAATGCAAAATGAACTTATTTTCTCAGAATAAACCAAGCCCACCTCACCCCCACTACACAGACTTCATTCCCAGTGCCCATTCCAGGTTTCCAGATGTCCCTCGAAAGGGATTTCATTCTAAACCACCCTGTTAATCAACAGTTCCTCTTTTGAGTCCAGACTATGAAGACCGTCTTTAACCAATTGTCCCACCACGGCAGTGGAGGACTGCCACACTGCACGGGGCCAGCAGGAGCCCGCTTCAGCAACAGGCTCCTCTGCAGCGCTTTTTACGTGGGGATGAGAGGTCTGGGCTGAAATTCAGCCACGCCACATGGGCAGCAGCGTGGCTCCTTGCACATTGTGCAGATGCCACCTAGGAGTTCTTCAAAGGACAAGATTTGTCTCTATATAGATATTCTTGTCTTACAGTGCTTTCTGAGACAGCACGGGACACGTTCCCAGCGTTCTGAGGAAGCTGATTCTAAAAGAGAAACAGTTCAAACTCCATTTAGTAGAAACCATATGCCATTATAGTCCTACTTCCTCTCTCCACCCAGCAAATTAGCAACGAGGACAGTCTATTGACTAAACAGAGCAAATTTTACCACGGCAATAATAGTCTGTCCGGAGAGAACATTACCACTCACTGCCCAATTAGAAGAACGTTGAATGCACGGAAATGCCTTTTGAATAAACACTTGGTAACCCTCAATAAAACTGTAAGAGAGAGTTGCTGCAGATTTACTACCCAGGAAAGGAAAGCTCTTCACAGTGCGGCCAAGAGCTTATTGCTTCTTATTTAATGCTGATAAATGCGAGAGCTTCACAGTCCCACAGTAACCTGGGTTAAAGCAGCTTAGCAGGAAAATAAAATAAGTACCTTACGATCTGCCCACAGAGACCTGGAGGAGAACCACAAGTTTGCCACAGTGACTGCAAGCTGCATGTGCCGACCCTGGGCTGTGTGGCATTTACTCAGGGGTACCTCGCCCCTCTGGAAAGCCAACTCCACCGCGCTCCACCATCAGCCAGCACCCACATGGCCGATATGCTGCCGGTTCATCCCCCAGCGTGCTACATAGGAGCTGCTGGTGTGCTCGGGGCCTGCAGTTGCAGAGGTGAGCTTGGGTGGGTTTGTTGCCCTTTGGCTTCTCTACATCCCCAGTTCTTCCACAGAACCGTGATGCACATCTGCAGCAGTGGTAAGTCCTTTCTTCCTCCTGCTCACTCACATGGATAAAAGGAGCACCATGAAAAGAGCCAGGTGATCAGCCTTATTGCCTCTCCTGTGATGATACTTAGACAGTATTTGGATTTTCTGAAGAAGCGTGATTGGCGTGGAGGAAGGAATGGATTGCTCTATTTACACAAATCCCGGTTTCCCATTAAGGCTGCCCAGCCACCTCGGGCAACAGCCCTTCCTGCAGGAGCACAATGGGGATATTTACAACCCCGGGGAGGATACCGCAGCACATTTGTTCAGCAAATGAACATTGACATAAAGGTCTTGCCCTTGCTGATGAGCATTGATGTGTTGTTTTCTGTATTCACAGTTCTTGGTGATAGGGAAGTATTTACAGTGTAATTTTGTTTTCCTCCTTAAGTAGTCTAGTGGGGAACAGCCCAGCGCTCAAAAAAATAAACACCCAACAGAAATCATTACTAATTCCCTTATCATCTTTAGTCACTTGAACACATTTCCTCCCTGCTAACCCTGTAGCCAGTGCCTTACTTCCTTGGGAACCCCCAGGGTGCTGGGGGTCACCAACCAAGCAGCCGTGCCACCACCGTACCACCACGCATGGCAGCAGGTGCATGTTGATGCCTCACTTCCAGTCCTTCTTCCCCAAGGAAGGACCAGTGAATAGGCCCAGCCGAGGGCAGTCTCAAAGGTCCAGACACTTGTGTATAATGGAACTTAACCGTCCTCTTCAGCTGGTGGCAGCTCTTCCCATTGCATGGTGAGTAATGGCTGGCATTTGTTTTATTTTAGCAGTGGCTGCTGCAGTCTTGTATCGAGCGAGCCGGGAAACTGTGCTTTGGAGACCTTTCCTGCTCACACTGTTAATGCTACAGCAAGCAATCTTTGGGGTAGTGGAGGAGGGCAATCAAATAAAATTTCCCTCTAGGCTCCCAGTATTATTTCCTGTCCAAAAAATAATATTAAATGTGATCTACAATTGTAGTTAATTAAAGGGATAATGTGCTATTTTATATGTTATTGGACCCCTCACACAAGTAAGTGGAGTTACCTACCTACTGCTGTTCCAAGAGCTTTCCGAAAGCAAAAACGTGGTAAGGATCTCTGAAAGACGAAGGAGCTAACAGTCATTTAGAACGGCACTGCGCTATTCCTACAGGACAAAAGGTGTATTATTGCTGTCATAAGAGTGCATCCACACCTTGAAATCTTTCCTCATTTAAGCCTTAATCACTTTGCATAGCAGAGGTAGAGCCCCGATGGTTTTCTACGTGGGAAACTGAGGCAAAGATGAGAGAAAGAAAAAGGGTCTCGTCGGGATGGTACAGTGGGATAGTCACACGATAGAACAGGAGTAACTTCCCTGGATGAAGAGGGATGGAGGTTTAGGAAGCTAATCCCCAGGCAGCTTGCAATTCTTGGGATGCAAAGACAAGATTGTTCTAACCCAAAACGTCGCTTAAAGAATAAAAAGAAACACTGAGTTGATACTGAGGACACTGATGCTGGTTTGTTCAAATTTCCTCGTGATTTTTTTTCTTCTTCTAAAACAATGGGATGAACACTTTGTATCTCTTCCATTAATGTTAGAGGTACGCTGATCCTCATTGGAGCTGTTAAACCTCCATCCCCTTAGCAATCTACATTTTGGAAAACACTTTCAAAATACGGGTCCAAGTTTGTGTAAAAAGCGAGAATACTTATATGTAGTCCCTTGCACATTCCTAGCAGGCTCCTGCAGTTGTTCACACTAATTTAGTAAGAAAGGGGTATACAAATTAGATATTGAGCTGGTGTGTAATCAGTCTGTGCATGAGATTACTGCAACAGGATGTCCTTTTACTCCATCTCCTGAATCAGTAAATAAAAAATAGTAAAAGACTAGTCTCTCTCAGATATCAGATAAATTGTTTTAGATTTGAAACCAGGAACTATCAAGACGCAAAACTAACAAAAAAGCAAAAGCTGTCAGAGAAAGATCTTCTGCTGCTGACATTTAATCTGGAATTGCTTAAGAAGGAGGAATAAAAAGCATACAAGATACAACCCCCTTGTTTTCATAAACAAAGAATCCAAAGCCAAAATGTTTCCTGTGCAATACTTAATAATGTAAAGTTTCTGCCACCAATTTGAAATCCTTTTTGTGAATGCTGAATGTTGTTTGTATCTTTTCTTTCACTTCATCAAATATAATGAAGTGAATGCTGTAATGTCATCCTGGCTGTTGCCCTTTTTTTTTTCCCCACATAGAATGATATCCAAATGTTTCAGGGGTTTTTTTAATGCTCCATTTCTCCTAATGGCAAATGAGGTTTCAAATATAGAGGGAGTTTTGAAAAGATATTGGTGAAACAACAGATTGGAAAATAAAGGGAGAGAAAAAAATGAAGTAATACCTGCACAACATTATTTAAGTTGTAGGGGAAAACGTTGGGAACATGAAGAGAGAAAGCTTTCAAATGCTTACAGTAGTAACTTCCGCTGTTTTGCAGAATTCTCCCTAGAAGAGCAAAGGAAAAAGAAATTAATGGAGATTTAGCATAACTTTGTCTCATAGAAATGCAAACATTTCTATTGCAACTTAAAAAAAATCTAATTTAAAATGTTTGAAATGCAAAATTTATCAGGATCTGCATTTTTAAATTATTTCTGCAGCAAAGTTTGTTTCAGTTTGACCGGAGCAGCAAAAGTTACAGCGGCTGCTTATTCAGCCCTGCGCTGCAAGTCTGTCATTTTCCTATCTATTTATTGACCTTTCTTGAATCTATCATGCTGTCTCAAATGCCACCAGATCTCCACCGTGTTCAATCATTTCTTTATCTGTGTTGCATAAGACGCAATTTACACTGACCAAGTTATTTCTCATAATCTTTGTCTTTAATGATAAAGATTTATCCTAAAAACATTAGCAGAAGCCAAGCAAACAAGTACAAGCTCTGCACTCAAGGCAATATTGTTCTCCACAAGGAAACAGTAACATTTGTGTGGTTTTTATTTTTTTTTCCCCTCAGAAAAGTTGCATTAGATGCTGCTATATTTGGAAGCACACAGAAAATCACTATTACTGCCAGTCAATGAATACTGCAGCTTACACAGGGCACGATTTTCTTTTTTTTAAGTGTGGATGTTGAATAAATGTATTACTCCAACCGAGGAACATCCTTACGTGCCTGAAGTCAGAAGGGAAACATGCTCTAATAAGGCAGGGTCCTCCAGCACAGCTCCTGAGCCTGTGTGTGGTACCCTCGTGAGAACAGTGCTGTATATGGGAAAGAAGCAGAAAACACCAGTGCAACAAAATCATCCCTGAAAGGAAACAATAAAGAAAAACTGAGATTAAAGTCCTTCTCCCTTGGAGAAGCAGAAGACAGACTTCCAGCAAAGTCCTGTCAGCCGTCACCATCCCGCTGATGTGTGATGGCCATCAGTTGTGCATCCTGCAAACCTGCACTGGGGGAGCTGTTTACACGGGTACCATCAACTTGCTAGGGAAAAAAAAGGCATAACACACAAATCTTCCTCTCACCAGCAAGATTGTCCTGTGAATTTTGACTTTGTTGACTTAATGTCCAATTCATTGTCCTAAATGTTGATTCATACAGAATTTCTGACGTGTCTGAGAAGACCAAACCGAGCTCTAGATTTTATAACTCAAATATTTATCTTTTTGATGCTTCTTTATTGCTTAGATTACCATGATCACAATGGTAAGGCAGCTTATTCAGCATTTCTATCAAACAAATCAAAGCGCATCACAAAGCGTGTCAGAGGATAAAGTCTAAGCGTGGGGAATGCAGCCTCCAGATCTCTTTATGAAGTTACCAGAGTTGAGAGGGATCACAGAAATTGCCATAACGCTTTCTAGAAAGTAGATTAACATGCAACATCTATTTTAGGAATGCATATCTACCCTGATGTTTACTGAACTCATACGTTTATACAGTTTCTTGTACAGCAGGCAGGGAGTACCTTCTCTGCAGGACGGACAATCTCAGCTGCTCAGAGAGACAGAACAAGGGAAAAAGCAATAACTATTCTCAATTTATGGGTTGGGCAGGGAAGAAGAGATCAGTCTCATGTGCAAGATCATTCAGGAAGTCAGTGGCAAAGCTGGGAGTGGACTTCCAATTCACAAATTACAGTGCCAGTGTTAATTGAAAAACTCTATTTTAGCATCACGTACAGATTTAATTTGATGAGCCAAATTCTGACAGTTTGTTCTTCATTACTATAGTTCCTGCTCTAAATTACCGGGTGCTATGACACTCAAGGTAAAACAGTACAATAACAATCATGGGTCGCTGTAAGGTCCCATCTCACAAAGGCAATCAAAAATTCAGCCCCACTGCTTCTCGGACTAGGAAAAAAAATTGCATCTTTAGGAATCATTTTGAGCTGACACAGTGCTCCGAGGTGGCTTTTTCCCTTCGCAGCTTGTGTACAGCAGTTCAGCTCTTTCTGTTTTCCCTACCAGCTGCTCTACGAACACTACCCTTGTCAGCAGGAAGTTACAAAAAAATGAATGAAGACTGATGATTAACGAAGAAAGAGGGTGAATATTAATCATGGAGTCAACATTTGATGGGAACATTGATGGAACAGTGGTCCCACTGGAAGTTGTTAGGAGTTGATTTTTATGCCCCAGGGCAATAGTTTTAAACCAGGATGGATGATGGAAGAGAGGTTGCTTGTAATGTTTTAAACAGGCCATTGTGGAAAACATGCCTTCTGCCTCCCCTCCCCCTGCCCCAGCTCCCTCCTTTGCTGGGCTAAGTTGAGAGCACAACCCAGGTCTATTGTGCACTCTACATTCCCTCAAAACACCCAAACCCATAAAGATCAAACCTTTAAACAGAAACAGAACAGGACATCTCCATTTTTCCTTGCTGAACTGAGAGCAAACCGTCACGACCTGAGGCCACGCGCGTTAAGTCAAGAAATACTGATATTGCTAGCTCTGAGCAACTTTTCTGCTGTTCAGCGCATTCATATTACACCAGGAGAAGGAGGAGAGTCTGGGACACCACGCTTCCATAGCCAAGTAATTCAGGTTTGAATTTTGGCTGTTTTCAACCTGACCTAAACTTCTCTGAAGGCAATAGGAGTCACAGCTACATTAGGGAGCAGTGTTGTCAAGCCCTCTTAACCTTGGCTGGGATTTCCTGTATCTCGCAAATTAACAAGTGTACTTGCAATCAATACTGTATATGAAGTGCACAGCTGATACTCTTTTTCTTTGATATTACACAAAATCATTTATTATACCAGGTCGTTCATTTTTCTGCTGGAAAAACCTTGCAGATGCTGCCTTCGGGCAAGCTTCATCCACATACTAGACCCAGCCACTAGAATCCTGGAAGTAATAAGCATATGAAATACTGTAAAGATGCTGCAGATTTAATGCACACATCAATTTGAATTGGACAGTCATAGAAAAAACTTGTGAAGTCACTTGAATATGGCTGCAGTCCGGCACTGAAGTTGATGTGAGTTGGATGGCCACCAACATCCAGCTCTTCCAACAGTCCCAACATGCAAAATGGGCTTTTGCATAAATTTTACAATTTCTACTGCAGTTGTTTCAAAGGGGTTTTATTTGGAGGAGGAAGGGAGATGGCAAAGAAAGAAGGGGTGTATTCAGAGCTGCTATCAATTGCTGTAATTCTGATGAGGTCAACAGACTTATGGTGTTTCTCAGTGACAGCTCTTCAATTTTCCTATGGTGCTCCCTAATCTTAGCTCTCCTAGTACTCCCAAAGGATGCAGGATCACGCACCTGGCCTCTTCCGTGAACCTTGCTCCAGAAGTTAATCCATACCATAGCTCTTGTCAGGAGGGCATAACATCCCCACTTGGCCACACACCAGCAGGTGTGCATATAGGCAAGGTTACTTTTCTAAATAAAGGTCTGGTTTAAAAAGAAAAAAAACCAAAACACAACAACCCCCCCAGATTTCCTACTTGCAGCGAAAGGTTATGCAGACGAATGTAGAAGCATGAGGGGTTATGCATGTATTTTTCTGTAGATTTAGGCTGAGGTCTCTCACCATTCAGCAATAATTGATTTCCCAAAAAAGAAATGTGACTGCTCATGGGATGCAGCTCAGCCACCTCTCCACCCATGTGTCCCACAACATGAATACAAAACGAAAAATTGTTCCTTTAGTTTCAGCTATAGTGAAGACTGAAGTGGGCCACAGTGCAACAAGTTACAAAGAATCCCGAAGTCACAAAAAAGAAAAAGTCTCCCGAGTGCACTGATGCCATAAGAAGCTGAACAGCAGAAGTCATTTAATCCTCAGTGCTGCATTTTATCCAGAACATTGGGCCTTTAACAGCCCAGAAACCTTCAGGTGCATTTTCATAGTTAGTTAATGCTGTCCCACAGGCGAGTGATTTGCAGATATGCAGGTTATTTGCTTGGGAGCAGCTGGCCACTGTGCATAGACCTCGCTTATTTTTTTGCCTTTCAGTTCACGGAGCATCTCCCGTTCACTGACAGATGCCCAGGATTGTCTGCGTGCTTTCGCAGCAGCTGCCTGTAGAGAGCCAGCAGTACCTGAAGTGGCAGAGATCGAGGGGATGGCTCAGACAACCTTTATTCTAACACCCTTGCAAAACTAGGTACTACCTTGCAAAGGGTACGATGCACTGCAGCTCCCCTAAATAAATAACTTTTTAATGCATCTGTCATTTCAGATGTCAGACCAGAGACAAGGTCAAGCTTGGAGGGAAATCAGCCTGCTCCATCCTTGACCCACCATTCGTCACTGCATTTGTCCAGAGCCAAACAGCGCAGCTGGTTAACAGGGAAAATACCTTATCTGAGCTCTAAAAGGGTCCCATTTCTGCTACGGAGAACTTTATTAGTAATACTCTCTGGAAAGCAGCAGGAGTCCTGATGGACAGCTTTGCAGGGACATTTTTCAATAGAGAAGCTTAAAATCCTATATCTATGCACCCAATCCGCAGGCTGGGGGAGACAAGAGGTTAATTTTGCAGACAGCAAATGGTGACTGTTTGTTAGTTATTAGAGATTCAATGTTATGGGGATATATGAGCTTTGCCTTCACCTTTCCTCATGTATCATGCCGCATGCCATCATAGTCGTGTTAACGCTGCTGCACTTCATGCGGGTCCCCTCTCAAATCACTGGGCAATAATTAGCATCACCAACTCTTCATCCTTAGCGCTGCTTTCACAGGAGCAGGCATGGTTCTTAAAATACACACAAGGATTTCATCTATCTTTACCAGAAAGATTCCTAGTTCCTAAGGAAAAAAAAAAAAAACAAACTTTACAAGGTGAAGCTTTGTCCCTAAGGCAAATAACTGTGCGCTTCTAAGTCAGTCTTATAAATTGCTGGCATTTGTCTGAAGGTTAATTTTGGGGGTGAGGGGGGAAGGAGGCAATGAGAAAAAAGAAGAAAAAAGAAAAAAAAAAGAGCATTTTTTTTTAGTACTTGAAAGAAGTAATAGGTCCTGAACAAAGGAACAGCAACAATAATAATAACAGAAAAAGGAGGCAAAGCAAGTCCCCATTTGAGAAAGAGCACTATGGTGGTTTTGGTGGTTTGATTTAACACCACTCAGCTATGGGAAGAATTGCATCTAGCCCATTGACGGAGAGACATGTTGTTTTCTCTCTTAAAGGTATTCGGTGTTTTTACCCTCCCTCCACTAAAACCAAGTTAAAGACAGAGCATCTCTTTTGCTCCCGTGAATGCAGAATAGTCAGTGAAATGTCAGACAGTGCTGACACATCACGCTCACTGGTTAGGCACCTGCAGCTGCTCCAGGATGACTGGTGGTGTGTTCGCTACCTTACTGAACCCTGTAAGTAAATGCAGGACGCGGGGCCCATACAGATTTGGTACAGACCCTGGCTGACTTTTCAGTTTGACTCCTTTTTTCTGAGACATCTACACCTGCGAAATTTTGAGAACTGATAATTTTTAGACCTGCAGACTTCAGTTAACAGCTTATGGGCTCAGACACACAGGCAAGTTCCCACAGTCTAAAAAGTTTCCAAATCCTACCTAAGCCATGGTAAATGTCCATGTATGAGCACTTAAACCATGGCAGTGTAAGAATTTTCCACTTAGTGCACCTTTCCTTCATTGCAAGCTGAATTAAGTTGTAATACTAATGGATGTAGCCCTGACAAATGCTGCAGATGCTACTCACCCCTCACAGAACAAAGCACATTGAGCTGATGTCAGTGTGAGGGGGAATCTCATCAATGCTTATAAATATTTAAAGGATGGGTGTCAGGAGGATGAGGTCAGGCTCTTTTCAGTGGTGCCCAGTGACAGGACAAGGGGTAACGGGCACAAACTTGAACATAGGAAGTTCCCCCTAAACATGAGGAGGAACTTCTTTACTCTGAGAGTGGCAGAGCCCTGGCACAGGCTGCCCAGAGAGGTGGTGGAGTCTCTGTCTCTGGAGACATTCACAACCTACCTGGACGCGTTCCTGTGCAACCTGCTCTGGGTGACCCTGCTCTGGCAGGGGGTTGGATTGGATGATCTCCAGAGGTCCCTTCCAACCCCTACCATTCTGTGATTCTGTGAATGCCTTCTATCAGGGGAAAGTAATATGTTAAAGCCGCGTGTGATGGTGAAAACAGAGGAAAGGCAAACATTAAGACTGCACACACACATCACATTATCTCTGACCTTGCTCCTGGGCACGACGAGAGCCTGCCACGACCTGATTGTCTTTTTGGTCCTTCTGCAACTTGTGATCAGCTGCCACATCTCACAGGCACTGTACTGTTGTGCACCGTGGTGAAAGGCAGCTACAAGAACATGAGTTCCTTAGTTCATCATACTCTTTTCTCAAAGATGCTACATTTGTTTATGCATATCAGTTGTATTATCCCAGTATCCCAAGAGCCACGGTATTTTGAGAGACGGCATGACCGTGTCTTATGACTACTTAAGCACTCAAATGGTACAAGGAAGTTGCCAAAATTGGCACTGCTTTCTGCTCTGCCTACTTCAGAAAAAAAAAAAAAGTCTTGGGCTTGACAATGTAATGTAGTTATTTAAATTATGGCTGAGATTTTCAGAGACACCCACTAGATCCAAAGCTCCTTGTGGATGGTGTTGGCTGAGGCGTGTACGTGTGCCAGTCGCCTTTGAAACCCAAGGCTACGCACAAAATACTGCCACAGCCTCAGGAATGAGTCTCTCTTGCCCCCCAGCACTTGTTACCCCAAATCTTTCTGCGTTCCTCAGCTAAGATCACATCATTGCTCTCCCCATGCCGACTCAGTGGCTCCATTAGCACTCGTTTGTTTGCTCTGAAATGCGTTCCTCTGCTTTGTTTCTTTGGACCTAACATTTTTATTTTTTGCCTCTTTCCTCCCTCCACAGGGTGACAGCTATTTTATCACCTAAAACAAGAAATGCTGAGCCTGTTGTGCAGGCAAAACATTTGCAAAGGGGCAGGGGGTACACAGAAAGCAGTAGGAAATTGATAAGGGCTGTAAAGTAGCTTTATAAAAATGCCGACAAGCCTGTTCAGGGCACAGAGCACCTGCACCTCTGCCCCCGGCAGCGCTTCCTTCAGATGCTCCTATTGTTTTCATTACTATTTGTGACTTGATCATTAATAAATTACTATTTTTTTTTGCTGTTGGTTCCAGCCACCAAGGGAGCCAGCAGGTGCACCACTTTTACAATTAGCCCTTCGTAATGCATGGTTGGCAAGAAAAGTTGTCCACAAGCTGCAGAGTTTACCAACTGGATTTCTGCTTGATGGCCACAGTGCTTGGAGCAATTAGAGGAGAATTTGCAGGAAAGCATCTTAACACATCTGCTCATGTGGCTAAAAACTTTGATAGAGGGGCTAAATCCCAAACTTTGAGTCCTGCTCATGAAAGTGGGTGATACAAGCAGAGGGAGAACGTGCAGGGCCATCCGCAGGTCCATGAGAGCCAGCTATGTCTTTTCAAAAGCATCATTTCTACCATGTATTATGCTATCCTGCTTGGGTTATCCTGCACTAAACTTTCAGATTAAATAGAAGCCTAACCGAGATGGGACTAAAAGACTGATAAAACCGGGTTGATTTTGGTTTGAGAAGGGGGTAGTACAGCAGCACAATCAGAAAGTTGCTTATCTCCATCTTTCAGTAAATTCAGGGCCACTCACAGGCAGGGCTTTGACTTCCCACAGCAGTGCCATTCTCTGCATTCGTATTGATAAAGTTATAGATATATTGAACTCCCTTTCTAATACGATATGACTTTCTCAAATACCATCATAACTGCATTATCCTACAGAGGGATGCAGCGTTTAAACAGCAGGTAAGTGGCACAGGCTGTGGGTTATTTTGGGGGGAGGTCAGGTCAGGGACTGTCAACATCTGCACAGTGGAGTATGCAGAATCTTTCATCTCCATTGTGTAGTTTTTCCCCATAGGCAAAAAAAAAAAACCGAAAAAACACCCAAAAAAAACCAACCACCAAAGACAAACAAACTAAACTGAAAGAAAATGCAGAGTAAAATGTATAAATGACCTGGCGATGCCTAGACAAGGTGAACAAAAAGTGAAAACTCCAAGATTTCACATCTGGCATATAGTCAGCAAAGCAGAGAAGTCGCATACCTCTTTGTCTCTGAGACAGTTTTCCTTCAGTCCCTGTGAACTTGGGTGTTTCACACATTTCTGGTGAAAAAGCATGTTGGCACCTCTGTTAGAGAAACCCAGCTGAAACATACAGGTTCTAGAGGAAGAGAAAAGGAAAAAAAAAATTTAAAGATGACATGTCATATTGAAAACCACCAAAATCAGACCTTGCACAGAGCAGACCTGGCTCCATTGACTCTGCTGTGCTGCCTTTGGTAGCAGCTACTGCAGGATGCTCTGAGGAGGAGGAACAAGGTCTGCAGTGGACAAACCTGGGATAATCTGCCCCTTCCACTGCTACAGTTCAGAGTCAGACCTAGAGACTGATTCAAACTTTGATTCACAAGATTAAGAGTCCTCTTCAAAATTTCTTTCCATGAAAGGGAAACCTTAACATTCTATTAATGGCTGCCAAACAAACATGCAAGCTCCCTCTGTCTTGCTAATTTGAACTGAATAAGAAAACAGCCTTCAAACAAATTTAAAAAACAAAAAACTGTGTTTTTCTCACTTTACGTGATGGCAAAACCAGAAACCTTTCAGAAGAATGTCTTAAAAGATCTGCAAGTCACCATGGATTCATCTCAGCAGCTACACAAGATGAGAGTAGACCTCTCTGCAATTTATTTGAAGCAGAAGTCCAAATCTCTGATGAGGATCCTAATCACTACATGATCGGGTCATTCATTGCGACCCAACAAGCATTTACTTCTAAGAAGAGTAGAATAACAGGAGAGACTGCAGAGTCATGTCAATAGCTTTTGTAGCAAGTTTAATGGATGGAGACAACATAAGAGCACTTGGGGAGAGGAATCCCATCTGTGCCTAATCAGCAAATCCATGTCACTCAGTTCACATTTGGTGCAGCTTCTGTTGCCTTCCTGGGAAAAAAAGCAGACTGCCATGAAAAAAAAAAAAAAAATCAAAACTTCGCATGATCCAGGAGACTTCTAAGAAAGAGAATTTAAGGCAGGACCAGTTGGGAAGGTGTTTGAACAGGAAATCCAATGAACACTTGACTCAGAGCCATAGAATGAGGAATTTCTAACGTGGGGTCAAAGTGATGCTTTCTGCATAGCTGAGATATACATACTCTGATAGCATTACATGTATCATGGTCACATCCTGCCTGTGATACTATCCCAATTTTCCTGTTCCCTGGGAACTCCAGGACAAATCACCAATGAAAGACAAATTTTCTTCCTGCAGATTTTGGTCTGAGGTCCATAGCACCAAGCTGGCAGGCACCACCTGCGCTAAGTCTCTCTACTAAGTCTCTTTGGTGACTCCCTCCACCAAAAAGATAACAGTCTCAAATTATTTGAAAAGTTCTTTACCTTAAGATGTTACTTATTTATACCAACATAGAGCCTAATTAAAAATAAAATATGAAAGCTCAAAGCAAATTCTCCTGGACAGATTTTTGTTATACGTGCTCTAAAGGAGAAAAAAAAAAAATGCAGAAGAGTATTTGAAAGCAGGGAGGGGGAAATCACAGTGTAGTTGGATACAATTAAATAGGTTACATAAATAAAGGACAGAACTGTAAAAAAAAAGACCTGAAAACTTAGAAACTGAAGTGTAATAGAATAGTAGCATGAAAACATGGAGTACAATTAAAGTCAGAATACAGTTTAATCTCAGCTTCAAAATCAGTTCTTAATTTAGCCAAAATAGGTCATCTAGCCCTGATCCTGGGAAATTTGGTATCTAAATGGGTTTGTTGAAGTATGCAATTCAAAAAACTAAGAAGAAAATACACCCCCCCCCATTGCACTTCAAATACACCATTTTCCCTATATAGAAAACACTGACGTTTTCCTTTTTTTCTTCCTCGCTTTCAGAATGAACAAGGCTTCCTTTGTGTGTTTGCTTTGCCTGGCTGTGAGCATTAGCCTAACCCCAGAAACGCCTGGGTTGCTGGAGGTGATGTACCAGAGGCGAGGGGTGTGTCTCCTGCCGCTCCCCCCTGCCCCAGCGCCGCAGCATGGAGCTCACCAGTGGCAGTGACGGCAATACGTCTTGTTGTGGCCACATGTTGTTAAGCCATTAGACTTTCTCCTGCAACCAACACACAGAGCCCCTTAGCTCCTTCCTTTTACTTGACCCGAACTATAGGTTCTGCTAGCAGTAAACTCAATCACTGTCCTTTCCAAGTCTGCTATTAAACCTTGGCTCTAACCAGCCAAGAAATTAATCTCTGGTGCCCGACCTCTCTCAGCCCCGGTGTGCTCTACAGCAGCTATACACAACCTTTGATCCCCATCTGCATGGCTTCATCCATAAACAAAAGTACTTTGTGGAGTCCAGTGAACCCAGCCGGTCCCTCACTAACATCATCTGGAAAAAAAAACCAGAGCACGAAGCCTTTCAGCTTGGAAGTTTCACGTTCTGCTGCCAAATCATACCCTTGGTTAAAAAAACCAAACCAAAACAAAAAAAATTAAATCAGAATCTCATGTCTCTAGTGTGCATTTTCTAGAGTCCACAGCATATATATATGCACATTGTAATGGGTGAAAAAACATTGCTCTCTCCAGTTGCCAGATCCTATGCTACTGAGTGAGACAATGTCACACATCCTTCTTCTCTGCATATCCGGAATACGTGTCACTCAGGCAGTATTGCTTGTTCCTGGAGAGGGACTAAATCATTACACGTTTGTTAATCCATCATTCATCCTGACAGTTGGTGGTGCATGTTGACAGCTATGGGCAGAGGACAGCCACCAAACCCAGGCGAGCTCTACATTCAAATTCTATCTATAGCACCAGCATCTCAGGCAGGTTAGGTCTGTCTCCAGTAATTTTATTTTAATGATAGTTATCAGGACTGCTGCAATATAAACTGCTCTCTAGAGCGCCAAGGAAGGAACGAGACCTCATTTCACCAAGCACAGTATCAAACAGATAGGAAGAGCATCCATCGTGAAAGAGATGCCTGTATAAATAAGTGGGGCACAAAGGAAGTGTTTGTCCCAATATTACAGGTGAGGAATCAAGGCTGAAAGCAATAAATCACTTTTCTTGAGGGCATGCAGGATATTTACGGGCGAAATAGGAACAGAACCTCAAATCTTAATCTACTGCCCAATCCCTTGTCTTCTAAGAGAACTGATAAAGTGCGAGAGAAACCAACCTCTCGTGCTCTGCCATAGGGGAGACTAAAACTGGCTATGTCCCTCTGAAAACCCCCGCATTCACCTGGGCAGAAATTCACCTGCGATAAGCATTGAACTTGAACAGAAATGCAGGCTGGTTTAGCACAGCTAATCAATCACTTTGGGACTGAAACAAGATAATATTTTTTTCTAACTGCAAACAATAGAAGATCTCCCTCTGTTTTATAAGGCTGTCTTTCCTTCTCCATATAAGCCATTCAGCAGTCACCAATTGACTACTTTGCAATTTTAATAATAATCAGTTTATCTTTTATAATTTTCAGAAGTTCTCCAGAGGCTTTTCCTCACTAGGCGTGAACACACAAACACTTGACTTGGCATTTGCCAAGAGCAAGGAGACAAAAGCCCCCGCTATGCGGGGGGAAAGAAGAAGTGTTGGGAACCTTGTAAAACCTATCTCCTTGGAGAGTCCCACCCCCATCTGCTTCTCTCCCCCACAAATTTTCTGCCCCCTCAGTTGCACTGAAGGCTGAATCAACTGCATATATGGTTGTGCTCCAACCCAGAGGGTGCCGGGGTGTAGCAGCAGAAACAATAACCAAGTTTTCCTTTTTTTCCAAAGTCCAATATCAGTTGTGCATACAAGGCAAAATTAACAATCCTCCTCCTTCTCTCTTTACACTGAGAAATACCAGACGGGGAACTCGCTGCCTTTTCTCATTACCCCACGACTGCACAGCATTGGCTCTCGCAGTGGGGCTGCAGGTCTCCAGCGACGGCCCCATTCAAGAAACGGGCTCCCAACCTCAAGGGCGGTTGCAAGCCCAGAAGGGAAAACACATATGAGATCACCAGCAAAACTATTTGGACAGTGCTGCTATCCAGCCTTGTAAAGAGCAGCCCTCAGATAATTCCTTTTAGAGGTCTTTGTTCAACCTCTCTCCCTTCTTGAATATCCCAGCCAGAAGCACGAGGAGACACGATCCTTTCCATCGTAGAATTGCTGTCCACAACTATTCCTGCTCAATAAGCTTTGTCACAGACTTGAGACTATTTTTGGAAGCTTTAAAAATATCTAAGGGGCACCTTTCCTTTTTACTCAGACACAGCATCTTTTTATGTTTAATAGAGTGATTTAAAAAAAAAATATTTCTGCTTAGCATCAACATGCCTTTCTGTTAAAAATAAAACAGCTGAGCTAGCAAGAAGACTTGGGCAGGAGGAAATTCTATTTATAGAAACTTTTGCAACAGTTATCACAAGATGATAAGGATCGCTATGAACCACAGACTCCATTGAGGGGTAGCATGGCGATGAACCAGTCACAGGAGGAGGCAACACAGCAGCACAGAAGGGACAATCAGCTGCTAAGGTCATGCACAGATGGGGACACCAAGGGGTTTCCTGTAATATGGAGGAGGACACCCTGAAGGAACATACTGAGGAGCACTGCATGCTCTTCTCCAAAGACAGCAAGCCTAGGATCTGCAACAGGCAGTGTAAATACCCACTGCCCAAGCCACACCGCTTCTCTTTTGCATTTTAAGCAACAACCAAACAAAAGAGTGTCTGCAGTGTTTCGCTTGCTGGCGTGGCTGTGATGGGGTAGGAGAGTCAAGGAGCAGGAGGGGGAGCTTTGTAGCACTGTGCAAAGAGGTAGTTTTCTTCGGAGCATCCGTGTTCCTGTCTGTCAGACTGAGCCTTCCTCATTCTGCACCCAAAAATAAAGAACAATCAGCATTTCTGAGTTCTCGACAGGGAAACTGATGGCAAAAAAAAAGAAAAAAGGAAAAAATATAGAAGATGCATTTTCCTCTCCATTATAGGAGAACCAAAAATTACAGCCTTAGAGCCATGAACAATAGGAAGGTAGGAGCAGATCTGATTTGAAACAATGGAGCAAATAAGTCAAGATAATAATAGAAGTGAAATACTGACAGGGATGTTGGAGGAGGAGTGAGTCAAACCCACTGGCTTCTCTTCCAAGCTCTGCCACCCGCTTGCTACGTGACCTTGCACAAGTCACTTCATCTGTTTGTGCAGCAAATTTCTCATCTGCAAACCTTATTTACCTTGTTTGGAAAATGCCTGGGTTTATAGATATAAAACACTGAACGTGAGCCAAGTATTGCTGCCACCTTGCTACCCCTGGCTCAATGTAAACATTTCTCTAAAGGAATAATCAAATATCTCTGCGAGTCAATGGTCAGAAATTCTTCTGGAAGATACTGGGTCAAACCCCGACTACATAGATCTCCTCTTGACTTTAGTGGAAGTCTCAAAAAAGAAGGCATTTTCCTGTCTTGCTGCAGGTAAAATAACATATTTTGAGCTTTCAGAAGAACATAATAGATGTGATACGCTCACCTGATCGTTTCTGAAATTTAACCTTACTTCTCAAGTGCCTGTGCGTTCCCAGAGGACTTCCCATTACCAACATGGATGTACAAAAAGGAGATGGTTTCAGGCATACCATCCTTTGACAATCAGATAACATACATGCAAAGCTTTTCCCTATCAAAAAAATCCCTGACAATAAGACAACCTTGCAGGGGCTTGTTTGGAAGTAAAGTTGATTTTAAAGTAAAGCGGATCTACATTTTTGTTTCAATACCGAGCAGCAGAAAGAGATATGAAAAAGAGAAGTAAAGAGGAAGGGAGAGTTGAGCAGAGACAATGGAGATTGTCACAAGAATTACTGTCTCATCTCTGGATTCTTTACAAATCATTGGACTATATCACTTGGCAGTCTCCCACCAATGACAGTCAAGGGTGTCTAATGGTCTAAATATTTTCTCCTCAGGTTTTGGATGACCCCTATGTAACTAAGCCCAAGGAAACTACAGAATCACCTCTTCAAATTTGTTATCAAAACATCCTACCAATAACAATAAAAACATGTGCATGCGGGGTTGGATTCAAAGCCCATCTCCTGGGTGGGGAAGGCAACATTTTGTCGGTGTGCACTTCGCACTGCTTAGAGGGGTCCAGCAATTTTTAGTGTCAAAGGTGACCAAAAAAAAAAAAAATTCCCTTGCTTCACACTTGTCAGAATGCTGAGCCACCTTCTCGGTGACACCCTGAGAGGTCACAGCTCCCAGGTGGCAGAAGGGATCTGTGTGCACTGCTGCCTGCTCAGGAGCTTCCTACACGCTGTACTACAGCTCTCTACAGAGTTCTCAAAATTGTCCTCCTATATTTCTCTGAAAAATGACCATTCCTTTAAAATATGGCACCTCTTCTCATGGTACACTGCGATGTGACCCAACGGCACCAGAGCCACAGCTCATATTTCCACAGGGTGCCAGCATCTCAGCACCAAAGTGCTCCTGGCGCTGGGCTATCATTTGCACTGTAATTAAATTGAATCCACTCCTTGGCTTGGCTTTATCCCTGAACAATACCAGCGTTTGAGTAATACATTCTCAGGGCACTAATACATCACCCAGGCGAACCCTGTCCATGATGTATTGGCGCAATACATCAGAGAGCACTCCCGCTATAAGGATCTATGGGCATCATACATCATCAAGGTGAGGCTGAGTGGTGATGTATGGCTCAGAAGATGGTACCGTGCGGCAGTGGACTAGGCCAGGACCAAGAGGATAAAGGTTGGCATCACTGTTATCTGATTTCCCAGTGTTATAACGCTGCCACTGAATCAGCCTTCCTGAACCAGCGTCTAACTTTAGCCCCTTATTTATTTATCCCAAGGCATCGTATCACTCAAAGCACCTCTCCTCGGATGCATCATTCACACAAAGGTCCCAGGGGATGGCTGGTACACAATTAGTGGGAGTGTATTCTCAGCTTGATGGGAAGGGTTTTAGCCCATTAACACTAATGGCAGCTGCAGCGCCGAAGCTCCGTATATCACAGGAGACACGTACACATGCACATGCTAAGCTTTGCGCTCATCTCACCCGCCCAAGAGGCACCTGCAGATTATTGGTGATAAAACATTTGCAATGCTCAGAAAATCCACACAAGCAAATAGTAACTTCATTGATTTCAGACATTCACTCTTCCCCCTAAAAAACCACACCAAAATCAAAACATAAACCCATCCAGTATGTGGAGGCATGCTCCCTGATGAAAGTGGCAGCCTAGAAGCGTGGACCGTGACACCATCTTGAAGAAAAGCCACCCATCCCCTTGGCCAGCCCATCAGATGTGAGCTCTGTAGGGATCCTTATGGCAAAGTAGCATTGCTGTAGAGCGTGGGGGGACGATCAGTGCAGAAAAACAGGTTAATATCGCTTCTGACAACTGAGGCAAAAAGGAGGCAGAGGTATTTGCTGCCTGAGAGTCTTCCCCTTCATAGAATCATAGAACGGTTTGGGTTGGAAGGGACCTTAAAGATCATCTAGTTCCAACCCCCCTGCCCTGGGCAGGGACACCTCCCACTAGACCAGGTTGCTCCCTTTTGCAAAGAACAAAGTAAAATTAAGTATACAGCAATATAAGGCTCAGTGGAGACACTTGGGGATATTTGCTCAGGAGAAGGGCGGAGAATATCCCTAAATGAGCACAAAGGCCAGTTCTTAGGATGCACGCCGTGCATCATCAAGGCTGTGCCTGGGTACTCTGATCCAGCATTTGGGACAGCAATGTCCTGGGGAGCAAAGGTGGATAAAACCAGTGTCTGTGCTCCTTATGGAGTCACTCAGGGTCTCCCATAAAGCAGACTTATTACTCCTGTGAAAGAAGTAACAGGTATAATAAAATACATATATCCCGGCCAACACCTCTGCCCAGCCCAGCCAGCCCCGAGGGGCAGCCAGGAGCACCAGGAGGACTCTGGGCCAAGTCACAGTGCATCCTCTAGCTCTGCAGGGCAGGATCTGACCTGCAGCACAACGAACCGCCGCCTCTCGAGACCATCGCAAGGAGATCGTCCTCCTTATGGCACGCAGGGAGGAGGTTGGCAATGCCAGCGCCACCAGAATTTGGGAAAGAGCCAGCCATCCCTACCTGGTGCACCCAAGGCATGGCATGTGAACCTGAGTTCTGTGTCTTTACTAAGATGTCAAGTCTGGCTTTCCTTAACAATATAAGCACAGCAATTTTCCTCCAGGTGTATCCTCAAACCAGGCAACCAAGATGATACTTTTCTTAATTTAAAAAAAATAAATAAAAAAAAATCCTAAGGCATTGACTGAAATAATTTCTCAGACTCTCAATCTAGTCTTTGAAAACAACCTGGAAATGACATTCTCATTAATTACACACCACGTACCCAGAAAATGACTACTGCCGAGCTGACAGCGACAAGAAAACAGCAAACAGCTTGGGCAGGTGGATACCAAGAACACTGTCATGAAAAAATACTCGTCCTCATGCAGGCCAGGATGGCCAGCGAGGAGCAGGAGCAATGCTGATGCTAACGGACCATTTCTGGGGCCACAGCAAGCAATGGGTGAAGGCACCCTCCCATCACACCTGGCTGACTCCCAGAGGGAACTTCTAGCAGTATTTCCCCTTGTAAAGCCAAGAAAAGCTCAGTCTGGACAACTCATTTATTTTTGCTTACTCTTTGAGCTGCCATCAGCACAGTGTGATCAATGACTGGAGCTGGGAGGCTTCCCTGTCACGACAGAGACTAAGAGCAAAGTCAGAGTTCTTCCCCTTGCTGACTCCTGTGCAAGTCAATAGGAAGTAGGTGTAAATCAGAAGCACCAAAATAAGTGGGAAAAATGTTTGGTGTGTGCTTCCACAGTGATAGAAGTCTTTGCAAATTCATATAATGGAGAACCCAAAGAGCAGCAAATACTCTTTAAAACTGGAAAGAAAATGGCTAGGGTGAGTGGTGCGATGGGAAAAACAGCCTGGTAGTTTACGTGCTAATGAAGGACTTGAAAAAACCTGGATTTACTGGTCTGCAATGAACTTCTACACACCACTGGTGGAACTGGAGAACTGCACTTACCCCAAAACTCAGGAACCACTTACACGAACTTTAGCAGTCGGGTTAAATCTCACTGAAGCTGGAAAATGTGCTCACTTCATTGAAACTATCACCTGAAACAACAGCCTGTGTGAACCAGCTTGGAATATGAGATACCCAGTGGATGGAGTTGGCGAGGTGCTGCTCCAGCATGGGCTACATCTGCCTGCAATGAGGAGGAACAAGAAAGAGTGTCTGAGAGCAGATAGCCAGCGAGTGGCTCATGAAGCCGGCTGTATGCCTGCCGAGCCCCGAGTTCCTGCTGTGCATGCTGCTGGCTGGGAGAGTTGGTAAAAAACAAGCAACAAATCTGTTTCTGGTTGTGCAGTTCTCCTGTGTACAAGCAAACAAGACCCTCATGCGTCCTTTAGTGACAACAATAGAACTTGCATTAAGAAACAAAAGCAACTTGAGAACAGTTTCTCCTGTTCCCTGGATTAATATATAAACTATATCTTTTTACCCTTTTATCTGCTTTTAGAACAACTCAGAGCAATACCTTACTTAAACCAGATCCATCTTTACCTAAAAGCACGACCCATGGGCAAGCTTTGGCTTGCCGAGCCCTGAAAGCATCATCATAGAATCAGAGAATCCTAAAATGGTTTGGGTTGGAAGGGGCCTTAAAGACCATCTAGTTCCAAGCCCCCTGCCATGGGCAGGGACACCATCGTCCTCACAGGGAGAGCAGAGCCAGGAAGAGGAGCAAGGGCATGGATGGAGTCGGGCACTCAGGAACAGGCTGGGACAGGCAGGGGAGCAGAGCGCTGGGGCAGGACCTGACACAAGTAGCTGACTGCACTTGGTGGCTCCGCTGGTTTTTCTTGGCAGATATCTGTTGACTTCTGGAATAAGAGGGAATAACCTGGTTTCGTTCAGGAGTTGTTTGGTTTAAGGAACGTGCACCTCCACAGGTTGGAGCTGTGCAGACGGACTGTTTTTGTGAGAGAGCGAGCGAAAACAGAGCAAAGTCTCAGGAAGAAAGTTTATTTTAAAGTATTTCCTACCATCTGGTCAGATTATGCTTTTAAAAGTTCAATTATCTTCTGATAAACTTACCAGCCAAATTAGGAAACTAAATACAATTATTAAAGCATAAGAGAACAATTTCAGATTTGCTTCAAGTGCCAATCCAAATTTAACAAGCCCACAGATCCTGATGGATAATTCCAGAAAGATCCTTCAGCTTCGTTTCAAACTAGAAGACCAGATGAATGCCTGGGATATGATTTACATTTATTCTCATGTTTTTAATCAAAACTTACACAGTCCTTTTAGCTGGCCAAAACCAGAACTAGGATTTTATAAAAATATATTCAATTTCTCCATGGAATTGGGGGATTTGAGCAGCTCCGTGCTGAGCTATTGAAGCGCTGCACAAACCCTACCTCCAGCGCGCAACACAAAGTCTGAAAACTTGGGGAAAAATTCCATGTACCCCACCATTTTGCAGAGCAATCTTTTATCCAGATGCTCTCCCAGCAGCTAGACTAATCTCCCCAAGAACTTTTTAATGAACAAAAAAAAAAAAAAAAAACAAACACCAATCAAAAAGAACACTTCCCCTAAACTCTTGGCCAAGGGTTCAGGGTCTTGTGAACTGACACAGCAACCTGCAGCACCAGCGTTTCCTCCATGGATCCACACCCTGCCATGCACCCAATGTATCACATAGTGATGCTCCTAAACAATCACTAGCCTAATTGATTTCCAACAGTAACAATGTATTTATCAGAAAGGACTCACAGCTAAAATTATGAAGAGTAAAAACATCAGGATGCAGCACCACCACCAGTGAAACTTTATGTCAGAGGGGTTTTACCTTGTTAATTCTTACATTTGTTGGACGGGGCTTTGAGCAACCTGCTCTAGTGGGAGGCGTCCCTGCCCAGGGCAGGGGGTTGGAACTGGATGGTCTGAAGGTCCCTTCCAACCTAAACCATTCTGTGATTCTATCATCTTTAAGGTCCCTTCCAACCCAAATCATTCTATTATTTCACCTGTTCCTATGTGCAACGTGGGCTCCTGGAAAGCATGTGTCAATGGCATTAATTAGGAGCAGAGCAATTGCTGACCATCAGTTAAGAAACACTAATATCTTATACAGGCGTTGGTTCACAAGCTCGGTTTATGGATTATTAATGCCATTATGCTTAAAGGGCAAAGCCCAGAAGGTGTGAGCTAATGGGATATACCCAAACCAGCAGAGCAGGCCATAAGGTTTTAAGGTGCCTGCATTTATAAATTCTCGAGTCTCATATTCCGAGGAAAGGAAACACCTTCAAACCTGACAACTCCTCCCCAGCAAGTTACGGGGAAGGGGGGGAAGGAAAAAAAAAGGTATTTAGAGGAGAATGTGAACTGCAGTTCCTGATGGAAAAACATGCTCCTCTTGCAGCGATTTTTGTTGTTGTATTTTTGTATGGGGGTTAAAAAAGGTTTGATTTCGCAGTTTAGCATGTTGAGGCCTCTCAGTGCTCGCTGTCGGAGGGTGCCGATTACCCAGCTTCATTCATCAAAGTGTCACTTTTCTGACAGCCATTAATAAATATACTGCCAGAGCCCCTCACACCTGGCAGCCATGGCACACTGCAACACGCCGCTAACCTAATTTGCTAATTGCTGCTTTCCCCATTAATTTTAGTCCTGTCTTGTTTGGTGTTGACATGGAGGGAAAAAGAAATAAGAGTAGGAAAAAAGCAGGCAAAGAAGAAAGCACTGGGTGATTTCTGTATGTTTGTTCATTTATTCCTCACCCTCCATCACCGTTTACGTGGGGATACGAACTCCAGTTAGCCTCCTGGTTACTTTTGCCCTTTCTGCCAGAGGACTGGGGGCAATCCTGATTTTAGTGCTGCTGTGTGAAGGGTTAATAATCCACACACAGTGTTTTTATCCAAATGTAATCCCAGACTTTTGTGCCCCCAGTTCCGCCAGCCGACCTCCTCCTCCCTGGCCCCCCAAAGCCACCCCCACCCAGCCGGCGGCTGCGCCCCGCCGAGGCCAGGGGGGCTCTGCCTGCCCAGACTTGGGGCTCGGCTTTGCCAGTGCTTCACACCTGCCAAAATCCCTGTTCTGTTAATTCAGTTCCTGGCCACTCTCGAACAGAGATCACTCAGTTCCATTAATCATGTGATTTTCTGACAAATACCCTCTTTAAGGCCCAAGCGCAGACCAAGTCCTTTGTGACTAAGCTGGACCGAAATGCAGGTCTCCAGCCGAGGTCAATTAAGACGAGGAGTACCAGACCCATCAAACCTTCAGGCAATGATGAATTGTTGTTGCAGCGCTAGTAAAAGTCTCCCTGCAGGACACTCACCAAGCTGTTGTACTTGGACCACACATTGGGGTCCATATGCTCCAAAGCTTTCCTTTGCCTGATTAGATCTAGCAACCACTTTCCTCACCCACCACTCCAGCTGTGGTGGTAGGCTCTGCCTCCTCTTCTCAGGAACAGGGCACTAGAGCCCAGGAGCACCGAGGCTTTTTGGGCTCCAGGTAGATGCTTGGCCACAAATGTCTGGCTACGGAAGCAGAGACACTTGGGTTCTGCAAAGGTTTCCAGATCAATCATCCTGTTCTCTAATTAATGCAAGAAATTGGCACATCTACCCCAAAAGTAAGACCTGTGTGCTTCCTTGTGTCCCCTCAGCCTGCCAGCTTGGGTCCTTCTTTCAAAACCTTCTCTTAAATACCAGCTGCTAGTGCAAGATTCCTGGTCCCTTCAGGTAACCAGAGCCTCCCACTGCCCAGACACTCAGACCACAACCATGCAACGCTCATGATGAGAGAAACGGTCCTCTCTCCGTCCAAGAGCCTTGCCTTTGAGCAGACAGCCAGGATGGCTTCCACTGCCAGCCTCTGCTGAATGCAAGAATTTCTGATTTTTCATTAAGACCTGGAAGACAAGAACGTGGATGCCAAAGGCAGCCAAATTCTACCTTTACTAGGGACTTGCAGTCTGTCATCCACACACCAAATATCCCAGTGTCAGGAGTAATTCAAACACTGGGGACACATTTTAGAAGCCGTTGCAGTGAGCTCTTACTAGATATTGGCAAGAAAAGTTTTGCTGCTTCTGAACAGAGTTTAGTGCAAAACAAATGTTTTCCCTTAAAAGAAGCAGAGGGCATAAATAGATTAAAATTGGGTCATGTCACCAGAAGGGTCAAAATCAGGAATAATCTAGGTTGTTTCGAAATGTTGAGTACGTAGGAAAACTACTTCTTTGAATCAGCATTTGTACAACTGCTGCTAGGGGACCAGCTCAGGTCTGGAAGCAGGATTCAACTGAACCTGCTAATTTGAGATATTGGAAATTGTTTTTTCTGCCTTTGAAACACGTGTGTGTCCCCCTTTATCTTTTCTGGCACTTAAAATTGTACCGATATTTAATTTTGCGATGGCACAGTGCTTCTCACAGTTGGGAGAAGTGTAACCCACAGCTCTCCTTAACCAACTGGTTATCTTTTTGTAATTTTTTTGGTAATCTTCTTGTATTTCACCTTTATCCAAAAAAGCTGGTTCATATTCACCTTGAAAGGTCCACCGCAGCGTTGGACTGCTGCTCCACAAGGCCCCAGCTCCCAGGGAGCTGAATGAGACCTGCCACAGGCAGGGCCTTCAACTTCCAAGGGCCTTAGATGTAAAATATACTATCCTGTTCCAAGAGAAGTTAAAAGGGCTCAGTAAAGAGTAACAGCATTTCAGCTCTTAGCCAAAAGCTTCAATTCATGGTCCTTTAAAGTTAAATTTACTGCCTCCATTTAGCAATGTCCCTGTAAATATCCCTCCTGGCACAGAAAAACCTGTGTGCAGTTCAGCAGCACTATGGCAAACAGAGTATTTCATCCCAGGGATCTAGCTATGCATCCATCTGCCTTTAGTTAGGCCTTTGTGTCTTTTTATTCCCTTCGGTGCTCAACAGCTCCAAGCAATAAGGCAGCACAGGTTATCACGCTTCCCCGCTCCTCAAACCCAGCATCTTCTTGCTGAAGAGCTGATCACAAGGAGGAAAACTACCAACACGTCATTTAACCCTGCGACAGGGAAGGATACAGCTTTATACAACTCCACAGGCTCTTTCTCCCAGTGCAGACAGATCAAGAGAAACTAGATGGGGCAGAGCAGGAGTAAAGTGATCAATGCTCTACCTACTAGTATGATAACTCCGATTTTTCAGAAGTCAGCATTACCTCAGGGCTTTAACCACTCTGCAGCATCACCCCTGTCCTTTAAAGATCCAATTCATTTTCTTGCACGAGCCTCGACATGCCCTGACCCATGGCCATACATGTTTTCTGCGCACAGACAGGCAGGACGCTGAAGCCAAGCAGCCTTTCCCAGGGAAAGTTTTGTCAGAGCGGGTACATTGGCTATAAAAAGTTTTGTTTGAGAGCGTTTTCTGACAAAAGAGAAAATAAAGGAAAACATTTTGTTGAAAAATACCAGGTCGTTTGGAGAGGAAGCCCTTTCATCTTCCATTCTCTGGGCTGGTTTTATTACGCTGCGAAGCCATTTTACTGAATTAGGATTGTAATCATGGCAATATAATGGGGGTATCGAACACGGCAGCATGAGCCAGATCCCTCAGCTGGTACAAACCAGCACGGCTCCATTAACTTCACTGGAGCCAATTTATATCAGCTGAGGATCTGCCCTTTAGTTTTTACTACAGGAACACCAGACTACAAATGGGAGAAACCTATATTAAAAACAAATATCTTCAATCACAGCAGCAGGAATGCAGAAAAATATTGGCTGAGTCAACTTTTATAGCAATGTTTTCTTTCTCTCCTGAGTGCTCAATTTTGAACACTCACCTATAAAATTTTCCAAGCCTAGAGCAACTTTCCTCCTTCCTCTGGTAAAAACCCACCTCACCTGATGGAGACAACAGGGCTCTGGAGACGCTCTACTTCTTTGCCCACCTCAGGGAGCTGGCAGCATCCCTGCGTTGAGACAGCTCAAGCCTGCAGCCAGCCAACAGGACAGTTGGGAAAATGGAGATCAGGCCACAAACATCTGCTCTTCCTGGGACGCGTGACCCTTCCCACGAGGAGAGGGCTGCTCCACCAACCCCCTTTGGAAGGCCGCCGGGTCCCCCAAATGAAAGCACACTGAAGGGTTCAGGGCCCCTCAGCAGCCTTGCAGTAAGAGCCTTTTGTTCAAAGCCCAGAGCTGTTAATTAAAGACTGGTGATTAATGATTAAACTCCATGTGGTTCCTATCTCAGGCTTAAAAAGTCCTAGGGATGCTGACTTTGCTGAAGGCTTCAGTGCAAGGTTCTGGGATGTGAGTAGCTATTTATAGAGAAGTCCATCAGAAAGGAAGTGTTCCTTCCACATAATTAAGAAGAAAAAAACACCATTTCCAAAAAGTATAAAGGTCAAATATTCAGATTAGGTAAACAAGCTCTCTGCCTGTATAATCTGCAGTCAGAAACGAGAGACTATTTCTGCGTGTGCTTTCCCCAGCTGGGTGTGTTCAGCTTTTGGACTCAGGTTTCTATAGCAAATACTCTCTCTAAGGGAGTTCAGAATTCATTGTCCATAAAGCTCGCGGATCCTCACGCCGTACTGCGTTCATGAATAATGAACACAAAGGGCTTCCACGTGCGGGATCTGATGAACTGATCAGGGCAGTGTTTACTCAGTGCCAGGGGCTGCTTTTAAAGGGCTTTCCAGTCACATTTGCTGTGCAGTACACACTGAGGTATACACCTTACTGCTTCAGAAAAGCTGTCCCGCCTGGAGAAGCATTTTAAGAATAACACAGAAGGAGCCTTTGGTAGCACAAGGCTGGTTTAAACAGCTCCTCAGTCCCTGAAGCTGGTGCAAAGTACTTGTCTTTCATGAACGCTGTAAAATTCATGCTACTCTACAAGTTTCTTAGATATCCTGAAAAAGTTGAAACAAACAGAGGGCTGTCCAGCCGTATTGCAGAATTGGTCCACTCTGCAGCCAGCTGGATGCATCAGTCCTTCCTGAATTACAGTCTGAAAGCTTCAGTGTAGGATCTGGACCTCCCAGCTTCAAACTCTCATAATCAGACAATGCCAGAAAAGTAACGCATGGCTTCTGCCATCCACTGCGAGCAAAACACATTGAGGCAACCCACAGCCACGTTCAGACCTGGCCCGGCCACTCCGCACAAGGGAAGGCAGGCTCCAAACCGAGCCTGCCCGAGCCACACAGGGCTAGTAAAACCAAAATCAGCGGGATCTTTTTTTGAGATCTGCACTACTGTGTCTGAATGCTGTTTGAAGTTTTGAAAACTGCTTGAAGATTTAATTATTTTAAGACATTGGAAATATAAATACTTTGCTCACTTCCCCAGATTTGAACATTACTGACCAATTAGAGACCAGGCGCCTTTCCTGATTATAAACTCTCTCTCTGACCACATTCAATTAGAGAAAGTAGATTTATGCTCTGAATGTTAGGGGATAGCCTCTCTTCTTATAAAAATGTGTATACACATGTTTTGACAGCTCTTCATATGCTTCAGTCCAGCACCTGATTCACTGCAGCCCACAAAATCATAGAAACAACGGGTGGAAGGGCCCTCTGGAGGTCTCAGATCCTACCTCCTGCTCAGAGAGGGACTATTGCCAGCACTAGGCCAGGTCAGCCATGGCTGTGGTTCCACAAACACTCTTTGTCCCATGCTATAGACATACAAGCAGTTATTTCTTGATCAAAGGCAATCATGTTGCTCAAGTATGATTTGCCCTTCATAAACTCATGCTGATTTTTCTGATTGTCATCTTGTCCTTTCAAGCCCATGTTTGAAAATGGGTTGCAAGAAGACATTCTCTATCACCTGTAGACTGATGGACTGGGCTAACCATTGCCTGTGTCCTGCTCATTGCCTTTCTAGCAGACTGGAGTAACATCAGCCTTCTTACAGTCATCAAGGACCTGCCCCAGATGACCGTGATGTTTCATAGACAGCAGCCTCTCAATCACATTGGCTGACCTTTTCACCCCCTTCGGGTGAATTCCATCTGACCCCATAAATTCAACTACATCCAGCTTCTCTGAGAAGTCCCTAAATAGTTGTTCCTCCACTGCTGGCTGCCCCTTTCCTTCCCATGCTGATTTTGACAAGAACTTCACGTACCTTTTCTTTGGTTTCCCAACACTGCTGTAATACATACTCCTGCTGAAACACTGTATTTTCAAAATTTAAGTTAAAACAAATTAACATCCCCTTAGAGAAACGTTGCCAAGTCTGAGTCCCGCTGCCACTGTTTTACATTTTCAGGTCTCCCTGTGGAATGAAAATTTTTAATTGTGGTTTTTGGGGGGGTTCCCCCTCCCCATCCTTCAATCGTACTTGTGGGATGCTAGTTAGACATGTTTATTTTGAAGACCTCAGTAGGAGTTCTCGGAGCCTAATTATTCCCTATCAAAGTACAATAAATCCTATGTATCTTGCATAGGCTCAAGAGATCGTAGATTATTATTATCCCTTTTTGTCCTCAACAGTTAGCCAAAAAATTTTGGTACTTGCATGTTTTTTCTAGCGTAAAAGGGAAAATAACTGAAGGTGGAGCCAATGAGAAGTTCCTGTTTGTTTACAAAGGACATAAAAAGTGCCATTCTTCCCTCCATGGCATAAACTGTGAGAAAGGATTTTTCTATAAACTGCTCACGCCATCGCCTTTCTGACGAGCACTCAGCCCAAAAATCTCTCTTTAGGTTGTCTTGACGCTATTTTCACAATGTATTTTGCACTGCTGTCTCTCAGGTTTCACAGTGTTTCTACGAATGTGTTTTACAAAACGCTCCAGAGCTTTAGCATCTATTCCACATGTGCCTGTTTCATACGCAGACACGTTTGGGTTTTGGCTGGTGGCTGCTATCACTTAAGCTGTGCGGTTTCAAAAATGCCTTCTTACAACTATCCTAGTAAAGGAGTGGCACTTCTACTTAGCCCATAATGTTACACGACTGGAATTCATTATATGGTTTTCTCTGCTTTGTTTTAGCCTGTGAAAGAATGCATTTGCTACACAGTGCCCCAGGCAGTTCATCAGCAACAGGGCTCGAGCCCAGCATGACAGACATTACAGAATCATGGAATATTCAGAGATTATATTAAAGTTACAATCCACTATGTGGATATCCTTCTCCATCCCAGTGATAGTTCTCCTGGCTCCATGAGTGAAATATAAAGTGCTTCCTGCAAAAATATGAAGCCATTAGTGGGTAATTAATGCAAGCCTTGAATGCTAAAGTGGTACGAGTAATATGTCTTTTGAAGTTTGTCCACAAGAGGAGCGGGGCAAAATCTCACATATCAGTTTGACCTGACTCAAAGCTTTAACAAACAAAAGGTCTGAAATGATGTAAAATAAAGGTCTTTGCCTGGAGGAAATGGTCACCTGTGTTTAAAATCTCATAGTCACAAAACTAGGCAGAGAAGCATTCCCTTTCCCTTCTCAGTCTATCAGGGCATATCATAGAATGGTTTGTGTTGGTAGGGACCTTGAAGATCATCTAGTACCAGCCCCCCTGCCATGGGCAGACCCCAAGGTCCTTGCTGTATTATGGAAAACAGTAGAATGAAAATATAATTAAGATGCTTGTTTTCAAAGATAGGTTTTCCTTGAAGTACTCTTGCTCCCAACAGATAGCTCTCTACTGCCTGACAACAAGATGATCCATATCCCTCCGTTCTATGGACCCTGTAAAATCAGGACACCAGCCTTTGGTCTATGAAAGGGCAGTGAATTTCAGGAACTTGAGGAGAAAGGTGTGGCTCAAAACTTAAGTTTTACCTAAGCAGAGTGTATTTAAGTAAGGTGAAAAAGGGTCAAAAGAAAGGTAAGATCACATCTTGAAGAGCAAGTTTCTAATACTTAGAGCTAGAAGACTGTCTGCCATTAGTGGTGAGAAGATTCAGAGCTCTCTGTAGTCCACAAAGCCAGAGAAAGCAAGCATGGGTGACACCACAGCTTTCAAACTAAATGCAAAAAGGGATAAAACTTCCATAGACATAATCCCACGGTCCGTTATTCTGAAGTAATCCAGCAACTCTTTGGAAATCAGGAGTGGGTTTACTGGTTTAACTGAAAGAGGAGTTTCACCTGATGCTCTTAATAGTTGCAGCAGAACACAAACATCTGGGTCCAATTCCCCACTGATCCGAGCCCTTAGTTACCACATCTGCAAAATACCTATTTATTTCACAAGAAAGTTAGAAAGCCAGCATGAAATGCCTTTTTGTGCTGACAAACGCCATTACAATGAAGTATCACCTAGACTCAAGTCTAGCCAATTCCCTTTGTTTCCAATTTTCACACGCACCAAAGACTTATCCTCGCTTAAGCAAAACAAGTCAGTAATGTGACAATGGAAGATGAATGCATAAAGCATGAACACCAGAAGAAAAGAGTTAGAATGCGATTGCAAGTACAACGATAGGTCCGTTCCAGAGTGGGAATAATTAGCCCTTTAATTAAACTTATCTTACTGCTAGACAAGAGCAATGCTCAGCAACACCTGGCCTGGAACGTTCCCATCTCTGCAGGCAGCAGATGGAGCGCACAGACAACATCCACCTCCCTCCTACCAGGTCCACAGTTGCCTGTGCCAGTAATTAAGGTCTGGGATAATGTCTGAATTATTGTGAACATTGCCAGACATTTCCTTATCTGATTCGCCCTCAATAGGCAAAGCTGGACTTTTCTTTTTGCTGATTTTCCCCTCGTCCTTCCCCACCTTTCTGCCATCCTAATGTTACACTCCTCATCTCAGTCCTATCCAAGGAAATAAACTCATATTTTGCAGCAACTTGCATGCGAGTATTTCTCAGGGACTTCAGCAGGGCTTTGCTGAAACAAATTCATCCAGGTGACAGCCAGTACAGGCCTGAAAGCATTAGCCTCCGAGTTAACTGCTTCTTTGACCCCTTTTTGGTGCCCTGAAGGGGAATTAATTTAGATGTCAGGCCTTTGGGATCCTTTTCACATCCCTCCTGAAATCATTACAACATAATGACAGAACAGGGGCAGGTTAAAAGCCTAGCTGCTCCTCTAACCCTCCTCCAACTGCAGCCTGCTCGGGAAAACAAAATGTAGGAACCAGTCAAGTAGATTTAGCAATTCAAAATATAAAATTCAATTCAAAATATTCAGTATCGGATTATATTTTTTCCATTAATTAGGCTATTTGAACCTAGGTAAACTTCACATATCCCATTATTCCTTAGCAAGTAGCTCCACAGTATATGTATCATATGAAAGAGTAACTTATTTATATTAAATCTGTGACCTGACAAATTATTTTCACATTCCTTATTTTATCTTGTGAGAAACACAGTGATCAGCTGTTCCATACGTACTTTCTCCTCGCAGCTCAGGCTTTTACGCACCTCTAACACAGCAGGGTTTCCTTTTCCAAGCAGGAGAATCCAAAGTTAACATCTCTATACAGTGACTAATTGTATCATGCATTTAATCGCCTTTACTGCCCTTTGTTGAACCCTTGCTGTTCTAAACATGCAATTGAGATAGCAGAACAAACCCTTCACAGACTATATTCAGACTGGGCACACCACAGATACCTACAGTGAGTTGATAAGTGAGACAGTTCTATGGGAATGACTCCCAGATCTCTTTCCCAAGTAGTAGTATCTTGCTCAAAACCCATTACTGAGTTGGGCCCAAGTTAGGATTGATTTTCCACATTTCCTTTCCTTTGCATTTAGCAACATGAAATTTTATCCACTGCATCACCAGCTCAATATCAAGAGATTCCCTAAGTCTTTGTCCAGTGCAATGCAAGAGTTAATCTCAGTTCTTTCCATCTTAACCATTTCCCTGGGAGATGGCAGGACTAACCAATGACGAAACAGCTTTCATAAACCAAAACTCTCACCTTGCCAGAAACAGAAGGTCACATTTTAACTTAAAACCCTTCTTTAATGAATTAAGAGGTGTTGGCCTTATGTACGTTGTGCTGTAGAGCATACTGAATTGTGGCAACATATGAATTTTAACCTTAAATCCCTTGAATTCTAGGCCATGACTTAGCTTGAACCAGGCAAAACCAATCCACTTTTCTCCCTTTAAGACATGCAACTTGGAAAGGCTTCCTAGTTTGCTTGCAGCGAAAACCTGCATGAATTATCCATCCAGTGGTTTCCATCCAGGTAATGTTCTTTATCTGACCCATTTAGTCAAGAACACAACCAACAGCCAAATTAAAAAAAAAAAAAAGATAAATCTAATACTCATGATACAATAGTTTTGCTTATCCCGTGTGTCCACAACGTCCCTCACAGTGGGGCTTAGCGAAAGGAGACAAGTTTAAATAGCACGAGGAAAGCACTATCTGTGATTTCTATAATGCCATCAGCACACAGGGGACTCTTAAAATATTGAAAAGCCATTCTACTGTCCTTAAAATCTAGATTGTAAAGCCAATGAAAACAAGTAATCTATAAGGATAGAGAAGCTGGGAAAGAAAAGACTTACACTAAGGCATTAGAGTTGGTTGAATAATAATAAAACTAGACTCATTAATATGTTCACAAATAAGCATGCCAGATTTCTGGGGTGACATTAATCATGGCTTGCAATTATTCACTTGAAAAATCAGCATGAGAAAATGAAGCATGATGTTTCATCCATTTTAGTGCACATTCTTTGTGTGAAAATTCATACCAGAATTTAGTGATTATTCTTCTCTTGTTAGGAAAGGTTCTCTTATCCCATGGAGCAACACAGATTTGGAGTCCCTTAACACTAACCAAAAGAGAAAAACAATTTCAAGGTGAGCTGGTCCAATTCCCAGAAAAAAACAACTGACAAAAAAAAAACACTTTCCAAAAAAATAGTGCATTTTTATGAATTAGATTTTTTTTTTTACTAAACAGAAAAATGAGGCTGAGTTTGTAACTGATTCTTGACAAGGGGCATTTGACTTGGACTAATTTATACTTTTCAGTTGTGAGAGCATCGTTGAGCATAAGCAAGAGCATAATGGAAGTGATCTGTTAGTTAGTTATTTTTGTCTGTCCTTTTGTTATAATATCCTGCTGTGTTACACCCATGATTTAAAAGAGGAAAAAGGCAGTTAAGGTAAAAGTAGAGAAGGGATCTGTTGACATTATCATATTTATTTTTCTGCAGAGGTGGTAATTTATAGTATGTTGCATCTAGACAAAAATTCCAGATACAAGAGAGTGGAAGGAGATAATGAAGCAAGAAGTGAAGGTAGGTTACCCAGCTCTAAATTAGGCCCTAGTTTTTAGCAGAGCGCAAAAGCAGTAACACAGGAGGAATCTAGACCAGACCTAAGCAGAAGTAGCATCTAGATCTCAGTGGGTCTGTTCGGGTGAGCAAAGGAGAAATACAGCTTGAGTCTCTGCACAGAAATGCTAAAATATTTGGATTGGGGTTTTTTTGTTTTGTTTTAAATAAAGGATGAGGATGGCCAAAAAAAACCCCAGCCATGGACCAGAGGGGTGGATTTGGGTGGCATTGTCCTCTACTTTGCAGCTCAGCTCCTTTCCAGTTTGCGCAGAGCAAACTGATTTGTAGGCAGCCTCGAACATGGCTGATGCTCACAAACTGGGCAGCTGGAGGGATAACAGGCCTCATTTGCATATGCAAAGTGTTGAATCAGAGTTGATCCTTGCTAAAACCTGACTTGAGTTGTACATTAGATTCCATCAGAATTTTAAGTAGTCACCTTAACAGAATCCTTTTAAAGGTGTGTGTCCAGAAGAACATAAGCAGACTTAGTCAGACTCTGTCCCCCACTGTCTCTGGTGTGGAGATGGCTCTGGAACATCCCCCACTGTTGCAGGAGCCTGGAACTATTTGTAGCATCCCATCTCCTTTGCTGTAGTTGATTTTTATATTAAACTAAATTTACTGATTCATTACTGGGATAGAGACAGGTGCATTTTAGATAACATTTGTGCACAAGCAACTGCTAGTATTTGCACCCCAAAGCCTGTGAGCCCCAACACTTTCAGTTCTCCAACAACCTTGGCATCTGACATGCAGTGCAGTTGGGATCAGAAGTTATTTTTTAAAGGAGAAACTTATTTCTTAAAGAGATAGCCAAAGGCTACTTTATTCACAAATAGGGGGGAAAACCTCAAAATCTAAATCTTTCTTCCAAATATTTTTGACGGTTTGCTTCAACCATGACTCCTGGCAGTAGTGCATGACTTTCCTACTGACCAGTGTTTCTCAGGACACAAAGGGAGAGCTAGATCTGTACTCTACAAGTATTACATCCGAATGCAAGTTGTGGTTCTGGCAAGTCAAGAGTAAAAAGCTAAGGCAGATCACTAAACACTAAGGAGACCATGGAGTACAGGTGAGAAGATGGTTCTGCCTGACAATAGGACACAGCTCCTCCAAAAGGCTTTGCCAGAACACCATCATGTTACACAGCAGGACCCCTCAGTCTCCCAAAGAGATGTTGCATAAGAAGTAAAGGGAACATCTCAGTGCCTGAGCACAGCTGCTCAAAAAGCAGCAGAGGGCCACCAGCCAAAGAAAAGTTGCCCCCAGTTGTAGAGAAGTTACAACAGATCCATTCCCAGTTCAGACTTAGCTTCCAGTCCTACTCTCCTTGCAGTGATTGACAAGAAAAGCCATGCAAAAAAAACCCAACAGAAAAGGAGAATAAGCCCATATGGGACCAAACATAGAACTGGTGTGAGTATAAGCAGAACAGCTTCAGCAAAAGGTCACCTGGTGACACCAACATGGGGTTTGCCCCTCTCCCCGCAGGTGAAACAGGCATCGCTCCCTCTCCGTGCCATGTCTTGCTACCTGGGCTTCTGCCACAAGGGCTCTTTGGTTCGTGCAGCTTTCAGCAGGACCCAGCAGCCCAAAGAGACATTCTGCCCATAGCATCCACAATCTGGGCACAATTAGAAACACAAATTGACCATTACGTCCTTTATTAATCTACTCCAATTTTTATGCTGTGAAAACACCTAATTCCTCTGCTTTGGCTACTGGCCCCTAACATAACAAGTTACATGGGACTTGTCTCATCAAAATATCATCATGTCTAAATAGAGGATCTGTCTGAACCACAGTGAAAATGAGTAATGATCACAATTATGGGCCGTATAACAGTCCAATAAAATCTAATTAAAATGATCCACATCCCATCTGCCAACAGCACATAAGCAACACCAGCCATGGGGGGGTGGGCAGGGGAAGAGAGTAAATAACACTGTCTTAATTTTTAAAATATCAAATATTTCACAGGGGAAAAGCTATTTATATTTTATAACTAGTTCCAAACTGCGTTGCCAATGAACTTCTGTGATTTTTGGAGATTCCTCACCCTTAACTTAAGAGAAGTTTTGGGGGCTGCTCCCTAGGAGAAAATCCCAGGAATAAGTTCCCTCTAAGTAAATTTTTCAGAAGAGCCTGTGCAGTTTGAGTCCCTAAGACTATTTTCAAGCTGATTTAAGAACTGAGTATTAGGGCTACAAAGATGATTAGGGAACTGGACATCTCTCTTATGAAGAAAGGCTGAAGGATTTGGGTCTCTTCAGTCTGGAAAAAAGACAACTGAGGGGGGATCTTATCAATGCTTATAAATACTTAAAGGATGGGTGTCAGGAGGATGGGGCCAGGCTCTTTTCAGTGGTGCCCAGTGACAGGACAAGAGGTAACGGGCACAAACTTGAGCATAGGAAGTTCCACCTAAACATGAGGAGGAATTTCTTTACTCTGAGGGTGGCAGAGCCCTGGCACAGGCTGCCCAGAGAGGTGGTGGAGTCTCCATCTCTGGAGACGTTCAAAACCTGCCTGGATGCGTTCCTGTGCAACCTGCTGTAGGTGACCCTGCTGTGGCAGGGGGGTTGGACTAGATGATCTCCAGAGGTCCCTTCCAACCCTACGATTCTGTGATTCAGTGGTTCTGTATCCTGAGTTCCAGTGACTTTTAATGATGTAAGCACATTTGTACAAAAAAAAAAAAAAAGAGAGAGACTTTTGGGTCTTTGAGTCGCACTTTCCATACTTAGTGCATCTCCAAACTTGGTAACTTCCTTCTTGGGCTTTCTACAGCCACCAACAAATAACAGTTCAAGTTACTTTCTATCATCTATTCTGTGACCTGTTCTCATTTTTGAGGCAGTGAAACTAATAATTTTCTTTCTGATAACATTGAATATGAGGTTATCAAGAAATTGCCAAGAAGAAAAATAGTACCATCCTTCTACCTGAAAACAGAACACATCTGGAATAACATGATGTTCCCCTCATCTCATTGACCATTGAATGAAACCAAAAAAACCAAAGGACGAGATACAAAAGGTTAGGAAAAAAGGTGGTGAAGTCTAGTTTGAAGGAAAAGAAACACTTGGTGGTGGAAACTAGAATATATTTTCTCACCTGAAGGTGCTGTGAACTGCACTGCGAAGCCAGGCCTGGAGAGAAACTAAGATGAGAGCAAAGAGAGAGCAAGCTGAAGAGAAGCAGGGAGAGTGCACACATCGGTGTGCTTGAGATGGCTCTACAAATGTTAAAGATTACGCTCAAGGCAACAGTCTGAATAGCTTTCTGTACTGAAGAGAAGTAAAGTTAGAGACAACCTATCCTAAACTCCAGGCGGAAAAGCTCATACTAAGTTTCAGCACGTTTGTCTGGCTGTAGCCTGAGCTTTGTCACAAGGAACCGACCATGACTTCAGAGAGAGAGTTCAGCTTTGGATGCAACTTCTACCTGGAAGGCACCCAAGGAACAGCAGCAAATGTGTACTACTTCAACAGAGCCATTCACTGATGCAACAAGGCTCACTCTTTGAATACCTGGTGAAATTGCCTTTGTGTTCTGTAGCTGATAGCTTGGTGAAAGGATGAAAACTCCTCCATCATTTCTTCATAACATGGCTAGTCTTTATGGTTGGGTCTCCAGTGCTTTGGCCTTACAGGAGAAATGGTTCCTGATGGTTTGAACTACATCCTTACCCTGTTGCTGGTACCAGCTTTCATCCAAACATTGTCCACTTAAAATTAAACCAGTCTGAGCAGTCCTTTCTGCACTTACAAAAACACCTGCAAGGGGACAAATGTGATCCTCCCTCCCAGTCTAGAAGGTGTGGGACCATTTCTCATAGTTCACTGGGAACTCAGCCTTCATCCTATCTCTGGTGTTTTCATTTGGAAGATGTGCTCCTTCTTACTTGTAAAATCTTCCTAAACATATCTTGCTACTTTAGCCTGTTAGCACTCAATTCTTGAACTACATCCTTGAAAAGCTCCCTGACTCTGCGCCTCCCAGGCTATACCTCCCTTGAGGGGCACATATGCCTTTCCCCATCCTCTGTTCTTCCTTCACATCAACAAAAAGTGTTCCCTAGTTGCCAAGTCCAAAATACTGATTTTTTAATCAAAGTTAAGAATGTTACCTCTTGAAATTTTATCTAATGATCAATTTTTACGTACAAATTTGTGAACATTTCTATGCCAAGGTACCAAAGCCATCCAAAATTTTAAGTTTCCGCAACAGGAAGGGACCCACAATGAAAATGAATTTTCTTCTAGCAGAATACACTTGGGATGGTGTTTGTTTTTGCATTTTTTTGTGGTTAGTCTTCATCCTTCTGCAAAATGATTGTCATGGTTTGAGTCTCAGCTGCTCCAGTACTGCAGACTTTTAATACCTCCCTGTTTGTTTGTCATATGGCTACAGCCCATTTTCCTACCGTTGGGTCAAGCTAAAGCAGTGCATTTTTGATGTTAAAGGAAGCAGAAGACTTCACAACTTCTCTTTGTGGTTGCTCAAATCACTCTAACCTTTGACTGAGGAAGAAGTTCAGGAATGCAGAGACACAACAACAATCTCCAGCATAAGTGTTATGATAAAATGAAAGAGGGAAAATACATATTATACACATCACCTCTGGGAAACAGTAATCACAAAAGTTATTAAACATTCTGTCAAAGGCTCTGAAGACTCCTTTTCTCTCCTGCCCAGTTTTGTTAGCAATAAAGGCAGGTTGCTAATATTTGTCACTTTCAAATTCATAATTTACTACTCAAAAGGCAGCAAAGATACATTATATTTTCATAAAAGACTAGGAAGTTGTCCAATTTTCCCGAGCTGCAGGAGGACTGAAGCCCTGTGCTATGGCATAGGTCCTGTCATGCATTATGCATATGGTGAGTTTACAATTCAAAGCAACAGCTCTCACCTTTCTTGTTGGCCTGGCATTGTTGGATGATGCTGTAGGAGATGCAGCAGCTTTCGAGACTGACACACACCCTTTATGAAGGCAAAAGGACCAACGATAGTCTGGTTGAGGCACCCCAAATGCTATCACGGTATTTAGGGCAGGGATTTGGCCCTCTTGTCCCGGAGACGCTTCTAGTACAACAGTGGTCTAAAAAAGTATGTTGGAAATCACTGGGATCTGTGCTTTCACCGCTAATTCTGAGTGCGTAACCTGCAAAAGAAAGAGGTAGATTTTAGAATCCCACTTGGTATAAATATCCAGCAAGGACGTACAGGACTTTGACTTGCAAGGCCACAGCATCCTATCTTCAAAGCAAATTGTTCCATGAGTTATCATACCTTACAGATCAACATCGCATCTTTGGATTCCGTCCTTTTATAAGGCTATAATTAGATTTTGGTAAATATATTCCTTTTAAATTGCTCTTGTGGATTCTCTGGAGTCTAATAAGGCATTGCACTCATTAATACAGTTGTTTTCTGTAGCTAGAATCCTTTAACACTGGCCACCCTATTTTAATGAAACCTGTAGAAACTTAATCTCTTTCAATCAACACACAGTACATGCTTAAAACAAGCTAAAAAGGACTGCCAGTTTGCCTGCCTGTAATCAAGCTCAGTCTTTTCCAGTTCTCAAAATGAAATCTTGCCTCTGCACATTCTCTGAAGCCAGCTTTCCCTGACACATTAGAGCAGAGAACAGCATTTCATTTTTTCCAAGTTTAATATAGACATAGAGCACAGTTTCTTACTATACAGTTAACTCCTATTGGCTTGAGAAAGGTTTACTTAAATTCTTCTTGGGAAATTAGAGCCCATAGACACAGAGCTTGCATATCCATACACATGCCAAGAGACACGCCAAGCCTCTTCGCATCCAGCAAAAGAACTCCCATTTGAAAATTAAAGACAGGTTCCAAAAGCTCTCTCTTCCCGAAGCATAAATTTTGCTACGTAGTTAATTTTGGAAGATTTGAAATTTTACTCTCTATATCCTCCTTTTTCTAATACATTGAAAACATCCATTGACAAAATTTTTTTATGCTACTTTTCACTTTAAATTGAGTCTTATTCCCTCTTCTCTTCCCTCCCCTAAAATCTTCAGATTAGCTCCAAAACTATACTTCATACACTGGAGAAACATAAAATAATTCCAATTCTTCAGTCTGCTCAATATAAATATTTCATTATGACCAAATTCACTGTAAATGAGTCCAACTATAGAGCATAACAAGCAAACAGCGTACGTACAGAGGGGGCCACATGCCATGTGCGCCTAAAGGGAGGGAAAGAGGAAGGGACTATATTTTCAAAACAAGAACCTGCATTTCCAAAGGAGGATGAAGGTCCCCACGTTGCCGTATAAAGAGGGCAGTGCGTTATGTATCCCTCTACGGATGAAATTCTGGGGGAGCTACTAATGCCTGAAAAAGACTGGGAAGTCTGAGCAGGCAAGGGAGAAGGGAGGTTTATTAAATCAAATGAGATTCAATACTAACGTAACTCACTGCTATAGATCCTGAATCCAATATCCTACATGAGACGGATAATGATATAGTCAGTGGGAGGTCCTTCCAAAGGGAGGAAAAAATACAGCTATATTTTTATTTTATTCTTTTTTTTTTATCCCTTTCTATCTCGAACCTTTGCAGAAGGGAGGGGAAGTTTGTCTCGTTTCTACTTTTTCCCTGCTTAGAAAAAAGAAAAACCAATTTCATCACATATACATACAAGACACCAAAGCCAGAAATTCACAAGAAAGTGGCATTCAATCAGGAATTTGAGAATTAGGCTGGGAAGAGTAGGAGATGAAGTGTTCTGGGTTGTGGTGGCTTCTGAATTAATTTGCTGAAACTCAGTATTCAAGCAAAAAGGGCCAACTTCCCAGCTTCTGAAAATGAAACCAAAATAACTGAAGCCAAATTAATTCCACTGATTTACCCCAAAATCCCCTGGCTTATTTCTGGCCCATTCACAACCAGCGTTACTGAATACATCCACTCCGAGCACGTACCTTTAAGCAGGAACAACAAATTCCCATTTTGTAAGAACCCTGCTAGCAGAGCGCTGATGTTCTTCAGTTCCGAAAAAGCAGTGATTAGGTGACGTAGGAGATTTTTAACAGACGTTAAAAGAGGGTCTCTCCTATGCAGTCCCACAGGTAGAGTTCCCATCCTTGCTCATTTTACATAAAGCAAAGGAAAGGTCTGGTTGCAGGGCTCTGATCGTCAGTGTGAGCTCAGCAAGAGAAAGACCCAGCCACCTGGTAGAGCGGATCCGGTGGTACAGTAGATACGAACATACGGTATAAATTACATCGCTATTTCCTTGATTTACCCAAGCATGCTAACATTATGAACCGATACAAGAACAAAGCAGAAACATTTAAGTCCCGAAGCTACTGATCCCAGACGCACTATGCAAAAAGACTGTAACAGATACACAGTGACTCACAGAAGCCAGCAGAAATCTTCTGAACACCAAAAGACCAGTAAACAAGTGTATCTAGCAGGTTATCAGATAAACCAACAAAAGGCAAGGCTTACATGCAAGTTATTCTGTGAGGATTTGAATGCAGGATGGGGCATGTTTAACTGTGAAAAAAACAAATGACCCTTTCAGAGATGTTTTACGGAAGTATTACAGAAGTTTTCCAGGTGAACACAGTGAGATTTTTGTAAACTATACTGAATGTTTTTCCCTACCCTGCAAACAAGAGGTGAATAGTCTGGAAGTACTTTCAGGGTTAGATTTTAGCTTTAGACTTCAGACGGATACAGCTCTCTGGCCAGCATAAGCAAGAAGAGCTCTTAAATCTTCTCAAAGAGAAAAAAAAAACCCAAGCTGAAAGCGCCAGGTTACTTTTGCTGACTTTTACAGAGAAGCTGAGGCTTCTCAATGTGCCCCTCTTCATTTTGTCCCCAGCCCCTCAGAGATCCTGACTCCGCAGTTGGCTTTGGAGCCCCCCCAGCCCCCAAATTGTGGTTTAAAATTACTGACGAACTTGCAGAATTTCAGAGACAGCCAGAGGAGGAGTGAACAGGCTGGCTCTGCAACCCGGGACCGCAGCTGGGGTGATCGTGTCGCTCCCTCTTGTGAGCTGACCAAAATGATCATTTCGCTTATTTACTGAGTTATTTCTCTATATGGCCGTCACTGCAAATTAACTAAAGCGATGATTGAACAAGTAATTTGCAGGGGGTGTGAATATATAAGTATATATTAGGTGCTAAGTCTTACAAAACAATAGAGAAATTACTCATTTTTAAATACCCTATAAGATAAACTACATAACTGTAAAGTAGACTGTCCGTATTATATGACCTGTAGCCAGATGTGATCTGAGACCCCTCGTATTGCATTATCATGGGCTTGTTTTTAATACAACGTACTCAACATTTCTACTAATGTTGCCTGTTTATGTTTTGTGTTCCCAAAAGGCTCCATTAGGATTGATATTGCAGTAGGTGATATCAGCACAAACAAGGCTGTCCAATGTCACATCAATGCTAACAGGACTTTTAATGCTGGCTGCTGTTTTACGGGAATTTTCAGACACTATTGTGTATAGAGTATAAATATTTATATATGACGCGTGTTTGTGAATACACGTACGTACACAGGACCAGGCAGACCCAGTTAATCAGCCAGTCTGAAAACTTCATTGGTTTCAGATGAAAAAGAAAATGATATTAACATATCAATAGCATATCCATGCTGAGAGAGTGATTACCCTTTACATCTTCGGGATATCCAAGCACACAGACAGGCCCAGCTACATTAACACCCTATCTGAAATATTCCGCCTCCGTATCTCTCATTTCTCCCCTACTCTTTCTTCACATTTTCTTCTCTCTTATCTGCCTTTCCTCTTTACCCTTTTCCCTCCGTCTCATTTCTTTTTCCATTTCCCTTGTTCGTCCATCTTTCTCCGCTCCCTTTTGTCATTCATCCCTCCCTTGTCCTTTTTTTTTCCCCCCCTCTTCCCCCTTTTTTCCCCCCTCCCTCTTCCCCTCCTGTTCTCCTTCTCCCACCCCTGTTCCTCGCTGCCTATTTTGCTTGAAGTTTCCACCTTGTGGGTGCCGTACTGCTGACTTCACATTTGCTGCGGCGTGAACTTCACATCTGTGAATGGATGACAGGAAAGATTAATAACCCCGCGTTCCCCTTCTCCTTGACTGTGGGCCTATCTAATGAATAAATATATAAATAAATAGCAGAGCTTAAAATCACCTAAATAGAGACCCAGAGCCTGGGAGAAAACAATATTTTGCTGAATCTAGTCTTTAAAAAAAAAACCCAAAAACAACAAACCAGCAACAAAAAAAACCCTGCAACCTCTAATGATCCTCTAGTTTACATACTCGGCAATTTTTTTCCTAAATACTATATGGGAAAAAAAGACAAGTTAGAGGCAAAGGAACGAGCCCTTTCTCCTGAACCAATTAAGGGAAGAGTGATTTAAAAGCGATAATACAAAAGATATGGGAAATGTGTGGGAAAGAAATTGAGCTGCCCTACAAAAAGCAGAGCTGTCAGACGGCGGTATCAGCACAAGACCCCAGTCAGTAACATCCTCATGCGGCCCGTAGAAAGGACACTGCAGAGCCGTAACGCTAAAGCAAGGAAGGTATTTCGGGCTAATTCCGGCTTTTCCATGCAAGGGAACATCTCTGCCTTTGGCTCCAGACCTCACACCATCCACAGCAATTTATCCAAATAGGATCAACAACTTTTTGGCCAATTCCTCATTTGCAAGTTGATCATTTGATTTAATTAAGTCTTAAGTGAAAACAGAGACAAATAGCACAAGGAGCTCCACGTACGATGCATCTTCAGCGTCTTTGGAGAAGGAGGAGGGGAGCTTTGCGTGTAACTCATTCTCCCTTCCATCCTTCACCTCTCTCTCAGTCTAAAGGAGATCTTAACAAGATCTGTCAGTATTGAGGGAAGAGGAGACCTGTCAGTGGACAGCTATAGGAGGAGACATCCCACCTAGTGAACACAGCAGTGTGCCTAGCCTGCGCCTGTAGGCCAAATCTGATGGAGGTCAGAACGGCGACAAGTCTTGGGGTCTCAAGGCAATACCCTCGGGAAATCACATGTAAAACACCGTTACAAACACTGCAGTTTGATCCAAAGACATTCAGCAAAAATTGATGCAAAAAACCAAAAACATCCAGGGGAAGAAGTAATTAAATCAGGAACTCAGCTCCACTTTCTGCTGTTGGGCAAAGTTGTCACCACCTTTGCCAAGTCCTTTGCGCAAGCACAAACAGAGGAGTAACGCCCGCTCCCTCCCATGCTTTATTGCATTCTCACTAAATGCTAAACAATCTGTCCAAGAAAAGACGCCCCACATCTTTCATCACCTGCTGCCCCCAGCCCCGATGCAGGCCAGGGCAACGAGCATCTCCTGACTGCAGTTTTTTGCAGGGTAATCTTTTTCAGAGCTGTAGGGGAAGGAGACCAGAGATAGGAATCACCAAGTTTATATGTCAAGAAACAAAAAGCCGCAGTACAAAATTCCTAACACAGCTCATTTAACCTCTGCTACTTTTCCAGTCCCGGCCACCTTGGCTGCATTAGAGGAAGAATATCTCCTTCTGCGTTTTCACCCAGCTGGGACAGAGATCTCCAGATCGCCCAGTTAAGGCTGCCCTGTGCTGACACCCCTGCAAGTGACGGGGGCTCAGTGTGGAGCTGTGTGGACCCCAAGACAAGATGACTCCTGCAGCAGGGACAGCTGAAACGCGCCATTGCTGATGTCCACTTGTCCCCAAACAACTGCTTGCTCTGCCAGATCCACAAACCAGGCATTCTGCATTCGCAGAGCGTTTCTTCCTGACCCAGAGAGCGAGAAATCTGTCCCTTGTAAAGCTGGACTAAGATTACCCTTTGTCTGCGTCCACATCCTCTGTCACCGCCACCTCACCTGCTCTTTGCTGAGCCCCAGCCTTTGCTGAGCCCAGCTTTACGAGGCAGCAGCGCTCCATCGCCGCAGTGTTTCCTTCTCTGCTCTCATTTTAACTTTCAGCGATGTTTCTCGCTGTTCTGCCCTGAGCAAGGGAGATATAGAAAGCAGCAGGATGAACCCACTCCTCTGCTGCCCTTCAAAACCTTAAATTCCCCTTGTCCCTTCACCACGGAGGAGACTTCTAACCTGCAGGAGCCAAATTAAGCATCTCCTAAAGCAGAGAAATCCCCAGCTTCTCCTGTCTTTCTTCAAAACACCTTAAACTAAAGGTGGTAGCAAGGTCCTGGCCTCACCAGCCTTGGTTGGGGATGCCTGCGTAGCAAAACCTGCCTCTCTTCCTAAGGTCATCCATGCATCTAACTGGCTTATTGCAATAGAGAAAAAACTTTTAAACCTGCTTAAATAATATCTTCTTGAAAAAAAAATAAAAATCAGCAGCGTAACAAATATAAGCTACTCTAAGTTGGTTTATTAGGTTAAGTAGGTCTGCAGCTGCACGGAACATCTGGCCTTTAATAAACGAAACAAAAACGGACACAAAGCACGTCCCTGCTACCTCTTGCACTCGCGGGTGATTTTACTCATGCGAATTCACCAGATAAGGCCCATAAAACCATGTGGGAAAACCCTTAGAAAAAAAGATAGATATCCTGTCATCCTTTCATAAATATGCATGCCACACACACACACTTTTTTAAAATAGTAGTTTTTAAGTCACTGCTATTAATGAAGAACAATACTAGACTCAATCCTGCAGTTTCTATTTAGCAAAACAGCTCCCATAATGTACTGCAGGATCAGGCCCAGTGCAGCCAATTTTACAATTCTTTTCTTGCATTCCAATTTGAAAATAAAGCCATTTTTCTCCCTGGAAATTTTGCAATATCCATGAATAATAAACTGCTCTAAAATGATAGTGACCTTCAGGTTTTAAATTTGAAAAGAATTCTAGATGGAAGAAATAAATGCAGTGTAAATAACCACTGGGTAATTAAATTTATTTTTAAATAGCATCCAAGTTCAGAAGAAAGAGAATAACAAAGAATATCTCATGTAGACATGCATAAAGGCTGTGGCTGTATAATTAGTTATCTAGCAGTAACCAAAGTCTTTTTTATGGATTGATTATTTTTGAGATTGCATCTTGCAAATCTGAACCAGAAATGCTTTTTGTGCCGCGTTCAAACATGAAGATGCCTTTGGTAACACTACAGGCTGAGGATCCCGAATAGATATTTAATTTAGATTGAACAGGACACTTATGCCATGGTAAATAAATCAGTTTATTAATGAAAGTCTTTTCATTGATGTTTCATGGCTATCATATCTATGGAAATGCTGTTAATCCAAAATAAATGTGTTTAATAATCAATTGGTATTTGTTTATAATGCAATAATTGTCTTATTAAATCAGAATTAAATGCCTGTTAGGAAATGTTAACTTAAAGCTCTACTAAGACTTCTGAATAAGGGTATAATTAATAATTCTCTAACTTCTTGAAAAGGAGTAACAAATTAATTGTCAAAATATTGTAATGTATGTTGTGAAACCCCGTAAATGAGAACTTTGAATTGTTAAGTACAAAGAAGAGATAACTGTTCCTAAGAGCAGATTAAAAATCCTACATTATAATTATTACATTTAGTAGGATTTCTTTTACTGGGTTTTAATAATTCTAAAGTCTTTTCTTTTTAATCAAATTGTTTGATGACTGGGAGAAGAAAAAGAGAGGAGGGATATCTTAATTTCCTTATTTCCTTACAGCTACTTGCAAAATAGCTGTTCTCGGTTTCTCAGATTTTCCTTTCCAAAAGCAATTCTGTACTATTGAAAATTCCAAAGTTCTTTTTCCTTTTTGATTCCTTTTAAACGCATGTTTTCTTTTAAAAGATGGGGGGGGGGGGGGGGAAGAAAAAGATTACAGTTATTACAGTTAACTCGGCTTTAATTGCAAACATATCCCTTCCCATCAGCACGGCACTTGATCAAAATGCCAGAAATAAATATATTAAGACATCCATCAGTTTCCTGTCCCCGCTGTCTTTTTTTTTTTTTTTTTTTTTTTTCCCAAAAAGAAGTTGCGAAGCATCTGTTATTCCCATCCTAAGGGCTGGGCTGAGTCGCGTCGGGGTTTCTGCTGCTTTTCAAGGACGGAAGAGTTATTTGTTTTGGTGGTGTCAGCCTTGCACCCACCGGGAACCGTCAGCAGCAGATGCAGGAGAACCACCAGCAGCTGGGGAACATCACGCCGGGGAACGAGCTCCTGAGGCACCACAGGGATGAGGAGAGAGAGAAAGAAGCTCTAATCCTATGGGTAAAAGTGGAATCATAGATGCTTGTAAGTCAGAAGTACACTCACGGTCTTAAAGTGAAGCTGTTTAAGAGAGGGAGCTGGGTACCACTGAAGATGCTCTGGGCAGTTCCGGAGCTGCCCCTGCTTCACTCCGCGCATCTCGCCGCATCACTGTTTTTTATAAATAGGCTGCAGCGAGGAGGGTGTAAGAGCAGTTCAGTTCTACTTAAGGAGTAGTGATTTTTTTACACAGGAACTGAAAAGGTTTGAAGAAAGTGACACCTCGTTTTTCTTTCGTCACCATTCAGGAAGCTATCGCCTTGTCCACTTCTGACAATTATCTCTATTAACGACCCAAAGCACAGACAGACCTTCGAATTGTTCTTTTCCTAACGTTTTAAAAAAGAAAAGAAAAAAAAAAGAAAAAGGAATTTTCTGTGTTCCCAAGCCCTTTCAGACAGCTGTTTGGCTTATAAAAAGAAATAATGCCCCAAACTAAGTGCCCAGTAAAAAAAATAAATCCACGATTTCCTTGAGTTAGCAAATCGAAGCGAAACAAGCAGTGCTCTCCCTCTTTCTCTTTTGCTATTTGTGACGACTTTTAGCAGAGGAGTCTCCTGGCACGAATATTCATAGGAATCACCAGTTTGGGGAATCTGGATTGAGAACACAAAAATCCACGTTGCCTCTGTCTTGTCAGGGCAGAAGAGCGCCATGGGGTGATGCATCCCTCAGTCAGACCGGAGGAACGGGTCAAAAATTCGCAGAAAAAGGATTAGTCACGAAGTACCCAGCACGTAATGAATAGAGAGGAACACATACAAAAACCAGACTGCTTGGACGGTTTGCAAGTAGAAAGGGAATAAATTCTCTTAATGAATTATTCAGAAGGTGGCCAGCTCTACCTTGGGCCAAATTTATCTTCCACACGAGCAAATGCAACTCCCCATAAAGTTCACGGCGCTTTTTAACAGGAAGTTTACTACGGTGCTCATCGGCCGCTCTCAGTGTTACACCGGAGACTAATTTCTCTGGAATCCCCTGTCAAGTGGTTCAAATTTCTAATAAAAATGTAACCTTCCATAAAGGAGGAAAGTACATTTTCGGTGACTGATACTGCACACACCAGCCCAGAAATGTTTCATAAACCTTTTAGAAAATGGTTTCTTGTGTCAGTTAAGTAATTAACAATATTCCGGGAGACCGTCGGCTACCAGAATCTCATTGTCCTCTCTGCGTGTGAGCTGGAGTGTATAAATATATATAAAAAAAAATTAATTTCTTGTCACTTGAAGCTGCGTGTGTGCACAGCTATTACAACCAAACTCCGGCGAGTCAAAAGAATCACCCCATCTATGCGATACAACCATAATTAAACACTCAAGCCCTGTCATAACAGCAGTCAGAGCTGAAAAGATCTGACATCCTTAGCACCAGTTCACTTGGAGAAGAAGCACGTTGCAGAAGAGAGCTCACCCCCTTTGAAGAGAAAAAGAAAAAGAAAGCAGGATGGGGAGAAAAAGGAGAGAAAGAAAGAAGGAAGAAAAGCTATTATTTTGCACAGCATAATATGGAATTCTTTCATTTCTTTATAATTTCTACATAATTTAGTGTCTAAAGTGCTTTTATTTTAATTGAAGAATCCACTTCTTCTAATTCACTGCACTGGTTTAAATTTTCCCAGCTGAGTGTTCATTGATTACAAGGAAAGAGGAGCACTTCAAAACATGGTTTATTCCCTTACACACGCAGGAAGGCCAGCGCTTAATATTTGCATGTAGAGCTGGGGAGGTTTGAGGGCTTCCTCAACATAGTCAGGGTGTCATTTAGAAGAATGACATGGTCTAACACCGCCTCTGAGACGCCAGCCTCCCAGAAGATTGGAAAACGTTCCCCTGATACAATCGTAAAAATAAAAATAAAAGTTCCAAGCTTAAAAAAAGAAAAGTAAATACCTTCAACTAGCGGCGATAAATTACATTTTACAATTATAACATCTATAACATTTACCATTTTTAAATGAATGTAAAAATTAAACTGAGTGAAAAATTAATAAAAAACATAATTTCAAGGTCTCCAAACGGCTTTTTACCGTGAATCCAGTGGGCTCCAGTGGAAAGCCCCAGAGCTCCATCTTGTGGATTTTCTGTTCTGAGGAAGGGAAGAGAATTAAAAATAAAAGTAATTTTGTTATTAAATCACCCTAAAATGCAATTTCTTTTGCTGGCATCACACGTAGAAGCAAGGCAGAGAATAAAAACAGCCAACAAACTATTTTTTGCTCTATTTTGCTGTGCAATGTCATCTCCTTTTCTGCTTAAGGAAAAAATTCTCTGCTTTTTCCTAACCCACAGCCCATTGCAAAACCATTGCCAACAGTAGGACCTAAATTAAATAAACCTGTGGTCTGGAAGAGAAAGTTGCTGGGCTGGAGAAGGGCACAGCCCAGAGCAGAGGGGCCACACAGCTCCCAATTGAAACCAGTTTGCAGTTGTTCGGTGCCATTCAGTTCTCTCCCCACAAGCGTCTTCCTTCATCCCGAAAGAAAAGGGCCATTTGGGCCAGACCTCCTGCATCCCAGGCCCTGCAGTTATTTTCTACTGTTGTTTTTCACCATTTTACGACCTTTGCAGTGGGATGCTGGAGAGTTTCTGAACCGGCCGTTCTCGCCGGCTCCGCTCGCTCCTCTGCCTGATCTGCTGCCCACGAGGAGCTCAAGGGTGAATTTGTAGGTGCTACGGGAAAAGAGAGGGATGACAAAAGATAAGTAGAAATTAAAAAGGCACAACTCGCTTATTGGATGGAGAAAAGCTTCTCTCTGTCATAAAATGGGGCTGGTTCAATATTGCGACGTGCAGATTTTGCTGCATTTGGAGATGCAAGATTCTGCTTAGACTTTACTCAGACACAGGTAAAGCAGACCAGTCTGCTCCTGTAGACTTTTGTAACATGTTTATTATTATTTCTGTTAATCCTGAATCAGTAACAGATAAATCCCAACTTAATTGTTGTTTCCCCCACTCTGAAACGGGATCCTGCTCAGGAGGCTATTGATCCGTTTCCCACAGGAAACCATGCTCAAAATTCAGATTTCCACTCTGTGTTCTGTCCAATCAAGGGGCATCCCTGAAGACGTATTTTTGGGAGGCTCATAAATCTTTGAGCCTCATTAATCTAAAATCAAGCCGGGGGGGGGGGGTGGGGGGGGGGGGGGGGGGTGGGGAAGAGGAGTGAGTTCTTGTAGGAACATCTCCATTACATGACAAAATGGGCAGCACCAGACCTATAACACACTGTGCATCTTATCAACATAGCCATTTTGCTTGGAGAAGCAAATGGCTCTATGAATTTGCAACGAGGCAAAGTGTGTTGCCTCCAGGTGACCCGTTTGAAACTGGCCCAGTTGCCACCCAGGCTCGCTGTCATCGGGCAAGCCACGCAAAGCCAGCCCTCCTCCGTGGCTAATTCCCACTCTGGGACTGCAGCAGGCCTGGATGGAGCCCAGGTCATTTGAATCGAGCTAAACGGGGGCCTGACTGCAGAGAAACTAAGGAAGGAAGCGTAGTAATGAACCACAAGGAATCACTCAGCAGTGAAACCTCTCCCCTAACTACTAACTCTACTTTGTTACTTGCACTAGTTTTGCTGAAACCAAGAATGAGACCCCGAGAGTCAGACAGATCTTATACGTGGGTCTACTGAGTAAGATTAAGGTGCTGGAGAGAAAGGAACCATGCCAAAGGTCTGGTGGTGAGCAGCACTTACAGATGAGAAGAGGTTGGCAGTTCATTCCCTCCTCACCTCCATCTCCGACGCCATCCCGCGGACGGCTGAGTAGAAGCAGGAACGTCTCTGCTGTCCTTGGGAGGGCTGGAGGTCCACAGCTGTGGCTCACCCACAGCTAAAAATAATCGGCGTCTTCCTAGATGTGACAGGAATCTTAGGAAACACATTGTCAAGTTCAGGGAAAGGCTAATAGCCATTTCCCCAAATCCATTTTTCTTCTGGCCCTAGGTCGCGCAACCTTTACTCATCCTGGGACAGAACTTTGCTCCTTCAGGACTTCCACTGGGACTAATGTCACTCTCCTGGATTAAAAAGAAAATAACGTATGAAAAGGAGCAGGGAGGAGCAGAAGGATGGGGTGCAGCTCCAGAGGTGTTAGAAGACCTCTGCAGAGCAGCCAAGGCCACATCGCCAGCGACTTGAAGCCCACAATTAAGGATAATAAAAGTAAAGCCAAGAAAAGGGGAAGTGTAGTATAGATCTAAGGGAAAAAGATAGGATAACTAAACCATGTATATATTCACCTCTCTTTTTTCCTAGACTCATTTATACAACGGGCTGTATTTATATTTCAAAATACTTCCCATCAAAAAAAAAAAAACCTAGAGAGAATACAGGAGTTGACTGACATCTTATTTCTCTGTGTTTGCATTTTTTTGCCATGCAGGGCATAATCTGGTTCTTAGGGAGTTAATGCACCTGCCATTCCAGTGCTGACAAGCAGTTTTTCAGAGGAACATGGAATTTTATTTATTTATTTATTTATTTATCTAAGGAGCCCTGAAAATTGTACTCGGGAGACTTCTTGAGTACTGCCAATAACTAGCAGGTACCAACACATGTACATTTTTGACTGCACTATGATTGATGGTGCTTATTTGTGGCTTGCTGCCTAACCCTCTCCTTTTCCTTTGCTTTGTGTCTGTCTCTCTTGCTATAGCTTTTTGTGTGTGTGTGGTCGTTGTTTTTTTTTTAAATAATAAAGACACTTTAGCCATTTGGGTTGGGGGGGGGCGGGGAGGAGTGATTTATCTGGTGCCTCCGTTGTCTTTGAGCTGCTCTATTCCATGGGGAGTTTCAGAGCAGTGAGCAGTCAGTGGAGAGAAATTGAGACCTACGGGCAGGTAGGACTTTGGGCTGATGAACCAGAGCTATGGACACAAATGGGCAAAGCCCTGCAGGGAAAACAGCTCGGGGGAACCCACCTTCTGGGTCTGGTCCTTCTTCCAGAGCCCGTGCTGAACTTCTTCCCTCTCCAAAGTCGAGAGACCCAGCCGATTCCCACAGGCAAAAAGGTCAATCCTCATTTCTCTACCCCTCCTTACCTATCTTTGCCTCCTTGAAGCAGGGAGTCTGAGGATGAGGAGCCCATATAGGAGACACAAGGCTCTAGAAAACAGCAGAAGCCTGTAAAGTCCACTTACATTCACTTGCCTGTCCACCTTTTCCAAGCCTCCATCCAACGACTGAGCTGATCTTAATGGGCTTACAGTGAACCCAGACAAACCTCTGAGCTGAATAGTATTTCTCCTTCAATTCCACAGATGACTAATTGCTTTTATCACTTTTTCTCAGCCCCTCTACACCTGCACAGCACATTGGGGAGAGGCAGAGGAGTGTTTTCCATTTCCCTCGCACACAGGTTAACCTGCTACTTTTCTTTCAAAGGAAGAAGATTGATCTGATGAAAGCTGAAGCATGAAATGCCTGGCAACAAGACAGAAATAACAATAGGTCTACCAGGAGATCATTCTGTCTTTGCATAGATGAATCCAGCCAGAAGTCGCTGCTTTGCTCCGTGCGGCCATATGGGAGCTATTCACGCCGGCGCGGTCGAAGCGGGGCACGTGGCGCAGCCTCTGCACCAAGTGAGACGAGCCACGAACGAAGACCCAAAGCCTCCAACCTGGAGAAGTTCAAAGCTCTTAACACCTCATCCCCAAGGCGAGCCTGCAAGGAAATCAAAAGCCAAATGAATTTCAGCCAGATCCAGGGGCGCGTATTTCTGGCGCTTTTTACAAAGACATCGCCGTGTGAACGTGCACATGCGCCACACATGTACTACACATTGTGCCGCCAATGCTCACCGCCGCCTCTCTTAAACACAGGTCAAACCAGCTGTGCTTGATCCTATGCTGATGTTTGCAGCTGGTTTTGTTTTACCCCGAGCAGCGAGTGCCAACAGGGTGGTGTAGGGCTCCCTGAGCTGGGGGATGCACAAGCGTGTGTCAGTTGAGAGGGCAGCTCATTGCTGGCCAGGGCGTCCGCAGCACGGTAAGGAAAGGCAAATACCTCCTTATCTAGGTTACAGCTAAATTCAGCCTTGAATAACTGCCCTCTCCCTGCGGCTGAAGTAGCACTGCAGGCCAGGTCCGGAGGGAGAAGGTGAAGGAGAGGCAATTTCCCACATCATTGGCTTTAAAGGGGCACTGTGATTTCAGGAGCGAAGTGCAGCTACATGCAGAGAAAAGGGAAAACAGAACCACGTGTCTCCCAGCAATGAGCTGAGCACTGTTCCCTGAGCAGAGGAAGACTGCAGCGGACATGGCAGACCACTGGTGTGGATATATGAGTATTTAAGCCCAGAAAAGACAAGATGTTCTTCCCACACCTTTGTAAGGCAGGGGTGACTCCAGGGCTAGCACAGTGCCTCTAATGCAGGCTCGTGAACAACCAAAACATCAAGTTACATATAACAAAACCCTAACCAGAAGCGTATATAAACCCAGCACCCCCCCTCAGCCTTGTGCTCCAGACACCAGCTTCTCAGAAGAAACCAGCATCACCACCACCCAGAGTCCCCGGAGCTGCTTTTCTCCAGCACAGCAGCGCTGCAGCTTCAACCGATGAGCAATCACGCAAAAACTCCGGCCATCCACCCAGATAAAGCTGTTAAATTTCCTCGGGGTAAAGTTATTACCCTCCGCCTACATCAGTGCTAGGCATTTACCGCGCTGCTGAGAGCCGCGTTCCTACAAGCTCCCGCTTCCACAGCACGCTGGCGCTGCTCAGGAGGGCGCTGGGCTCCTGCTTCCCCCGCAGGTGCCTGACCGTCCCAAACCCACCCAGAAATCGGGTATCCCTCGGGGAAGGCAGGACGTCGCCCCGGCCCCGGCCCGAGCGCGGGGGGAGGCTGAGCGCCGCCCGGGCTCACCGCGGGAGCGGCCGCAGAGCGGTCAGACAGTACCGCCCGCAGGGAGGAGGAGAGGCTGCAAGAGGTGCCTGGTGGCCAGGAACGCGGTGACTCCAGCCGGAGCGGGCTCGGGTGGGCTCCGGCTCTCACCCAGCTGCCTTTGCTCACTTGAATACAATGTAATGAGAAGGACATTAAAAAAAAATAAAATAAAAAAAAAAAAATGCAAGGACAAAGTAGTCTGTACAGCTTGCAAAACCACCCCGAGGGCAGGAAGGCCAGAGGTGCCGGCAGAGCAGCTCGCGCTGCAAACCTCCCCCCAGGGCCAGGCAGGTGCCCAGCAGGCTCTGGGAGACACGGGGGAGAGCCACGCTGGGCAGGGATCACGAATCACAGAATCACAGAATCTTCGTGGTTGGAAGGGACCTTTGAGATCATCGAGTCCAACCATCAACAAAACAACCCCCCCCCACACACACACACAACCACAAAACAAAACAAAAAAAACCCCCACGAAACAAACCACCCCCTAGAATCTCTGCCCCTAGAGCATGCCCCGAAGTGCCAAATCCAGATGGCTCTTAAATACCTCTACGGATGGTGACTCAACCACCTCCCTGGGCAGGCTGTTCCACGGCCTGACCACTCTTTCAATAAAGTAATTCTTCCTAATATCTAATCTAAAACTCCCCTGCCACAACTTCAGACCATTTCCTCTGGTCCTGTCATTATTCACCTGGGAGAAGAGGCCAACACCCACCTCTCTACAACCTCCTTTCAGGTAGTTGTAGAGGGCAATGAGGTCTCCCCTCGGCCTCCTCTTCTCCAAACTAAACCTGCCCAGCTCCCTCAGCCTCTCCTCATATGGCTTGGTCTCCAGACCCCTCACCACCTTGGTAGCTCTCCTCTGGACACGCTCCAGCACCTCAGTGTCCCTCTTGTACAGAGGGGCCCAGAACTGAACACAGATGCAGGGGAAGGAGCTGGGAAGGAGCTCGGAGCCAAGATGACTGGACACGGAGCACGGGATCGAGAGTCTAGTTCCCTGGCCAACTGCAAGAAAGGAGAGTTTTCAGAAACCAATGCATGGGTAACACATAGATGCCCACTGTGACCAGTTCATCTGGGCTGCAAACCAGTCGCAAAGGACTCCTAGATTTGTTTGCTACCCATTTCCATATTTCCTGGTAAAAGATATCTCCTGGATAGAGAATTTCTCTGTAGTATTGAAACAGCCATAGCAGCCCAGTTCACTACAAACTATGAGATCGATCCCATTAACAAATGATTTCGGAACTGTCAATGAAAGGCATTTGTAAGCAGCGCAGTGTAAGACATCACACTCTCACCAACCCAGGTTGTGGCAGGGTGACCGCAGGTCCCCCAGAGGATGAATCAGTTGCTCAGCTGCTTTATTTTCTCTCGTGAAATAAAACATAGGAGGAAGCAGAAAGTGAGCACAGCCAAACCTGTCGGCACAAAATCAGCTCACTCACCTACCAAGGGTCCTAGAGGGGCAGGATGGGACCCATCGGTGGTTGCCAGGCCTCCTCAGCCTACATGTAGCACTGACATCCCACTCATGGTGCTCACATAGTCATGGGGCAACCCCCTTTTTAAGGCCATAATCACTCTGCCTGGTCTGTACAACGTCTGGAAAGGTTCATTCCAGGAGAAGAAAAGCTGTGCTTTGACAGCTTTTCCATATTTTAGCAAAAGGGACCACCGCTAATTAACATTTTAATAGCAGGGTCACTTATTGAATTAAAGGTTGTCAGGTGTCCAGGGAGTCCAGGTTATTTATCCTGGATCCCAGCTGGGGATTCCCACCCAGCTATTGGTGCTATTCGGTACAGCAAGAAACATCTCCATGAGTCACTGGGAAACAGCCCTGTGAGAGATCCATAGGGCAAGTCCTTCAGCCTTCCTGCATCTCAGTTCCTGATCTGAAAACTAAAGTAAACACTTGTTTTCTTTTGCCCTGCTGATTTAAACCATACAGTTTTTCTGGCAGGGGCACTATTTCTTGCAGTTCTTGATAACACCGAGTCCTGATCTCAGGTGGGGTCTGTGGAGCAGGCTGCATGTAGTTAGATGGCAGTCATAACCTCAAGAAGGGTTATATTTTCACCATCCTTTGTGTTAGTATTATCGCGCTAACAGGAGAGTCAGCCCAAACACTACTCTTCTTCTGGTAAGCCTGCAGAAGTGGAAAAGGACACACATGCTTAATTTTAAAAGATGAGAAGAAATAGCCACAGGTACCATAGCGGTGTCTTGCAGCGCATGACGCGTTGGTTAGGGACAGGGCAGCTCAAGAAAAAGGGACGTGTTTCTTTAGCTGTTAATTTGTGGTGCCTCCCCTAGAACCACCGCCACAGTAATCCTAAATAGCTGCAGCCACAGCATTTACTGCGCATTATGGCATCTGCAAAAGTGCTGACAGGGACAGCTGACAACCACTCCGTGGTGTAATTCACACCCTAACATCAGCTCCCAGGCGATTGGATTTCTCATTGAAAAATTATGTGATGCTTTTTTGGAAATCCAGTGCCAATTTATTGATACACAGCCTGCACCAAGTAACGAGGCCTTCAGCAAACTACCTTAATTTTTAAAAAACTTTTTATCCCGTCTCAACTGTTTCACTCACTGTGTTGAAAGTCAATGAATTCTTCAGCTGTAAGAAATGTGTTTATTTTATAATCTACCTTTGCCTCCGCATGCGAGAACTCACTCTGTGCAACATTCCTCTGACTCCAGCCTGCTCTCTGTTGGATTTCTGTCCTGAGCACTTTTATTTGCTAAACCCTACACCAAGCCATAGCAAAGCAAAAAATCTAGCACTCAATAAACTCCTTTTAGTTTCTTTCACAATGTAAAATACATCTAGAGGTCAGAGCCAAGCAGTGATCTACCTCTTTATTGAATAGATCAACGCAAGGTGTTCCTTACAGCAAATATTTTACTTTACTTCGGCTGCAGCCTCTTTAAGTCAGGGACCATTCACAGTTGTAAAACACAAGCGTTACTCCCAGCTTAAGTTCATAAGCACCACCAGCTTCCCAATATCAAGCCCTATATAGGATTTGTCACTTCAAATCAGACTTCCATCTCACTAGATTTTAAATCCAATACAGGTGACCAAAAAAAAAAAATTACAAATCCACAACACACATAAGGCCTTCAAAGCCTAAGCTCTGCTACCAGCCAGCCAAGACTGGGTTAGTCCCAGTTGCACCTGGTACCTACGGTCGAGGAGGCAGAGCGAAGCCCGAGTGCTGTAGAGCCACCAGACAGCACAGGACACCGGTGCTGTGGGAGCCAGGGACCTCCTTTTCCGGCTGCAAATCCAGTGCTGGGATCGACCCGCTCCTGTGTGTCACACTATAAACATGACGATGGTCATAAAGTTATCTAGCTGGCTCCAGTTAAAAAAAAAATAATGATAATAAAAAAATAATGTTACATTCGTAACCTGGGCACGTTTCTCTATGTTGTTTAAATTATGGGGCAAAGGAAAACCACGCACGAGGTCAAACCTTTTCACCTCTGCCACTGCTCAAACACAGCCCCAGCATCGAAGAGGCACCGTGATCCTCCCGTTTTGCTCATGAGCCTGGACTGTACGTGGAGTCTCAGCACGCGATAAGCCACCAGAAACCTTGTGGATGGTTTGATCGTTGGCTTGATGCTTTGCTCCTGCCGCGCTCTTCCCGCCGCGGTTGCATCTTATGCCTGGAAACTGGAAAGGATAAGAACAGCACAGAGACGGTCCGCTCGCGGCCGGCTAGGGAGAGCGGCAGTGAGGGTGTGCTGGGATGGTTCCAAATCCATCCACTGGGTCCGAAGCTCAGGCTGAATAACACGTGGGAACAGAGATGGGCCAGGAGGGGAAGGGAAAAGGCAGCTAATCCTGGGATTCAATAAAACCTGCTCAAACAGTGACCCAATCTGAGTATTTTACCTGTGTGCCTACAAAATGACCAGGAACTTGAACAGTGGGGTCCTTGTTAGATCCAAACTGGTTCACATTTCCTTTTACTAAGCCTCATAGAAATAGCCAAGGGCATCCCTCAAGTAGCGCGGTGCCAGAGTTTATGAGAGAGCTCCCCCTTTACCTGTCACGGGAGCCATCCCCTCCCGCCCCCTGGGAAATCATGCACTGGAGGCAGGAAACAAAGAAAAATGGATGTTTAATTCACCCACAAATGAATAGACTTCTCCTCCTCCCCAGCTTTGTACCAAAAGCTGCTCCACTGTCCAATTGGGTAGTTTCAATGTAGTTAGTTCGACTCTTCCTGGTAAATGTACATTTTTAATATCCATAGGAAGGAGGTTAAGATTAAAACAGTATTAGATACTGTACATTTAGCTACAACTTCAAGTTTTGTCCAGAAAAGGTTTTGCAAAAGCAGATGAGGGCATATTTTAAAGCTGGAAATCAAACCTGGATATATTTTCTAGGAGCACCTTTAAAAAAAGTAAGTGGGAATTATCACAATCCGTGGAAGTCGGCCATAAGCCTCTGTTCCTATTAAAAAAGGCAGCACCATGCTCTCACCTCGGCATTCCCCTCACCTCCAGCTCCGAGCTTAAGGCAAAACATCACCGTTTTGTGTCCTGGGAAGGTCCATTTTCAGCATCACCCAAATCCCAGCGGAGCCAGCGGCGGGGGAGCAGGGAGCTCCCCTTGGGCTCGTCTTGCCCCTGTTACAGAGCTGCACTTTGAACACCTTGCATTTCAAACCTCTGGCAAATCTGCCTGTGTTCACTTTACAAGAGCACGTGCAATACAAGAACTTTGCAAAGCAGATGAAAATCATGAGGCAAAACCAGATAAAGAGGGTTTTAATATTATAAACACCAAAAAAAATTAAGTAACGGACATTTCCCTGCACCAGAACCGGAGCAGAACCTGTGCTTCGCAATCTGTCAGCAGCGGGTAAAACACACAGCTGGGGCATCCGGGCTCCTCCCAGCCCTTGTTCCTGAGTTCCTGAAGTCAAATAATGCTCTGAGAAAGTGGGAAAGGACTTTCCCCCAACCCCAGACCCACGGAGAGCCGCTCTTGGGAAGGAGCATGTGCTCACTGCTGACTTTTGTGGGTTTTCTCTTCAGTCGGTTCATATTATTTTGACAGAGTTTGCTGTTTGCTGCCGAACATGACAGCTCCGTCTATTGACACTGTATAGTATATTTATTCTAGTTCAGCGCAATCGCCGGTCCACGGCATTTAAAGCTACAGTCCGTGTTCAATCTGTATCAGTTTAACATGCCAGCACCATATGGCATTCTATAATCAGCTGCAGCATTGTACTTCAAACCCACTGCTGCATTTATAATATTATTGTATGCTGCACAAACACCAATATTTAGAAAGAAAAATGTCCTTTTTATTGGGCTCCTGCTGATACTCCAGCTGTTAGCCAAAGCACGCAAAGAGTTTCTTTTTTGCATTCAAAAAAAAGGAGCCCAAGGCGTTTTTTAAAAATCTTACATCTGAAAGGTACATTTTGTCCTGCCCCAGTAGGTCTGTACGACTGAGTTAAAATGTGTTTTTTTATTAGATGAATTGCATCATTAAATTACATTATAAAAACTAAAAATGCACCATTAATTTTCAAAAACAATAGTAAATACATCTCATTTCTGATACATGATTCTGCATTTAATTTTTGCCCTGGGCCACATTTTTCTAACAGGCTCACTGTCTTCCATTATGCAGACTATACAAATGGAGCTAAATTGCTGAAGTTGGGGGGGGATCGGTTCGTTGGGGGGAGGGAGATATTGGTCAAATGTCTAATGTGAAAATAAATGAATTTCTAATCGGCTGTTGCAAAAAGAAAAATTACTTTTTGATCTCGGCTCAGCCAAGCAAGAATCCACCAAGTAATAAGATACACTGGCATCGTATAGGATGCAGAGAGAGACAAAAGGCTAGACGGACAGACAGACACGGCAGTAAATTAGGTTAACGCATTCAGTTCTGTATGAGTAGCATTTCTTAATTAAATGGACAGAAGTTCCACTGAACTCAAGCCGCGTTGCTGCAGGGTCTCGGCTATTAATGTAGCAGGGGCTCCGAGCATCCATAGATCACTGCCGTTTGGAAGGGGAGCACCCGTCCGTATGGCAGTGGGTTGAGGAAGGGGAGGGAAGCAGAAGAGAAACAACGATCTCCAAACTTTTACGTGGGCCACGAAGGGGTAAGCCAAACCTTGCGAAAAGTCTCAAAAGCCTGGCAAAGGCTGGGGACGTGCCTGCGTGTTCGATGGCTGTAGGCTGCTGTAACACCATGCACGTGTCTGTCTGCCGAGCAAGTTGCGTGCCAGCGAGTGCTCGTGCTCTCCAAACCAGCCCGCAGAGAAGCTATAAACATCTTCTGTTTAAAAACCTCCTTCGGAATGGAGGCCTGCAACCCAAAACTGCCCCAAATCAGGGCACGAGCAACTCCCAAAGTCAACTGGATGGCCCCATCAGGTCTCCTGTCCAGGTCTGAACTCAGGACCATCGCAAAGGGACGCATCTGCATTGCCAGGGAATGCTGACCAAGAGAAGAGGAGTCCCCAGTAGCCACAGCTCTGGGGTTTTTTGCTCCAGATTAGTCCCAGCCTGGTCCCATGACCTAAATGCCCGTTAGTGGCTGCAGTCACATGCCTGAAGAGCATTTTCCATTTCACTTGGGGTTAAAGGAGTTTAGGTCAGACACCAAGACGTGAAAGCAAACCAAAATGCAGTAAGTGGAGACAGCCAAGGGATTTCCTTCAGAAGTGCCTTCCTGATCCAAAGTGCACCCCAATTACAGTGCACCAGAAAGCCCCTGGTTGCCACCATCTCTGAGCAACTGAAGACAAAGGAAAGATTATCGAGAGTACAGAGAGAAGAAAAATTTAATGTCCTTCAGAAGAGAAGCAAGGGAGACCTGGGCCCAGGCTTATGCAGACAAGTCCATCAGAACTGTTTTATTAGTCGTTTTCCACTGCCATCACCTACCCCTATCAAAAATTACTGTGTTTTTTTAATGGTAAGAATGAAACTTATCCAGTAAAATTGACAAAAGCTGTGGTGTTTAGGACTACAGCTATAGAATAATGTAGCAATATTACAAGGTAGTTACGGTTCAGTATCATTTTACACATAAAGAAGTTGAATCCTGCTTTTTGTAGGAAAAGCACAGAATAACTGCACAGAATTGCAGCGCTCTAAATTTAACACGATAGTAAATAGTTTACGATTTATATTATTAATCTTTTTTATTACAGTAATGATGAGGGGTCAATGCAGAATGAGGCCCTGTACAGTAAAAAGTCCTTTTTGGTCCCGACAGGCAGGTCAGGCTGTGTGGGAGGAGGGAAGGGAGCACATGGACCAAGCGCTGATGCTTCGAATATTTTGTGCTGGTTTTATGGAGCTAGGGTAAATAAAAATTTAAGGGAAACTGTCGGGAAGAGAGGACGAAAATCAGAAACAGAAAAAGAAAATAAGAAAAAGGCGTATATGGAAAATCCAAATAGATCTGCTGCTTCCTTTGATCCAAATAGTTAGTTTTAATACAAACACACGTTCGTGCACGAGTCAGTTGTTACTATGAGCCCTGTCTCCCGGATCAGCCAGATGAGTGATGGCACCTTACCTCTTCCGTTAAGAGCCAGGCTCCTGCTCTCCATCCCCCTCGATGCCAAGCAGCAACGTCATGCACCGGTTTTATAATCCGCTAATGGATGAAAAATATTTACAGCATCACCCTCTGATAACCTTGTCAAACTGCGACAGGAGCCACTTTGCTCCACGCATCCCTGTTAGAAAACTCCTATGCCAAATTAATTAACATGCAACAATTTTACACGACAAGTCAGTGATAGGAGTAAAACTGTGTAGAAACGTGGGCACTTGTCCTGTGCAAATGTTAAAGGCTAAAAGAAGAAAGTCTTTCCTGTGCCTTTCTTTAAAAAGAAAGAGAAAGCAACACGTCACAAGCAGAGCACAAGGAGGGAAGGAGCTGCTGCTGCTCGACGGGCACAGTCCAGAGAGGCTTCCCCTGGGTCTCAGATCTACCACTGCTGTAGTAAACAAGCTCAGGATTTTAAATCATGAACTACTTAACCATAAAAATTCTGAGAGAAGTAGAAATCAGTGCCACTGCCCCAAAATGGTCAGCAGCCTCCGATAGCAGGACTCTGAACACAGCCTGTCCTCGTCCCACCTCAGCATCTGAAATACCCACAGCTCCTGCCCCAGGGCGTTGTGAAGTGCAGAAACCTAATTCAATGTAATCCTGTATCTAAGAAACCTTCCATTTGAAGGCATTGCTCAAATGGATACTTTCCTGGAAAAAAACCCCACGTTACAAATTATCAGCCTTTTCCCAAAAATAGTTCTGTCTGAATTATTTCTGACTAGCTCTGGACATGGGAGAGGCTGTCAAAGGAGGCAGCAAGCGATCCAACAGCTGGGACAAATAAAGCAGAGAGAGCTGTAGGCAACTTGGAAATTAGTGGCCAAGGTCTTCTCCTTCTCCCACCCTGACACCTCTGTAGGTGACGGCAGCGGGGCTGGGACTGAGGTTCGCTAACGCTGGTGCAAACCTGGTTACTCTGCTCTTTGTGGAGAGGGGCACCTTAAACACAGTGTCTAAGCCAAACGCAGATGAAAAGCAGCTTCTCTGCTTTGGAAAGTGGCTGTGAAATAATCTCAAGCCTTCTCTGCACACTAGATACTCCAGCAAATCACACCCCAAAACGCATAATTTAAGATCAATGGCAAGTCGTTAGTGTGGCAGCACATACTGCCCCTCTTATTTAGCAAGCGTGGAAGAATATTAAAGATGTGGAAAAAATATTAAAAACATTACAGAAAAACAATTCCACTTGTAACATACTACGCCCCTGTGAGCCAGAAAAACACCGTGATAAGATGCGACTGGTTGTAGCACAGCAACTAATGCGCAAGCCGTGGTGTCTGGAATTCACTAACACCCCCCGCATCCCTCTGCTAGAAATATTTCTATTGCAAGAATAAAAAACACCCACAACCCTCCTCCAAAATGGCTGGTTCAATACACATGAAGTTATTTACGTTGTCTTACCAGCTCACCGCCGGCAAACCAGGGAAGAGTAGAATGAACCTGGGTCATAAAAGCACTGGCAAAATCTTACAGCACCTGCGCGTTCAAGTTAACCCACCAGGAAAGAAACAACTCCATGTAGACACCGAGATGCAACAGCAGAAGCACAAGCCAAATTTTCCTGTCTTCAGTTAAGGAGGGTTTTCATTTTGAAGATTTTCCTCAGAACCACAATAGTTGGAGAACAAAAAGGAGCCGGGGGTGGGGGGGGAAGGGGAGTGGTGTTAATTTGGGTAGGCTTCAAAGGCACACAACCGCCAGCCTGACCCCCCTCCAGAAGGGGCCACAGAGCAGCTGCTCCCCCTCCCCAGGCCACAAAACACTCACCCACACCCTCAACAAGCTTAACGAGCTCCCACACAGCCCAAACCCCACAAACTATCGAGTGCTGCAAAGGCAAGAAGGAGGAAACAGTGGCATCATAAATCAGAGGCACTCTTATGGGCAAAACCACCCCATTGGCATCAGCAAACACCACCCCTCCCAGCCACTGCAGCCCCCACCGTGAGCCCTTCCCCACCCTGCAAACAGTTTAACTTGGAGGATGAAGCAAGATCTATCAAGGAAGCATCTCAGATGTTTTCAATACCAGCATACACTGCCAGGCTCCTATTTCTACTAGCTATCACAATCCTAATATCTAGAGTTATATTGCTATTAGCTATTTCAACTAATCATGACTAATTTTCTCCACCTCTCTGCAGAGGAGGCCAAGGGCAGGGAGGAAGAATCTCATTCAATGCTAAAAGTGGGAGGTCAAAATGATGGGCAGCAGAAGACACTTATTTATTGATGATTCTTCACTCAGTTCCCACAGCGATGGGAACACGGTGGATATCCAGAAGGTGACATCACTTGTCCCATCCTACAGTCCCTTCTGTAGGCTATCAAGGGCCTTCTGTGGATTCATGAGGTCTCTTCCCCAAAACCCTTTCTGGAAAAGAAACCCCAAAGATTTGCCTTTCTCTAATTTCCCACCTGAATATATGACCAACTTGCACATTTTTGATCATGGTAGTTCTGGTTTAGCTTTATCTTATCCTTATATGTTCATAATACCCACTGCTTTTCCTTCCCCAAAGCAACACAAAATTTTTTGATCTTTATGACGTACAGGACTTTCCATTCTTGTAACCTTCCCAGGCATTTTTCAATGTATTTACTTCCATTCCATTTTTTTTTTAAACATAGGTAAACTAATATTGCCCTTCTACCCAAGCTAGCAATAGGGATAATTGGGGCTAGACTCCTACTGAAATAAAATGATATTTTTCTTTGCTTGGAGCACATAAAACCTTTCCATGAGCAGCCCACTAATGGCAGAACCTTCCCTGTAAATCCCCTCCAAGCTGGAAGCGATACAGGAGAGACTCCCTGCATCATCACCACAGTTTAGGATTTTTGTTAATGCAAGGCTAACGTACACATACAGCTAATTCTACATCCATTTCCTGATCAGCAGCCTCTAGATCACTAAATGGATTTTTTTTTTTAAAGCACACTCTCTATTTTTAGAGTGCATATTAATTACCCTTAAGCAGGTGCAAAATCAACCTGTTTATTATTGTTTCTTCGAATCCTTAATGGTAGTTGCAAGCAAATAAATCCAGTTAATGCAATAAAAGGATTTATTGTCACCCAAATTTACGCCAACAGTTTAATCATAACACCTTTTCGTCTGACAGACTTTCTCGAGAACAATTTGCCCCACAATTTGTCAGCAGGAAAATGGCCTTGTGTAAATGCTGGGAGAAAATAAATGCTAATACATGGCACAGTCTTTCATTCTTCTAATTGCCCAGGGAGTTTAAGGGAGACAGACTTATTTACTCACAGTAGGAAGTGTGCTGCAATAAATTATCACTATTATGGGCCTAAATAAGCCCCTGACAGTGACAGAACTGAAGGTGGAAGGGAAGCGAGAGGAGACGATGGCGTCCTGAAAATGTACATGCCGGTAAGTGGGTGCGTGAGGGCACGTACATCCACGTTAGCAGTAACGGCACTGAGGTATTAATATTCAGGATCCATATGGGAGCCCTGGAAAACATTCCTTGCATTTTAAAGGGCCTCTCAGTGCTCAGTCTCTTCTAAAGAGCGACACGGCAGAGGCTGTAACACGGGCATCCTCCTCTCTGCCTTCCACGCTTGCTGCGGGATGTCTGACCATCTCCGGTGGTCGGATCCATGTGTCGGGCTGCAGCGGCACCACTGGCTTTGGCCCAGCCTAGAGCTTGCTGCTCTCAGGGACAAGGCAAACGTCACCCTCGGCTCAAGACCACCTGCACCAGTGCCACCTGTGCCCCATTTGCAGTATCTTCTATGTGGAGCCCCTCTCCTGTGAAGGCAGGCTGAGAGAGTTGAGGGTGTGCAGCCTGGAGAAGAGAAGACTCCAGGGAGACCTTATAACCCATTCCAGTCCCTAAAGGAGCTACAGGAAACCTGGAAAGGGACTTTTTACAAGGGCATGTAGTGATAGAACGAGGGGTAATGGCTTCAAACTGGAAGAGGGGAGATTTAAATTAAATATCAGGAAGAAATTTTTCACTCTGAGGGTGGTGAGCCCCTGGCCCAGGTTGCCCAGAGAAGCTGTGGCTGCCCCATCCCTGGAGGTGTTCAAGGCCAGGTTGGACGCGGCTTTGAGCAGCCTGGTCTAGTGGGAGGTGTCCCTGCCCAGGGCAGGGGGGTGGAACTGGATGGTCTTTAAGGTCCCTTCCAACCCAAACTATTCTATGATTCTACGCCCTTCCTGCTTCCAGCCCTGGAGGCAGGAGGTGGGGGACAAGGTGCCCACGGGGAGGGCTCGCCTTGAAGTCAGAGCCTCCAGAGCTGACTCCAGCCCGCGGCTGCACAGGCTTTTAGAGATCAGCAGCTTCGTCACATGAACCGGGATGTGTGTATGAACTCCTCAACTATCCAGTTTAAGTGAGCAACTTGAAAAGTTTATCTGCCTGCCTGTACTCAGGGTAGCCATTTGTTAGCTCCTTCAGACGGCGCCCAGATACCATAAATAACAGGAGATGCATTGGCAAGCCAGTGGAGACATGAGTGCAGCAGCAGGAGCAAGCAAAGACAAACCCAGTGTTCCCCGCCAAGACACCTCCTCCTGGGCTCACCATTGTGTCAGGACCCCAGAGCCTGTCCTTGGAATGAGATTTGCCTATTGCCATAACAACGAGCTGGTGTTGCCACAACAAACACAAGCTTTGGGTATTTTCCCCCTGCTATTATTATTATTTCTTTATTTTCTCTGCTTTTTTTTTTTCTTTTTTTCCTTGTGGCCCTCTCTACAAAGAGTCCCTCATTTCTCTGAAACAAATTGCCCACAGCTTGCTTTCCCATACATCACAGAGTGAGGACCAGGCCTTATCAACGTTGCTCTGCTTTTCCCATCTATTACCCGGTTTGTTTGCACTTTTATCCCATCGTCCTTGCACAAGGGAGAAAACATCCATCATCTGTACATCTGCCAGCTGTCACGGGGCTGTCAGCACGGTGACAGCCAACATGACAAAACTGTTGTAACGCTGCACCAGCGCTGGGGCTCCGAGTTGAGATTAAACAGCACGGAAGAAAAAAATAAAAAAGGGGAGGAAAAAAAAAAGATTTAGCTAGAGAGTAAAAATAAAAAAAATAAGAACTGTACTTTTTGCAAAGAGCTACACCAGCTCCCACCGCGGGTTTCTCTCCCAAGAGCTGCAAGCCCGTCTTTCGCGGCTACTTTCTTCTTGCAAAATCTTTCCTCACAATTCCCTCGCAGCTGGTCCGTCAGAGCACACCCCTTCTCCAAAGGTCGGCGCAGACAGCAGGGAAGCTGCAAACCAAACCCCACGGAGCATTTTCTCAGCAAAGCGTGTGTTGCTCCTAGCGTGGCTACAGCCCCAGCGACATGAAGTTGCTTTAGACGGCTGGAGTTAACTCCCTTCCCGTCAGAGGACAAGTCATACTGATGTAAAACCTTTTGGCCCAAAACAGCTGCACCTCAAATTTCACGCCTATCGTCCAACCATGCCCTGTTTTCAAACAAGCACTCCTGAAGGGATCAAGACATGCTGAGCACATCTACTCACTCCTCACTCCATTGCACCTTGTTCTCCTCCTGGCTTTTCTTCACAACCATTCAAATTAAAAAGTGCCTCACCTCTATCACATGTTTAACCACTGTTAGAACAGAAACTAGTTATAAATCCTCAGGATGGAAGATGCTCTCGTGTTGGAGTCAGGAGAAGAATCACTGTCCATGCAGGCAGGGGGTCATCCTCATGTTGTTAAAGACATCTTCCCCTGAGGCACCCAAACAGCGACGTGTCGGAGACACGGAGCAGCGCTGCCCTGCTCTGAACAGACAAAATGCATGACAGCTCCTAAAACTAGAACTGCAAATAGTCAGTGACAGTTTGGTTTCAAACCTATAGCCTTTTTTTTTTTTTTTCAGGTGATACAAAAATAGAGCTTGAAAACTAGCCCCATGTTTATTTTTTACTGATTTATTCAGAATATACAGTCTGAAGGTCACAGTCTGGGAACATTAACTTAACAAATAGAGATTTTCAGCTTGTACTTTTTTTTTTCAGAAAGTTTCATTTTGCAACCAAAACAGCATTTACTCAGGAAAGTGTCTTTACCGCTTTCATTTCTTTAGGACTTTTAAGAGGAAAGGGTTGAAGCAGACCTCAGCCTACTCTTGATTTTTAGCCAACGCACGACGGTTACTGTCACAGCCTCCCAAATCCGCAGTGTGTAAACCCAACCCCCCGCTGGGAGCAGCACCCAGCACGCCCTCAGGAAGGTTTTTTTTGTCCAAAGAATTAAAAGTCAACTGGGGCTTCTGAGATTAAGAAAGGTATGGCCAGGTAAGATGAGTGTAGGAACCTTTAAGCTTAAGGACATCACTGGGCAGGGAAAGGGGCAGTGACAGTTCACAACTTCTTGCAAAGCAAGAATTCAGGCAGCAGATGAAAAGAGAGATAAACAGAGAGTTTAAAAGTAGAAAAATGGAGGCTTTCCCCCCCACACACACACCATACCACACAACATGTTACAGAGTGGAAGTGGTTCCCACATTATACTGTGGAAGTCATGAGCGTACATATGTTCAACTCAATAAATTCACAGAGGAAAAATCCATCAAGGACCATTAACAAATGTGTTCCCTTTGGCTCATAAGTTCCTACATAATAGATTGCTGGAAGGATATATTGAGAGAAATATTATATGCATATACAGTTATAGTGTTCCGCTCCTGGCCACAGTGGACCTCAAGTCTGAGGCAGAACAGCCATTTTCATATTATTTTTCAAATTTTTTGTTTCCATTATCTTTTAAAAAAAATAAATATCAGAAACAAAAGCGATTCAATTTGGTCTAAAAACACTGTTTCATCCAATTCACAAAACAAATCTTTAATCTAAATATCTTCAGATTCTTTAAAACTATCAAAAAGGCAAAAGGAAAAAAAAGAGTAGCTCATTCAAGACTGCAAAGTCCACGTCAGAACCAGGATGAGAGTTTGCCCATCTGCACCTGTTGGATTTAGAGTTAAGGAAGTTCTTCTTTAATGTTTCCATCTAAGCAAGACCATGTCATCTACGTTTACTTCCTTATATTCAGAGATATGCAAAGTGCATCAAGCAATCTATCGAGAACAAAGACCTTATTTACAAAAAAAATAATTAATTAATTAAGTTTACATTGGATATTACGAAAAATTTCTTCACTGAAAGTGTTATCAAACATTGGAATGGGCTCCGGAGAGGTGGTGGAATCACCATCCCTGAAGGTATTTAAAAGACAGGCAAACGTGGTGCTGAGGGACATGGATTAGCAATGGTTTTGGCAGTGTTAGGTTGATGGTTGGACTCAATGATCTTAAAGGTCCCTTTCAACCTAGATGATTCTATGACTCAGTTTTGATTTAAGTTTTGGAAACCATAACGCTCTGCTCTTCGGAAAGGAAAAGCTGAGTACCTTGTTTTGTAAGGCCAGAGACACCAGTTGATGTCAGGTAGAGGCTGGACCACTGCAGCTTCCCTCGGTCTCCACCTGCCTTCCTAGGGCTGGGGGCTCACCCCAAGCCACCTGTGAGGAGGGTGGCTCTGCAGGTCTCTGCCTCCCGTTTGCTGTCTGAAATTTTGTGCAACAGGTAGAACCTTCTCAAAAACCAGTCCAGAAGGATTAGCGATGGAAAGCATTAGCAAAGGTTATGGACAAGAGGGGCGAACTTGGCCAATCCCTTTCCCCTATGCCCAGGTGCCACCACTTCCTCAGCATCATGAAGACCAAATTCAGCCAAGCGGTGCGTGCATTCAGGTTAGAATTAGGGGTTTCTGCCAGGTTCCCACTGGTTTGGGACTACAACTGACTGCAATTTAGCCAAGGCTGTGCCTGACATCATGGCTGCGTAGGAAATAAGGATTGTTATGGTTAAGAAAGCATGGAAAAGCTTGTGTGTTCCTTTCCCCAACCACTTTAGTGTTTCTGCTAAATAAAAATCCATTTTTATTCTTAAGGGAGCTGAGCAGAGAGATGTTGTTTTACGTCCTGGTTTTCGCCAGCGATGATGTATGTCCCTTTTACAAACTTATCTCTGGGTTTTTGCTCAGTTTATAAGCTAGGAGCAATCTTTCTTTCCTAAAGCTTCCTTCTCTCACAGTCTGGAGGAACCTTGAGATTTCCTGCCGGTGATTTAAAGGGCTATAATACTCGCAGGCTAGATTTGTTTTAGTGTCCATAAAACTCAAAAATTTCATAAAACAATTGGTGAAAATAAAATTACCAAAAAATGATGTACTGCCAGCAGACTGTATAATAGTTACGGGGGAAATGGAGAATATGATTCACTGGGGTATAAAAATGACAATGTATTTATTGCAGCGCAGTGACAAGAAACTAATTTGTCCCTTTTACTTTTCAGACAGGGCTTGAATTCTGATTTTTCTCCTTTGCCTCTGCTGTGGCAGGGTAGCAACGTGCACATTGTGGCTGGAGGGAGGGACAGCTGTGGCCACAATGCAAGTTGCCGTATCAGTGCAAGAAGAAATAGCAAAAACCTTTGCCTGTAGTAGTTGCTCTCGGTAGAGCTAAATACTTGCAAAAGCTGCAGAAATATTAACTGCAAGCAGACCCCTTTGACTAAAATTAGTAGGCGTTCAAATGTTAATCCAGAAATTGGTCTATTTGGGTGGGTGAAAAAGAGTTAACTCTCCCAAACCCATTTTCTTTTTTTCTTGAAGTCAAACCCTGCACTTCCATGTCCCGGATGCTCTCCTCCTTAGGCTTCTCCAGAAGCTCATAAGGAAGCAAACCAGCCTTCAAAGAAACCAAAGGTCCAGACTAGAGACTCAAGCAGCGAGTGAGGGATCTGGCTTGAGGAGACATGGGTTTTGCTGACTTCCAAGTGTGTAATATTCCACATAGTCCCATCCTTCAGCCTTCGCACAGTCTAGCCCTTTTTGCTCCAGATGCACTCTTGGCACAGGGAGCTGGAAAACAGAGTTAAAACACAGACTGGATCTGGAAACAGGGGAGGGAGGTTATTCCCTGAAAAACAAAGTTATGCAACTGAAACTGTTGCAACTATAAAGCAATGAAAAGGTGCATTTGGTATTTCCAAATGATTTTTTGGGGGGGGGGCGGGAATAGGTACACAGTAAAATTCAAACACTACTACAGAAAATTCAACACCAGAAAGTGGCAATCCCTGGCACAATCGAGCCAACTGTACAGGGCACGACAACTTCGATTTCCACTGTTTTGGGTGTTTTGGGATGTCTCACTTGCTCAAGTTGTTCTACCCAGTGTAAATAAACTCGAAAGATCAGGTCCCGGCGGACAGACAAGTGCCCTCAAACCTTGGACTGCAGAGAGAGGTTCTCCCTCTCCCACAGCAAGGGTTATTTATGCCTAAATATCTGCTTCCTATTGATCATGGAGGTGAACGGAATAGTTCTGGTCTGTGTCCCTTTGACACATTAGCTCTATATCATAAAGTGCTTCCACTGGCAGTCCCTGCTCTGGAAAGCCCAAAACAGAACAGGATTGATTCCAGGACTGTATAAACTGGGTTTTATGAGGCAAGTGAAGCAGCTAAACACATTGCCCAGGTCATTGTCCTAAAATGCACCATAAAAATGCTCTAAATTCTCTGTGTTTTGGGGATGGAATGAAAAGCTTACTCTTTTCCCAGCTTGCACAGGTCTCTGAAGTTAATAAGTTTCTGTGGATTATAAAACCCCAGAATTGGATTTCAGGGCAATTTCAATTTGTTGTTTCGTCCTGTGCTATTAAATATATTTCTTTTTATGAGCCCCCTTACTCTCCTCAGTCCCCAATAATATAGGACACATCCTGCCATTTGCTCCTGGCCCATAATACCCCAAGTCCTACCAAGCCCCAGCAGAACCTGCTGAGACCTCCTGTGACAGGCAAGAGATGCTGGACCAGCTGCACCTGGGCTGACTTAAGGGTGATGCTCTGGGGATAACTCCAAGTGCGGGATCATAACCTAAGGAAATATGATAATTGTCTTAAAACAGCACTGTCTTTGGAAAAGGCCCTGCGAACTAGCCTGCACACACATTATCCTTGAAGTTTCAACAGTATTGCATGCTTTTTTAATATTATTCCAATTTCCATTTTAAAACACTGAGGACAGGGGAAGGAGTGCATCTTCTAGGACCTCATCAACCGAAGCTGCTGCACCCGCTCACCTGGTCTCGTAAGCAGTGTGGTTTTGGCTTGGGTCAGTAATGTCACCATTGCAGCAGAGCATCACAGCAAACTCCACAGAGGTCAGAGCAGCAGAGAGGTGGATCAGTCAGACCAGCTTGAGAAAATAGAATCATGGAATCGTTAGGGTTGGAAGAGACCTTAAAGATCATCTAGTTCCAACCCCCCTGCCATGGGCAGTGACACCTCCCACTAGATCAGGTTGCTCAGAGCCCCATCCAGCCTGGCCTTAAAAACTTCCAGGCATGGGGCTTCCACCACCTCGCTGGGCAAGCTGTTCCAGTGTCTTACTACCCTCATGGTGAAGAACTTCTTCCTAACGTCCAGTCTGAATCGACCCATCTCTAGTATTAATCCATTCCCTCTAGTCCTACCATTACCTGACATCCTAAGAAGTCCCTCACCAGCTTTCTTGTAGGCCCCCTTAAGATACTGGTCAGCCACTATAAGGTCTCCTCGGAGCCTTCTTTTCTCCAGACTGAACAATCCCAACTCTCTCAGTCTGTCCTCACAGGAGACGTGCTCCAGCCCTCTGATCATCCTCGTGGCCCAGACACGTTCCAGCACATCCATATCTTTCTTGTAGTAGGAGCTCCAGAATTAGACGCAGTTCTCCAGGTGGGGTCACGAGAGTGGAGTAGAGGGGGAGAATCACCTCCCTCAACCTGCTGGCCACACTTCTTCTGATGCAGCCCAGGATACAATTGGCTTTCTGGGCTGCTAGTGCACACTGATGGCTCATGTTGAGCCTCTCGTCTACTAGCACCCCCAAGTCCTTTTCTTCGGGACTGCTCTCAAGCCAGTCACTGCCCAGCCTATATCGGTGCTTGGGATTGCCCCGACCCAGATGGAGGACCTTGCACTTGGTCTTGTTGAACTTCATGACATTGGCATGGGCCCACCTCTCCAGCCTGTCAAGGTCCCTCTGGATGGCATCCCTTCCCTCCAGCGTGTCAGCCGCCCCATGCAGCTCGGTGTCGTCGGCAAACTTGCTGAGGGTGCACTCTTTGCCACTGTCCCTGTCACTGACAAAGACGTTAAACAAGACCGGTGCCAGTACTGATCCTTGAGGGACTTCACTTGTCACTGGCCTCCCCTTGGACATGGACCCATTGACAGCCACTCTTTGGGTGCAGCCATAAAGCCAGTTCTTTATCCACTGGATTGGCAGTCCATCAAACCCATATTTTATCAGCTTGGAGACCAGGATGTCACGCGGGACAGTGTCAAAGACTTTGCTCATGTCCAGGTAAATGACGCCAGTTGCTCTCCCCTTGTCTATTGATGTTGTGACCTTCTCATAGAAGGCCACCAGGTTTGTCAGACATGATTTGCCCTTGGTGAAGCCATGTTTATTGTACCCAATCACCTCTTCGTTATTCTTCTGCCTCAGCAGTGCCTCCAGGAGGATCTGCTCCATAATCTTACCAGGCGTGGAGGTGAGACTGACTGGCCTATAGTTCCCTGGTTCCTCCTTCTTTCCCTTTTTGAAAATGGGGATTACGTTTCCCCTTTTCCAGTCAGTGTGGACTTCACCAGACTGCCGTGACTTTTGGAATACATTCTGATGTGCAAAGTTTTTGATTATTTACACCAAGAACCTGTTGTTTGACACTGCAAACCAGCTTCTACCTCTCTGCTTGCTCCGTCTCAGCAGTTAGGGACTCCACACATGCTTTCCTCCTCACTATTTCTCCTTAAGTGAGAGACGCCAGATTTTCCTCTTAGAAAATTGCTTAGCAGACATGTTTATTCAGCTATTGTCCTTGAGATTTTATTCATTTATCTGCTAATTTTGATTCTATTTTCCACCATAGTCCTATGAGAGAAAAACTTAACTCAGGCTCCTTCCTAGGCTGTAACCTGATCAGAGAGCAGTGCACATTTGACATGGGCTGTTATTGCCAAAAGTAACTTATAAACTGGGGAAAAGGGCCAATGGTATTACTTGAACTACGCAAAGTTTGTGTATTAACTGCCACCCGCATTGCTAATTTGCACTTGGACTAAAATCTGGGGAGGAAAAGACCCAGATTTTTAAAATTAATTAATTCAGCTGCAATACACAGAAGGCAAGAGTCAAAAAGTTGAATATTACCCACAGAAAATGTGTCTGGGTGGAGCCGGTGTCCTCCCAGGTACTCTGCAAACACTCCACAGCAATTACTCAAAGCATTTAATAGCATCTACTAGTAAACCAAACTTCTGGCACTTCTAAATTTTAAATCCTATTAAAGCAAAATCCTTATCCACCTAGCAGACATACAGGAACAATTTTATGACTATTTCTAAGCAAAGGAGAGATTTAGTCACACAACATTTTGCTTTTTCCCATGAAGATGCTAAGATGGTTTTGATTTTGGATTGAGAATTATTTTATTTTTTTTTAAAATACAGTTGCTAAATTACAGCTGAATCTGAGTAAAGCTCCTTGTACAAGAGAAGCATTCAAGCAATTAACATTTTCCTGAGATAAGCATCTTGATTCTGGAGCATTTTAGAGGTAAATTCATTATTTCTAATGGCTAAAAATAAGTTGGTCTGTGCTAGCATATACCTTGCTCTCTAGAACAATAAAAATTAAAGTCTAAAGGCATTTTCAGAATTCTCAGTGAAATCAGGAGAGCTGGCTTTAAATGTAGAGTGAACACTGGCCTGTGGAGGAGCCCTGGAAGGGCGAGTAGACACACACAGTTTCTATATCTGATGGTGGGGTTGGTAATTAACAATATAATATAACAAGGAAAAGGGGTTTCACTGCCAAAAATCACAAGCAACCCCTGACTCAGTGCGGTCCAGAATACCACAGGTCTCGAACTGTTTTTCTGGGGGTTTTAGCATTTCCCTGCACAGATTTTTCAAGAAGTACCTTTGCACTGCAGTGGGATTTGGGATGTAGTCAGACAATCCGAACGTGCCCGCGGCGAGCTCATTGCAAAGCAAGTCACTGCAGTGGGATGGGTGAAGGTGGAGGAACTGGGTGCTTATGTCCATTCTCAGCTACTGGGGCTCCTCCGACAGCGCGGAACCCACTCCGCCCATGGAACTGGATGGCTGTAACTGATGTGTCCAAAGTGGTCCAGGCAGGTAACATACCCATTTCTTATCTCCTACTATCTCATATACACTCTCCACAGCGCTATCTCAAAGAACCGACAGAGAACATACAAGCAGCGTGTGGCGAGTAGGTGGTGGATGCACTCTGCATGGAGGGTTGCAATGACGAAGTTCTCCCCCCGTGCTCTTGCACTTGGCTGCCCTTTCTCCTCTCTCCTCTCCCCTCCAAGAAGTTTCTCTTCAAATGTTATTGTATTCGCACCATTAATGTCATCATCCGAGTTCCTCAACCTGCTTACAACAGCCCTTAGAGCACGGATTTATTATCCAAATGCCAAGAGTCTCGTTATCACTAATGAACTTTGGGAAGCAGGAGAACTCGTACATGATGGTCTGGGTTTATTTACTCAGCTGGCATCTTTTAACTACTGAAAAATGTTACCTCTTTAAATCATGTAGCCCCAGATATATGTATCTGCTTAAAGCCTGGTAACTGCTGACAGGAGATGTGGTGACTCTTCCCCAGTACAGCTGATGACCTTCAAATATTAAACAGGATCCATTTTCTTAGTCGTTGTTCAAAATTTCTTTAATGTCCAGAAATCTGAGTTATCCCAGTCTAAAGAAAGGAAATCTATGAAATTTTAGACTGGAGATTAATGTCCTAAAAGACCAGGAACACATGCATTAGAACATCGAGACAAGCAAGCTGTCCCTCCTGCCATCACCTAATTTTGCTCAAAAAGTAAGTGATATATTTTGATCAGGTAATCATTTATTACACACAAACTACTTCATTAATTTAACCTCTTTCCAGCAGCAAGTCTCGCTGCTCTGCAGATCATAATCCCACAACATATGAAGCGACTTTGTGATTAAACAGGTAAGCGACACACTGGTTGTGTCACATAATAAACACTGGCTTTGGTCAAAAACTGTGAACTTAATACTTCGATTCGCACATGTAAACTATTAGTTTAGGATATGGAATACTGCTGCACACAACTTTAAACTTTATAGGAAAAAAATCTTTCATACCAGCAGGTTTTTATAGTCCAAATTTTCATGGGAAGTACTTGACAAAAAGGCGTGAACACAGCTGAAACAAATTCACATTAGATGTTACACACTTCCTTAAGACTGCACATGTGTTTAAGAGTTCTGCTGGGCTGTGAACCAAAAAAACAGTCCCAGAAATCCTTCTTATTCATTATGATTTTTTTTTTTTTTTAGTACTTCTGGCCCATCCACGCACAGGCTGAAGTTTCTAACAGAGATCGGCAACAAGGGAGCCGACGTCCAGTGCAAAACTCTCCCATCCCATTTACATGGTCAGCAGCTATCAAACAGATAAAAGGTGGTGTGAAATGTCCTATTTCAGCAATACCTCACAAATTCATCCTGCTTCTCATCAGAAATCAAAACCTGTACTTTAGAGATAAAAAAAATGCTTTCAACGTACCATTTTGAAGAGATGACTTGGGTGCACAGACAGCTTGGAATCCTGAGGTGGTCGGAGAGCAGCGGTGATGCTCATGGATGCAGGCACCGCAGCTTTCTCACAGAGTGGACGAGGACAACGGCATTTCTGTGAACAAAAGAAGTTCCCAGAGAAGTTTCTTTGAACAGTTAGCTGTACCGATTCCATTTTCTTCACGAGCGTTTACAGTCCAGCAGGCTACTCTGACACACAGCAAATCATCAGCTCACTCTGATTATCTGTATGAAGTGTAACATGTTGGCTTGACCAAAAAAATATAGAAATAAAAATAAATTTATACCATTGTCATGCCTTTTTTTTAAAAAAAAACCCAAACAAACGCAAACAGAGTCAGTTAAGACTTTTCAGATAATGACAGTCATCCTCCCCTCCTTTTTTGATGGATAAACCACCACCACCATCATCCAAACCACCCAGTGTTACACCACCTCTTGTCCATCCCTTTAGAGCCTGAAGTGCCTTTCCTTGATTCCGGTTACAGAAGTTCCTACAGCCACTTCCAGCTTTTCAAAGTGGAAATAAATTCACCATGAAAAGCCATTTTGGCACAGCCCAGCGTTCTGCTGCTTTGGCTTGTGTTGGGTTTGCAGCAAGTGAAGCAACACAGGAGGAGGAGAGCAGTTGCAGATATTTTTGTTGTAGTTGATGGTAGCTGTTTGCCAATTCCTCACTTAGATCTGAGTTTCCAAATGATAAAAGTACAAGTGAACATCTCCAGATAGGTAGATTTAGATATGGAGATAGGTATCGTGAGTATAAGTTGTCCAACCCCCCAAAAAAAAGGCACAAGTAGCTCAAAAAATAATAGGGGTTGTGTTTTTTTTAACTTAAAATTTTATTTGCCTGCTAGTTCCTGAGTCTTTACAGTGGAGCCAGATCACATTTTAAAGCCATTCTCTCAAACCACAATTACTAGAAATGCTTTAAAACAAAAGCCAAGATTCTCCTGCAGCCATTTGCCTCCAGGAGCTGGGACTATAAACACAAGACCAAATATCTCAAGACTCAGTAAAAGCACAAGAGCAGGCAGCGCCGCCTCCGTTCCAAAGCATTAAAAGGTATTAAAAGCTCCGGTCACCAAATAATAAAGGAGCTGTGACTAGAGATCCTATTACACAAATTGATTTGCCCAGCTCTAATTTCACAGATAAAGCTCAAAAAAAAAAAAAAAAAATGCCGTGTAAAAGGTTATTGATCAATTCACCCGCAGCAAGTAACCCTCACATCGACGGGCAGAGATGGATGCGATACCAAAAGCCGTGTGCCAACGTGGTGCCAGCTCTGGCAGCTCGGATCAGCTTTGCAGATGCAAGATCCAGGCTGGTCCCTTGTGGGACTTTAATGGCCAACTTCAAGGAATCTGTCTGGTTTTCCTCTAACTACTCAACTTCTCTTGGAAGACAAAAAGAGAGGGAGACAGAGAGGAGAAAAAAAGGGAGGGTGGGATTTAGAACAAGATGGGTATCTGAGCAGGGCTTAGCAGCTTCAGTTAAATACAGTGGGAGTTGGCACACTCAGGTTTTATCGTCAATTTTACATTCACATAAAGTTTTACAGCTGCAGATGACCTGACACGCCGCCGTGTGCCTCGCTGTGCCCCTCGCTGCCGGCGTGTCGGCGGTGACCTGCCCACTGCCCCGCGCTGCTCCCTCATCCCCTCGCCTCTCTCCCTAATTGATCATTTATCTAATGCAACCCTGAAATTAAATCCTCGTGTCAGTTTACTGTAAGAGGAGAGCAGGGGGCGGCGGGGGTTGGAACACATCTAATAAAGTGTGGATTTCCCCGTTGGCACGTGCAATAGGACTAATCTCCGACCCTGACATGACTGATAACGCCCGGGCGCTTCGCTTCCCACTGCAATGGGGGATGCAGGGGATGCTCCGCTCCACTGCCTCGGGACCCTCTCCTGCTCCGTTTGAACAAAGTTGGAGAAATAGTAGTGAGAAAGGTGAGTTGTGGGAGGTGCCGGGAGCTACAGAGCCCACTCGAGTCACCTCTTGCGGAAGCAACTCCAGATAAAAGGGCAAAACTGAGAGGAGCAGTGTGAGACCAGCAGCCAGGGCACAGCGCTGGGGGAACGGGGTAACACAGAAGCAAACACAACAAAAGGAACCAAACCTTCTTCTTTTGCTTTGGTTTGGTTTGTTTTTTTCTTTCCCCCCTATCCGCCCCCCGCCCCCCCCCTTTTTTTTTTAAATAAATACAGATTCAGGTCAATGAAAGTGTTTTGTGAATTCATATTGTTTTGTCTTAATTGTTTCAACCAAAATTCTACCAGTAAATTCGGGGTAGGGGGAGGGAACAAAGTTTCATCTTGACATTTGCAGAACACAATATTGTCATGCAAAATCAGAAGACATTTTTAAGTTGACTTTAGATGGTGTGGATTTAAAATCAAACATAAACTGTTCTTCTGCCCAGTTTGGCCAAGAATTTTGGTTTGGACTTGGATATTTTTGGTCAATCCTAAATCCTTTAACTCCCCAAACTGCCTCAGTAAGCTCAAAAAGTCATACACAGCTTTTGTCCCTCCCCTGTCACCTTGTACACCTGGCTGTGGAAGGAGAGAGCTCTCCTTGCAGCATGTTCTTTGGTACTTTGAGGAAAAAAAAACATGAACGACTGGAGGGTCCGGGCCGAGAGGACGAGGGAGCGCAGAACAGGGTAGCTGAGATGCCATCCACCTCCTGTGGTTCCGGAGCAGGGGAAAGGGGAGCCCTACAGGGCTCTAAAATGAGGGAGATGAAGAAACACATTGTACGAGGACAGAGGCTTTTCTTCTTTCATCTCATCTCTTCCTGCATTTAAACGGTATGCCACTTAAATTTGTCTACTAAAGAGAGAGCAACAAAACAAGCAGGAGATAAGAGATGTTCCTACAGAATTTATCATGGATAAATGCAGGGTAAAATCTTTTATCTCAGCGTACCAAAGGCGTGCCCATAAAGGCTAGTCTCTTGTCTTGGGCTTCTCAAAAGAATACAAACCTCCCATCTCCGCGGTCCCAAATCTGCAGTGCTGTATAGTGGTCCCTTCTTCAGCTTACATGGATTCCATTTAATTAGCGGTGATACTTGTTCATTTTCCAAACTTGAACACCAAGGCACATTTGGTGCTTGAGCAAAGTCCTTAAGTGACGATGCTCCAGTCTGTGGTGGAGTTAATCTAGGTTGCAACATCCGTATCCCTGGTTCAAAAGGAGCAAGGCAGGCTGTGGATTCACAATCCTTCCCCAAACGTCGTTAAGCTAAATCAGAGATGGAGAAAACTAACTCATGTTGTTAACCAACCAACCTCTGTTTCCAGCTGGGAGAGGCAGATAGATATATTATACTTGTGAAGCAGCCGCCTTAGGTCTAACTAAGATGGGGCTGAGGATTCAAACCAACTAATTATGGAAGTCTGGGAAATCAGCTAATACTTTCCAGCGTACCGTCCTGCTGTTCTGCTAGTTTTTCTGAGAATCGGAGTGGAGTGAAGTCATTGCCTAGCAAAATCTTAATTGCGTTTTCTTTTACACTGATGGTATACCCAGTAGCATTAATCACATCCTGATTAATGATTGACTTCAAAGGAGGATGCTTACTTCACTAGGGGATCTCCAAGAGCTCTGCCACCATTAATGGATTTTACATGATTCTCCGTTCCATTTTAAAAAGAGCAAAAACAAGTTAGGAGGATGCTAGTGCAGTACGAGGGAGAGAGTGGGAAGGAAAGACAAGAGCCTCGCCTCCCAGCTCCGTACTGCACGTCAGGATTTCTGAAGCTCAGCTCGTGGCATTGGGAATAAACAGCCAACCATCCGGCTTGGGTTACCCCCCGTCTATACTCAAAGTGCTAAAAATAAATCTGCAAAATAAAAGCTCCTGCCTGGCGCACCAAAACACAATGGGCATCAAATTGCATTAGAATGTTTATATTGAGGAAAATTGCATCCTGCAAACTTAAATTATCTCTCTCCTCCCTCTCCCCTCCCACCTGCCACGGCCCATTTCCTATTATATTTTTCTAACAAACCAATAGATGCTTGAAATCACGGAAAGCCATAAAGAATTGGAATCAAATTAAGTCTACATTCTAACTGCATTAGGTGCTGTCAAGCATAGTTTACTCACTCTTCACAGTTCTATCTAGAGGCTAAACAATTTTGTACCCTTTCTCTACTAATCAAAACTGATTACTCTGATAATGGACCCCTGACGCTGAACACTTTATGAAGGTAAATTATGCCATATCGAACAGGAAGGGGAATGGAAAAATCACCCAGAGATAAATAGGTCTAAAGATGCATATATTGATCTCACACTCATTCTTTCTCTCTCTTTCAGTGTCTGCGATGGCTAAAGGTTCAATCAATACTTTCAGTGCTGTAATGCCATCTTTTATAATACCATCATAATTGGCTGTTACCACCCCGTGCCCTCGGATTGGCTTGTGCTGGGGCCTTTTATAGCTGAAGTCTTTTGTTTCTTCCCTTCCCAGGCCACAGAACTGAAGGGGCAGATTAAACATAGGCCCGGCGTTCTCTGAATCAGGCCCTGCCTGTGCACCAGGGCATGGGGAGGACAGGGATGCTCAGCCATGAGCCAAAACCCCATGGAAATTCAGCCAACAAGCATCTTCTATTTTTTTTTTTACCAAGAAACATTCAAGCATGAGCAGGGCTTATGGTCAAGCACATTGAATTCTGATTGCGAGATCCGATTGCGAGATTACAATATACCTGTACTGTTCTGGAGCTTCAAAACTCTTCCTCTCCCCAAAAGGAAGGATGGTTTTGGTTTACAGGGCCATTAGCAGTTAAGAGAACAGACTGCTCAAGGGAAAGAAATCCTGATCTGGTGCCTACTCAGGATGAATTTCAGTAATTTTGGACTATTCTGTCAAAGGACAAAGCTCCATCCCTGCCCCAGCAATTCCCAGCCCAGCGCCTCGGTGGCCTTCCCTGGGCTGGACTGAAGGTCCCGAGAGATCAGGTCATTACAGGGAATACAGTGCACACCTCCAGAAGAGAGAGGAGGCAGGAAAAGGTCTTTGAGGGGTTTTGTTTTCACTCTGGAAAGCCTGTATTTGGTCATGTTGCATTTTGGCTGTATTAGTTTCCAAACATCCCCCAAAGTGCCTACATGAAACACTATCAGGACAAACAGAAAGCTGGTGTTATCCCTGCGTAGGAAACTGCTCTATTTTCGGTCCAGGCCCAGCATCTTCCTTCTCATACAACTGTTTATTTACTAAAAGGAGATACTGCTTTTTCATCAAAACCAAGAACATGCTGAAAGGTAACACATCAGCTGCTGGTTTTACCCTCTGCCCTCTCTGGAGCAGAGTAAGAAGTGTTTGATTGTCTTGCAAAGGCCTCACCTTGCTGAACATGGCTCTGCATCAACAGTGGAAGCCTCTGCTATCGGAACAGCCCAAAGATCCCCCACAGCCACAGAGAGCAATAGAAGCATGAAATTCTCTATAATCACAGGTTAGGGCATGATATGAGCTTGTGCAGATTTCAAGAAACCTCCTCTCGGGAATCAGTTGCCAAAAAAATAGATAGAAAAATAAAATCAATGCAAAAAATCAGCCTAGAGCTCTCTGCATAGCTGCATAAGAGCATATGCTCCGTGGAATAAAAGTGACCCTTGATAAAATTTCTGCATTGCATCCACAAATATTCCATAGAATTCCTTCACGGCATCTATAAATATTCCATGTGTAACTCACACCTGTGAAACAGCAAGAGCCAGACAACATGTTATTGAGCTTTTTTGGTTCTTGATGTTTAGGTATCACCCAAAACAAGGGGAAGATTTCTTACATCAAACACAAGCTCTACTGCAGAAGGTACAAGCTGCTTTTTGCCACATGGCTGCCACCAAAGAAATCCAACCCACCTATGGATACGGTGATTTAGACTACTTGTTGCAAGTGTGCAATGTTTAAATATATCACAGACGATCTGTGTGAAACACAAATAAAAATGCTCAATTAACAAAAGTTGAGTCGAGATGATACTAGACTATATCTTCTATTTGGACACATCCACATTTCTCATCTATGCAGGAATTAATACCCCGTTCTCCACCCTCAGAAAAATTCTGTTCTCTCCCCACCCCTGTAAATCTCCAGGAGACAAAAACACTTTGCACTCCACTGAAACAGGATAACTGACTCCAAATTAAACTGTAGAAAAACACAGAGGGGATCCCTCTGGGAGGTCAGCAGCACTGTTCAGGGAACTTTTAGGTCAAGAGATAAAAAACAAGCAAGATTATCAGGAGGCAGGTAAATGGATACGCACACATACAAATAAAAAGATGCATCAGGGGTCTATTTCCCACTCATCATTGCACCCAGCCTAGACAAGCCCATGAAATATCCTAACATTGTGACCCAAGGGGCAACTGTGCATTACTACAGTCACTGACATGCTCCACCAAAGCAAGGCTTGTTATAAAGCTACGTCCACTGGCCCAATTTGGGTAAAGATTTCTGCACTGAGAAATCTAGAATTGTCTTCAGCTCTAGGAAGATAAAGGGACTGTTTCATCTACTTTAATTCATTAAACTAACTCTTATGCGAAGTGGGAGGTTTTAGTTATCAAGGATGAACACAACAGCTTGGACCAAGATCTGAGAAGCCTTTTTTACATCTCTTCAGGTCTCATCAGGAGATGGCCTGCTGTCAAAACAACTGGCTTGTTGGTGAATATTTAGAAATCAAAACACAAATAACTGGCGCTCACAGATCAAAACAACCTTAAATAACACCACGGTCCACACCCAAGCCCTGTCAGTCACCGTGGGCTGACACCCACGCAGGCATCCACGTGTCAACACCATGCACAGGCAGCTGGGGCTGCCCGGGGATGCTCAACAAGATGAATGTCCTCCTCTCTGAGATGAGATACCTATCCCACAAATCACTGCTCTCTTCCCCCTGCACCTTCCCTTCCCTCTAACCCTCTTCCATTACTCATCCCCTGGAAGAAAATGCAAAGAGTAATAATAATTAGACAAGTACAAATAGCTGGTCGGCGCTATGGATGGCGCCTTCCACTAAATAACGGGCCGTTACCATACCAACAGGCGGGACGAGTGCTGGTCTAACGGTGCTCACAGGCGCTCCAGTGCTGGCACATCATCCGTTATCCCCCTGCTCAGGCTGGCCTCCCCGAGGCACGAGGCGCTGCTCAGGTCCTCACACCCCATCAGTTTGAGTCAGGAGGAACCGGCATTTCTCATGAGGGAGCGCTGGGAAAGCCCCCTCGTTAGCAGCAAATGAGGTGGTGGCTCAGCTTTGCTTTGGGGAGGGGGATGGGGATGGAGTAAGCAGTTATGGAGAGGGGATGGACTTCAGGTCCAGAGGGTGCGTGCAACATCCCCACTCCACCTGCACTTCTCAGTACCTGTAGGCAAACTGGCGTGTCTCGTGTAAGAAGTCAGAAGTTACAGGAACACTGATGAACTGGAAGGGAGAAAGCTGGGGGGGGTTTGATGGCCATGGTCCTTGCAGCAACGGGAGACCTGCAGGATTACTCATGCGTCCAGTGACACAGGTCCAGCAAGGTGACCTTGCCGAAAGCCTAAAACTTTTGGTTATGTCACAGGAGACAGATAAGAGAGATCACCAGTCAGGGGAGGCTCTGAGTCCTTATAACTGTAAACGGTCTTCTGACAGCAACAACCCAGCTGTGCAAAGATGTGGGTGCTTGAAAGGAAAGGAAAGCCTCTTTGTTTCAAGAGCAGACATAACAAACACCCTCTGTGATCCTGCGAGCAAAGTCGACAACAAACCAAACTCAGACCTTTTTGGAAAAAGCCTGTTGCAGAGGAGCGATGCTCTCTGAAGGTCAGCAGCACGCACCTTCCTGCACGTGCGCTGCCGCAGGGTGAGCCTGGCAGATCTTCGATCTCCTTCATAATTTTTCCCATCTCCCCAAGCATCTCATTGCATTCCTAGGAAGCAAAAGCACAAAACCCAACAGGCCCAACGTGGTATAAAACCCAACAGAGTCTGCAAGAAATACTTGTGCACCCAGCAGCTGCACACCCAAGATCACTGAGCTTTTAAAAATCTTGATCATCTCTCCTAGTTTAGGTAATGAAATCTGGTTGAAACAAAAGGTCTGGAAATACCACTGAAACGGGCACAATTGCGCCTTTCTTGAAGGGACAGAGGTACAAAGGGTTGCAGTGGGGTTTCCTCCTTTTGCCGCCGCATGTTCAAACCTTCAATGCTGGAAGAGCTAACAGAAAAAGGAAAATAAAACCTCTGAAGTACCAGTTAACAGTTTTTCTATCATGTGACGGGATGGGGAAATGAGGAGAGGAAGGAGTCGTCAAACATCTTTTAAACTGTTGAAAAAGTATTTCCTGAACAAACAGTTGTTCCATCTCATACTCCGCAAAGGTAATCAATTTTTCTCCCCAAAGTTTTTATTTAAGGTTTTATTATGAGGCTTAGTGATCACATATTGATTTAATTACATTAATCTGTCTTTGCTCGCTGATCTGTCCTTGCTGCATATAAAATAGCCAATGTCCCCGTTGAAATTTGCAATACATTTCCAATGGTAAGCCTATCCATCACAACAAACACTGTCTTCTGGTTTTAGGGTCTTCAGATATGAATTTAAGGTGCAGCTGTTTCTACTGTCACATAGAAACTGAAGCCAGCAATTACTTTAACCTCTCTTCGCTATAGCTGAGCTACATAAATTCCCTTCTCCTCTGTCAGCTTCCTTTGTGGCCTCTTCTCTTTCCCCCTGAAAACCTCCTCGGGAGGACCTGGCAGTTCCTGTGCTAAAACTATGCACGGTACGCGTGCTTTTAGGACACTACATCATCATTACAACAGGGATCTCATGTATACCTTCACTTAGTAAATTAGTATTTATTTCATCTCCCTTTCCTTCTTTACTCCACGAGGGAGGTGGGGAAAAGTCAGAGGAAAGACAGGAGCCAGTGGAAGCTATCTTTCACAAAAACTAATGAAAGCGCGGGTTTTTTTTTTTTTTCCTTTTCTTTCTGAGCCAAAAGAACAAGCCCCATGCGACTCTGCTTTCCCAGTATTCAGGATCTTAACAACCACAGTAAAGGCAGGTAAAATAAAGTGCATGAAGACAACAGTTCATGTAAACAGATAATGATGCAAGTGCTAGGATAATTATAAAATAGCTCAACAAAATGGCCTAAACAGACCCTCTTGGCTATTTCTGGCTAGTTCTGGGACACTCCTGTTCCTAGACACATGAAGAACTGGAATAAAAGGGCATTTTAGCAACGAAAAAGTCAAGCAGATCATTCAGGTCCTGCCCACACTAATTTCTAATGTATGTGAAACTACAAAGATTTTGCTAGAAGATACAAATATTAAACAGAAGGAGTTATTCTCATTTGCTGCCTTTTCACGGTACAGATGAACATATCCATGAATTATTCACTTAAAATCCACATACCTGCAAGGAACTAGATGGACCTTTGTCTAAACTCATTTCAAGCACTTCAGTTGCATCCTGCATTGTCTCCCCCCACACTGTTTCTATTGGTTTTTTTCCTCATTCGAAAACAGAGGAAGTGAAAAGACTCTCCTGATCCTTTTAATTCTAAGAGAAGAGGAGAGGGGTTTTTTTTCTTCTTTTTCACATGTATGCATCAAGAACCAAAAATGGAGTTACTCTCTTTTCCACCATAGCCTACCACACAGCCTCATTCCTCTCTCTACTGTTACCTTTTCCAGACAATACTTTAAAACACATTTACTCTTTTTGCAACTACTTTCCTCCCTCTTTTTACACTGTCCATTCTCCATAAGTAGTCATTTTGAAGACACTGGGAGTTGGAACAGGGGTCTTCACCCCAGGCCAGGCTTGTTCCCTGCCCCACAGACCTTCTGTGAGCCCCGGCTCCCCAGCAGCAGGGACGGTCCTGATGCACAGCGGTGTCACGAGCATGGTCTCCTCCAGCTCCAGGGCAAGTTTTGGTACAGGAGGTGGTCAAGGATAGCTGAGGGTTGTGGTCACACCAACACCCCAAGCTGCCCTGAACCCATTTCAAAAGGCAAAAGAAATGAGGGCAACAAATCCTCAGGCACAATTTCAGGCAAATGGGAATAAACATCTGTTAATTGAATTATTGGTCCCATTTGAAATATCTGTGTCCTGTGAGAGACCTGCCATTACCTGCATCCCGCAACCCTGTGTAATCAGAGGAAACCAAGCAATACCCATAGCTCCATCTTCCCTATGTAAAATGATTTAAGGCTCCCGCTTTGTGGGACATCACCAGCTGATGTGTATCCCTGCAGGAGTTCAGACGACAGCGTAAGACAGGAGCACCCATTTAGTATTGCAGCCCGAATTTTGGGGCACGACTCCAGTCTGAGGTTTCTGAGCAGAGCTAGGTCAGCCCCCCCAGAGGTGTCGGCAGCACCTTGCAGGATTGTTGGCCCTCCCCAGCATTACCAGCTCCTCTTTTCTCTCCACCACAAAACCCACTCCGTTTTCAAACCCCCTTTTAACAACACAGCAAACCTTCATGCATCTCGGTTCCCCATCTGTGCCTCTCCACAAAGCTGCTTTGTCCCCTTTGCACTTAACAAGACAAAGAAGATGGTTAACAAGAACTTTTGCAGATACATTTTATTTTTATTTTTAAGACCTTCGGAAGCCAACTCATCTGCTCTCATGGGCTTCTTGCTGATACGTCTCACTTTATTAGTGACTTTGGCCTTGAATGTCTCAGCTGTTTGATCAATACTGCAGGGGGTCAGTGATATTTTCTCACTTTTAGTGTCTCGCTGCCTTTAACTTTGTCACCTGATGAACAGCACTACCCCTGGAACGCTTATCTCGTATTGATTTTCTCCAGCCTCCTGCTGCATTTCCAGCTGTCCCAGCATTTCCCCCCCTGTCACCACATGCCCATTTAATGTTAACTTATCCCCTTTCTCCCAGGCTCCTCATTCTTACAGGGCCTTTTGCGCCTCCTCCCCCTCCCCTTTCCCCCAACAGCAGATTGTCAAAAAAACAATTTCCTTTTTTCCACCTGACTCATTGTTATCCTTCAGCCGTTTATTGTTTGTCAGCCAGGCGCCTGCCGCACCCGCAGCTCCTCACCAGGATGAGTGGAGCTAAATCGAAGGAGATGTTCAAAAACCCCCTGCCCCCCTGGCCGTACCACCCTACCCAGGGTGGATGGGCTCAGATTTACTATGGATTTGGGAGCAATGCAGCCAGGTAAAAGGGACCCTCAGCCCTCCACTGACACCATGCCTGTCAGCCCAGCCTGGATGTGGGGCAAGGGACAGTCTGTCGTAGGATCCGGGAAGCAGCTTGTCACACTTGGCACCTCTTGATACTTAAGAAGTGACCAACGGCCACCAAAGGCTCCATTTATAATGGAGTGATGGTTTTAATACTGCTAGTTGTAGCTCAGTCTTACCTGATACAAATGCCTTGGCCAGTGGAAAGGGCCACGAATGGAGCAGACATCTCACCCCCGGGCTGGGTGGAAGAGCAGAGAAATGAGCGCTGCAGGTTTTACACTAGTAAGAAAGAAGAGATGGTTTCTTTATGGATTTTTCCTGACATTAAAACCTTTTCAAAAGATACCTCTTTGCAAACTCTGTCTCCTGGAGTCACACACCTTTCCACTAGTTGAGCAAAAAGGCACATAAGCAGAAAATCTACGTTCCTCACCAAGAGTAAAACTTTTCTTCCCATCTTATTAGCTCAGAAAGCCAAACAAAATTATTTTGATGTGGCATGGAAAAAATAAGCAGAGCTGTCAATGGCTTCCAAATGTCCCTCTAAAATGATATCAACTTAAAGACCAAAGGTGTTTTTGGGGAACTCTGTAAAGCACAGCCCTCCTCAAGGCACAGGGTGTTTAACCAGAGTGTGCCTGGATGGAGGATGAAGCTTTCCCAGCCACTGGCAGTAAGTAGCTGGTTTGAAGACTAACAAGGTGCTGCCCGGGGAGAATCAGCTCATTCCATGCTCAACATCTGAGAAATATTTCCAGGTACAGAAACGGCTGCTCCTCCAACCAGGCTCATTTCCAGAGCCTTGACCTCTCTACCCCATAGACTTCCCCCAGCAGTTGGTAAGGGCAGAATACTGTTGACACTGAGCAGTGTTCTCTGGTGAGATAATTTTACAGATGTACCTACATTTAGAATTAACTAAGAGCAAAACAAAATAATGTATCTATCTGGAATAAAAAATTGCATGGGATCCAAAACAGTATTTTTGATTTTGCATTGCAACAGAAAAATACAAAGTAAATAGAAGTTTCATCTGATACTTGTCATTTAAAATTTCAGTTTATCAAGAGAAAAAAAATGAAGAAAACCCAATGATTTACACAGTTCTATTTTCAGTCCTGTTAGAGCCACATAGGTGGGAGTCCACTGATTTCAGCAGACCAGATCTAACAGTTTTCCATATTGTTTTCCTGTTGCAAACCCTGATCTTTAGCCTTCAGAAGTCCTGAGCTCAGGGATGCAGAAACGGTGAAAGGCAACTGCTTACCTTGTTCTACTTTTGCTGTACGCCACTGGCTTGAACTGCTCCATTTTTAGGCAAATAGTAGAGTGAATTTTAGGGAAACCACTCCATTACCTGCATTAACCTAGGAATAGTCCTCTGCAGTACTTAGCCCAACATTTTCCTGATTTATACCTTTTTAAATGTTAATTTTCAATAACCACATCACCCTTTAGCAGTTGAAAGTCTTCCTACCTAAACTAAGCTGATACAGTTTTAGTCTTGCAGCTATTAACTACCGGGCCTATTCTCCATCTAACCATGGCAAGTGCCGCAGATCATTTGGAAGCATTCAGAAGATTGGTTCTTCTACCTAACAGATAACTCCATGGAAGGGGCGGACACATATAAAAAAACACAAAATCTTATCAGAAAAAAAACCACCAAATCCTCCCTTCATCAGGCCTCAGGTCCTGCTTGTTCTAGGAAATTCCCCCTACCCCGGGAACCAGAGTGAACAAATTTCCTCTGACTTCCCATTGCATTTTGCCCTGTGAGCATTAATGCTGCTGTTTGAACATTCCTTTGGACAAACGCTGCTGTGTAGGGTGAAGGGACTTCAAACTGGTTGGAATGCTGCAAAAGGAAGACGGTGCACTGACTGGTGAGTGGGGCTGGATCATCCCTCACACCTAGGGATAAGCCAGAAGGGAGGATTTATTTGTAGACCATCCAGCTGAACTCTGACTAGGGAAGCTGGGGGTTGAGGTGGAGGAGGTGATTACCACGCTGCAGACGAAGCAACAGGATGTCCCCCAGAACAGCAAACATGCAGGAGGGACAGGGAACAATTTTTAGAACGGAGGGGTTCCACAGAAGCTTGTTTCCCACCAGGACCAGTGGGAAAGGAATCAAAGGCCAAGAACCCTCTCTGCCCAGCAGGAAAACCAAAATCCCAGGGAGCGGAAGGAGAGTGTAATGGCAAGTTCTGCAGAGAGCACCTCTCCTCAGCGCAAGGATGCTTCGTAGAGCCTGGCCTCCCAACTTGCTTCTCTTGGAGCCACTCAGTCCCACGTGAAGTTATGAAGAGGTCTCATCCACTCCTTTGCTCCTGACGTGGATGAGGACAATACACATTCCCAGGGCTGCTGGGCAGCTTGTCCTTCTCCTGTCTGTGCAAAGCTTTCAAAGCCCCTAGGTCTTACTGTGCCTTCCTCCAAGCCATCCTAGAGGATGGTGCCACAGGGATGAAGTGCCACCAGAAGCTCTCCAGCCCTGCGCATCCCTGCCAAGCACTGAGCATTTCCCTCAAGCTGCTTTACCCGTTTTCCCATTCGTGGTGCAGCACGGACGGGGGCTGCGCAGCCCTCTCTCAGTCTCCCGGCATTAGACTCTCTGATTTAATGTATGTGTGCTCTTTTATTCATCTAACAAGTTTATTCCTTTGTCAGGTGCGGCCTCATATCGGAGGGCTGTGCTGAGACAGATACGCAGGGAATTTATTGCTCTAACAGGTTTATTCTTACACCAGCTATTCATTTATGCAGACTCCCCTCTCTTTGGCATCCCTGTGCATAAGCGGAGGCGGGCTCCGGCGCGGCACCCGCAGAGCGAGCCTGCATTGCCCTCCTGCGGCCGGCCGCCGGAGCGGGGAACCCGCACATTAATCATAGCAGCGGGAGTGTAAAATTCAATTTTACCTCTCCATTCATTCTGAGATGAGTTGAAGGCCGGCCTTGTACATATAAACCACACTTTACTTCATCAGAGCCCTGGTAACAAATGGAGTGTCTTCTTCGGGGAGTTTAACCATCAAAAAACACCGCGCCATTTAATTCCACGCGTGCCTAGGGTCAAAGAAGGAGCTCTCGGCATCAGCAAATGCTTCAGCCCTCAGCTGCGCAGTAAACTATGTTTTAGAGATTGTTCCTCAATACGAAATGATCAGTCCATTTATCTGCTAAAGCAGCCTGTCTCTTTGTTCAGTCTCCCAATATTTTTTCCGCTGACCTGATCTGGACAATAAACCAGAGTCATCTTAAGATATTCACCATTCAATTTGTTACTCGAGTGCCTCCGAGCCCAGCTGTCCCTGCTGTCAGTATCGCAGACTCCCCAGCCTTCACCATTAACCTGAGCCGGACTCCCCCGGCCCCGAGTCTGGACAAGCGCGGTGGCATTACCCAGCTCACAGGCTCTCTGGTCGCAGTAACTGTATGGTCCCAGCTACTGCCATGTCCCAAAACCCTGGTGAGGTGTTTTGCCCAACGTCCCTCTCACACCAAATACACAAACAGGACCTGCACAAGTATTCGGGTCTCTCTGTTCGCCAGGGAGCTGCTTGCAGAGCTGCAGCCACACTCCTTCCCACAAGCCCGTGTGATGCTGGTCACCTTTTACGAGAGGTAGCCCAGCTGTACCCAGAGGGTGCAGCGTGTCCCCTTTTTCACCCTCAGACTCACTCCTGGAGGTGATGAGGTTTACCATCTTCGACTGAAGAGGGCTTTGAAGACCCACCATAGTCTCCTAAGTGAACGCATCAAACCCTGAGCCATCACACTGAGTAGGAATTTACCGCTTACCTCATCCTATAGTTATAATTTTGACTGTTTTGCAGCAGAGTGGGGTGCTGAGGTCCCAGAAGCTAAAGCAGGAACTCAACATCCCTACGGCTCTTTGCACACTCATTAGCAAAGGTTAACGAAATGGTATAACTGTGTCCATCTCCCTCAGAAGGGCATGTAGCTCCTGCACAGCTGTATCACTCTTGGCCATCAGCATCCCACTGGCGTCTGAGTTCTGGGTTTCCAGTTTTGGAACTGGTTCACATATGTCTACATCACCTCACAGGGAGGCTTTTAGAAACTCTGCTCCAGGAGAGTTTTCACAGTAACCCAAAGAGCAGAGCTCCCACCGGGACCACCACCTCAAACTCACCTTTCCCTGGCTGCCTTGGGTGGGTTTCCCGCTAAGCAAACTGAATGCCATGAACCTTATCCTTTGGCATCAGCAGTCCCTGTGCATTGCATGGAAGATCAGACACCTACACAAGGCTGTGGTGTCCACTGCAGGAGCCAGACGTCCAGAAGTTAGACCTCGCAGCTCCCTGACTCACGCCCAGAGCCCTTTCATGCATGTAGCTGTAAATAACTAATGCAAGTTTACACTACAGTGATGGAGGGATTTAATCTTTAAAGATGTTAAAAGAGCACCCAAACCACTGAACCATACTTGCTGCTCAGACAAGAAGCTAGCTAGAAAAGCCGCTCCTTATAATGATTAATTTTCATCCACTTGCCGTTTTTTCATTACGTATTTGCCACGTGTTGCTCCACTTAGGAGTTCCACATTGCCTATTCAGCATCACGTAAGCACCAAGATTTTAACAGCAACCTGCTGACAGTGGGAGCTTTCTCAACACTTCCCACCTCGATTGCATCATGCCAATGCTTCAGCCAAAACAACGCAGGCACACAGAAGGAACAGGAACTGTTGGAAGCCTCAAGAACGGCACTTTCATTGTTAAGGCCCAGTGGGTTGGGGGGCTGTGAGTATGAGCAGAGCATAGTTCGGAGACATGAAGCCCAAATGGCTGAGGGGGCCATAACCTGATTTTTTATTTTTTTGCAGAAAACTTTTCATTAAAAAGGTTTTGATCTTTTTTCCAAGGAAGATTCTAAAATTTTATCCATGCTTTAAAGTTTCACCCTGCTTTGATTGCTTTTTTTTTTCCTGATAGAAAGGGAGGGGGAATAACCCTGCATCTTTCTGCAGTGGAAAAGCACAGGGAGGAGAGAGGCATGGCAAACTGCTCTCTGCCACTCGACTACGATGGGAGGAGAGATGGATACTCGCTTTCTCTAATACTTTTTCTCCAGTGACCGCAAAGGGTGAATTAAAGGGAGACAAGTGATATAAATAAACCCCAAAATCTAAAAGATAAATTGAAGCAAGAAAAAAAGTGCAGCTCAAATCAAGCATAGCATTTAAAGATCAGTCAGCACTGAGAAATATCGGATGTCAGCAATCTGCTAATTCCAGTTTTAGAAGAAAGAGTTTTCGCTCAAAATGTTTCATCTAGCTTTGGCGAGAAAACTCCACACACACAAACCCACTTGCCAAAACCATTTTTGCCTTCCAGAAAGTATCGCATTTGTGGGTGTCAATATATCTGACAGATGTTATGGTCTCGTACTGCCATAGGAGATAAAATTTCACCCATATTTACACTTCGGTAAAATGAACTACAAGTGGATTTACCCAGTGAGAGACAAAGTCAACATCCAAATTCAGATGTGCCAGTTCTTTCTGTCTCCAATGAAAAACTCATTCCAGAATAAAATTCTGGAGGGAGAAGGCTCATACACAATGTTTATCCTCTCACTTTGGTAAAAATACACAAAACCAGCCCACCCCAAAGCAGTCCATTGTCCCCCTGGACTCCTTGAAGGTGTTTCTCCCTGGAGAACCTGCCTTGAGAAGACCTGCGACAGGCACCCATGCAGTCCCTGCTCCATGGCTCTGCAGGTGCCATCAACGTGGCTTTGCCCTCTCTTCGGCTCAAGCTCAACTCTCCTCTTACTGCACCTGACGCAGGAATTCTGGTAAAGCCTAAAATACCTGTCTTGCTAGAAATTATTGCTTGCTTAGGTACAAGGGCTCCTGGAAAGCTTCCAAACCCTAATGGGAACTTCACTCAAACGACTAAGAACCGAGTAGTGGCTCCCCATATATTTGAGCTTTCCTAGTCCCTGGGATCTCCTCCTACAATAGATCTTCCCTCTGTATTCCACTCCTCAAGCTGACAAGATAACCCTTAAATAGACTAAAAAGGACTTGGTGACAAAGGGACAGGAATTAAGGGGCATCTATAGAAAGCTTTCGGATGGAGAACAGCAGGAGGACATAGAGCAGAGCCAGAGCAACAGCTGTTCTTACCACCCGTGTATCTGCAAGTCTCCTCTGACCATTGGTCCCTTCGTTCTTCATTTAATGATGAGCGTTTTCCACTTGGACCTCCTCCTTCATCTTCGTAAGTCGGCCGTGTGGTACAGCACATCCTCAGGAGGCCTCCAAATAGTGCTTAAATGGAATGCTGCAAAGATGAATAACACTAAGGACACACACATCTACCCACATGGTAATCTGCACAGTGTGCATCACACACAGGCTCACGTGCTGCAAATCCTGCTCCCAAACCGCACCAGTGGGGACATTTTGAACAGTGACATCCCTGGGGTTCCCAAGAGGCTTGAGTGCTGCAATTTGTCATAATTTACTAAAAAGTAGCTTTTCCATAGATGTCTTGTTGACAGGATGAGAACCAGAACGTAACTTGAGTCTCTACAGCTGCACGGAAAATCATCCAACTCATCCGTGCTCTCAAGGCTCAGGGCCACGAACACCCTACATCTTCCCCATGGCCATGGGGCACCCTGAGCCAAACGGAGGGGGAACGACAGCCTGTTTGCAGTCACCACAGCGAGAGAGATGTGCACCTCTGCAAACGAGCGGCACATACACAAGCTTTAATAACTAGCTCCATGGCTCTGTGGTGAGCCCTGTAAGCCAGATTATGTGTCCAAATCCCAGCTTGATGCCCTAGCGTGCAGGCAGTGAAAGGATTTTGTAACAGAGCCAGAAATGACCACGTCTGGAAGTGCCCCAGTGCAGCAGGTCCCACGCACGCAGCTGCAGGAGGAATCGCTTTCTGCATCTCCAGCTAAAACAAGACACTTCCAGGCTTCCCCGGTCGATCTGTCACCACCACAACATGCTGCTTTCTCATCATGCCTCTTCCTGCAGTGCAAAGGGTTAAATCAGCACCAGCCGCAATTTCCGAGAAATCAAAGTGATTTTGAGCAAGACAGAGCCCTCCCCTGCACCTCACTCAGCTCTGATGCAGCTCTGACCCCTCCGGTGTGCTGGGCTGCCCAGCACCCCCCAGGGAGCCGCAAGAGCCCTTTTTGACATCCTGAGAGTCTGACAGCTCCTAATGGCCATCGGTATTTTATACTGCCTCAGCCTGTACGTACACGGCTGCCGTGGTCAATGCCTCACCCGAGCACTCACCCCCGCTGTGCCCACGGGGCAGCGGAGCCAGGCTGGACCTCGGTGTGCGGGACCCACCACCCTGCTCACAGCCGCTGGGAGACGACAGAGGGCAGAAGGGCATTCCCTTCGGTGACAAGCACCTTTTGGGGTCACGTTTTGCTTATTTTTTATGTTTCTAGATAAAGCGCATCTCTTGCTTCTCCACTCTCCAAAGCCCCGACAGGTTCCCATCCCTGCAGCACCTGAAGGTCTGTGCCGTGTTGTCCCAGACACTGAACACCCGTGTGCAGGACCACACACCTGGAAACAGTCTTTGGCCTCCCAAAACGTTACCAGGCAAGGGAAAGAATGGGAAGGATTGACTCTGCCTTATGAACAGATCCTGCCCTCAGTAGCAGGACTGAACATGAGCCTGGCTCTTTCAGGTTCTAACTCATCTGAAAGGGCTCCCTCCCTGCTCTCACCTCAGCGGGGCTCTCCCACGGCTCAGGGGTCGCTTACGAAACCCTGGTATCTCACCAGGTACCAGAAAGAGAAACAGCAGGTGTTAAGGGACTCATGAAAGATGTTTCCTGGCATCAAAACACTCCCTGTCTGACAGGATTATCCTTCTGCCAACAGGCATCTGCAAGAAGCAACCTCGTTCCTGGCCTGCAGGGAGCCAAAAAGCCATTGCAAGTTTTTGTTCTCTGTGCTGCTCTTTCTCCTGTAAGTTTTGACTTAGCCCAGCGAAGTAGCACAGGATGGAAAGTCTACAGTGAAGTGGTTGGGTGGTCCCCTGGTCAGGTCTGACACCCGCTGACCCTGAAGGGACTGTTGCACAAGCAAAGCAGGACTCGTGTCTGCTTCCAGCTGCAGAGCATCTGTGAGAGGTGACGGGAAACTCCATGTCCAACACTAACTCCAAGGATAGGGAACATCCTCCTCTGACACCTTCTACCTGCAAAGCTCTTCCATCCAAGCCCTTTTCCCCTCCTGCCTCTCCCCGCAGCATCCAGCTGGAGAGGGGAAGAGGACAGGGGGCAACCTGGAGCCTGGGAGCCACCACGGAGACAGCAAGGCTGAGATCTCAGCTGCGATCATCATCTCCTGCGCCTACACCATAAATGGCAACTGGGCTTCCTCGTGGGATGCTCCTTGTGCTGCTGTGTACTCTGGGAACTGCTAAGGAGAATGAAGATAAAATTGAAAGACAAATTAATTATTTTTATATATGTTTATTTTAAATTGTTATTATTATTCTAGAAAAGAGGAAAAGGCAAGTTTTTCCAGGCAATTTTTTGATCTCTCATAATTGACAATGCAGCTAAATATAACTTCTGCCTCTCCCAGCCTTGCAAAACTGCAGCCCTGCAAAAGACAATTTTGGAAGGGAGCGGACAGCCATTTTTGCATCCTCCAAGAGAAATCACATCTACCGTGCTGCCATGAAAAGAATGGCATTTTTTTGCCTTAAACTGTTAATTTTGTTTATTACAATGCTGGCTAGAATCCAGCAGGGATAAGAATTTTCTTTACGGTGGATATGACAGCTGCTGCTCTGAAGCATGGACAAACTGGGGAGGGGATAAAAGCCGAGCGGGAGGGTCGACTGGATCCACCTGCCACCAGGGAAATGCTCCCCTCAGGGCTGCCACCCCAGGGCACTTCCACGCCTTTGCCCCACGGGAGCAGAGCCAGCAGCAGATGCTTCCAGAACGAAATACAGTGTGTTCCCTGTCCCAGATGTGTGTCCCTTCACATGCTCAGCTGTGCTGGCCCCATTTTGGACCCAGACTGATATTTTCAGAATACAGGCCATGGACTTCTGGCCCTTGTGCCGCTCCGAGCCTTGTTCAGGTTTCCAGAGCTCCCCATGTACATCTGTAAGCAGAACAGGCCCCAGTGCTTGGGTGGCTTCCCTCCAGGGTTTTCAATTTTACAAAGCTTTGCTGGAAGGAGGCACTTGGCCAGTTTATCTGTATTTCACAGAGGAAAAATCACCGTTAACGCTAACTTTCAACCAAGACAGCTTCACTAACTGAACACTAGAAGAGCATTTCAGCACACCTAACTTAGATATGAAAAGAACACCCGTGTGGGGAAAGAAGAAAAATCTAAGTAACCAAGAAGACCTGCACCCTTGGACTGACCTTCAGTAACCCCCCAGGGAATGCCTTCGGTCAGTGGGACCTATTGCTCCAGCCTCAGGCTTTGATTCCACCGGAGGAACGCTGTGGATGCAGAGAACCCACGTGCAGGAATTTTGGACTTGAAAGACTCTATTAACTCTTCATTTTCTTATTACGAAAGTATTTCTATTAGCCAAGCAGGCTGCAAAATTTCGTTTATTGAAAAACTACAAGCTGTAGCTGGAAGTAGTTACAAAAAAAAGTGAAAAAGACCTCTTTTAATTTCAACTGGAGAAGCCAAGTATAAAAGCCCATAACAAATGCCGTCAGTCTCCCTGGAGTGTTAACCCCCCCACCCAGCACACCCGGCCAGACCTCCAGCTACAGCTGATGGTGAAGGTGCCTTTTTATGACTCAGTTTGTAACTGAGAAAACCGCTATTGAATTTATTGGTTGGGAATTTTTTGGTTTTGGGGGCATTTTGTTTGTTTTTAAACTGGTGGGGCACAAAGCACTCCAGGCTTTTTCACTAATCTCTGCACTTCAGATACTGACTTTATCCCACAGCCACCGATAGCTTTTCCCTTTACCCTTCCTCATCCCACTTATCACTAAACTAATTTAATGTTAAAACTGAAGAATAAGAACTTTTTAAGAACTGGCTAATTATTTGTTCCCTAAGATACTACTACCTGAAACCGATGCCTGCCATCTACTGGCACCTTTCTCAAAATGCAGTCAGTTCGAAACCAAAAAAGCACATCTCTGAGAAAGCTTACAGAGAAAGATACAGTTATTAATTAACAGCAGAAAAACACTGTCCAAGCTCTCAAGGAAAAAAAGCTCTGCAAGTCTGAGAACAGACCAGAAATTGGATTTAAGGACAGTTTTCCCATATGCCACTTATGTTCATCTTACAACTTGTTGCAGGTCCCAGCTGAGGAACTTACTCTGAATGCCAAAGTTGTGTTGTTGACTGTCTCTGCCGATTGTTGATAGTATGTCCACTTGATAGGGAATAACATAATTATGAAATTACAGTAATAAATCCTGGTTCCAAGTTGCCTTCAATGGAATTGTTCGAAAGTGATGAACTAGTCCAGTAGGTGACACTTAGCAGAGTGACAGGGTGACAACGGTTACTGGTGCACATTGATGTTCCCAAATGAGGGGGTTCTGAAGGGCCAGTGGAAAACACAGATACAGCTAATTTTCCTTGGTAAAGAAAGCAGCTGAAACAAGGAATGATTTCAAAAGCTACATTTCACAACAGAATCACCTTTCAAATCCGGAGATGGTGTATTGTCTCAGTGGTTTTCACCCCCTGCACGGCAGGGGAACCACGGTCCTGGTGTCCGCACTCCTGCGTCAGCCACTGCCCACCCCTCCAACATGCAGCCTGGACCTCCACTCCAGGGCTGCCAGTCAGGGGGTTCATCGCAAAAGTCACACAAAGGGGACAAGCACAGCAATACTGGCTCAGCTAATTAACTCCCAATCGGCTTCTGGAAGTTTAGTTTCCCAGCAGCCAAGCCAGCAGCCCAGTAACCACCCGCTCAGCGGCGATGGGGAGCAAAGAAGCCAAGCGCTGCCGTGAGTCACCCTGTGAACCGGCGATGGAGAAACCCTGCACCTTCCCTGCTGATAACTCCCTGCTTCGCTGCACTTTTCCCTCCCTCCTTCTCTTGGAACAAGGCTCCCAACAGAATCAGAGAAGCTCAGCCCTCCCTCATAATCAGAAATGTCTTTGCAGAATGCGGCTGGAACTACTGAAACATTTCCAGTGTCTTACAGCCCTGCCGTCCCTCCTGCAGAAACGCTGCTCCAAAGCTCTCCCCGTGTGAGCAGCTCTGTCCTGTTTTTCCATTTGCTGCAACAGGAAACTATTCCCTGTTTGCACTTGCCCACGAGCCAGAAACGATCTGAACCACCAGATCTAGAAAGAGTCACACAGATATCTGATTCTGATAAATTACTTTCTTTTTGGTTTTGTTTAAAGACACATGCAACCTGACTTTCCACTTCTTCCTGATGCCTGTCAGTAACATGCTTATTGTAACACATATATAAAATTAACTCAGCTTAAAAGTAAGTTACATCACATTACCTTGATGTGCCTTTAGAGAACATTGCTGTGTGCATGGCTCAATTATATATCCTGTTATACAGGCACTTTTATCATAAAGCACTGAGAAGAAATGGCAGTTACCTCTCCCTTACTTATTTCCCTTTTTAAATTTTATTCTTTTAATGACTGGTCTCTTTCTTCAGATTAACCAGGAAGAGTTGTGACTATTTTCCATCAGTTTATCACTTTTGATCTACAAGATAAGAAATACATTTCAATTAATATTGTCTTGGCTGAATTTTTTTTCCAATTTAGCTTCATCTTACTCTATAACTGACAATACTAAAGTCATGAGTAGAAACACTGAGAGCATTTTCTCACTTTCTGATGGACCTCAGGAGTATAGCTTCTTTACCCATCCCTCCCCCACCTCCAGTAATTTGACATTAATGGATTGTAAATTCCTTTTTTTTAAAAAAAATAAAAAATAAAAAATTTATCTCCTTGCCAGTGGTGGCATGACTTCTCTTTCAAGAAACATTTTAATTCAAGAGCCAAAAATTTAAACTCATTCTCTAGAAGTCATATTTAAAATCCTTACACTGTTTTATAAACTCCTTTACAAACATCTTCAAATGACTCCAACCCCACCAAAACAGCACACAGACTGTTTATGCAGCAAAGAGCTAACAACAAGGCACAGCTGCCCATCTCCTTAATCAAAGTTATTTAAAGCACAATGCTATGTACAAATCTAGCAGAGAGCTGTAGGCCAAAATTTTGCAAAGTAAAGAGATTTTCAGGTCTTTCAAGTTTTGAGTCTCTGTCTTCAAACACCTTCAAAGGGTCCACATTTTGGATGTAAGCAGCACTTTCTCTCTAAAGGTAACCTTAATCTGGATACTAAACCCACTTATTCTTAGCCTGCATTCCTAGTATAAAGTCTGCCTGTTCTGCACCTCTGGCAATACTTCAATAGTTTGTAAAACTACCTAAAAACCAAGTCTCAATTTCTGGTTTTGTTTACAAAGACCTACTGTGCTCATTCTTAGAAAAGTACAATTGCTTGCAGTATGTTACAAAGCTTTCACGTTGCTGGGTTCTTAACAATCATTCCAAGACAAACTTTTGCAGCTGTACAGCCAGGTAAAAGTACATCTGCAGGAGTGAGTTCTCCAGAACCACACGAAATTCTCAGAACCGGCAAATGAAGTGCCCACCCACTGACAGCCCATCACAATTGAGACCAGCACAGTCCAACCACCCAGTACGCTGGGAAATCACCCGTTACCCAGCTGAAGCGATGCATTCTCAAGCTCCCTTGATTCAATGGCTTTATTTTTCTTAAGAATATTTCTAGAGGACAGGGAGACACGAATATTTCACAAGTCTTCATATTCAGCTCTTTCTCCAATCCTTTTAGGAGAAAAAAAATGCCACAAATTGAATCTTATTATTAAGTACCACCAACGCTCTCAGCTCTGGAGAGGAGACAGCCCCTGCCCCAAAGAGCTTCCATTCTAGGAGAAAGTAATACAAAGGTGAGGTTCCCAGGGAAAACAAGGAGGAAGGTGACAGGGTTTGTCATGCTGCTGGTGCCATACATGGGGACTGGTACATCTTTTTGCGCTGGCAGTCGATACGCAGGCACTGAACAGACCACACACTGCACATGCCAGAACACGTTCTCTCTGCAGGTGGTTGGAAGGGAGAAGGTAAAGAAGCTTTCAAGAAAGTTTTCAAGGCAGTCCTGTGACAAGGAAGGCATTTGTTCTACGTAGAAATCTTTGCCTATCTACATAACTTTTCTTTTTAAAAAAAGAAAATAAAATTATAGTTAACATGCCAAAACCACATTCATCAAATCAGTTGCCTTACAAAAATAAAATTTTCAAATGATGTGTTTCTAAAATAAATATCAAAAGGGTTGAAAAAAATAAATACATATGTCCAATCTATCTTGATAAAACACAAAAAGGTATAGTTCCTTACTGAAAAGCAGCCATGGAGTCCCAATTAAAGCAGCAACTGTTCAGAGCATCCGTCTCGTACAGTAACACATGAAGAAGAGTCCCAAGCAGCAAAGAACAGATTCTTAATAAAAGAAATATATAGGACTGTGTTCCTTATAGGAAAGTACAGAACATTTTCACCTTAGCTGAATGACTATAAACCAGTGTTCCATGACATACCCCTGCTGAAGATTTCTGGTATTTCCAAACATTGAGAAGCTAACACTTTTTCTCTTGTTTGGGAAAAAAAAAAAAAAAGCAAAGTCAAGTCCCATCTGTGGATCTGATTGTTTGTGAACATACGTGTATAGTCCCCTGATTGAGCAAAAAATTAATCCTTCTTAAAAATACTGAGCTACTCTTCCTCCCCCTCCCCAAACAGCAACTCTGATGTATGGAAACAAGACATTTTAATGCAATGCTGCCTACAGAAGGGCTGTTACAGCACAGGGAGCCAGGGGCAGCTCGACCTCAGGCCGGAGACTTTCACTGCTTGGGAGCACGAGCTGCACCAGTTTGGGATGGTCCAACATGAAATCCATGTTTCCATGGCAGCCCCTTAAATTTCAAGGGCCAACTCATTGCCCGGAGCTCCTGCTGGCAGGAGTCAGTCTCAGTTTAGCCGGTAGTAGTCACAGTGCTCTAGGTAATAGGAGGCAGGGTACCCTATTCCCCACTCTCATAAGGCAGCTGTACCACCCCAGGAAATCAGTTTCCTTCTTGAAGGTTTTGGTTTTTTGTGGTCCTTTATGTCCTCTTATTTTTTAAATTGTTTTTCCTACCTATTTAAAAGGAGCAACATGCCCAGATTAACAACAGTGGTCAAGTAGGCAAAGAATAAAATGTCCACAATGCAAGCTCTACATAGGTTTACAGTGTACTGGTCATGCATAAACCCCTACAGATCCTGGCAGGCATTTAAACATTTAAGTTGATGTAAGATCAAACTGCTGACGAACTGACTGCTGAATGGACTGTAGCCAGCTTGAAATCACTGGTAGGTTCTGCATCTGATGTTACAAGACTTAAGTCATGTCAAATCAGTGGTCATCTACTTTAGCCCTTTTTGCTTTCAAGGAAAGATGCTGCAAGAAAAGAAAAGAAAAGAAAAGAAAAATTGCTTAGTATATACACAATTAGAAAAGCGTTCAACTAGAATGCTTTCAGCCTTCAATCCCCAATTAAATAATTTCTTAGAAAAATATCAAAGACTATCCTTCCCAAGCTCTGCTTGTTACTGATATAGCTAAAGTAAACCTATGAAATAAAAAAACCACATGTATCCCAAAGATGATATTCTGGATTGGTATAAAATATCATCTCCTAGTACTTCAGTACTAACTGCAAGCCTAGGAACAATTTCCCACTGGAAGCAAGGTGCCAGCTTGTAAAAATGCACAGAAAGGGACATGTGCTCCCAACAATGCATGTGCATAAACACTACGAGTACGTACATGAAGTACAAGATTTTAACTAATGTTTTAAGACTGCAGCTACAGTTGCATTGGACGTTTGAACCTCTGTGTGCTTAAAGAAAAAGGCCTACAAAAATGTGGAATGAAAGCACAAAGGAAGTCCTGCAAAATTTGGAAGGAGACGTAATTGACTAAGACCATGATCAAGCTCTAAAAAAAAAAAAAAAAAGTCTTTTAACACAGAGTCCTATTCAGTTGTAATGTGTTTTTAATTTGATACAGGAATAAAAATTCTCGTATTTCAGGAATCTCTTATTAGCACAAAGATGTATCCTTCAGCAAAAAAAGGGTCTGAATGTCTGCAAATCAGCGTCAATTTGTGTGTCTTGCAATGGCTTGCTTATTCAAAATTTACATGTGTAACTCAAAGCTTTACACAACAGGAATAATTCTAATTTTTAAAGACTTTATAAAGACACCTAAGCCTTTTGGGTGATAAGGATAACTGACCAAACTGGAAAAGATAGTTTTCCTCAAAACCAGCACTATCCTCCAGAGCTTCCATTTATTTTAGGATGAAAGCAATGCTTAGGTCATGTTGCAAACCGAGTTCTATCCAATCAAAATGATGGCAATGGTAAAAATTAGGTTCTGATGTAATTTAATGGAATATCTACAACAGTAGTAGTACTACCGTGAAAACCACGTTCTCTCAGTCAGGTAGGCAGTGCTATTCAAGACAAACCTTCTTCAGTTACTAAAAGCAACTCAAGTTTTGCCTGAACAAGTCATTGAGTCACATTCCCCAACACCACCTACCTAAAGGAAAACCTCACCCCCAAAATTGAGCCTGTGGAGAGGTCATACCATAATGGGATGTTATGTTGTGTAGGGGATGTTACAACATGTAAATATGTGAGTCAAAAGGACTAATTATTCCAGGAGAAGGTTTGATACAACTGGAAGATTGGCTCATCTCCTTTTTACACCATGCTTGCAGAATGTTTAACACTAGCTAAAGACTCAGGGGTCATCACCGCCTTTGCCAAATGCGTTATAGAAAAAAAGGCAGTAGATATTCAGCTACTTAGTAAGTGCATTTATAGATGGTAAGTGTCTGGATAAGTAAGATGAATTATCCAAGCTCAACGTTAAAAAATCCCCAACCCTCTCAAGTCAATTACATGGATGGATGCCAGCAGTGCTGTGCACCATAACCGCAGAGGTATGTCCTTAGGTGCTCCATGTACCACACTCTGCTTTTATTTTTTCCAAAAACCCCAGAAAGTGAAAGAAAACAGACATCTGATTCTCAGAAAAGTCAAATAGCTTAGCAGATCTATAAATCAGAAACAGTCATTTTTGCAACATGGCTGCTCATCTGCACAAACAGATCTCTTATTTTGCATGGGTCTGATATGCAAATGTGTTTTTTCAGTTAGTATTTTAAAAATACTTCACTAATTTAGAATATAAACCTCAGTAGTTATTAATCTCCCATGGGAAATTCACATCCAAGATCAACTGGGCAATCTTGCCTGCCTGTACAGTATTTACATGCAATGTGGTATCAACAGCTCCAGCATAACTAACATTTAGATAATATTAAATACTAGTCCAGTTCTCAGAATGACCAGTGAGTAAGTCTAGATTGATGGATTCACATGAGACCGAGTTGATAAAGGATGGTGACAACTATTAGAAGATAGATACTTGTAAAAAAAAAAAATGTATGTGTATCACACAAAACAGAATTTGCAATAAAGGTTTGCACAAATAGCATCTGTTCCTTGCCATTTCAAGTTTGAACAGATCAGAGCTGATTTTTTCGCAGTAAACAATTAATGCTCAAAAAAAAGGGCTCATGATTTGCACAAACATTTGCAAAGCATGCAAAGACTCCTCTAAAATTATTTTTGTGCAAAGTATGACCACTGCCTAGCTATACTGCTGTTCAGAAAATTGCTACCAAGTGCCTATAGTGAAGTGTAAAATGGTTGAAGACTTCATTTACCAGAGTGATACACTAATTTGTAACTTTGAGATCAAGTCTGTTGGCTGGATAATAGGGAAAAAGCTTGCATGCATCAAATTTATTATCCTCTTTCTTTATGCTAACCACTACAATGAAAAAAAACAAATTAATTTTTGTACCATTAAATAGACAACAACAAAACATAAACACTTAAAAAGTTCAGATACAAGAGCTGCTAATACAGCAATGGTACCGTTTGGGCTTTATGCCGATTCCGTACCGTTCCTTGCTGGTAAAAATGAGGTGCCAGTTCCAAGAGCCAAGCAGATTCAACAGCAGTCACATCTCTCATGTAGTATTTAGCAGTCTGTATGACTTCATTGTAGACTACCCTAGGAGAAAGGAAGGGAAAAAAAAAAAGTTTGCTATAAAGCAATGAGGGAAAGAGATGATTAACAGCGTCTTTAGACAGTTTCACATATGTGCTGCCAGAGGTAGTATTGACAAGAGAGTCTTTAAGTTCAAATGCAGCCTCTTACCTCCTTCCCTCTGGTTATTCAGAGTACTCTACATTAAGACAACCTTTAGACTGCCATTAAAACCACCTTCACATGCTACCAGGACATATGGATGCAAGGTATAAAAGAAAGAATATTTCTTATAATGGGGCCAAGGAGGACTCAGAACAGATGCTTTGAAAAAGAGTATTAGTTGGTCTGCGATATCATGAGGAAGGATGCCAAATGCACCAAAACCCTGGACCCATAATAAGCAGGGCACAAATCACAGCATGACTATCCCTGGTGCCCGTCTGCAGACAAGGAAGATAAGGGTTAGAGGAAGAAATTGGCTTTAACTACTGCCAGAACACCTCCTGGTAAGAGATTTAGAAACAGACAGCCATGTGGACTCAATCCCTGCTGCCACCATGGGCAACCTATTTCTGAAGTCACCCTTCAGTAGGGAAAGACATTTTTACCAAGGAAGCGCAAACCCACGCACTGAAGGGTTAGTCACCAAAACCTTAAGTCATTATCTGCCTTCTATACACAGTACAGCTGCAAACCCACAAGGTTTGTGGTCTCTCATTAATTGGTATTTTGCTCTCAAAAGCAAAGTACAAGCACTTCTTTCCCCAATCTGCCAGACAACTATAACTTCTCTCAAGCTTTTTGCATCCTGCATTTGACATAGACATTTTGACTCCTAGCAAGCCATTTGCAGTTAGTGCAGCACCTATTTGACAGCACATTTACTTAACAGGCTTAATAAAAGCAAATTAATCCTATTTCTATCTATTTACAAGAGCAATTTGCAGTGCAAGATATGGTGCCTATTGAAAAAGGGTCACCTTACTCTGCTTTCCAACTTTTGCAAGTTTTTTGACAGTTAAACATCACTCTATTTCCCTGATTTATTTGGATATTGCCTACAAAAAGTTGCAAAGGACATACCAATCGAATTCTCTCTGTGGGAGCCATGACCTTCTACATTTATTCCTCCACTGATGGAGAAAAGTCATTCATGGAAATGTCTGGATGCTGAGAATGTCTTGTAAAGATCACAAAGCCAGTAAGCAGCTTAACTTACCAGCGTGGAGGTTTCTCTGCATACAACACTGAAGTGGGGTGGATATGAAGTTCATGGTCATCACGGATAGTCCTTGAAAGCAAGATACTATTTCAGACCGTGCATCTATTTATTGCTTAACATTCGGTTCCTTTCATCCCCAGTAAGAACACTTAATAAAAGGCAACAGTGAAAGAGCTGGAGCAAATTAAAAACATTTGCATTTAATGAACAGGCTTTCAGATGAAACCAGGCTTAAATCTTGGACAAAAGAAGAAATGATAATTTAATGTCCTAAAATAGTTCTATCTACATTAAACGGAAAAGTAGTGTCTCAGGCTTTGTTCAGTGCACTGGGAGTGCTACAACAGAGCACTGTACTTGCTTGTATTAACACAAGCAAATTACTATTAGTAACAGCTTCCCACTATCAATAACTCTAAGTATTTATGTTTGCCAAAAAGAAGAGAGAAACATTGAAGCAGTTTGAAGATACATAACTTCAAATATTTAGTAAATCAACCACTATGTGTTTCTTATAGCAAGTGTCTAAAGAAGCATTTGTTGATTATACTTAGATGTATCCAGTTAAAGGAGCTTTTAAACTAAGGAACAGTTGTAATGAAGCTACATATATATATGTGTGTGTGTGTGTGTGTGTGTACACACACCTATTTTTTTTAATATATATATATATATTTATATTTACCTGTAAGCTCCAGTAGAGTGGAATTTAGCTGCATTAGCAAAGAATCCAGAAACTATACATCTCAAAACGGGATCTGGATCACCTGAAGAAGAGATATTTTTCTTATGTAAAATGAGTCAATGAAATGGCAAAAATCCCTAAAATACTACTTAATCATCTCAAACAACTTTTCACACTGCATCAGGCTCTGATGGCAAAAGCTTGAAGGCAGACAAACCCTGCAATCTCTTTTGACTTCAATTTCACAGCAAATCAAAATTACTACGTAAAAAACTACTGTTGCCACTAGTTTCTCCGGGCAGATGGTTTCACAGTCCTTAGAGCAACCTTGTGTGACAGCTACGCAATGAAGTCTGATTTTTCAGAGCAGTTAGAGACAAGTGCTGAGAGCTAGTCATGGCATCCATGAGCACACAGCACTGCTGGAAATCGGATCCCAATGACTGTACGTAATTTTGAGCATACTAGAAAAACTGCTTTTTGAAAAGTCAAGAGGCAATGGGGTGATCTATTTATGACTCTTTTGGTAAATCTGTCCATTAAATATATTATCAGTGGTATAATCTCTTGCTGTGAAACTTAACTAATGAAGACTGGACTAAATGTTAATTGTAAAAATGGGCTAAAATGCTCATCTGCAGTCATTTCTAGGAAAAAAAATCTGGTTTTAGTTGACATTATTTTTAGGACAGGGAGAAAATACTTCAAAGGCTACAAGAAAAGCAGGAAGCAAACTGACCATTTGGAGACTACCTTCAATATGTTTTGGACAACAGGTTAAAAAAAAAAATAAAATTTTTCACCTTCACTGGACTTCTTTGGCACTTTAAAGCGGACGAGAAGCTTTTTCAGCTGCTCCCTTACAACAGAAGCTCTTACAAGCCCTTTGTAGTTCAGAAAGTGTTCCTGACACCACTGAGAGCTCTTGCTGTGCTGTACAGTGAGAAGAATAGAAAAAATTACAATGAGATACCACCAGCAAAACAAAACCCAATCTCTTTTGGATCACATAGCCTTGTTCTGTTTTTCTTATGTCTCCTACAACATATTTACTGTGGCTTTCCCTGAAAATCACCTATTTACATAGCAATTAACAAAGGTACATAGCACCAATAACTACAAAACATGTTTCAAACAACTTCTAGACGGCAGTAAAACAAATGCTATGGGGTATTTTCAAACAGACGTGCTTTATTTCTTCATATGTGGTGAAAGAGAATCGCATCAGTCGTTCCATTCTCACACACAAATGCGTCATATCATAAACTAGCCTGTTTTCAATCTCAAAATGTAAACAACCTTTTCTGTACACTGTTTTCACTGGTCTTCTCTATGCAAAGAGCTCTTTCTCCAGAAGCCAGCACTTATTCCAAGAGCCTCTGCATTTGGCAGTTTCTAAGAGAATTATGCAGATATAAAATTTATAGGGCAAAATTTCAGTTGGTGCCTGTCTGATTGCTTTGGGGCTGGGGAGAGGGAAGTCATATTTAAACACCTGAGTGGTTACACTGCTTCAACTCAACACTGTTGCAAATATATTATTACAGAAGTGCTTTACACCAGCAAAATATACTTCTCCTAAATAGGTATAGCACTTCAAAACTGTTAAGTAAAACCTCAGCTTAGAGAAAAATATTAGGATTGGTATTAAAGGTCAATAAAAAAGAGGATACGATGATCAATGAGGCAATTTAAGAAAAAAAAAACAAACAAACAAACAAAAAAGATCACTAGATTTAGATGCAGTTTATAACCAGTAAAACTCAGATACCTCTAAAGAAAGATGAGAGAACATGAATTTCATTTAGAATTTGGATGCCTGTTTTTCCTAGGCCCTTTCAAAAATCCCAGTCTCCTTGAAAATACAGTTGTCTAACCATAAGACTTCCATGCTGTACCCAAACCAAATTCTTTCTATTCCCTGTTCAGAAGAATTACAGAAGGTCTGTGGCAAAACATGACCAGAATATCTTTTAAAGCAGAATTATCACTTAACAGACTTGGTAAGTCCTCAGCTTTGCGCATGCTATATCCAGAGCTTACGGAATCAGAACAGAGGACCTCAAGTGCTTCCCACTCCTGCAAATCCACATACATTTGAACTGACTTACTTTGACAAAGGCTTCATAAACATTAAGCATAGTGAGATGATCACCTTCTTCCACAGCAAACTTTCTGTGTTGCCTGGCCTGGAGAAGAAGAAATATATTTTTACAGGCAGACTGATTTTTGCAAAAATCATGTCCAATATACTCAGTTCCCATCATTTCTGTATTTCCTGGTGACTATTAAAATTCTTACCACATAGGATAGTTTCTCTAGAAAACAGCAATATTTTCCTAGCCCACCTATATTCAGGAGCACTTCTAAAACTGAAATTAGAAAAATGAAATGAAAATGAACCCCCAAAATCCAAGAGAGGGATGCATTAAGATTAGGCTCCTGCTACCTATTAAGAATTTGCTACATCCTAATACTTTCTTTTTTGTTCATCTTCAAAGGAAGCGGTGTTTGGGGAGGTTTGTTTTTTTGGCAAACCCTTATGCTGACCTGTACTGGTTTATAACCTTTTGTGTTTCTGGCCCTTAGAAGGAGGCTTTTAACACTAGTAAAGTGCTAAAAGGTTCCCATCGTTAATCAGTTTCTTCTTTTACCTATAACCAACAGGTACAGTTGAAGACCTTCCTTGATTTTCATACAAACTTGCGGTCTGTAATGGGTATTAGTAACATACTTGGCAGAAATCCAGAAATGTCAAACTAACAAAAAGAAAGTGAGACACGACTGAACTTACAGCCTGAGTTTTTTGATTTGGAGGGATCACAAAAACGTTTTGAATCTGCATCATGGCAGCAATTGTCAAAATCTCCTGGGAGCAGCCAAAATTTCCTGAGGAGTAAGTGGAGAAATTCAGTCAAGGAAATCCTCTTCCATTCAATTTACCCCCATACAGAATAAAAAGGAAAAGCAGCAGAATATATTTTTGTAGTATACAAAAACAAAATATCTAAACCCCTGGATTTTTTTAGCATAATAATGAACGTTTTTAATGGAAAAATTAAAAGACAAATGTGTTAGACTTGTTAATATGTTAAATGTGTTACACATTATTTGAGAGGTCCATGAGCCTAACCAATTCTTTTCACTAAACACCATACCAAGATGAAGCATACAGTTTTGTTTCAAGTTTAGCAAATGCCTAATGCTGCACTACAATTATAAGAGGCAGTGTGTGCTACTCATCACAAGACTATGAAGAAAATCTGATTTTTTTTCCTCCTACCTGATTCCAGAAGCATCTTTGCAAACATAGGATTCAAAGGAAACTCTGCTATTCTCATTCCAAGAGGCTCTGTTAAACGGCAGTGCATATCCAAACCTGCAGCATATTAATAAATGTAGCTATGATACAGGCAAAAGTAGCACAGAAAGTCTTCTTTAAGAATTTAATGTGTACTGAAGAGCAGAATTACAAACTAAAATATATAGGTAGGGTGTCATTTTTCTAAGCACATCTGCTTAGGTCACAGAGAAAAATAATTTAACGTTAATACAATCTAAACTAGAGATGTACAGCTGACGAAGATTCTCTACGGTTGAGTCTGCCTCATGCATCAATAACTAAACTGTCAGCCATGTTTCCAACCTTTTTACTGGAGATGGTACAGGAGGGAGGCATGGCAGCTTGCTTTTCGATCCCCAGTTATCACTGAGCCACACTGCACGTTTGCCATTTTAGTTGTACGGCTTCCTACAGTCAAACACCTGCAGTAAGGTTTACCCAGGGCAAACCACTGGATCACGTTCTAATCCAGAGCACTGTGCTGAAATTTCAGGGAATGATCTAAATGGAATAGCATTCCCCTTGCAAGAGGACATAGGAAATAGAATAATAATAATAAAAAAAAAGAATACAGACACAGGAAAGAGTAAGAAGAAGGGAGCTCAGTAAGAAAGGCAGCAAAGAATGAGAACTGACATAGCAAAGAAAACTGCAAGCAAGCCAAGTTGCAGGAAGTACAGCAAGAAGGCCAAGCACAAGAGAAAAGCTACACAAGGAGGGACGAACAAGAGCCCAGAATAGGACTCTGGGGCACTGCAGATTGCATAAATAACCACAGCAGAGTGGACTAAGGAAGCACAACTGTGGCCCACGCTTTATATAAACATATTATTTGCCAAACTGTGCGGTGGCAAAAACCCACAGTTGTACTTCAGCTGTGTTTCACAGAGAAAGGCAAAACCACAAATCAAGTCAAGGAACGAGATCTCCTATAACTCATGTCAGCATATCTAAAACCACAGATACCTCTATCAAGTGTTTACTTTCCTTTATTATTTGATATGCTATCATCTCACTTATTATGACAATGTAGTAATTCACTCACCACACCCCTACGCTGTTCTATAAAACCTAATAGGAATGTCACATAACGTCATAATATTTTCCTCAGAAACAGATACAAAAGGCGGCTTATGTGAAATAATGAAGTGACATTTAAACACAAAGTCATAGAAACTGCAAAAATTAAGGTATGATAGCTTTCATTTGACCAGTGCAATCCAAGAAGTTTAAGTTAACTGCATTCCTAAGTAGGAAAAAGGAGAAATCACCATCTTTTTAACTTTCTACAGGTGCATCAAGCTGAAATCCTTTGGTTTCTGCTGAATCCTACAAATCTCAATGGAATTTTGCATAGATACATATAACTTGTACACAGGTGTCTTTGTAGCAGTAAACCTGAATATACACAAAAGGCCTGCAACGGATACTGGTTTGGAATAGGTAAAAGTTGCCTTGAAACAATCTTGAAAGCAACCACTGTATCCATATATAGATATAGATATATATATAGGAAATTGGAGATCTTAGAAAAAGGTATTGCAAAGATTTTTATTGAACATGCTCAGGAGAGATTATTCAAGTCCTGTGGCACTAAACAGTTTCAAGTAACAACCACTAGTATGTGACAGGCTGGGGAATTAAAATACTCTATTTTAAACTTCAGTACAGTGGCTGTTTCTGAGAGGAGACAACTTACAAACAAGCCTTCAACAAAATCTTGGATCTGAAATAAAGCTAAAAAATAAAGCCACTTTTTACCTGCTTATTTATCTCCTGAATTATGCTTAAAAACAATAAACTTCAACTGACAACTCACACTTTCAAAGGGGCATCAAAGGAGAAGGCTGAGAAGAGATACTCCTGATGTAATCAGTTTGCATCACTGTAAAAATAACCAGTCTAAAAACAGTGATGTGTTTATTCAACAGAACTATCTTGACCTTAAGAGTGTCTGCTCTGCACAAGTTTCTCTGTTGGCACCACACTGGCACCGTAGGGTCCTGACCCTAAACTGCACATTTGCATGCTATTACAATGCAAATGATGAAATACGTGTTCATACTTGCACAAGAGAAATTTCATCCTTACTGCACCTGCAAACGCTTGGGCAGCTTCACCTCTGCAATTTATATAAAATCTCCATAATAAACCACCTAAAACCTTAAACTTCAGCAAAAGCTGAAAGCAAATCTGTATATCGCACACATGCACACACTTTCCTTTCCATCTTAAACACCAACATCAGCACTTCTCTGCTTTGCTACACAAGCTGGGCAGCCAAGAGAGAAACAGCTCTGTACTTCTCTCTGAAGCTATCAGGAGCAAAACCCTTTTGCCAAAACATCAACCAGCTAATCAGTGAGTTTATTGACCTTTCCTCTCCATTTCCCTAAGGTGGTTTTGGCTGTGAATGCATCCTTGCAACATCTGAGCCACTGTGAAGGTCCTCGGTTCCAAGCTGGAAATGGTTGCCAAGAACCAAGTGCCTTAAATGAAACCCTCCTTTGCAAGATGGAACTGAATCAGCAGAGAGCAAAATCATGGTCAGGAAGAGAGTTACAGCTCCATGAGAATAAAAAGAGAGCCACAAGTTACAACACAGCATTTGTAAGTGATGTAAAAAACAGCCACAAACCTCTGGAAGCTTCCAGAACTTACACAATCTCCTTTACACTACCCTTTTCCTCATGTTTACATTATGGAGCAAATATTGTTAACTTTGAATTAACCACAAACACTGAGTTGAAGTCAAACGAAGTTTTGTTTTGATTACTTGTTCTTGTGTCAAGTTTCTGTTTTGTTTAAGTTTGTTGCATTCAAAAAGATTAAATAGCTGTCAAAAAACCCAACAACATAACAGTTCTTCCTATAAACAAAATTAGACAGCATACATTCCACTCACCACAACAAAAAGGAATTGAAAACTATGTATAAAAATATTACTGAAGTGTGATTTGAATGTTACAGGTATTCAACAGTGGCACAATGAATAAAACCAAAATTAACACATTTAGAATCATAGAATAGCTCAAGTTGGAAGGGACCCATAAGGATCATCACATTCAACTGCTCCTCACACAACTACCTGAAACTAAACCATCTGTCTAAGAGCGTTGGTTCAGACTCTACACAATTTGAGAACAAGCTGTGATTAGTAATTCAGAGAACTTAATAATAAAAAAGAAAAAAAAAAAATCTGTTAAGTAGCTAAAGAGTGGAAAAGTACTTTGAATTATGCTCTCAGGGTCTGTTAGCTTTTTCTTCTTTTCAATAGAAGTTTGTATGTATCTGTTCATTTGTCCATAACCAGAAAGTTCAATACTAAAACCAGAGCAAACTCTCTTTGCGAGCCGATGCAAATGAGCTCCTGTGCATTTAAAAGCATGAAAAGCAGGCAGGCTGTGCACGGACACACAGACACCGAGCGTGAGAAACGGAGTTCCAATCCATCCAGGAGGAAGTGTGTTCCCTTTAGGAATGATCAGGGGGGTTTTAGTGGTTGCATCATGTATTCACAGCTGATAAAGTCAGAGCAGTCTGACTCGCTGCAGGTTTGAACTTTGTCTCAGCTGCAGGACCAACAGCAGTAAATTCAAGGTGCAGTCTGTTAGCCACACGCCATACTACGTTCAGAGCAGAGACACGGACTAGAACTCATTTTTAAAATTATAACTAGATTAGCTCTTAATAGCTTTTGTCAGTCATACCTTCAAAATCGCATCAACGAGAAGGTCTGAAAACTAACACCGTTGCTTTGCTAAACTATTGGGAAGCACACTGTCTATCGGGTTTAATTCCAGTCTCCTGTGACTGGCCTCTCTCAAATTCAAGCATCAGATTTTACTTAACAATGTTTAGACAGAGTTCCTGCACACACAGCAAGATCACATAATGAATGTAACATGCTAACAGAAAAAGTTAAAGTAGATACAACTATGCTTTTTAAAATCTGACCACAGAATAAACAAAGTAGCAATTGCATTAACCTTGCTAAATTCTAGGTTATTACAACCAGCGTGATCTTTAAAGAGATGTCAAAACTTTACTTTCAACTTTTTTTGTTTATACTTGCAAGTGGTACATTTTTCCACCACTGGCACAGTAACACAAAATGAAAGATCACTGCACTAAGAGGTTAAGTATCTAACAACTTAGCTAATTGGATGCAGGTAAATTTAGTGTCTAACTCATGTCCTGGTCTAATTAGTGTCCGAACTCTGTTTGTATCTTCACACCACTCTGTAAAGACTGAAGAAACCCAGAGGATCTGCCTGAGAGAATCAAGTCGACACCCTCATCAGTTCAGAGCGCTGTTCTAGGAAGGACAAAGGTTGTTCCTCCCATGAAGGTGCAAGGAAATACACAGAAAATAGCTGCAAAATACATGTTTGCCCAACCTAAACAGTTAAATTCTAGTTTACACTCTATGCAATAGATTTCTAGTCCCTCCCAGAAAGTTATTGCCACCTTTTGCTTGCTTACATGTCTAAAATAACCAGAGGAAAAGAAAGGAAGTTCAGAGGAGACTGTTGGTACACACCAACAAAAACACACCAACAAAAATCTTCCACCAGTCAAGGCTGCATTTTCTCTCAGTTCTCAAATGAAAGTCTAATTAACGTCCACCCAATCACAAAATCCAAATTAGCAATTTTTTTCATGACTCCTGTAACATAGTTATAAATAAAGCAAAGCATAATATTCTCACCTCCTAAAGCATACAGCAGTTCTAAAGCTTGCACCATTGACTGTGCAGGAGGTGGCTGTGGAGAAAAAAAGTGAGTATTTTTTAAAGTTATCATCATAGAATATGTAAGTTCTCACAGAAATTCTTAGACCTTCCTCCTCTGCAAAATGCTTAAGTTCTAACTACCTACCTTTCTACTTATGCAAAACGAAGGAAGAGATCTCAGACTCTTCCTGTCACCCTTCCAGTGACCACCGGTGCTGCGAGTCAAAACCTTCTCAACTGTTCAGCACCATCACTACGATGCTCTCAAGATCCGAGCTGAAAAAGGCATACCTGCTTTGCCCAACAGCGATGCCAGCGGTGAGCAGAACAATTCCTTAACTTTCTCTTCTAATGGTACCATATTGGTTTTTCACATCAATACAAGAGTAACTAGAAACTTTACAGAAAGCAAATCTAAAAATTGGTGCTGCTCTTTTTAAGATGACAGACAAGATAGGTTTAGTTCTGTAGATTTTTTTCCCCCCTTTTTCTTCATAAATTCAGTGCAAATGGACTACAGTTACAGTTTTGCAGAATCTCAAGAGTTTGTCTTTCTAGGCCTTTCTTGACTTCTCAACACTTAAAATAGCAAACTGTGGAATACAAACAGCGATTTCTAAGTTGTCACACACATGACACTAGTTGATTCCCAAAAACATACTTTGCTGCCCAATAGTGGGCAATGAGGTATGCTTTCCAAATTAACAGGGTAATGGTTACTGGTTAATGGTTCTGTGGGTTCTCAACAGGTCATCTAGCGATCTTTCTTCACACCAAAGAAAGATGTCAGACTTTCCAGCCTAGGACTCACCGAAAGAAAGGGGAACCTGAGCACGTTGTCGATTCCCAAAGCTTTCAGCTGCAAGATGACAGGAGCGAGGTTACTGCGCTGCATCTCAGGAACAGTGGACTTCGGCAGCTTCTCAAAGTCATCCTCTGTTGTGGAAGAAAACAAAGCAATTTGGGACTGAGTTTCAACTCCCACTCTGTGCAGTCAACATGATAAAATCATACCCATTTCAACTTAAAATTATCAAGTATTAATACATAACAGATGTTAAAAGAACTCTAACTCAAAGATGATCTTTCTCCAATTACTGTATTTTAAGATACTTTAAATAGAAAATTCAATGGTTTTGGCTACACTGCCGATTCTGTAGTTGATCCATCTATATTTCAATTTGAAATGTTAAAAGTTCTTCACAGAAATCTGGAAATGCTTTGTCTTCTGTTTAATATTTTTATCAGAACATAAAAGGCAGGGTGCAATACTACAAAAAAAGCATTTTTTTTTAAAGAAGGGACATGGAAAAGTTCAAAACCAGCATGCTTGCAGTATAAGAACACTATTTTTAGTAAGTACTCAAACAAAAGGAGGTTTCAAAAGTGTATTTAAAATAAAGACCAAGGATCAAAAAAAATTATTTAACAATGCCTTTTTAAAAGCACGTTCGCTATAAGGTTTAAGTCTCAAAAAACACTTCATATAAGGTCAAAATCCCTGCACCTTCCTTTAACCAACTCTTCTGCAGCAAAGAAAAAGGTACGCTCATCCCTATGTTGATCATGTTGATCTAAAACTCCAAATCAAGATAATAAATGCATTCTTTTCATCTGAATTATTTTCATTTCTAGACAGAACCCTCTTCTGTATCTCTGGTCTATCTCAGACCTTCCTTAAGACAAAGATAGCTTATGTTTTCTCTACTTTTGTCCACTCAGTGCACTTTCTTCTTTTCTTTTCTTTTTTCTTTTCTCTCCTTTAAAATGTTTCTTAAAGCACTCGTTTAGGCCAGCTCTTGAGCACACAAAAATAACTTCAGTGTAGTCATGTTTCTCCAGTAAAATACTTAAAAAGCTATGTAAGCTTGGTATATTATGCAGCAGACATTCTCTCCTGATTCTTATTGGACGCACAAATTCAGAGAATAAATCATGTCTTTGTTTAATGTGGCAACTGCTGGCAAGCACACACACATTTTAAAAGATTATGCTTGCTCTCTCTAAGTCTCAAAGCTCCAGTAAAACTAGAGGGAACCTGAGGCACATAAGCAATGGCAGCGCTCAACTGCAATGCCTTTTCTCATTAAGCAGCTGAGAACAGAGACAGTTGGACTGCGGCTTTCTGAACACTGCTATGTGGCCAACAGATTTATTCGTAACAGTAATTTTTGTACAGTGCCAGGGTGATTGATTCAAGAGAAGCATTTGGGGTTGGCACCTATTCTTATGAAAAAGGAGACACAAAGAAGTTTTCCCTCAGTTATCTAAAGGATTTCCAGAGCCCTTTGTTAGATGCACAGTCTAAAGGAGACTTTAGTCACAGAAGGGAGCATCATAGATGGGTATTACAAATAGAAGCAACTGCTCAGAAACCAAGATCATCAAAAGATAAACTTCTTAGTAGACTCACCAGAGCTGCATTAACATTAAAGGTTTGCAATTACTAACAATCTTGGAGCACTTACCCTGCTCAGTTTGTGTTTCTGTTTCATAAAAGAATTCAGTGTCCAATGCTTAGCACATATGAACAGTGTATTTATTTCTAAATCAGCCAGAGGAATAATGAAGGAAATTTCTATCTCTCACTGAGAGAAAAAAACCCACAGTTTTGTTCTTCTTTATCTAATACTAAAAACACCATAAACAAAATGCAAGTCACACCAGCAAGTTCACCTGCCCTACACATCAACTTACTGACCTGTATAAAGTCTGTAACATTTTCCAGAGCGGTTCCGTCCTGCACGCCCTGCCCTCTGATTAGCAGAAGCTTTAGATACTGGTACCACCACAAGGCATTCGATGGCTGTTTTGGGGTTATAGGCCCGAAGCTTCACAAAACCACAATCAATTACAAACGCAATGCCGTGAATTGTGATGGAGGTCTCAGCAATGTTGGTGGCTACTATCACCTACAGATACGGACACGAAGAGGATAGCGTGAATGCCCCAATCCCAAATACACTATCAAGCCCTAGCATCAGTGCACCAAGACTCCAATAAAAGCCACTTGAGAGATGTCAGATGTGACAGTTCCGGAGTACAAAGTACGTGCAGCAGAAAGAGCTTGTCAGCTTGAAATAAGCCCAGTTTTTACAGTTTCACAGTCACTTTCTTATTCAAATTTATTCTCTCTTCATAAAAGTAGAAGAACTTGGCAGTGTTTGCAGACAAAAACATTAACTGACTGTAAATCAAATGTTCTTACATAGCGAACTAAAAATATTTTCTTTCTGCTTCTCAGTTATATTGAACTGTTACTTGTAAAACTGGAATGGAGCAGGGGATAGCAGAGGAACAGAGCTGATTAAGCACTCCATGTTCAGTATTCCTGAAGAGATATACATGTCCTAAAATATTAAAAAATAATTATTCCCAGATGACAGAGGGAAATTTCATCCTTATTTCACCTGAAATTAAAAAAGTAAATCTTGGAAGTTAATTGACTAATGTCATATCCTGAAGAGACAAGAAGTATTTATACTCAACATTCTCCAACAACAGATGAACAATTTTACTTGCTAGACTCCATCAGGCACAAGAATTATAAGAAGTCACCCCTGTGTAATTCTGTCAGCTTATCTCAGCTGCAACACAGGCTCTGCCTAAGCAGAAAGCACCAATTAGAAAGACCAATTAGATAGTTCTGTGACATTAAATATCTGAACAAGACTTGCAGAAGTCAAAATAAAGCTTTTTTTTTTCCTATTAAAACAAAGCAAATTTTAACTCATTTCTTAGGTGAAAATACAGCACTTACCCACTCTGTCACTAATTTTTTCATTACTGGTAGAAAACAGCCATAGACACTTACACCACAAAAAGAAATAAAAACAGGTAAAAGTAGAGGACTTCAGAGTATAAGAAACTGCGACTGAACACAGACAAATACAAGGCTGTACACAGACTCTTAAAAATTGAGAAGTCGATAAGATAGACGGGAGGGTTAGAACTGGCATGTCTAGGACTGATCAAAGATGAAAAGGGAAGTTCTTGGTTCACAGTCTGAAAACGGACAGGCGGTGTTAGGAGATGCAGAAAGTCTCCCTTGGTAATCGTTTGCAATAGTCTCATGATGTGAACCTGATATATACAATCTGTGTAATGCAGACACCCTTCTGGGTGGTAGAAATTGAGACATACGCAACCGCCTTACCTTCCTGACACTGTGAGAAACTCTCTCAAACACTTTCATTTGCTCAGGAGAAGGCAGCCCAGCATACATGGGGAGAACACGGAGGTGCTTTTTCATTCCAGTGCGAGAAAGGGCCCGAGCCTGTTCTATAAGCATAGAAACAACAGTCTCCACCTCCTCCTAGAGACAGGGCAAGACAAGGGACAGAATGAAAGAGGTTTCACTTTAATATCACATAGCTGTCACCTAGATACAAAAAATGCACCAAAATAGCCCAAATATATTTTTAGCTGTTTGAACTCCAGGACCTTTTGACTAGCTCCCTCAATTTTGTAATATTCTTACATAAATTGTTATTAATAATAAATATATATGCAAATATTTATGTTCATTGTTAGTTGAGACAATGTCACAAATACATGAGAAAAATCATAAGGGAATGACTGAACAAAGTTCAGGAGGAAGCAGGCTTATTTTCCCATGCATCTCAACTTGGGAGAGCAAAATGGGAGGCCAATCTATTTTGACTGTGTAGAATGCTGTGGGTCTTGATCGGGAATGACACAGTAACAGTATTAACAGTTATTGCTCAACTTCACATTTAATCTCAGAGATCAACTGCGGCACCACATTCTTAAAAAACACAGACAACAAAACGTTCAGACATTGCCTTGTCAGATACCCAATTCACTCTTTCAAAGTCAAATCAATAATGGGGATGAAGAATTTATTCTGAAAATATGCAATATGTTATTGAAGCTCTTCAAGGTAGCTCCTCACTGGAAAAATTATAAGCTACCTCCCATTTACTCTTCTTGGCTGCAAAGTGAGCTGACAGGCATAAATAGAGCAGAAGAGAGTAGTAAATTTTTATCTCATGGCAATTTGTTTTTCTGTCAAAGACTTCAGATGTTAAGCCTAACAAATGTAAATTCCTTTTACCTTAACTATTAATGATGACTCACTGTCAACTCCATAGGTGTGACTAGCACCAAAAAACCACATACTGTTCCACTTGTTAACAAGGAAGAAAGCATACAGCGTTAAATGAGAAAAACTATCATCCATCACTAGCTTTGATAAATCCAGACCATAATTACATTTTCTAAGTCTTTCAGACTGGCCTACTTCTGCTCCCTTCAATGCAGAAATATTTGTCATCTTTAATGAGATTAAAGTAAACATAGCTAAGGAAAGAATGAGATTGAGGTGGCTTTGCAAAGCCCTCAATACAGCACTGTAAAGCAAAAAAAAAAAAAAAAAAAAAAAAAAAAAAAGCAGCTTATGTCTATACCTGGCCAGTTAAAAATGCCAGTATATCACCATCATTCTCCATCTGGTGAATTTTCATTGCAGTTTCCACAGTTGATTTTATATAGTCTGGAACAGGACTATGGGGAGAGAAAATAGCAGAGATATTAGCAAAAAAATAGATATAGACACCTCGCTTCCGTAAGGAACAAGCAGAGAGCTAGCTTTTGGACAATATTTATTGGCCATACCACATTTAATTCATGATGTATCCTTGGGAATCAGCCTTCAGCAATTAATTTGTTTCCTTTACACTACAGTAAGCTTAAAAACATGTCTGCTGCTATAAGCAATACCCAAATGTTTCCCAAATTGAATGCTACACCTCCTTACCATTGGTCTGGGAATTCCTAAGCTACAACTTAGACAAAATGATACCACAGTTGCACGCTCTCCTAATCACCACCGACGAGATCAACCAGGAACACACCTCTGGATGTAAAAGATGTCCACTGGAAACGTTCTGCCCTCGACAGTAAGGATCACACTGGTATCTTTGCTGGGGTCACCGGTATCGTTCTGATTAAAGAAATCCCTGAATTTCTACAATAAAATAAAACCAAAGACTTTCACTTTGATACTTCAAAGAATTGAGGGAGAAACCTAAAGACAGGAAGAAGTTAAATTACTACAACTTGGATGTTTTCTTCACCCATTTGACAGTTCCAATTTAAAACTTTTAAAGTTTGATTTTGTTGCCTTCTATTCTGTCTGTAGTTCAGGCATTTAGCACAAATACATTGTCTTGCATGTTCATTACTTTGAGAAGCAAAGATTGAAAAGAGGTAATAAAATTAATTAGATCAGCTGACACAGTTAGAAAAAGCAGATATATAAACTTTTTATTGGATCTATAACAGTAGCAAACTCAAAGCTAAGATTAACTTAGAAATGATTGGTCCTAGAAGATTTGTGTAGGGCTTGCATACTGTCACTCATTTTTGGATGAGTGAGTAAATTTTACAGCTCTTACTGAACACCAAAACCCCACTTTTTAAAAGCAGAGTTAGGATGATTTATGTAAGATTTTGATGTATGTGTTGCGAGACACCTTCATAAATTTAGATTTAGTGCCATGATGTATTTTAAATACATAATAGCAAAAGAATGAACATTAAGAACCCAAATAATCTCTATCAACTTTTACAAACATTATAGAGATACCATAAACTTTCTGTATTTAAACAAATGTTTATATTGTCATACTAATCATTTTCCTCCTGTTAACTTACTTTTACATTAACTATAAACTATTTGAAACATCTGATTTTTGGCAGTTAAAATTTTGCAAAAGCACAGTATTGTAATGTTATCTAATGTAAAGTACAGAATACACAGCAGTGGAAGTACTACCGAAGCACAGCATACTATCAAGATTTATGGCATATTATATTTGCCACCGAAGGAAATCTCAGTACACCTACATCTTCAGTTCTATGTGCAAGCTCTCACCACCACATCTCACAAAGGACACAGTGGAGTTAGGAAAAGTACAGAGAAAAGCAACAAACATGATAAAGGAGATGGAGCTGCTGCCTTCTAAGGAGAGACTGAAAAGGCTGGGGCTCTGCTCGGGGAGCAGAAGGTTGAGTTACAGAATCAAAGGTGACAGATAAAGTCAACGTAAAACTGGTTTTGTTTGTTTGATTTAAAAAAAAAAACCAACAAACAAATCCCACACTTCTAGAGGTCCTTGATGAAATTAGCGAGTTTAAAAGAAATTAAATAAAAGTACTTCATTATATAGCAGGTGGCAAACTTCTGAAAATTGCTCTCATATGATGTCCTGGAGACTTACAGCTTCATCAAGCAGATTCAAAGACAAATTAACAAACAGCAGGTCCATAAACACATACTAGAAGGAAACAGCAGGAATGTACTGTCTAATATCTCTATTACAATCTCTGCAGATGCTGAAGCAGTTCAAAGATAATGGAGCCACAGCAGGTGGACAGGCTCATATGCTCTCCCCAAACAGCATCTCCTGTTGCTGCTGCTGCTGCTACGGACAGACCACCAGGCTGGATGAAATACTGTTCTGATCTAAGAGAGCATTTCTTCTGTTCCTACTCAAAATTAAATTAATTATGTTTTTAGTAAGTTACATAAGTTTCCACAGGCCACAAGTCAACCAGGGAACTAGAAAGATCTCACTGAAATTAAATCTACTCGTTTATCACTTATTTTTACTGGTCTGTGGCTGTCTCAAGTTATTGCTATCAGCAAAACAGAGCTAAACAAATGTCTCTTACTAGAGGAAGCCAAGAGAACATCTTTTTATACAACACCAACAAGGGGAAAAAAGGCATAAATATATGCAAAGCAGATTCATATTTAAATTCACTTCCAAAAAAGTTTTCTAATACAAAATGAAAGCCAAACACAGCAATTTAACTACAGCAGATTCTTTTCCTGCAATCCTTCCTCTCTTTTTCACCAAAGAGCAGTACTGCTTCATAAGAAGCAAGCAGCAGAGAGGATAAGCTGTATATAAATCGAAGTGGAGCTGCCACTTAAGGTCACTTTATTTCAAACCAAATCTGTGAGCTTTACCTCTGCATCCAAGGTGGCTGAAGCCACAATCAGTCGAAGATCCCCACGCTTCTTTTGAACCTAGGACAGAGACCAAGAACATCCAGAGTAAAAATCATTTTCTGAGATATAAGGCTAGAACCAAGTTTTAGAGCATCCAGATTACCAGTAACTTCTCTTTAAAAATACTTTAAGACAGCTGATGAACTGAGGCACCCATGTCACCCCATAACAACCCATAACATCATAACAACCTGATGACTGTTTGGCATTTTATATATTCATTTTAAGGGCATTCAGTCTGTAACCATTATAGCTTACTCTTAATTTCTGGTGGGAGTCAGAGCTTTCGTAGGTTGAAAGTCAACAACAACCCCCTATCAGATCACTTCATATGATTATCATCAGCAGAATGAAGACTACCTTTTTGCTTATATCATTTAAGGAGAAATTTCAGCATCAGAGGGATGAAATGGAGAATCCCGAGTGTCAGATAACTAAATAGTTGGGGATGTACAACAGGCTGGAGGATAAATGAGAAATCAAATTACCCTCTCAAATAGGTTCACTAATCAGGATCAGAAGTTTAACCAAAGGCATGAAAATGAAAACAGTTACAGAGAACATTAAAAATAAATAAATAACCTTTTTTAGTAAGCCAATGGCAATATCTGTATAAAGAGTCCTTTCATGGGCTTCATCCAGCATGAGGACACTGTGATTAAAGCAGAAAGAGAAGATTTCAGAAATTGTTTGATTGACACTAGAATCAGAGTCTTCCTGTCTTCTAGAAATATCATTATTTTAAATCTGCTGCTGGACTGTTTATATCCCCTTAAAAAACTGTGGAAGTTAAAAAGAAGCGCAGTGACGAAGTAAGGAGAAGAATGTAGATAACACCAGGTAGTACATACATAGCTTTTGGAAAGTGGTGGGAGAAAAAAGGTCTCTCTTTACTGTACTGCATAGGTTTTCTGGATACCAGAATAGCCTGTGTTTGCCGTTGATTTTTTTTTTTCTTTGATTAGCATCAGAAAGAAAAAGCAAATTTAAAACTAGTAAATTAAATGATTCAGACTCCATGAGGCCTATTTAGCTTTTGTTCCAAAACCACAGCACCAAATCCTGATGGGTTTGGTACTGCAATGATCAACTGATTTTCTAACAGTTTTTATAACATAAAGAAGTCAATCTCCTAAAATAATTTTCACATCTTTTGGTATTTAATTTATAATAACCAGATCTCTGTCTAAAAAAGTATAAAACATAAATATGCAAATTACACTTCAATAAGCATTGATTTCATGTTTCCTTACCTGTATCTTGTTAATAAAGGATCAGCCATCATCTCCCTCACCAGCATACCATCAGTTAGAAACTAAGAAGTGAAAGCAAAGAAATATGTAAAAAACCCCAAAACCTATCAGGTAGTCTTGATGTGATTTTTCACGATGATTTTCTAAGTTTTTGCCTGAATTTTTCCTTGCCTTTAATTTTCTAATGATCTATTAAATTGACCAGTTTTCAGCTGTGGAAGCCAAGTATGTATTTCTGAGTGCTAAGCCAGAGATAAGCAGAGTGATTGCTTTTTAATCAGTAATGACTTTTTTAAAATTAGTTATTTTTGTGCTGAAAAAAAAGAACAGATTGGCAGCACTGGAACATGGCAGTAGAAGTTTCTTCACTCTTGTCTGTAACATGACTAAACCGGCTCTTATCAGTAACATCCTATGTGTCAATCCAGACTTGACCCTCTCAAAGTAGGCTACTTAATATCTATCACACACTTCTCACCAGAACACAAATATTAACATCTCAACAAAACGTGACATTTTAATTTAATGCTTTCTTCCTCCTAGACAGTGGAAACCCACCAGCTTTATGTAGCCATCAAACTGCAGTTTGACCTGGGACTGTGGCCTTGAACTGGGCAATCACTGTCATGCAAAGTAAAAACCTTCAAGTTTACAACAACAAATGATTCATCATCCCACTTAAAAAAAAAAAGATAAAAAGATTACTTCAGCTGCATTTAATGAACAAACATCTCAATTTCTTTCACTTTAAAAGGGCTACCAGCCTCAGAAAAAAATAATCAAAAAGTAAATCGTCTCATTCATCACCATTGCTACTCCAGCATAACTAGAGCAAACTCTTGTCTGTACACAACACAAGCAACATTAATATTGCTCACATCACTGAAGAACAGCTGCAAAGCTTGCTGTTTAATCCACATCAAATTACTCTCAGTTAGCCTACTCATCTTATGTTTTATCTGCGCTTTTTATCAAAAACTATTTTTAGGATGGTGAGGATACTTTAGCTGTGATTCATTGCAGCTTTTCACTATGACAGAGTGATGTATCAGGTCACACCAGCACGGTATCAATATCTGTCCATAACTACCTTGAAAATCTCCTTTAGTTTTAAAATGCTGGCTGCCAGACTGGCAGAATAGAACACATACTCATTTTATTAAGGTTTGCATAGCCACAGCACACCTTTGGAGTACCCACCTGGAAAACTGAAATGCTATCTATTCTTTTCACTGGCATCACAAGATTCTCATTAATTTTGCAAAAGCACTTGAAGAGTTTCAGCTAACCCTTTCAGAGTAACCACCTACTGTTCATATTTCACCTTAATTCTGGTAGCCTGTGGATCCGTGCAATCATCAAACCGAATACAATATCCAACTTCATGACCTAACACTGCACCTCTTTCATCAGCAACTCGGCCTGCAACCTGAGAAAAGAGATTCTTGTAAACAAGAGACAGCTCACAGCACACTTCGTCATCGTATCATTATTTTGCCCACAGAGAATTAGCATGAAAACAGGAACAGAGCTAGTGCTTCCAAAAGAATGATTTGTTCTTGTTCAAACACAAAATTCTGTTCAACATAACAGCACAAACTGAACATGTAAGTAAACACTTTTAAAATGTTTTAGTGTAACTTAATACATTTGTTTCACACTGCTTCTACTCATGAAAGCTACAGAGGTACCTTTCCGTGATAAGAACTCTTAACAGACCTATAAAGGCAGGCACTCAACCAGTCACAACGCTGGGGAAGGACCACCTACCAGCAATTTAAGAACACAGTTGGCATGCGAAAAGGGAAAGAAGGCAGGTATACGGCATGCAGAAAAGAGTTATCAATTGAGCTGATCTGTCCCTGAACTTACTCTGGTTTGTTTGTTTGTTTTTTAAAATAAAGATGCTACTGTACTTTTCATAATACAGAATCCTCTAAGCATAAAACGGAGAACAGGCAGAACAATTAAAGAAGCAACAGTTTTTGGAACAGTACTACCCTGGGTCAGTTTTAAGCCAAGAACCCCTTTAGCTAAAAGTCATGACTTATTCAGACTTATTCTACAGAATATTAGGTATTATCAGGCCATGGTTTCAGCAACGTACAAAGAAATTTAATAGCTAAAGATACAATAAAACCCCACAACACATACATTAGTCCTAGTAGAATTTCAAGAGTAAGCTACTTTCAGTCATTTGAGTGACATTCTAAACCATACCAACAGGCAATGAATTCCTGATTTCACTTGGAATTTTATCACTCCATTACTTTCAGCCCAAGCATTTAGGGTAATTGTCAGCCTGGGTAATGCAACCAGAAGTTCAGGAATTTCGAAACTGTGCCTTATGCCTCTCCAGCTACCTATCTTTACTTCTGACAGCCCCCATACTCTAGATAGGAAAGCAGATAAGCACACCTATTAAAATAAAAGGTCACTTTCAGTTCAAGGCAAAGCAATAAATCACCCACTATATCCCTAATCTCCCTGCAACAGCCATACAGTACAGGCAGTTTGCAACAACATTCTCGAAGAAAAATTCTGCTTTGTCTATACACTAAGCCCTACTTGAGCAATCTTTTAATTTTAGGCTTAAAAATGATGTGTTAAGACATGAAAGGGAAAAAAGAAGTAAGTTTGTCATGAGAAATCATTGCAGTATACACACAATCTCCTGTAGAACTGTGCACTGTCAGCTGGATGTCCTATGAAGGAGAAAAGGGAGGACACTGCAGGCAGGCTGCCTAAAGCACAAGATGCAAATTGCTGCTAGAAACTGTCCGCTTAACCACGTCGGATCTGGTCAAAGAATACTGGATGAGATGAAACAGAAAGTTGTACAGCTGTTCCGCCTACTACGTTTTTACCAGGGGTTTAAGGTTATTTGTTGCAGGTACAGTTTAATACATTATAAAGAACGAGCAAAATGAAGGTTACAAAATGGCACCTCAGTTTTCTGTACAAAAAGAATGCTGCAGCAGAAACTTCAGCCCACCAAGTCAGTGTTTGGCAGCAGTTATGAAGAGAAGGAGCACTAGATGATTTCTGTGCAGACTGTTACCAGAGAGTACAAGTTTTTGCCCTCAGCATCCCTCCTTCTTCCTCTCATAGTACATCTAGCTGATGTTATGCTCTCCTAGACATACTATGTATATGAAAAGATTTCTCACAATAAAATTTTCTTCTTTTCCCTGATGCTCTTAAAAGGGGAAAACAAAAACAAAAAAACCCACAACAACATTAACAACAACAACAACAAAAAAAAATCCAAAGCACACTGAAAAAAGAGATTCAAGAAAACTAGATATGAATTGCTAGAAAGAAGTACACAACCTCCTCTTTCTTCCACTGGCTATTTTATTATACACAGATTTACATCCCTACTTTTGCTTTGGGAAGGAAGTTAAGGGTCACACAAGCACCGCTGCAGTCCAAAGTCAATCATAGCTCAACCCTGCACAGCCCTAATTTCCATACTCGGCTCTGCTGATACCGTGCAATTTTGTTTCAAAGCTTCTACATCTGCACTTCCGGACTTGGAATCTTTGGCAAGAACTACTAATCAGGTTGAATTCAGCATATAGTACCAGCAATTCTGTGAGGAAGATAAGCAGAAACGTCATTCAGGAGCTCGTGCAGTTGTGATTCCTGCTATTCAGCAAAACCTGCTAATAAACTGGAGGTTATAATGACAACAAACCAGGAAAAACTGGACACAGAAAAACTCACTGAAACAGCAGCAACCCGACGAGGCTGTGTCACTCCAACAACTCTTCCTTCGGCTGTCCAGCCAGCTTCTGCGAGGTACTGCAAACAAATACAGAGGATAAGAAATTAATTGGTCATGCTGCAATTACAGCAAGGTGTCAGTTCTCGGTTACTTAGGGATTTTGTGCATTATTCTCACCATTAAAAATAATCTAGTACAATACCTGCTTTCTAAGCACGTAAGATTTCAGAAAGCATCTAAGATAAGTTCTTTGGGTCTCAAGTATTGGTGAACTACTTCATTTGTTTCTCTTCTTTCCTTTAGTTTGTAACCCCTTTAAGAAACAAAGCTAAGCAGCACAAGTTCAGCTCTCACACTGAAGCAGATGACATTCACCACTAGTTTGCAATTTAAGTTAAAATCAAGAACTAACTTTGAAACATTCTCAGACTTTTTTCATTCCTGTCAAAAAAGAGAAAGTTTTACAAAACCACAAAAATATACAATATTCCAAAAATTTCCAAGAGGAAAGCTTGTACGAAAAGCCTACCTTTTTTCCTTCTTAAAAACATATTCTCAACAAAATTTCAAACATGATTCTGACGGAGCAATAAACACCTAATACAGCACAGTGACTACTATTTGTACCAGCATAAACTTATTTGTTGTGTATGGTCTTTTCCTGTAACAGAAGAAGATTTTATATTACAGATATACCAGCTCCTGCTATCTAATATGAAGCCTTATATTTCTCTCCTTTTGGTCATACACATGAGCACAGGTGAATTCCATTCTCATAGTGCAGTTCTGTGCTGCTGGTTTAATGTTTCCTGTAAAATCCCCTGATTTTACCAAGTTAAACAGACACTTACTTGCGGAATCTGCGTTGATTTCCCACAACCTGTTTCCCCAACAATCACCAGAGTTTGATAATTCTCCACTAGATAAAGTATGTGATTTCTTAGCTGAAAGAGAAGATGACATTTAAGTATCAAAAACAGATGTGTACAAAAATAAGAAAATAATTTAAATGACAATATTTACATATCTAACAGACACAGTAAATTCATTTTACACAGATTTTACTGCCAAAAGGTAAACGATTCTTTAAAATCTTTAAGTGACATGTACAACATATAATAAATGAGATAAATCTATAAAGCCTGTAAAACTGTCAGTAACAGTTGTCAAACAGGACAATCAATTCCAACAAATAAAGAGAGCGAGGCCATAAAATTATAATTTTATGTCGTAAAGTGATTCTATACTGCTCTTTCAAAAAAAGACATGAGCGCCAGACATCACACAACAGATTTAATATAACAAAAAGGACTTCTGTACCTTAAAAACAGGCAGCTTTTGTCTTTGTTGTTCAATAGAAAGGGAAGCATAAGGATTATAGATGACGGTTATGCCACTACTCTCAGCGGGACTCTGTCTCTCCTCTGAGACACTGACACCAGGACCTTCTGTGCCTAGATGACATAGGTTAATTTTAAGTAGAAGAATACATTTCTGCCTAGTGTATCACAATACAACTAAAGTAAATGTTCCCTACAAGGAGTAATCATGGGTAGCAGCATATATCAAAAGACTAACTTTTCTATGAAAATAATCGAAATATTAACCAACAGCAAACATGCAGAAATTCTTTCAAATCAAATACGTCTCCTGCTCGTTCAAAAAAAAACCCCAAAAACCCCACCCGACTAATGTGAATAAGTATTTGAATTTTTAAAATAAGATAAAGGAGGGAAAAAAGCACTTAGGAAAAATATATAGCAAGATCTTGGGAACTTCCTTCTTTTTCTGTGCAACAGTTCAGATATATCTTCGATATCCTTCTCAGAATTATTTCCATGGATTTTAAGCCAGCCAGCCAGACATGTAACAGGATTTCCCTGGACTAACATCACTCTGTATAAACATTCAACCTTGCCTGCTTATAAGATATGCCTCTCGCTTCAGATCTGAATTTACATCAATAACTAAAACTTGATTTATTCCTGCTGCAGGTTACCATAAAACAATTGACAACTGAAAACGCTGAATCATGCAAGTGAACTAGAAACAAAACCTCATCTCAGTAACAGAATGTGTCATCTCCAGCTGCAGATTCAACTGGGAAAGTCTGAGAGCAAAGAGGACTCCCCTGTTTTGTAGGATTTACTTGTTTGGGCTTTTCCCAGTTTTTCCACCGTTTAAAAACAGTTAGTCCCTATTCAAAGCTGCCAAGCAAGTTTTACAGCAAATTGATCTAATTTTAAGAGTGATTAGCAACAATTCCAATAACTATTCAATCCCCAGGACTGATGGGGACATTAAGAACCAGAACTTGAATATCTGGATCTCGACAAATCAATGAAGTTAATAGATATTGCTTCTCATCACCCACTGATTTTCTTTCACCGCATTTTCTGTGGTTTTTTTTTAATACACTACTGTCAACATATTGCTATATACATACATATTGTATATACACACACATTACTATAATATTCAAATTATTAAGAAGCTGTTTGCTAAACTAATCTTGACCCTGGAATAGCTTTGCAAACCATAGTATAACACAATGCAGTGACCAATTTAAAAAAAAAATTGCCAAACTCAGACCCACCAAGCTTCCCTTTGGGATAAACGAATGGGAAGGTACCCACTGCACAACTCCTGAGGGAAAAATCACAGAGTCACAGCACAGTGGAGGCTGGGAGGGACCTCTGAAGACTTTCTAGTCCAACATGTCGCCTACCACAGGGTCACTTACAGTGGGCTGCTCAGGTCCTCATTCAATCGGGTTGGAGACCCCACAACGTGCCTGATGGCTTGTTCCAGAACCTGATCATCCCCAGAGTAGAAAAGGTTTTTCTCATGTTTAAGCTGACTTTCTCACATTTCAGCTCATGCCCATTGCCTCTTGTACTGTCAGTAGGCACAACTAACAAGAGCCTGGCTCCATCTTCTTCATACCCCCCTGTGGGGTATTTATGTACATCAAAAAGATGCCCCTGAGACTCCTCTCCTCCAGGCTGTGCAGTCCCAGCTCTCTTAGTCTCCCCTTGCATGTTGCATGCTCCAATCTCTCAATCATCTTTGTGTCCCTTCACTTTGTGGACCTCCTGCAGGACGTCCACATTCTCCTGGTGCTGGGGAGTCCCCACAGCACCCCGATATGGCCTTCCCAGTGCAGAGGGGAAGGATCACCTGCCTCAGCCTCACAGCAACGCTCCTCCTCACGCAGCCCGGCATGCAGGTGACCTTCTGCTGCTGCCCAGGCTCATCAACGGCTCACGCTCAGCTTGTAGCCCACAGGAGCCCAAGATTCTTCCCTACTGAGCTGCTCTCCCCGCTGTCTGGCACCTGGGGCTGTTCCCTCTCAGGGGCTGAACTTCTCACCGCCCTCTCTTAGACTTCTTGGGGTTCCCCTGTGCGCTTCTCCAGCCCCCCCGAAGGGCAGCACCCCCACTCGGCCAACCATCCACCCCAGCGGGCTGAGGGCGGGCTCTGTCCCCTCCCCTGCCGCCGCCGGTACCGGGCAGCGCCCGGCTGGAGTCAGAGACCTCGCCCCCCCCCAGGCCGCGTTTCCCCGCTGCTCCTCGGCGCCTAAAATCCGCGCGACCCCCAACAGCCGACGGCTGCCAGGGGCAGCGGCGCGGCGTTCGCTCCGGCCCTCGCCGCAGACAGCCCGGCAAGGTGCCCCCTCACACCTCCCCCACCCCCCGGGACCACCGCTCCCCCTCACCCGGCTTCCAAAACTTCACCGGCCCCACGGGCGCCGCCATCTTGGGGTGAAAGGGCAAGCGGAAGCGGCGGGGGGGGCCCACGTGACGCGCCGCCCGTTGCCATGGTGACCGGTACGGGCTCGCTTCCCTGGCGAAGGGCTCCGTCTGTCACCGGCGGCGGAGCTGCTGGAGGGAAGCACCGAGTCCGGAGAAGGGCAAGGAAGAGGCTGAGGGGCCTGGAGCACAAGTCTCACGAGGAGCGGCTGAGGGAGCTGGGGGTGTTCAGCCTGGAGAAAAGGAGGCTGAGGGGAGACCTTCTCGCTCTCTACAACTCCCTGAAAGGAGGGTGTAGCGAAGGGGGGGTCGGTCTCTTCTCCCAAGGAACAAGCGATAGGACAAGAGGAAATGGCCTCAAGTTGCGTCAGGGGAATTTAGATCGGATATTATGAAAAAATTCTTCACTGAAAGGGTTGTCAAACACTGGAACAGGCTGCCCAGGGAAGTGGTGACATCACCGTTCCTGGAGGTATTTAAAAGACGGGTAGACATGGTGCTGAGGGACACGGTTTAGTGCTGGACTTGACAGTGTTTGGGTAATGGTTGGCCTTGATGATCTTAAAGGTCTCTTCCAACCTAGCCGATTCTATGATTTTAAGTGCTGAAGCTTTGGACATTTCCTTATTTAACAGCAAAAATGTCTCCCAGTTCATCCACGCTGTTACTCAGACACACAGAAGCGACAAAGATGATCAATTGGGCTTCCTCAGCATTAAGTGAGACTGAAACCCACCCTTTGCCTCCAAGACAAAAGAAAGAGTGAAATACATGTAACACAGCCCTCCAGATACTACTTCCGTTACTAAAATGAAGTGTATCACCTTAGGGAGAACCTGGGATTCAACGGGGTTGAAACATCACCTCCAGAAAGCCCCTGTCTCACTAATTAAGTAAAGCTAATGGCATCCCATCTCCACATGAAGGATATCTCCACCTACGTGCACCACAGCTGTTGCACTTCACACCAGGCAGCTGAAGGACTAGAAAGAAAACAAGTGCAGTAATAGTTAATAGACACAACGGCACCCTACCACAGGCTCATTACAGCCCATTAATGGTATTATTGAATCAAATGAAGAATTTGAATTAGTTAATTATAGGCTGGAGTAAAAAAAATAAAAAGCAAAGAAATTCATGCTTATGGAAAAAGATCTAATCACATTTTATATTCTTATTAATCATTCTTGTTCTTCATTAGTAACTTGACATGCTAGCCATGTGGTGATTGACAGACTCCACACTGCTGTACCTCCATGGTCACTCGTTAAGCTAAGTTTCTAGGTAACCACACGTAAAAGAGGTTATTCAGTTATAATTAAAGACATTCTTAAAAATTTAGTGATTTATTTCAACGTGCTTTTCAGATTAAGTCTACTCTATCAAAAATAAACACAACTCTTACCACGGTATTTTGTGTCATCAATATATTAGCAACTGTTGAGAAAGAGCCCTGCTAATAGTACACGCAAAGAGGTGCTTATTAAAGTAATGAGATGGATAACAAAGTTAAAAACTTGTATTTAAGAAAACATATACAGAAAATAATTGTGAAAATAAGATTGCACAATCAATATTTTGCATAAAGTACAACACTGAGGTTTTTTTGTGCTTATGGAAAATATAGTTAAGAACAAAAATTCAATGTTTCAAACTTCTTTACATCTGGATAAAAGTTAAGACTATTGAACTATAAACTATTGAACATTTACAGGTTAGGACAGTCAGAATTATTACACTTCCGTGATTGCAAGCACAGAAAAAAAAAGGTGCAGATTAGTTATATCCCAATCAGTACATTACTGCATTGCCCACAAAGACCATTTCTGTAAGCTCTACGTGTCCAGTGTAATGTTGTCCTGCTGATGTGTGGCAGAGACCCATATGAAATTCCTCAGCTAAGTTTTAACCTTCCCCTTTGAAGGCCAGGACGCACAAGACACTCACTCACACAAGCACATACCCGAGTTTTCTGCAGTAGCAAGAGACTCGACACATTTTGAGAAATGGTGCACTTTTGCCACAGCTGCTGTGGTTGGACCAATGAGAGTTTCTGCACTGGCCAGCTGCTGGGACTTCAGCGCCTCAATATACACCTGTGTGGGAGGATAGTTCATTCCTTTGGGGTTTATTTGGTCTTCTCCAATAATGGATGATTATTTTTTTTTTTTTTAAAAATCAAGTTTGCATGAAACCTTAAAAAGAAATGGTTCTATTTCTGACTTTCGTGTTATTGCACATTTGGCAGAAGTAAGGCTTTTGAGAAGTAGCAGCAGCTTCACAGACTTCACCACTCAACTTTTCCCATAAGATCAGACAGCAGAAGCAACCATAAAGAAACCAAAAAGTATATATAGTAATGCCAACAAAATGGTCTCGTTTGTCTTTACTACAAACATAGTAGGTTCTTAGGAATACTATCCCTTGCATACATTTATTGCATGATGTTCAACAGTCCAAGTATTCCTGTACCTATAAAGAAAAGGTCATTTGAAATTCAATCATTGCAAAAGCCTTGTTTGCCTGACTCTTTCGCTCATTCTGCCTAGCAGCACAGCTTTGTGTAAAGAAAGTGTAACATTTGAGGACTAGTAGCCCAGTACTGATCTACTAGTTTCTAGATTATGGCTACTCCACTTCAGTTGTGTGTCATGAAACAGTCTGTGGAGAGTTTGTGCAACACAAGACTAAGCTTAGACTGATTTCAGAGCCGTACAGCAGTCCTGCTATTCATCTCTGGAAGACCCTTAAGGAATATTATTTTTCTATACCTAGATTCCTTAGATTTGAGTTACTGAACTAAGACACTGCTAACCCATCAGCTTGAAACATGTAAGAATAGGTTCAAAAATGAAAATCTGACAGAATACTAGAAGTCAATAATGGCTTCCCAGGTGTTAAGAGTTGGTTGGTTTTTTTTTTTTTAGAACACATCTGAGCCTAAGACAATACCATAATTGTGTCTGTTGATCTGCGTTATAGTGGTCTTCAAATGAAACCACAATTCCAGTATCGCTTTCTCTCAGTTCAAGGTTTGTTCTCTCACAAACATGGTGTAAGGCAGTACTGGGCAAGGATGGCTGGACATGGCTCCTGAGGTTCTGCTGCTTGCCTCCGAGCAAACGTGCAAATTCATCTCTCTATGATCCAGTGTGGCCTCATAACCAGAGAGCCATTCCTCTTAGTCAGTGGAGGAGAGGCACGCACTGCGTTACTCGACACGTAGACTGCCTCCCTTGAGGTATGCAGCCAGCTTCGCTTCCTTTTCAGATTTCCTACAAATGCTCTAAGATACAAAAACTCCATTCTCAGGAAGTTTTCTCTGGTGAAGTCTCTGGACGACACTGTTATCCTGAGCAGCTGGTCCAACACCTTGCTCTTCTGGAAGCTGGGTAACTCTTTGAGGTTGATAGGCTTTGACCGTGCATAAAGAATCCGAAATTCCAAGTCAAACTGTGCAACTGCAGGGCCTGACAGGATCAAAATGTTACTGCTGTTCAGCTTCCCGTCTGTCCACGTAAAACTAGCAAAGGAAGAATGAGAAAATTCTGAGTTAATTCAAGACAAATAGTAAACAAAGTATTAACTGAAAATTCTCTTTCATCACATTTAGTTAAATCATTCTTATAACCCAAATGATGAGCAGCATGCTATTTTTAGGACAAACTTCACAAGTAAACTGTGACAAGGAAAGCAGTTTTGCAGCGTGGGCTACGCTTTTCCTTCCCATGGAAAGAAATCGTGTAAAGCACCAGAAGGAAATTGGCACTTGCCTGTAGGAGCCTGTTGTCACTCTAATGCCATCAATTAACATGAACTTTTCACGGACTTTTCCAACAATTTTGGCACCCGACCTCGTGTAGTATGTGTTCCCAGTGAGAGTTCGAACTCTCATCAACTGTTAAAGATACGGCAAGCATTATGAGGATTTCAAAGTTCAACAACTGCATTTAAAGTAGTAACAGACAATAACGATCACCGATGAACCAGCAAAGGTTGCTGAGGAGTGGCACAAGATTCAGCTTCTAGGAACCAAATGATAATTTTTGTCTTGTTTTAGTAGGCAAAGAGGTGGCATTAAGAAGCAGATCCATAAACTGACTGAGCAAAATGTAAAAACTCCTGTCACCACATCTTGGAGGGACCTGAACTCCACAGATTCCTGAGAACCTGCTTCTCCATCAGCCTTCAAAGCCTCGGCGAGCCTGAGCAACTCCAGTCATGCTTTGGGAACGGGACATTCCTCCTGCATTCCTTGAATATTCAATTAGTATTTGCGCTCAGAAAGCAACTGTAACATCCGCTTCTAAAGATTTCAGTTTTTCTGATAATTGCCTTCTTATGCAAGAATGGTTAAATCTTCCAAGAAAGAGCTAGAGCTACATAAACCCCATTTTAAATTGTGGCAGCAGGCATAATAGTTCTGTCTTTTGATAGCTCAAATATTTCAGTTGTAAGAGGATCCACTCTCTATCCCTATAAGTGTGACAAGGCTCACCTTTTCCTGTTCAAGGTCAACTCCCAGATCCTTGCACATTTTCAGAAAGTGGGAAAACGAAGACTGATCTAGAAGAATGTACGCTTTAATTTGCCGCTGGCTACAAGCTTCCAAGAGGTCTTTGAAGATATCAGTATCTGTGAAGGAATCCATCACCAGGGCAATCATCTGCAACAAGTTTCAGGAGAAATCATTAGGCTGCTTCCACAGCATCCCACAGCAAGGGAGACAGCACATGAGGAATTTGATTTGCAAATTAAATATCCCCCCCCCTCGTTTTTTTCCTGATGACTATGGAACATGGTGCAGTCTTCTGTGATACAGTATGTTGTCCACAGGACTGCCAAAATATTTAACAGATATATAAGAGAAAGGAAAAAATAACTCTGATCAGAATAAAGTTCTGTGAAGAGAATGGTATTTTGGTAAAGGTGATTACTGAGTGCAGTACACTGGGGTACAGGAGACACAATATATACCTCGCTCCTTCACTACGATCACTTATTCATATGCCTGTATAGTTAAATAGGAAAAAAAAATACTGAATTTATGGACAGAAATTGTTGTTAAAGATTATTCGCCTCAATCTTGTAGTCACTTGGCTGATTTATAGCAGATAACATCCTTTAAGATTTTTATGATTTCATTGTAGAGTTTTGTTTTTACTGTAATTTCAGCAGCAGACATTGAAGCTTCTTTTGCCAGGATCTGTATCTTTTATAGTTGATTAGGTACGACCAAACTAGGCTGAAAGCCTATTGTGGAAAGACACCTTTTCTCTATTTAAAAATCAGAGTTCATCACTAATTAGCAGTGATAGCTCCTGCATCTGTTCAATAGCACATTACTCAGTTTGTAATTAAGGTTGTACTAAACCCTTCCCTTTTTTAAAACATAAATTCACCTTCAAGAAAAAGATTTACAGAAATCTGAGCATTTTCTGCTTCCTCCCCCCCCCCCCCCGAGTGGTGCCGAGATCTACAAAGGCAGAGGGAGACTTGACACCTCTCCAAACACCAAAGCGAGCTGATAAAGTAACTGTTTTGCACAAGGAAAAGAAAGACTTTTTGCTGTCAGTCTTCTTCAGCTACATCAGTAACTTTCGGTGTCACTGGAGCACAGAGTTGATTGTGGAGATGTTTGAGGGTGCTGAGAATATATGCGAAGAACCAGTACAGTGGAAAAATAAACATATTGCTTCAAGTTTCTTCCTCACCCTCAGATATAGCAAAAACAGGGGGTCTGGTTCTGTATTAGACAAACTTGGTTGCTCATTCCTAGGCAAGAGGGTTGGGTTTTTTTTCCCATAAGAATTGATGTCTTTTCCTCAAAAGCACTGCCTGAAGAATAAGGTGAGCTTATTTCCAAAACAAGTTTTCCAGAGTCTTTCAGACTTTTCGAATATGAGAAGAAACAGTAAAAAAAGGATGACCGGTGTCCAACTGCTCTTTATACTTCACCTCGGTATTTAAGACAAAAATTAGTTTGTTTTCAACTTTTAATTCAGATTCTCATGATAGTTCAAGCAAAGACCTGCTTGTTCACGCAGGCTCCTTGAGTAAAACCTCCCCTGAGCCAGCGACTGCCCTCGCCGATCCGTCCTGTGGGCTGAACCCCGAGTTCGCTGTGTACCTGCCATGCCAAGTGGAAGCAACGACCACTTAAAAGAGCTGGAAACAGGTGCCTTTGGGACACACCACTCACAGGTGCCAATTCCTTGAGTGAGGTCAGAGAGGCCCCGATAGCAAAGGCTCAGGTTTCACCAATGTGAGGTGAAAAATGCTTGAAAATAATGAAATTGTTAAAAAGACAAATACAAAAGAAGGGGGAGGAGGGGAAAATAAGGCAATAAAGAAAGTAAACGTAGTTTACTTTCTTAAAGAAAGACAACAAGCGTAGTACATAAAATCGGGAGTTTATACAGAAGTGAATGAAGAGAGGAAGGATGGGGTGAATGGATTCAGTTTTCACCAATACGGGGGGGGGAGGGGGAAAGCTTGAAAATAATGAACCCGACAAAAAGATGAATACAAAAGAGGGGGGGGAGTAAGGCAATAACAAAATAGCATAGTGAGTAAAATCGGGAGTTTATACAGAAGTAAAGGAAGGGGGAAAGGTGGCTGGACTCAGTTTTCATCACTATGGGGGGAAAAAGCTCGAAAATAATGAACCTGTTAAAAAGATAAATACAAAAGAGGAAGGGGGGGTGAAGCAATGCTGAAAGAGCATAGTAAATAAAAGCGGGAAGTTATTTTGAAGTTAAAGAAGGGGGGAAGGATGGGTTGGCTAGATTCGATTTTCATCAATACGGGGGGGGGGGGGGGAAGTTCGAAAATAATGAACTTGATAAAAAGATAAATATAAATGATGGGGGGGGGGAGGGGGACAAAGCAACGCCGAGAGAACATAATAAGTAAACTCGGGAGTTTATTTAGAAGCGAACGAGGGGCGGAGGCCGGGCCGGCCGCCGGGGACCGTGCGGGAGCGGGACCCACCTGCCGCGCGGAGCGGATCTGCCGCCGCACCGCCTCCTTGCAGCCGTAGATCGCCTCCCCGCAGCCGGGCTGGAAGTGCGCCTCCACCCGCGTCAGCCCGCGGAAGGCGCCGCTGGCGAAGCCCGGCCAGCCCAGCTCCAGCGCCGGCGGCTCCAGGTCCGAGCGCTCGGGGAAGTAGGTGAGCGAGGAGGCGTCGAGGGACGCGCCGAGCGAGGCTTCGCCCGCCGGCTCCGGGCCCGCGGCGGGCGGCAGCGCGCCCCGCGCGATGGCCTGCACCTCGGGCTCCGAGAGGAAGGGCGGCAGCCGCTCCCGCCGCAGGAAGGCCCGCAGCGCCTCGGGGCCGCCCGCCACCAGCTCCTCCAGCGCCAGCCGCTGCGCCTCGCTGTACGGCCCGGGCGGCCGCGGCGGCCAGCGCCCGCCGCCCTCCTCCAGGCACTGAGACGGGTTGGCCATGGCGAGCGGCAGAGCGGTTGTGCTCGCCGCCGCCTTTATAGCGGTTCGGCCCCGCCTCCCGCCCGGCCCCGGGGGAGGGGGAGCGGTGGCGCCCACGGACGGCGGAGCCGGCTGGCGTCCCCCCGCCCCGGGGAGAAGCGAACCCCGAGTTAATGAAGCGCTGTCCCGGGTCAAACGGCTGCTCCGAAGGTGAGAGAGGGCGAAGGGCTCCGTCCCAGGCGGCTCCGCTCGCCCGGGGCAGCGGGAGGGCACCGGCCACAGGGCGAGCGCTGCGTTAGTCACCCCCGTTCGGATGGAAAACAAAGAGAAAACAAAGCTCAGCGACGACCAGGTGAAAACCCCCGTGGCGAAAGGAGTTTATTTGTAAAGTGATTCTTGTTCCTCTGAGTGCACCAATTTGCACAGCGTAATAAAGATAAAAAGCACATAAAGCAAACAAGTTGATTTTCCATACACCCAAGCACTGCAGAACACAGGCTCTTAAAAATACCTCTCAACATTGGCCTTAAAGGTGTATCTTGGCTGCCTCTATGTGACTTGCTTCTCTCCCGGTGTTCCAGCTCCAGGGGCCATGCAAGAGTCTCTTATCTTTTTAAAGAAGTGCAGACAGATTTTTTTTTTCCCCACCTGCACGTATTTGTGCCTCCACTTTACAGCTGCAGGGAGTGGCTGCTTGGAAAGCCAAGCAATGAAAGTCTCTTTGCCCGTATAGATTTCAGAGAAAACATCGAAGTTAGTAGAATGAAATTTTGCTCTGCAACAAGAAAGAAACTCATTCAATCACTGTTTACAGGAGTATTCAAGACAACAGCTGAAATGTGCCATCTACTGGACACACGTGCCTCATAAATAAGAAGAAAATGAATCCAGTCTGGCTGGTTACTAAGGGGCTGGGATGCAGGTGTAAAGAATAACAGTGCAGGTCTGAGCTGAGAGAGAAGCCACACACTGCTCGGGTAAGCGATCCGACAAGCACAGACACACACCTAGAATGCTGCTAACAAGTATTCAGATAATGTCTCTGCAAAACAACTTAACCTAAGTTCCATTTAATATTTAAAGTAGAGTATTTTCAACAGCTGGAGTGGCACTTCAGCTCCTCAAACCAAGTTAGTAGTGGATAAAGGATAAACAGAGCAGGAAACAGAATATTTCAGATAGGACAGGCTAAAGAGAAAAACCTGTTGGTTTTTTTCCCACTCTTACACTTACTTGTACAACAATATTAGCAAACATAACCCATAACATTTTGTAGTGCATTTGTCAGTTTACTTTTGAGCAGGAGCTTTGTCACCTGCCCTCCGTGATTGTCTCGCCTCCAAGCTGGCTTCAAAGGAGGAAGCTGTTTACAGGTCTCTTGGTGGAAGCAAGATGGTTCAGACATTCCTAGACCAAGCCAGAACTGGAAGCTCATGTTACAGTGCTTAGACTAAAAGTCTTAATTCTGTTCCACAAGTTGCACTAGAGACAAAGTTCTTTGAAGTCATCCCAAAAGGAGAAGTACAACAGGTATGCAGCAGCAAGACACTGAACTGCAGGTATCACATCTCACACACAAAACCCCAACAATTCAGCAATACATTGCCATCAATATTCTTACAGGTCCAATATATCTAGCTTTTAGTTCCAAATACTAGAAACATTTACATCAGGGCTGTACCTAAAATGGGTACAGCTATCTTGGAGTGTTCTGTTGCTACTTCCTGGTCTTGGTTTTAAAAAGTTGCTCTTCTGAGGATATGTATCACACACACTTTATATATACATATATATATACACACACACAATGGCATGAGAGGCTAATCAGACTGAAGAGGTAGGTAGTTCAGTCCATTTCAGAAGGTTTAAACAAGGATACAGTTGAAGACAAGAACCTCCAACTGCTCCAACAGACCCTTCACAACTTTAGTGGAAGCATAACATATGCATCACTGAAGTCACACTTAGAATAAAGTTAGCCTTATGGCTCTTTATAAAAATTGTCTCCCCTCATGCCAAAGATAAAGTAGAAATAAAAGCCAATATTAAAAAGAAAAAAAAAAAACATTTGAGTATACCTTGATGTGAGCTAAATCTCCAGAGCCACTCTGAGCAAGATCAGTCTAACTCAGGTTTTTCCAAGGTTACATAAATTAAAGCCAGAGCATTAGCAATCCTAGAAAGCAGTACCAAGTTCACTTTTCAGGTTAAACATCCAGAATTAAAATGAAGCTTCACCACTAACACATATATGAAGAATATGCAAGTAGTTATAGTATAAATAAAGCCCTCCTTTTTTATTTCTTAAATTCCATAGGACAAAACAAAGTGCTGGAGAGTGATGTACACATGTATTAAAGTAAAAGTGCTGGGAGGAAGTGAAAAAATCAGCAGGTACAGGGTGACTGCAGTTTGAGACCAGAGCTTTTGTGCTCTGCATTCAGTGCAGTCATTTATTCAGGGAAAAGAGCGACACGTCCCGGAGGCTGCGCAGGCTGGCACTGATGTCACGCCTCTGTTTTAGGTTGCATCTCCCAGTGTATTGGGTCATGTAGTTTTCAGGCACGCGTCCCCTCCGGGATAGGATATCCACCATATGGCTAAGCTTCGACCTGATAGTGGAGTAGTGGAATTGCCTCTCTTTATGCAGTTTTTGGAAATATTCTGCCCTGTGACTGGTGGAATATTCGAAGGACCGGAGAGAAGATAGTGAGCCGGTAGAGCTAAGGGAGCACTGGGATGATGATGAAGACAGTGATCGCAGACTAGAACTTGATACAGCCTTTCCAAGCAGAGGAGGTCCTTCTTTTGACAACTTTCTGTGGAGCAGGGGTGTTTCTGTATACCCACCTTCCTTTGTCTGCGTCACTGCAGTCTTCAGCAAAACTGAAGTCTGAGTGCCCGTCATTCTAGCAGCGACAGAAGTCTGAGTGCCAGTTTCTGCTGTTCCAGCACTGGTCTGTGTGGCAGCATTACACATGGTCACTACAGCCTTCTCATCCCATGGGCCAGTTTGAGTCGATGCGCTCTTCCGTTCCACTATGGCTTCTTGATCACTGAACCACTCCTCTTCACAGAGGAAAGAATGCCCCAGGTTACAAGGTTTTCCTGCAGGAGAATCCTCAGCCCGAGCTAGTTTTTTCAACAATTTCTTTGGAGTACTAGACAATCTGGCAAATTCAGCTCTCAAGTTGCCTTCCACAGTATATTCTTTAGGGGACTCTATTCTGCTTGCCAGGTGATCAAATATCCCGCTGTTCCTGCAGCTGGATAGACACTTTGGGCTGATGGGCATTGACTGGGCATAAAGAATCCTGAACTGGAGGTCAAAATGTTCGACCACTTGACCTGACAGTAGCAGCAAGTTACTGCTGTTCAGCTTCCCATCGGACCATGTGAAACTGTTGAAAACAAACCAAGATTCACAGTTAGTCTCCAGTGCATTTTAACACATACAGCTACAGACAGAAAGACTCAGCTTACAAGTGCTGGGCATGAGGAAGGTATAAAGTCAACAGACAATTCACTCGCTTCTTCAGGAAGAGCTCTATTTAGCCATGGCCAAGTGCTTTGCCAGCAACAAGTTGTATAAACCAGTTTGCCAAAGCTGTTTCCAGTTCTGTATTAGTCACACTTGGACTCAGCTAGTCCACTTGCCATTGGCATGTATCAATACCAGGCACAAAGCAAAGTTAATACATCCTTCTTGCAGAAACTCCCCCTTTCCAAAGTTTCATCAGGCACCAGCAGACCCCAATACTTGCCTGTAGGAGCCTGTTGTCACTCTGATGCCATCAATTAACATGAACTTCTCATGGACTTTCCCAACAATTTTGGCACCCGACCTCATGTAGTATGTGTTCCCAGTGAGAGTTCGAACTCTCATCATCTGTTTCAGAAGGAAAAAATAACATTAGATTGAAGTTAACTTCCAAGATGTTTTGATTAGCAATTCTACTTAAAAGGAGCTACGCACACTGCAGAAGACAGGAATGAACTGAACTTCCTTACATTGTCTGTGTGTGAGTCTTATTAGTTACATGGTGCTTAATCTCTGTTACATTAGGAGAGTCAAACTGGAGAGAACAGCTCATTCCAATTAATTACTGCCCATAAAGTAAGGAGTGCCCCCCATCCAAAGAAACTCTTACTAGGGTGAACATAAGCCTGTCCAATGACATGGCAGTCATGTCAGCTTATATTCAGAGGAATTAAGTAAACCACCCGAGCCACATCATCCAAATCTTTTAAAAGGAAGCAACTATGCCTTAGAGAAGAAATGAGATGTTACCAAAGCTATACCACCCTTGGGCTTCCTGTGTTTCTGTTTTCCTTAGCAAGCAGTTCCTTGAGCCGAAGAATAAAGCTACTTAGATCTTGCAAAATGCTTGAAAATTGCTTCCTCAGGATAGGGCTCAGTGCGCGCTCCACCCAGTACACCAGGTTGTTGCATATCATGCCTGTAGCTCCTACACACAGGTAGTGTAGGGTAGGAGTAGATGTGCCTTTTCTCCATGGTTTTCACTGAGTCTGTGAGCAGTTTCACATGTTGGATTAGAAACTGTACTGAAACCACGTGATATTGAGCCTTGTTCTTCAGGAGCCAAGAAACATTTCAGAAAAATCCCCTTTTATATCAGCTACCAAGCAGACTGTATGCTTTAGGCTTTCAGGAGTCTGATGTTTTAGAGAAGGGTATCTTTGATATCTGTAACTATAAACCATACCACAAAAAAATAAAAAAACTACACCCACCCATATTTTGTACTTACACTTTCCTGCTCAGGACAAACTCCTAAGTTCTTGCACATTTCCAAGAAATGGGGTAGAAAGTCCTGGTCAAGGAGGATATAGACAGGGACTTTGCGGTTGTTATACGCATCCTGAAGGTCACCAAAGATATCAATATCTGTGAAGCAATCCATCACAAGGGCAATCACCTGCAAAAAAAAAAAAAAGTGACAAAATTTGTTCAAGGGCTTTATTTTACACAAGGCCAGACCACTGCCTACCCCAGCCATTTCTCCTGCTGCTGTCATCAAGGCCAGATGCACATTTCTTTGTGCTGCTGCATAGGCCCTGGCAAGTTGGAGAAGATTTCTATATTCCCATAATGTTTCTGTAAATTCACTGTGCCCTGGAATGGAAAGCATAAGCCTGAAGACGTCTTTCCCTCACGTCTGCTGCTGACTTTCCTACATAGTCTGCCGTAAAATGGCCTTCTGGTAACATCGGGGAAGCTATGACAGCAGAATCAGGAATCCAGACAAGCCATCTCCACTCCTGTGCTCCCAGCATGGCATATCTGCTACAGCTACCCTCCGCCAGCCAGAGAATTAGCTTGAACGGCCTCCTCACTGTCACAGATGAGCACCTCACAAACCCCAACTGATTTCTCTTTGTGTGGTAGGAAGGCAATGCTGTCCGTACATAAGTTACCAAGAGATGAACCAGTTCTGTGACAACATATAAACTGAATATACTATTTCTAGAATCTTAATAGATATATTCCGAGTTTCCATCCCATACCTTCACAAGAAATCCTTCCACTCACTCAACTCAACAGTTCTTTACAGAAGACAAATCCTAAGATGGGAAGATTTTCTCTCAATGGGCCAAAGACAAGACCCTATGTTTATGAACAATCTCTCCAGCTAATTCAGAGCCACATGGCACACCATTTCAGTGCTAGAATTCTCACCCTTCAAAACCAGGAACACACATTTGTGTGGGAACACAAAGGCATAAAAGATTTGGCTTCATGACTTGTTTTTCTATTCTATTAGACCGGTATCAAGGACAACGATTATACAACCGTTATGGGTACCTGGCACCTGCCCTTATCAGGCACATGAGGCATCCACGCACTGCTGCAACACACCCAAGGCTTATACCCATGCAACAGCTGCTCTGTGTGTGGCATTGCCTGTACTCAGAGGAGACATTTCCCACAAGAACAGGCTAAGCTCTGCATTCCCACCTGTGCTCTGCTCCCTAAGGATGAGTTCTTATATATAACACACAGGCACATTGGTATTTCTATATAAAGTTAGTTTACGCTTGTGCTTCCTGTTTCCTGTGCTCTCCTCCATCCAACCACTTGTCTATGTGTCAAAGGAAGATAGAGAAAAATAAGATGGTTTTGAAAAGACCAGATGAGTAAGAAGATAACCCCTGAAAACAGAACAATTCACTAAACCCCTTGGAAACACCAGTGCCTTCAAATGAGTACTCAATTAGCAGCACATTTGAGTTCTAATCCCAGAATTAGCAGCTGAAAAAGAAATACACTTTTACTCAAAATAAGCAAAAGTACGGTTATGTTTAGAGGGGAGAGAGAGCGAGACACAACCCTTTTCTCTACACCCATCCATTCAGGACAGCAGAGGCAAGATAGCAACAGTGTCTGCTTTAGCCACTCAAGCTAAATACATTGGAGCGAGCTGAGAAGAAACTACACAGCACCTGAAGTTTTCCTGTTCCTCACATTAACCCAAAGAACTCAGACATGACTGAGCAATATCGCACAGGATCTGATACTCAGTAAATTATAGGCTGTCAAAATTTCTGTCCATACCATGTCCACAAAAACGCTCCCTGGATTGAGCATGTACATGGCAGCGCAGGATCAGCTTGCCTGGCTCTCATCTTGGTGCAAGGGAAGGCTTTTGGCAGGATGCTACAAGCAAGAACATTACAAACACACACAGCTTTTTTGAGAAACAGATGTTTTCATGGAGTTTACTTGAGCCACCAGGCTGGTCTCATCTACCTGATAAGGATCCTTTGAGAACAGAGCTTCCTCTGGGACCGTTTCTGGCAAGAAGCCCACAGACCATGTCATCCTCACACACGCCCTATGCTTCTGCTTTCGGAAGCAGGCAGGGACTAAGCTCAGTGGCTGATTCAGGGTGTGCCATGCGCGAGCACGTTACACACAGATCCAGGGGTTGCTTCACCTGGCCACCGAAGAGGAAGCTATACATTTAAATTTTAGCTAAGCCAATTGAATGGCTGCTAACAAGAAGGGTGGTTCCCTCCTAGGGATTACAGTTGGAGGCTATAAACTCAGGTAACATAATGAGTTACAGAGAACAGTTAGAAGTTACTATGCCTGCATGATTTTTAAGCCACACTCTGCACAGATCAAAATCATCCACTCCCGTAAGAGGGAAGTCCCGCTAAGAGCAGGTCTGCACATTAATTAGGGGCAATTAATGAGGTGAAGAAGGGAGACAGAATCATAGGGTTATCTCTGTAGATAGCCTTCTTTTACAAGAGGCCTTTTTTTGTGTCACATCCTTTAAAGGACAGTAGGAGGTTTCTGCAAGTGAATCTGGCTTGCAGAGCACATCAGTAAGGAACTTGAAATGGGAAACCTTCCGCTTTGAATAAGAGCAAGATCAGCTCAAAACAGCTTGAAGAGAAAGCTCCAGGGAGACCTTATAGCCCCTTCCAGTCCCTAAAGGGGCTACAGGAGAGATGGGGAGGGACTTTTTAGCAGGGAGTGGAGCGATAAGACAAGGGGGAGCAGTTTTAAACTGAAAGAGGGGAGATTTAGGTTAGATATTAGGAAGAAATTCTTTACTGTGAGGGTGGTGAGACCCTAGCCCAGGATGCCCCATCCCTGGAGGGGTTCAAGGCCAGGTTGGACGGGGCTTTGAGCAACCTGGTCTGGTGGGAGGTGTCCCTGCCCAGGGCAGGGGGGTGGAACTGGATGGCCTTTTTAAGGTCCCTTCTAACCTAAACCGTTCTATGAAACCAGTGGGTGGTTTGGCCATGAACAGCAGCATCGGTTCTGCAGGCAGTGCTCGGGGACAGGGAACTCTTGTCCCATGACCTTTGGAGCACCACAACTGGGAAGGCGAGATTTCACTCAGGGGTGTAGCACACAGATGCACCCTGTCAGGATGAGTACCCCTTCTTGGGCATTTAACACCTCTCCTCCTAATGAGGCTCTCTTTGCTCGACACAAGCCGCTTGGCCTTGCCAATGCCACACGAAGGAGATGCTCATGGAGAGCACTGATGATTTTTTACTGGGGTCCGCAGATCCGCTGCAGAAGGGCCCCGGGACTCCCGGCCGCCCCCCGGCGCCCACTCACCTGCCGCGCGGAGCGGATCTGCCGCCGCACCGCCTCCTTGCAGCCGTAGATCGCCTCCCCGCAGCCGGGCTGGAAGTGCGCCTCCACCCGCGTCAGCCCGCGGAAGGCGCCGCTGGCGAAGCCCGGCCAGCCCAGCTCCAGCGCCGGCGGCTCCAGGTCCGAGCGCTCGGGGAAGTAGGTGAGCGAGGAGGCGTCGAGGGACGCGCCGAGCGAGGCTTCGCCCGCCGGCTCCGGGCCCGCGGCGGGCGGCAGCGCGCCCCGCGCGATGGCCTGCACCTCGGGCTCCGAGAGGAAGGGCGGCAGCCGCTCCCGCCGCAGGAAGGCCCGCAGCGCCTCGGGGCCGCCCGCCACCAGCTCCTCCAGCGCCAGCCGCTGCGCCTCGCTGTACGGCCCGGGCGGCCGCGGCGGCCAGCACCCGCCGCCCTCCTCCAGGCACTGCGACGGGTTGGCCATGGCGAGCGGGGCCGCTCTGCCCCTCGCCGCCGCCTTTATAGCAGCTTTGAATCCAAACAGCCCCGCGCCGCCGCCGCCAGTGGCGGAGCTGCGTCCCGCCCCGCGCCCCGGTTGGCTGCGGCCAAGGCGGCTCGGCCCCGCCGCCCGCCCGGCCTCGCGGCAGCCGGGGCGGCCCAAGGGGGAGGAGCGGTGGAGCCGTTCTCCGCTGCGTCGGGTCCGGTGCAACGGCGCACTGCCGTTAGTGCCCGCGCCCGGAGGCTGCTCGCCCCGGCCCGCTTCCCTGAGGCTCTGGCTGAGGCGCCATTTCACGCAGCTGGGCCGAACCCCCTCCCCTTCAAGGCCTGACGCAGACCTGCCCCATGAGGCCCCGGCTCTGGCTGTTCCTGTCCCCCTTCGTGTCCCGCTGTCCCTGCGAGGGTCAGGGTGCTTCGCCTTGGCCCGAATCACCCCCCCCGAGAAAAACCCTCTTAACGAACCCCGTTAACGAATGCCGTGCATAATGCCTGGGACATGACAGAATCCGGTAAAGGCAGTCAGGGTTTTGGCCTTCGCGCTTGTGCCCATCGCAAATTCCTGCTACCTGCTGAAAAATAACGAGTTACACCTACTGCCCACCTAGATTTACTCTTCCAGACAATTCCTGGTTGTATTTGATGGACGTAGGGGAGGCAGAGACAGATATTGAGGCAGTTCCCAATGTAACCCGATTAAATAAAACTCAGTGGCATTTTTTGTATTATTAAAAGAAATTTAATATAATTTTTAAATTAAAAAATTCAGTCTCTATTAAAGACACTGAGTCAGGTGCTAATACTGTCAGACATACCCTTTTGGCATGAGTTTTACAGACAATTTAAGATTTTATGCATTGCTTCAACACGTTAAGAAACCATCTTTTCATACTTATAGTAGCAATAAAGTCAATTCCGTACAATATCAAATATCCTTTTTTTAAAAAAAAGTTTTAAATATATTAGACTCTGATTGCCAAAATGCCATTTTATACACAAAGCTGCTAATACAATATACAGTTCTTACATTATTATCTTTTTTTTTTTTTTCACATAAAATACATCTCATCGAGTTTTATTTGTACATCGTTTACTATTGATCAATGGAATTAGGAATTATTGCAGAAGGCTTGCCGTCGTTTGTTAATACCCTGTGCACGCAACAGTCACCCCGGGCTGGAGCAGGGTCACCGACACTCCTGCAGTCCCTTCTCACGCTGCAATCCAGAGGCTGAAAACGCAGAGGTGGCAATACTAAGGCTGCAGCCGCACTGCTTAAAAACCCGTATCTCCCCTCCAGCTGCAGGTGGAAATAATTGCATTGTTGTAGGTTTCGGAATAGGCATCTTGATCAGTGTCTCCTCTACTACAGTTTCCGCAGTTGCAATATAGTAAAATATTCTAGGTCGTAGTTGTGCCACAGAAGATGTCGCCTGAAGAACCCAGTGGTACTCGAATTGCGTGGAGGGACTGAGAATTCCATTACCAGTTTGGCCAACGTGAAAACAGCAGAATAAAGCTGAAGAACAACCAGGGACAACAAATTCTGTTCTACAGCCACAGGCAAAACAAAACAAAAATGTAAATACTAGCTGTGTTCTGTAGCAAGAGGCTAGACCTCCCTGCTACAAACGTGTTCTGGACTCTACCTGTAGGGAACTGCTATAACAAAGTAAGTCAATGTGATTTGTTAAATTAGAATGAACACCCTGCGTATTTCCTTTCTGTGTATTTAGGCGGAGAGAAACGGCAATCGTGAGAGAAACGGCAAGAGCAAATAACTTCAAAATCTGGTATGCTCTGAACTGTTACCCCCTTGCAAAATAGTCTCCAAGCTAAAGAACAGCACTGTATAGTCACCACAAACCTTCCAACTAGTTACCGAGTTACCTTTCGCAAGTATGATAAGGCACAGAAATATCCAGACGTTGGGAGAACACCTTCCAGCAGATGGGCAGCAGTTCATCTATGGCTCACTGGAGACCAGTGCTATTGCTTCCTCGGTTAAGACATCCCTAATTCATGGTATTGCTGATTTAGTTTCAGCAGAGAAGATTTGGGTAAACAGAGCTCCAAGATTAAAACTAAAGGACACCAAAGAGAAGTTGTAATGCCGTTTGGGAGCTTGTAAGTGCCTTCAACCCCATGAAATAAGACCCTGCTCAATAAACTAGAGAATTCCCTGCCTCCACTGAGTGTAGCACTGATTCATTATTGCTATTGCTCTGCCACGCTCTTCTTCCCTACTAGGTGTTCCTCATCCATGTGGTCCTTCACCCACACCTGCAAGATGGTACAGAATTGCATCAGCTAGAGTCAGTCCTTCCCAAAATTGGTAGGGTTTTAAGATGCTGGAACACCACTGAGACTAAGTGTGTTTAAATCGCATCCCTTGGTACGTGAAATACAGACCCAGGTCTGACATCAAACAGATCCCAGCAATGGTATTTAACCCCTTACCTAACATTTCAGCGCTGGGACTTTCTTGGTTGAGCTCAGTAAAGCGGAGACACTTCTTGAGAGAGAACTTTTTTTCCACCTAAAAAAAGTCTGTCCACATGGAAAGTAAAGCTGCTGTCATCAGCCAGTTAGTTTGCTAGAAACAGTATGAGTTCAGCACGGAGGAAGATTTTGCAGGCAGAAAGGTTATTCTCACGTGCAGCTCTGCCTACAATAGACCCGTCAATACATCCACGTTCCCAAATCTTTGCGTAGTCTCCATGAACAACTACAATCTTTGGCTTACTGCTAACAGAAGCGGGACTCTAATCTGACCTTGAATCTGTACTTAGATGTTGATTGAACCTAAAATGACTGAATATAGCATAAAAAAACCAACACCCAAATCGTCCCCTAATAAGCCAATCGCTAGATATGCCAATCACAACATGATTTCTAGTTTCTACAGTTTTTTAGTAATATTAAGATCCAATGGAATAGCCAAGTGCCTTCTGCTGTGTACGTCAGAGCTTTCCACTGGGATGTCCTTTAAAACACAGAGATATAAACCCCCACTATTGTTGTAACATTGCTAAATAAAAAGCCCTATTCCTAGAGGCGGGCTCCTACAATGCACATATAAGAGCATCTGTGTGTTTATTAATCCCCCAAAAGCCTGTTTATCTCTACAAAACAGTTTACTAGAAGGTTAAATATCCCGGTTACAGAATTGCTCATCCCAGACCTACAACCAACAACTCTGCATGCAGCATAAACTGCCAGCTCCTTCCCTGAGTGCATTCATTTCCCAGTGCCCCACAGGCAGTGACCGTTATACCCAGAATGTCACCAACACATAAGCATGAATCCGTTTTAAGTTACTCTTCCAACAGCCTTCACAAGCCCCACTCTGATGGAACTTCAGCCCAAAGCTAGTGGTAGATAAGTACTTTGCATGGTGGTGGATACTTCGCATGACTGTGAAACGTATCCTGGAAGATTTATCAATTACTGACTCTCTGGTCTGCATAAGAATTGATTAGATTTGATCAGACACCACTAGACTTCAGTGAGCGCGTTAGCTTAGTGGTAAAGCCAGAAGAGCTGTATTACAGCCAATTTTACAATTACAATGCGAAGTCCAATTAGTGGGATGTAATATCTTGTAATTTCTTTTGCCTGATAGTAAATCAATTGTTGGCTTGCTGAAGGTCACAGCTAGAGTTATGAGTTCCTGGATTCTTATGTATAAACAGAGTGAAATACCAAAAAGCTGTTTGTCTTAAATGGACTGGCTTCCTACAGTTTTAATGTGTTAACAACTCTCAGCGAAAGCAAGCCTCACAGTACTTAACACTACTGCATTCAATGGTCTCCTTTTCATTTGCTCGGAGTTCGGAAGGATTCAATACACTCAATAGCACAAAATTGGTCTGAGAAGGAAAAGAGTCCGACGGCTCCTTCCCCAGGAGGGAAGTCATGAGCTGCACCCCAGTTTTGCACCACTTACAACCTAGTGGATACCGGCACCAGAATTTGTTATAGAGTCCAGAATTCTCATTAGGATGGAAGCGGAGGGAAAAGAGGCATCTGAAGGATCATCTCCCCCCATTCAGGAATACCCAGGCCACACTTGGTCTTATCCCAGAAGAATTTTCTCGAGGTAATCAGAAGACCCACTGTTAACCACACACAGATGGGGTAAAGTCTGTCCCGCTACCAAATCATCTTCTTTCTACTAGGGAATGACTTTTAAAATCCCTTAAGGTTAAGTCAAGCGCAAGAAGTATTTTCTAGTCTTATATTTAGCATATGCGTTTCAACTTCTCTGAATGTTTCAAAACAAAGAACCCCCTGCCTTTAAGTGAACTGAGGTTTTAAAACAACAATCAGATCAACTGCTACCATTTTCTAATTTGTTCCTAAAACTGGTAAGGGAAGAGAATTGTATCTTTAGAGTTCAAGAGTAAATTGCCAGCCTGGTAATAATCTCACAGGTCCAAAAGCATTTCCTGCACGGCATGGTTGTGGTGGTGACACACGGCCACCTCTGCTGCCCTGAGGAGCCCAGAGCCCTGGGTCATGGAACACCCAGCCCCAGCGATGGGCTAGATTTGATGGGGAGTGGAGGGTAGCACTTAACAGTCACTGGCAGCCTGAGTCAACTTTTTATATCCTCGAAAAAAAGGAAAGGCTGTGAGGATTCACGCAGGGCGAGTGCGTGTGTGATGTCTAACAGCCGCCAGGTAAAAGGAAGGTGGCTGGAAGCTGCATTTGCTGTTGCTTGGCTGAAGCACAACTACGTCAGCTGGATAATCCACTGATGGTTCACAAAGACCTCAACAGGCTTATGTTTTCAGAGGGTGGAATTTAAACTGCCCGAGAAGACACACATTCATGCAGGCAAACAGCTATGTGTGTGATAGCCCCTCTGTGCAGAAAAAAGGGTTGAAGATTTAGTTACTTGTGTAGATACAACTTACAAACTCGACTGCAGCCGGTTCCTCAGCGCTGTCTCCCATGGGGTGCTCTCCTTTCACCGCCCCAGGTATGCCAAGCCTTAACTCACTGAAGAGCCAGTGCCAAACCCCCGGGCTACACCGTGCTAGTGTTTCTCAGGTAGTCTCTCAGAGCTAACATGAATTACATAAAAATTCCGCTGTTGGTGTGCCAAGCACGCTACAGCAGAGAGGCTTTGCTATGGTGCTAGGCAACTCCCTTATACACAGAGGCATTTAAGCCTTCTTCTGATGGCTACTAGCCACTGCTGACTTCAGCGTGGGAGCTGGAAAAACAGACCAATAAAAATAAAATCTGTTGTGCTGCAACATTCAGCTACCAAAGCAATGGTTTGACAGTTATTTATCAGCCAAAGACTGCAGGTTAACGCAAGTGTCATAACATCTAGGGAGATTAGAAACGCTGTCCCGATGTTTCTAGATGAGTGTCGGCAAGCCTTTCCTCCTCATCCTGCCCAAGCACTGTGGTTCTGGAAATCCAGAACCATCAGAACACAAAGCACGCTGCCCCTAGGATCTGTGTTGAGCATACAGAGTAAACAAACAGAATCAATAGGAAAGTGAGATCAGCAAAAGTCTTTTTAGTTTTAACAAATTAAGTGTCTAAATAGTACAAATAAGTTTTTTAAATTACTTATCCCAATATAGACCTTTGTCAGTATTTTATTGCAGTAAAATTCTATTGCCAGGGCCCCTTATTGCAACATCAGTTTTAAAGCCTATTGAGTGAAGCCTGTTCCAGGAGAGGTTCTGCTTTAAACCCGATGGCAGTCTGCGGCGATGCGTTTGCAGGAGCAGAACAGGACCCAGCCAGCGCACGGTTGTTGATGGTGAGCCGTCACACACCTTGCAAACTCCCTAAAGCAAGCGCGGCACCTCCGCTTGCTTGTTGCTCGGGCCCTGTACGTGCTGGATCCAGCCGTACGGAACACAGCTCTGTCCGCTCTTGCGAACCCCGTGTGGGGGTTGATCTCCCCTCCAGGATATATCCATCACCCAAGAGTGAAAATTCAGGTCTGAACTGTCACCTTCCAGAAGCTTGGTGGCTTACAGCAAGAGGCTCAGATGTAAAGACTTTAATTCAGATCATTTCTCCTTTCCAAGGCATCTCATGACTTCCCAAGGATGAGGAGGCAGTGCACCATACCTTCTTCCCCAGGGAGCATGATGAGGGTGACCTTTTTTTTTTACATCATCCTGATGCACATCCCTTCCTCTCCTAAGAGCCTTGCTCCACCTGCATTACTCATTCAGCTGCAATGGAAGTAATTGGCAGGGTAAAGTACAATTCAAGATGAACAAGGCCGCTGCAGTCAGCATGTCCATAACCAAATTCTCCCTCTGGAATGCAAACAACCCGGCCGCTGCGATAGATCCAACCAGCCCACCCGTGTCTCGTTTCCTCTGGGGTGAGAAACAGTTGAGACTAGGAAATTCTGCAGCACCCATGCACCTTCTCTTCCATTTCCTCCATGGGGGCTTTGAATTTCAAGAGGGGTGGGTCACCACTGGACACTGTGTAATACACTGAGGTCCCATTGGTGCTGTAGGGAGAAGTCCTGGGTCCGATTAGGTGTGACTTGGCCTCCCCTCCGTTCTCGGCAACTCCTCCCACGCCACTGCCGAAGTGGGTGCTGAGGAAAGGGTGGTTGAGGAGTTTGGCCGCAGCCCGCTGCCGCTTCAGTTCGGAGAGCGTTTGATGGTTGTGCTCCTTGTAGGCACCCCAGAACTGCTGCGTCTCGGGCAGCCCGGGGTTGCCGTAGGGCAGCATGTGGCCTGGATTACTGTCAGGGTCAGCGTGCATACTCCAAACGTCCCCGTTGGAAAAGGTGTACTGGTAAGTGCTGGCAGATGCCATGAGTCCATTCTGGAGGGGGATTTCAGAGTCACACTGGGTGCTTTTGTTTGCCAGCTCTGGAAGGAGGGAAGAGTTCTCCAGCACTGAATTCTGTAACAAGAAGACATGAAAGAAGAGCATCTCCCCCTGTCCCTCACAACATAGTTTGTCCCTGTGACAACTTCCTAAGCCTGCTCACACTCAGCCCTTCCACCAGACAGGTACTGCAGCGCAAACATTGAGTTCACTCACTAAGAGGACCCTACAACGCTGTGAGCCCTGACCAGGAGCTGGTTCCCAACCAGAAACACGGAACATTAACTCAGAAGGACTCACTTAAAAAAAAAAAAAAAGATAGATAAGCTTATCAATAATGCATGACAATAACTGAATTAAAAACAAAAAAACCCTGCAAAACAAGATTACAATTCTTTTGTGATTAGCGGTTTGTTAGCTGTAAAGAGAAATGCACACATTATTTTTTCTGAACTTCCTGGTTCACTGGGGCCGTATCTCAAAACTACGCAGCTGTAAATCCAAACCAGGCTTTCCACGTGAGTGGGATATCCCAGTTTATACCAAATGAGAATTTGGCTTACATTTGATGGATGAGGTTTACAAATTTTTCAGCCACCTTCCATCCCAGGGCAGCCATTGCTATTGAACCTGCGCTACCATCCCTCCTTGGTGACTTCCCATAATACAAAAGAGATTCCTTACGGGGTCTGTGTTCTCCTGGTCAGAACGAGTCTCCCCCATTTCTCCAATGAGACCCGAGTTTCTTCCTTCCTCTGCCGCCCCCAGCTGTTGCCAGACGATGGCTTCTTTCTCGCACTCCTTTCTGTAAAGGTTTGTTCGGTCCGAAAGGCTGGCCCTCCTCACCACCTTCCTGCGGGACAGGGACAAGGGACATCGAGGCTGTGAGCAGGACATGACATTTCCTCTTACCCTGTAGCTGTTCTCACCTCCTCCTTGTGCTTCACAGCCTCTCCCACTGGAATGGAACGTGAGTTTAGCTTCGTGGCACCCACGCAAAGCAAACGCACTAGTGCAGATATTAAAAGTGGGAGGAATTTTAAGGAGTTTTAAAGTAGTATTGCAAATCTGGGTTAGATCTCATACAGGTCACCAAATGGATCTGCTTTGCAACTAGCGGAGTAAATGTAGAGGGAAAGGGCCCACAGGCTGTTTATGGAGTTTTGTGGTCCGCAGGACTGCTTTGGCATCTAGTAAACATCCTATAGAGAGACCTGTGCAAACTGTGTCTGAGCACAGTATCTTGACCATGAGACGTGTTATTGAGAAGCTCAAGTTAACCCATTGATTCTCCAACACCAGTGTCAGTGGTTCAACAGGGTAAATTCTCACCATTTGGTCCTCTGCTCGGAGCAGTTCTTAAACCACAAAGCCATCTTCCTCCCAAGAAACGCCACCTCTTGCTACAAAAGAACCACCCTTCAAAGGAGCTCTGCCTTCAGCAACCAAAAGCCAGCTTTTGCCTTTCAGAGTTCGTTCAGAAAGGACAGGTGGGTTGGCCTCCGCATGCCGACCACAGGGTGCTCTGCAGCCACACCTGGGTGGCCACCGTAACGCACCAGTGACCTGCAGGGGACAACACACTCACCCCCGGCTGCCCGTGCTGGAGGTCCTGCGACTCAGGGAGGATTTATGCCTCAGCTGAGACTTCATGATCACATCGTGTTTGTGTTTCAACTCCAGAAGTAATACTTTGAATTCCTCCTCCTCACACAGATCTGTGGCACACACAAACCAAGCCATTAATCAGACTGTTCAAACGCGGTACCATTAACACCACATTAGTAACTGCGCCTTCCTGGTATACACAACTACAAATGCTAGCAGGAAGAGAAGGGAAATTTAAGCAGAATATGCTTAGGTACATTAATTTCCAAACAAATTAGGGGAGGCAGAATGGTTTGGACACATAATCAAGAGCTGCTGATTGTGACGCGGGCTCAGCTTTGCGATGATCCAGCTGTTCAGGTAGGTTTTGTCCCTTCTCTGGAGCATGCTGTGCCTTTACCTATGAAAGGGTGAGAGATACAGTGACCACTGTATCAATGCTTCAAGATGGGAGGAAAACAAATGTCTAAAATTACCAGACTGCAGTTCCCCCAAACAGCATTTTCACTTAAGCCTCCAAAACAAAAAACAGTATAGACAAAAGCAAAGCAGATGAGTGTAGAAGACAAGAAGTTTCAAAAAGACGACACACAGATTTTTCAATTAAGGCTCAGAAAACCTTTTGCCAAAAGAAAATGTGGCACAAGGTTATACTCTGCATGGTCAGATATTAGCAGTTTGGCATTTTTCCTTCCAATCTGTTCCAAGACTTGCGTGTGCTTTCTCTTTCCTTTCCAATCCCTTATCATTTATCACACTTCATTGCATCAAAGCCAAGTTAGACACCCGAGTCTTAGGGCTGCACTCAACAGCTGCTCAGGTCCAAGACTATAGTGTAAGAGCAGGGAGACTCCCAAGCACAGGTACAGGTACATGAGTGGAAACACACGGGAGAAAGACTTGGTGCTTGAGAAATTCCTTCTCCCTTGTTATTATGAGCAAGAAGGGTCTTCAGAACAAAGCAGGCGTTTAAAAACTTTAGTCCCAATTGAAGTAACTGTAACTTTGATTCTAAAGACACCTGAAAAATGAAAATCATAGAATCACAGAATGGTTTAGGTTGGAAGGGGCCTTAAAGGCCATCTAGGTCCAACCCCCTGCCCTGGGCAGGGACACCTCCCACCAGACCAGGTTGCTCAAAGCCCCGTCCAACCTGGCCTTGAACACCTCCAGGGATGGGGCAGCCACAGCTTCTCTGGGCAGCCTGGGCCAGTGTCTCACCACCCTCACAGTAAAGAATTTAAATCTACTCTCCTTCAGTGTGAAGTTAATGCTTCTGAAAGCCCCATGTGAAGACTCCAGCACGCTCAGGGGTGAAAGCTTTTCTCAGCAATCTCTTTTTTTGTTTGTTTGGGGTTTTTTGGGGGTTTTTTTGTTTGTTTGCTTGTTTGTTTGTTTGTTTTAAGCTTAGTAAACTCACCTATTGGCATCTCATCCAAAGATGTCCTGGCACTCAAACTAGCCCCGTGGGACACGAGCAACTCAGCCATCTGCATCTAAAGAAAGGGAAAGAAAGCCAAGTTGATAGAGGTATTTTAGGCAATTGTTTTCCTCCTCAAAGCTGAAAAGCTGGAATAAGATATGAAGCAATGGCACACATGCTCAACTCGCCTCAAATTATTCTGGTACGTCTGTGATGTTAAACACAGTTCCTACCATTCAACTGCACAGACACACTCTCCCCGAACCTCCCCAGCAACAGCTTCTTTTTGGAGGCCCAAGGACCTCACCTGACACCATCCAGTGAGTCCAGCCCTAGCACAGATTTCTTCTATTTGCAGAGTACTTCACAACTCATCCAGGCAGAAAGAAATGCCCCCCTCATACGTGACATTTGCAACAAAATCATTACCTGTCCCCAGAAAGCAGCAGCATGAAGAGGTTCCCAGCCGTCCCAGTCTTTAACATCCAGGCTTGCCCCCTGGTCAAGAAGAACTTCAGCTGCATGCAGATAACCATTGGCTGCAGCTATATGCAGCTAGGAGACAAGGAACAGAGCATGAGCCACCTGCAAGGACCACGAATGCTTTCATACATCAAGTTTCAGCGGAATTTCTTGGCTATCTGAGCCTAGATCCGGACAGGCAGCCCATTTCACACTTGGCAGATGCCATGAGGTCAAAAGCAGGTTGTTCCTATTACTAAAACTCAATATTATCTGTATTTAATTCTGTTTGGAGAGGAAACTGCTTAACGGTTCTTAAAAAACTTACATATATGGGTTAGAAAAATAATGTTTTCACATTTTAAATCAAGGGCTCTTAAGTGGCTCCCAGTCTGTAGGGAAACAGCACCATCAAAATGCAAGCCTGCAATGGAGAACATCATCCACTGAAAACTCTGCATTCCTCATGCCAGAAGAATGTCTCCTCTTCCCCACTTAAATGCTGTGGATGCGATTTTCTGGATCAAAATTTCAGCCTGCTTTAGTCAGGATTCCCTTCATGCAAGTGCACTTTCCCTCACGCTATAATTATTTTCACCATTTGAAAATCAAAAACGTTTTAATCCTTGGCTACTTTTAGTTAAGGGAATCTGATTTTTCAGATAGTGGGTTCCAACTATGGCCATCACTTTGGAAACATCAATAATAGTGTCCCTTAGTCCCCCACAACACTCCATGTGTCTGAAGATTTTCATAACTGTGGTCTGCTGCTGCGTCTCTGAGCAAAACATTGACCTATGCACCGCTCTGAAGGTATGAACTCCACTCAGAGATCATCCTGTTTCAACTGTGAAGAGAATTAAAGCTTCTTTTCAAAAATTTCCATGTGGATTCCACCACACTAAGTTAACCCCTCATTCTGGTGCTTTCTGGCAATTCAATTCATTTCTACCTAAATTTTATGGCACTGGCTCATACTCTCTAGTGGCTGTATGAATTAACAAGGAATCACTTGGGGGTGATATAAAAAGTCAAGAGGGCTGCTTAAATTTACGTATATAATCCTTGTTAAAGGGAAAACATGTTAAAAAAATAAGCTGCAATAAAAGCTTCAGTCATCCAAGTTCATCTTGCAGGGAGCCTGCCCTCCCCTTACACTTTGGTATATGCTATGGGTGACATTTTAGATAAAGAAACGTGAATGCACTGCCATGGTCTGGCCATCAAACAGATGACACCAAGTGGCCTGGATATCAGTTATGTCTGGACCCCAGCATCAAATGACCAAGGTTGTATGAAAGTCCCCAACACGTACGACAGCACTGCTGAACGTCACTCGGGACTGCTGTAAGCGAGGGTTTAAGACACAGGTTTGCAGGTGAAGAAGGGAACAGGACTAGGATTGTTCAGCCTTCTCGGTCTCTGTCCAGTCAATCAGATGCCGCCTTGCTGTGTGCTGTACGTTTGTGCTGGTGCTCTCCTCCGCCCAGGGGCAGATGCCATCCTACGTGAATAAACACAGCCCTCTATTGACTCTGCCTGAGCCAGATGCTATGCAAAGCAGAGAGAGGAGGAGGCAGAAAGTCTCCAGGGTGCCCAACACCAGATCATGCTCCCATGAAAACCAGAGGACTCACACGTCTCCTCCGTGGGAGTCAGGTTAGTCCCCCACAATATTCCACGTCTCTGAAGATTTTCATAATTGTGGTCTGCTGCTGCATCTCTGAGCAAAACATTGACCTATGCACCGCTCTGAAGGTATGAACTCCACTCAGAGCTCATCCTATTTCAGCTGTGAAGAGGAGAAGTTCTCTTCTAGTCCTCTTCTAGAAGAGAAGTCTCGCTAGTCTGCTACAGGACTAGCGAGAAGCAAAACATTACTGGGAGGTCTTTCAGTCCCATTTCCTCGGAGGTCAGCAAAGGTGCTATATTCTGCAACTCTTCATCATGGGATTTCCTGCACCTTTCTTTGGTACCAGCCCCTGTCAGACAGGACCCAGGAGCTCAGCAGCCTTGCTGCAGGACCTGAGCTGCTGGACAACCATCAGAGCTCACATGAACAAGGGATTCACTTCAAAAAGCATGGGGTTGGACACTAAGTCATGTCAGCTGTACTCAGACACAGCCTGTTCCTACGTGACAATAGACTGAAACGGGGAAAAAGATCAAAATAGCTTCCTCGCTCCTCTCAATGATTTGTATGGGTTGATTTTGTATAACTCCTGCCACAGGGCAGGTTTCGTAACCTACGGGCGGAAGGAAGTCAAAAGTGAAGCCGCAGCAGTTTCACTCACCAGCGTAGCACCTTGGGCATCGGTCCTGTTCAGGTCTTGGCCAGTCGCAAGTATGTCATGAATGTCACAGATCATGACCTGCTCTGGAGCAGCCCGCATCTCATTGATCCTTTCCTGTGTAATTCCTGTTAAAATTTCAGTTATAGAGAGAAGAGTTGGAAAGGGTCTTTGTCTCCACTGGTTGAGGAAAATTAGGCTTGATTCCTGGCTGATATGACCTCACATCCTTTTCAGAGGCCATATAGCTGAGGGGACTGACAGCTGTCCTTCACCCTCATCGTTATTTAGGAATCAGAGAAACTAGACAGACTCAGGTTCCAAGAAATTATGCCAGGCAGCAGCTCTCTGCTTTTCTCCAGAGGCAAATCAAGAGCTAAGAAAGAAGGTAATTTTTTTTTTTTTTTGACCCACTGATTGACCCATTTTTGTATTTTACGTGAACTCAGTCTCCTTACCTTGATAGGCCATGCAAGTCTCAATGACATCCAGAGTTGGCTCATCTTCACAGAGGTCATACGGCATGTTGCCATCCGCATTTACTGCCAACAAGTCAGCTCCACTGCAAGGAGAAAGCCCAGTTACACAAGCAAGGACCTCAGACATCCTAGAGCAGATGGTGCCAAACACTGGGAGAAATGCTTAGCAAAAACTAACCAGGGTTTAATAGTTGCCCAAATGTCATGAAGATTTGAAGCAAAGCCATGGAGCTATGAATGGGGAAGATAAATTCCAGAAGTGGACGAAAGGCAGCACCTTATGCCTTCGTGATGGGCTGTGGGGCACATGAGCCACTGAACCGTTCCTGTCCTCTCCTGATCCTGGCACTGGACAGACTGGCAGCTTCTCAATGATAGAAATTATTTATTTGCTGAATTTCTGAATACTATCAGGTTCTTGTTATCTGGGCATCTGGCAGTCCTTCAATGAAAAGTTTGCAAGGACCAGAAAAGCTGGGAAAGATACAGGCTGAATGGTGGAGGGAGCCTTCCATCTAGCCAAGGGCACAATGATGAAAAATAGTAATAAAAAAATATCCTGTCAACTGGTGAGTTTTTCTTTCTGATTGTCAAATAGCACTTCTCTAAGTGCTTTAGTGACCTTCTGAACTGTGTCATTTTTGCTAGCTGTTAAATAGTTTCCGCTGAATTCTGATCTACCTTGACAGTTACCAGCCATGGAAGGACAGCAGACAGTATCCACTTGCATTTAGATTCCTGTTTCTTTATTTTTTTTCTCCCTCTGCCTGAGCAGAGCAAACTACATTGAAATTCACATTTGCAAAGTATCAGCATTAGTTTAATCAGCAAATAAAAAACCCAAGAAACTGGACAACTTTTGTGGCCTACTTCCTCTGATGGTCTCCAAGGTTTCCAGGTCCCATCATCAGTAACATTGCCTTCAAAGGCAGTGTTTAACCAGTCATTTGATGTGACCCCTCCTGTACAGGACAACTTTGATTGCAGGAAAAAAACTAAATCACTCCATTCCTCAAAAGTCCAGGGGAAGACTGTTTCTGAGCATGGGAGCGTGACATTAGGCTACTAGAGTCCAAATTTGCTGGCAGCTACTCAACACAGGGCAGTCTACGACAACTAGGGACATAAACTCCAGTTCCTCACCTTGCCACCCATCCCCATGACATTCCCTCATCTGCAATTAAAAGCCAGGAATGCACTACATTGTTCGACATGTTTGCTCCATTTTCATGCTCCCCATCCAAAAATTTCCTAACCCAAGTGGGAACGTCCTCCAGGAGATGATTCTTTGCATCCTCTACTCCGCTTCCTTCATTGTCTGGCCAAAGAAGAAGGGACAAATCTTCAGTGCTAGTCTCCCAGATAACAGCAACACAGGGAGAAGTCTCCCTCCCCGAGGCAGAAGCAGCAGACACTGCTGTGCAAGGCAGCACATTAACACCCCCAAAGCACACTGTCACTCTGGGAGATGGAGACGAAGGCTCCATAGAGTCAGGACTATCTGCTCCAGGCGGTCTTCACAGCGGGTGCTCATTAAACGCTGCACATGGTACAGCTCAAAATACATCCTGGCTTCCTCCTCCTTGCTGGCAAGTCTAGAAAAGACTTGAGTTTTAGGACCTTGGTAAAGGCAAGTGGAAGGTCCAGTGCAAGCACCCGGTGTCACACCACTGGGGAACAAATTTATTACAAGAAGCTAACTAGTTACTAATTAAGACCCAGTAAGACAGGTCACAAAGTTCACCCAAGCATTTGAGCTATACAAACATGCCACTGTCCTCCTACATCGGTGTCTCTTTGGCTGTGGCTAGAAGACCTGAAGTCATGTTGAAGAGCGTGAGGGTGCATCCTGCTGGCTGCTCCTGTTTCTACCCACCCAGCGAGCACAGTTCAACCTCCACCCTCCTTTTCCCCCATGCAGGAAGGAATCCCATGAATAGCCTGAAAGCAGGGAATAATCACCATCGCTGCCGCCTCGCAAGGTACTAAGCAGTCTCAGTTTCCATCCACAGAAGCTGTGGGTAGAATGAGATCTGCAGAAAGGGACAGACACAAAAAGCCACCTACTGCTGGATGAGGATCTTCACCAGGTTGATATGACCACAGGTAGCTGCTGCATGCAATGGAGTCCACAGCTCGTTGTCCTTCGCGTTGACATTGGCCCCGTGGTTGAGGAGGAGCTTGACTATCTCTTCATAGTTGTCTATGCAGCACTGGTGAGGAAGGGATGCAGACTTTTTTTTTTTAAATTTTAGGAAGGTAATACCTGCTCAGCTGTACCTGGATGTGGAGACCTACTTTATCCTGCAGCGTTTGACAACAAGCATCTCCAACAGAGTTAAACGCCAAATTGAGCATAAGCAGGTCAGAAAGGCACCATGCAGAACACCTACGCTGGACAGACTGAAGGTCACTGGTGTTTTATAGAGCCTTCTGGTTTGGGGGCAGAACCAGTAGGGAACAATAGCAAATATGCGCACAGCTTCTGTTCTACTGGGTCTTTCATATTCAAGAGCAAACATAGCAGAAATTCAATGTAACCAGTATAACCACATACCAAGGGATGAGCTGACAAGCTGACATTCCCTTTTCTTAGGGAAAAATCCCACACGCTGGCATGTGATGAGTGAAAGTCTTCCGTAAAAGTCGTCCCAGCAGCTCACACTACCTACCATGGTTATCTGAAGAGATGCAAGCTGGACTCACAGAATTATGAGGTACTTGACCAGGGCACCTTTCATTCCCTGAACAAAATCAGCATCCTCCATGCATTTACACCACAGCCCCAGGGGCAGTCTGCAAGAATGGCCTCAACCGCTTTCCTCTGGGGAAGGTGGAACTCGCTCTTTGATCCACCTCGCGTTCACTTCTTGGCATGAATATAGGAACTGAAATAAGATTCGTTCTTGTGCAAGAAGCCTGCTCGTGATCTACACATTTCTGCACACCCACGCGGGAGACTCGCAGCTCAGCACTGCAGCAGGGGCTTGTAACAGGGCTGAACTACAGCCCACAGCAAGCGGTTTAGCAGCTGAGTGACAAGGGCCCTCTATGTATTTCTATTTCTGTTTACTATTTGTATATGTAAATGAGGTTAAAATCATGCCTGTCACACAGACGAGTTATCACAGAAGCGTAACTGCATCCTTCACTGGAAGCTAATGGGTGAGTTCACTTCGGAGCTTCTCTCTGCTCACGGGTTCAAATTAATTCTAGTGGATTCAAAGATCCCACCTCAGCTCCCAAAAGCGCTTTTACAATAAGAGATCCTTCAGCGGGCAAGGTGGGATTCTCTGTGGCTTCAACAGCTAGTGGGGAAAGCAATGAGGCTGCCAGCATTTCCCCGTGTGCAGAGTAAAATCTCTTTGGAGAGGTGGCGGTGGGGACCTTTTATTCTTCTAGAAGCCAGTTTGCATTTTTAAGCAAATCCAGCTTGTTCAATTTTTAATCCAGCCAGCTTTGAAGAGAGACAGTGAACTTGCAGAAGAATCCAAAATCCCAAGTCAACGGGAGCATTTAGAGCAGGGACGAATGGGGAGAACACCACGAGTCCCCGTTCTGCCCTCGGAGCGAGTGTGACAAGCGTGCCGCTGTGTTGTGGCCGCGGGGGTGGCAGCTGCCAGGCAGGGCGAGTCCTGCAGGCCTTCTGCAGGCTGGCTCTCCTCACGCTCTCCCACTGAAAATCAGGACTCACGAGGAGGGGTGGGGATGAGGGCCTTAGGAAGAAGAATAGAAAAACCCTTGTGGCACTTGCGCAGAGGCTCTGAGGAAGGACACAGACTTACACACCACTACAGCAAGTCTGTATTTTACTAGTGATCGGCTGCTGCCATTTCCTACAGATTTTTAGAAGTCCCTAAGCCCACTGAGAGCAGCAGCAGGCTCTCCAAACATCCTGTGCATCATTAATTTAAACCAGTTTCAAAACTCATGTGTTGCCAAAATCTCTGAATTTGAGTTAACCTGCTTCAAGAATTTCCAGCCCAGCCCTGCAAAGATTAAAGGGTGGGAGAGGTGTTGTTCACACCTGAAACCCAGCCCCAAATCCTGAGCTCTTCTTATCGCTGGACGAAGGCTGGGATACAACTAGAGAAGGGTCTGATCTCAGTTTGCTCCCCAAGAAACAGGATCGCCAGCAAAGCACGGTGAAGTTTCACGGCTTTAACTGAGCAACAAAATGCAATGTAAGAGCTTTCTCCGTTCTGCCGGCAGGTCTGCTGAGAGCTGGGGGCAGACGCGGAGCGGCAGGGAGCAGTGACCTCCTCCCCCCCTCACCTGATGCAGTGCAGTTAATCCATCCTCATTGCACAGGTCTGGGCTGATGTTGCTCTTCAGTAAGTAACACACTGTAAGGGAAGGAGACAGGAGGAAAGGAGTCAGATCAGCGATCCTAATGCATCCCTTGCTCTCAGCTAGCCCTGGCCAGTTCAAGCCAAAGGCAACTGGCACCATCAGGGTGTCCCAGTGCAGGCAGAGCTGCAGGAGAACCCACAGCCCGACACTTGGGGTGAACCCGCAGTCACCGCAGTGCTGGCGAGGAAAAAGCCTTCTTGGTTTTATCCAGCAGAGAGCACCAGCATACAATTTTCCCCCAACTTCCTTCCAAAGGAGGCTTTGCTATTAGAGCTATCATTTTCATACGGCCATGCTGGAACAGTCCACGTTTTTATCCTGCGCTTTGCAACATCTGAGTGCAGCCTCTGCACGCTGCGGCCCAGGAGAGCGCAACGGCAATCGGGGATTTTGGGGTCCTGAGGTAAAACCGTAAGAGAGATCTCACTGTGCGGGGGATGAGCTCTTGCCTCAAGAAGTTATCAATCTGGGAGGAGAAGTCAAACACGTTCAGGGGGCCGGCGCATCAAAAATACACCAGGATTGCTTTGGACACTTCACATGAACTGTTGGGTATTTGAAGAAAGCTTCCCAGAGGCTTTATTTTTTTTTTTATTACTGCTTTGGAGGGAAAGGATAAGATTTATTCCATTAAAATGCAAATTTCTGAAACGGATGAAAAGCCATTAGCCCCTAGGTAAAAGATGAAGTTTGCTCTGAGGTGCAGATCTTGCACGGGGTAATAGCAATAAGGCTGGCAGAGGAAGTAAATTAATAGCAACACCAGGAACTCTTCAAATTCCACACTGCTGACAGATGTTGATGATCTATACCTGTCTTCTGTTGTTTACTTGCTCATTCCCTGCTTTTTCTCCGGAGATTTCACTACCTCGTGCTTTTCCCACCTCAAATGTCACTGACAGCGCAGGCACAAGCCCGAGGTTCACAACCATCTCCCCGGGGCCAGGGTAGCAACAGATATTCAAGTCCCATCTTATTTGTTGGCAAGGAAGCAACCATTAAGCGTAACCAGAGCTGCAAAATAAGGAACGATAACAAAGCTAAAAGGGCAATAACCATCTTCAGAGCTGGCAATCAAAACGACCGCAAGGCTGGTCACTCCCAAAGCATCCTGCAGGCTCTGCTCCCGACGGATGGCTGTCCCGCTGTCCAGAGGGAGCTCCTTCCCTGGCACATCAGGGCTGCCCCTGGGGACAGAGCACTTCTGGCATCCAAAGCAGAACACGGAAAACATGTCCACGACGACAACAATGTTGATTTATGAAGCTTTGTTCAAAAGACCTGGAAAATGCACTCGCGAGAAAAGCAAATTGAAACCAAAGCGAAATTTTGTTTGGAAGCCACTGGCCTGATGGTATCAAAAAGGAAGGCAAAACCAGACAGAAGTGAAACGGAACACTTTCTAGCGCAGGATTGTTTCACCCGACCCAAAATGAATGCTGGAATTTACGTTTGCTGGAAATAATTTCAAGGCATTGACACCTCCCCGATGAAACTGATACAAAAAAGCAGAATAGAACAAAGACCAAAACTCATCCCCCACCACGGCGAGTCCAAAGAGGGAGTTTTTTCCAGCTCAAAGGCCGGCGCAGGAAGCCCACGCCTACACTCAGCTCACACCCCCGACTCTTGCATGCTTGACAGTAACAACAGCGCTGAGTCCCAGCCAGTATATCCAATTTAATCACTGTGCTTCTACTGTTTCTGGCCAGCCCCAAGCTCCTGCTCTCCTAATCCAAGCTGAGCGATAGGCAAGTCATTCGCCAGTGGATCTGGTTGTCTCTTATTTACTTTGGATGCTCTGCCATTAGGGTTTTAATTCAATCATCTCAGTCATTTAAGAGCCATTGTGCCCTAATGACTTGCAGCTCCATAATCATGTTTTGCCTGATTATGGAGATTTGGACAAGTTGATGCTGGCAGATTAACCTTACAAGCGCTGGCCCTCCATGGGAAGAAGCAGTAGCATAAATCCCAGCTTGTTATGGAGTATGGGGGGTTTTGCATTGAAGGCTCTGCGATCATGGCTTGACCAAGCTTGTAAGAGTCTTTGAAGGGTTAAGATTCAGAGAAGGATTTATCTCACCCTAAAGCAGCTTTGAATTCTCCACTAACCCCTGCAGCAGCCCTCATGCTTACAGCGTACCTCCCTTTGGCTCCCACCCACCCTCAGGACCGGCTCACCGCAGCCCTCAAAACATCTCCCAGTATCTCCCAACACACCGAAGACTGACAATCACAAGACACCAGAAAAGAGCACAGAAAAGCCAGGTAATGAAGCCAGGTATGGATGTGGCACCAATGAGTCCAGCCAAACACTGAAGAAGACATCAAACTCCTTTGCAACCAGTGCTAAGCTGAATTAGCACCTCGGGGTTCCGCAGGGGAGCGTGGGGCTGGGCAGCAACGAGTCCTGCCTCCTTTCTCTGAAGTCAGAGGGACGTTGCTTTCGGGATTCCCCATGCTCCAGACAACAGATCCCAACAGCTAGGCAGAAATCTCCAAGAACTGCGGTTTCCTATTACATACGAGGGGATTTACCCAGTGTCCCACCAAGCTCGTAGCAGAACGCAGCCCCGATTCCTACCAGCACCCCCAGCAGCAGGGCATGGGGTGGCAAAGAGCAGCTTCATCACCCCCGGCTCCCTGTGGGCAGAGCTGCAGAGGGATGTGGAGAGAGGATGTGGACATCTTCCTGGACATGGACAGCCTTCCAGTACCTAAAGGGGGCCTATGGGAAAGCTGGGGAAGGACTCTTGATCAGAGAGTGTAATGACAGGACACGAGGCAATGGTTTAAAACTGAAAGAGGGGAGATTTAGATGAGATATCAGGTAGAAATTCTTTCCTGTGAGGGTGAGGAGACCCTGGCCCACGTTGCCCAGAGAAGCTGTGGCTGCCCCAGCCCTGGAGGTGTTCAAGGGCAGGCTGGATGGGGCTTTGAGGAGCCTGGTCTGGTGGGAGGTGTCCCTGCCCAGGGCAGGGGGTTAGACTAGATGATCTTTAAGGTCCCTCCTAAGCTGAACCATTCTGTGATTCTATGATCTTCCCCATGCCCACTACCCAGGAACAGCCCCCTCCCACATGGCTGGGAAGAACAAGTCCTCCTTTCTGATAAACTTCAGGAGAAATTTGCATTTGTGGGTTTTCCAGAGCCTGAAGAATAGTAAAGGGTGAGGGGGGGGCAACCTTCAGCTCTAGGGCTGTGGCATTGCCACCAACCTGCTCCACTGCTTAACGTGTGACATAAGGGACAGGGACCTGAGCAAGCAAAGAGCTTATCTTCAAGCCTGCCAGCACCACATGCCTCGCTGCAAAGCCCAACACCTTCTCCTCCCACCTCCAGGCAGGAATGATGCCGTACAAGTAGGAAAGTGCACGCTTCGGCTCACAAGGACGCAGATTAACCACTCAATGCCAGCTGATCACCTTCTGTCTGCTCAAGCCTCAGCAGACCCCTTGTGAGAGGAAGATCCCCCCCATAAGCACAAGGGAAAACATGGAAATGGGTCCTCTGCAAGCCCCTCGGCGAGCTAAGGTCACTCCGAGCCCAAAGAATGGGCTTTTGTGGGTCACATCGGTGGGTTCAGCAGGCGGCAGCCTCCACTTTAACGCTTAACTTCTTAAAGAGAGCTCTGTGCCTCCAGCGCTGAGCTCCTTAAAATCTGTCCTCGTTCACACGTAGGCAGGGGGGCAGGTGGGGAGAAGGGGCTGGATGCGTGGATATACTTTATTACGTGTCAAGCACAAGTTGTGGGAAGCGGTTTCAAATGCATAGCAAATGAAGGAATGAAAATGATTACAATAAGAGCAGGGTGAACAAATTGTTGTGAATAATTCATTGCAAATTATATTAACTGAACAATCACTCAAATGTATTTTCCATTATTCTGCTTGCTCTGCCTATAATTGAACCTCTCACACGCCGAGATGGTGTACATTAATCTTCAATTTATATTTTATCATTCACATCTGTGCTGTGTTAAATGGAAAAAGCTCCCTCAACAGCTGTGAAAATACATCCTAGGTTTTAAGTCACCCTCCATCACATGTCCTAGGGCAGCCTCAGACAGATTCTCCTCCCTGAACACAACAAACCCACTTCTCAGGAGCTCCTTCTCCTCCCAAGCATGTCCAAGCCTCACTTATTCTCCCCAAAAGCCATAAATCAGGGGGAAGAAAAAAAAAAACCACAACACTGCAAAGGCCCTCTAAGGAAAATTCAATGCAGGGTAACCATCTCTCTCACCTGAAGAGATATTACAGTGCTATTATTTTTCATTGATGTTACTTCCCACTGAGTTTACACTAGAAACAGCTTTTCCAGAAAAGTTCCTAAACCAGATGAAGACTTTTCCATGGAGGAAAAAATGCCTTTGTCAGGGCAGTTCCCCCTAAGTCAATAAGCTACACCATAAAACTCTGGATACTATTACACTCCCATCTACACCCAGCTTTTGCATACCTCATGTATTAATAACTCATAAGAGAAAAAGCCAACTGAAACTGATATGGATACCGGGGGCCGGGGGACCCCAAACACCCTTCTGATAGGAGATCCTGATTCCTCCCAAAATATATATACTGGCAAACTGTCCATACTGGCAGGCAGACTTACCTGTGTGCTCCGAGTTTACATACACACACAGGCCATTAGTTTTTAAAAATCCAGGTTTATCTTGATCCTTTGCACTCAACGATGTCTTTTTGAAAATATTTAAACTCTTCTAGTTCACTTTCTGGTTCTCAGGCTGCCTTCAGAAGCTACTATTGCACCAAGGTCTCTACGGCGGTAGAATAATTCTTGTCTGTTTACACCTGATTTCACTGAATAAAATGAAGTTTCACTTGGATTAAGATCCACGCCTTTTTACACATTGCTAGAAGTCACTTCCACCCAAACGTAGCTGGAGTCAAAAACCCAGTGGAGCAGAAGAAACTCGTCCCAGCATTACCTGTAGCGAGATGCCGGTGGTGCCTGTGCCACTGAGGTGTGTTGGCAAAGGTCTAGAAGGACCGACCCCCAGCCTGCCAGGCTCGGTCCGATGGATGGGCTCAGCTCCTTCAAAGCTGCATTTTACTGCTATGGTTTTGCAGGGGTATTTATTACACAGGAGAAACATTGCCAGGAAAACAGCATGGAAGCTATGAGCGCTCTGCCAGCAAAGCATCCAGCTTCTTAACACAGCATACTATAATAGTCACATTTAAGAGCATATCTAAACCCTGAGCAATAACAGGATGAACTTACTCAGCCTTATCCTCCTGCAACATACAACTGATAGCCCACGTTAGTCCATTGGTAAACTCTGCAGCTCCCTAAAGCTTTTTGAAAGACAAAAAAAAACCCACAGAAAACACCCCCCACCCTGACTCAGACAGCTTCAGACATTTAGTACACCTAAAAATAAATATGGCCCAGTTTGCCTGCTGAGCTAGCAAGTGAGACATCCCATCATGACTGATCACCAAGCTTTCTCGAGAAGGTTCAAAGCCTGCTAAGACACTTCCCACCTAGTTTATGGCTGGGCACACACATTCCTTCTCGTACACCCACAAAAACCTGGCAAGTTTGGAAGGAGGCCAGCAGAGCCCCATCCGCTTCGTGCCACATTCACAGTGGCAGGGACATTTCATGCAGCTACACTCAGCCCAGGTGCTGCTTCTCTCCGGGAAAACCTATTTCTGATTTCGATGCTTCTTGCTTAAGAGGGCATACCCTTCCTTAGCCCCAGGGAGCGCGCTTCCCATGGCAGAGCTTGGGGCCCGGTTCGTACGCAGGTTTTATTCTGACAGCAAGTGAGAGCTGTCAACAGCTCACACATTTATTTAATGCACAGGGTCCAATTCTTTTTTCTCCCTCTTTGTGTCTATTTCAAATAATTTTTGCTTTATGCTTGGACCCCTATCCATCGCTGTAGCACCAGGGCGCCAAGAAGAACACTATAAGGGGACAGTAACCTACAGCTGCGTCTTGGATGAACGGGTCACAGCCAGGCGGCCAAACCCTCCTGCATCCCGCAGTTCTCTTGGTCTGCATCAATAGGACTTCAGGCTCCGATAATTCACTTAGTGCTAGCGATGCTAAAGCATCTTTCTTTAACGGCTGCCATCCACCTGGGATTACTCAGATGAGTAACAGTGCGCAAGTTACCCCTCTGCAACCAGCATCGCTCAAAGGGCGCAGCAGCAACAAAGCCAAACTCATTTCAATAGGGAAAATAAAAATTAGAGGATGCTGCCGTCTGAAAAGCTTTTTCTAAGGATGTAGCATCATTTTCAAAAGCATCCTCATCCTCTCCTCCTGCTCAGATGAACAGTGAAATTGGTCCGTGCAGGAGATACCAAATACATAAAGGAAAACTAAAGTCAGAGATTACTTTCTTGGTTTCCCATTCCTCATCTGTTATTGGAATAAATAAATAAATCATTTGGGTATGGTTTTTAAACAGATGATGGGCTTTAAAAGGGATAAGTGTTTTATATAACCTTTGGGCTCAGCTGCTTTCAGCAGGATTTCTGTGGGCAGGGAGCCAGGAAAGCAGATTCCCCGCTATCATTGCGACAGTGACACCTGCGCTGCCAAAGAGCCTCTTCTCTCTCTAAGAGGCATTTTGGAGTAGGTATTTAAAGAGTACTAAAAAAAAAAAATGATTTAAGTCAGGCTTGTGGAGGTATGGACCGAGGAGACCCAGGCCAAGTTTCCCAACTCAGAAGCCGTAGCGATGCGCAGAGCAGTGCTGGCTTATAGGGTGTGATGGTGCTCAGCAGAAGGCACTGCCAACAAGCAGACGGAATCATCCCACTGCGGTCAGAGCCAGCAACCTGAGCAGGGAACACCAAGGGGAAGCGAGAGACGAGGGACAGCCACGTCCTCCAGCAGCGGCTCGATAGGAACCTGCATCCCCCATCTCTTGAGTTAGCACCTGAAACGTTGGGTTGGGTGGGCACAAGCAGGTGAGCAACACATAGAATCATAGAATGGTTTGGGTTGGAAGGGACCTTAAAGATCATGCAGTTCCAACCCCCTGCTCTGGGCAGGGACACCTCCCACCAGACCAGGCTGCTCAAAGCCCCGTCCAACCTGGCCTTGAACACCTTCAGGGATGGGGCAGCCACAGCTTCTCTGGGCAACCTGGGCCAGGGGCTCACCACCCTCACAGGAAAGAATTTCTACCTGATATCTCATCTAAATCTCCCCTCTTTCAGTTTGAAACCATTCCCCCTCGTCTTATCATTCCACTCACTTCCCTTCATGCTTCAGGCAGAGTTCGACAAAGAGCACCTACAAAGTCAGTAAATCCTCGACCAGGACCTGCTGTTCTCCTAGTGCTCTGGCTACTTCCAGCTTTCTTCCTACAAAAAGCTCTGCTTGGAAGTCCTGACAACACAGGCAAATCCACTCAGACAACACAACATCAAAGCCTTTTATCTGAGTAGTACAGAGGATCCCACTTATATACCTGTTCAAAAACTACTTTTGATGTACTGGACCAAAACCTACCTACTGAGACTTGCAGCAGGCATCACCTGTGATGTTTATATTAGGCCTGTTAGGAAATAAATCTTTCAGGGCACCAAAAAGGAAATGCAGCAAAAAAAAAATTAATTGGCTTTAATAGAAATTACAGCTTAAGAAGTGTTCAGATAAAAGGGAGCAATGGTGTCAGGAGGTAAACTTTTGCAGCTCTCCAAGTACATGAAGAGTTTCCCCATTTGCATTAACACAATAATAATACGTGACCAGTGCCCGAGGAGCAGAATTGTGATACCCCCGCAAGCTCCACACAGAGCCAGCCTGCCCGTATTTGCAAGAGGATACTCTAATACGCTCTGTATAGCAGGAAATAGTTCATATTGCCATTTGAAAGTGTTATTAGGTTCCAGAGTCAACAGCCTCTGCCCCAGCTCGTGTTGCAGACATCTCATGGCCTCAGCTAAACAGCTGTACGTTGACCTGAACCACACGAATGTTTTTAAGACTCTCAATTATAAAACAGGAAACTTTCTATTTAGAGTAACGGAAAAGAGGTTCTGGTGGAGGGGTGGGGAAACATTTATCTGCTTTTCAAGCTGCCTTGAATGAATTCCAAACCGTTCCCCGCAGTGACAGCCTGCTGGCTGCAGCCCAGGAGTTCTCCCCTTCTCTGCCCCTCAGCCTGCCTCGCTGCAGAGACCCTCTTGTGCATCTCTATCCTTGTCCCGGTCTTCAGAGAAGCTCCAACCGCCCTGGCTGTTTCGGTACCTTCTCCACCTTCAGCAGCATCCACCCTGACTTTGATCTGCATGTTTGGGTTTTCCCCCCCGCCTCTCCAATTTTATCTCCCTTTAGTTTAGGATGAGTACATTGGGGAGGAAAATCTTTAAGAGATGCAGGACCAAACCACATCCTCAGCTCTGCTCCCACGGGTCACCGCAGCCATGGAACGGGGTGTCACGTAGCCAAGGACTGAACGCCTGCGTGAGGCAGAAGGTGGGACACGTTCTGCCATGCAGCCCTCTCAAAACCAGCCTGATGCTACAGGGCAGCGGCAGGAGCCGGTGCCAGCCCCCAGGTCACCGCCAGCCCAGATGTGTCCCACACCATCCCCCACACGGGAGACGGCAGGTGGAACGCCAGGAGTTAAAGTGTAATCTGCTAAAACATCACCCCCCCCAGCTCACCAGCGCCCTTTCTTACTGGAAATGCTGCATCGCTGAGCAGTGCTGGAAGGGAAATGTCGGCGCACACAGAAAGTTCTCCCCTTGCTTTTTTTTTTGGTCACATGAAAAGAGATTGTGGTTTCCTTTTAAAAAGCAAACGCTACGGCAAGAAATCTTTCAGGCAGGTCTAGCAGCAACCTGAACTTTAACAAAGAAGCACTGGCTGATCCTCAGCAGCCCTTCTGTTTTTGCAACCTGTAATTATTCAGCAGCAAATTTTACACGATTCAGAGATTTGAATTTCAGGAGAGCCTTTCATCCAGAGATCGCCAAAAGCGCCGCCGCCGTTAGCAGAGCGAGCTCCAGGCTGTCTCCCGGGATTTTACAATCAGTATTCGCCTCGTTTCACAGATGTGACATCTCAGCCCGAGTTAGACCAAGACTCTGGAGGCTCAGGTTTCTTTGCCAAGGTCACAGTGACAGTCCATGGCACAGCTGTGACAATGCCCTTGAGTCCCAGGTTCCAGCTCTGCCGTTTAAGCACAAGAAAACTCCATTCCTCTCCCCCATCCTCTCAGTTGTTCAGCCAAGAACTGGGCAAAGCAGCTGAAGTGTCCTCAACGCTAACAACTTCGACGGCACCCAGACCCCGAGGTGAACCTTGCATTTGGCAGAGTTAGGTAATTGTGTCCATGGGTATTTTAAAAAGAGAAGCTGACGCCGTGGCTCGGCAGCAGCTCTCGGCTGGTTTCACTCCCTCAGGAGGGTCTCCACCGCTCGGCTCAGACCTGTTTGCTGGCCACATCAGGGACCTGGGCTGGGCCAGGAGAGCGAGTCGCAAGAGGTGGGGGAGCAAGGTCATCCAAAGGGCTTGTGGTGCAGCAGCACGCTTCATTTAATTACACATGAGGAATGATGCCATCATCATCATGATGCCATACACATGAGGAATGAAGATGGAGAACGAGGCACATTTGGTCACCGAGTGTACATTTCACAACCATCCGTGATCTTCACCAGGAACCCAGCCGGGACAACCTCGTTCATATCTCCCCTCTTGCAAGCCCAAGAGGTTTGCAAGCTTTCAGGCCTGATCAAATCCCACTTTTCCCCCAGAGTTTCAAGCCACTTCTCTTTCACTCTTCGTTTCAGCACTGATCACACACAGACAAATCACACAGTCAAGAACTACTTTTTTGTATTAACAAAAAGCGCATTCAATTTGCTCTCCAAGTCAAACACCTCCAATCCCAAAGCAATCCCCGATGCAGTGAGTCCACCCCCGTGTCAGCCCGATGCCGGCACATGATGCAGAGCCAACAAGCAGCTGTCACGGGCCACCAAGTCCCACAGCTAGTGGGACGCTGCCCCTTGGTGGGACCCAGCCTAGATCCTGGTACCACCACACAGCAAGCAGGGGCATTTCCAAGAAACCGCTGTGCACCCCAGCTCTCCATGCTGCAAATTTGTTTTCCACATAACCAAACAGATTAGAGAGCCACAGGGACTGCTCTCCCAGCCCTCGGCAACCAACGAAGCCTTGGCAGAGACGTCAAGAGAGTCTATCCCTGAGCATCAAAGGTATTCAGCACTGCATGGAAACCACTTAAGAGTTGAATCAGAAGTTAGCACCTGAGCTTGGCAGAAATGTAGGTTTTTCATAGCTGCGGTAATACTTATAATCAGTAAGACAGGCCTGACAGAAGGTATATAAAGAAATCTGTGTGATGGCTGCTGCGAACAGAGGACACTAGTCCCCCCAGCCAGGGGCTGAAGCTGGAGACCGTCCACCTCGCGGGCCCTGGGCCTGATCCAGTTGAGGGTCGCCTGCTCAATAAAGGTCATGGCATAAGCTTGCTGCAGGTTGCTAGCCGTGCAATCCAAACTTAAGCTGTGTTATCTCGAGCATCCAAGTTTAAAAAAAAAAATTATTATTAAAGAATAGTGGTCATTATCAAGTGGTTATTATCAAGAATAGTGGTCAAACAGTTCTTTTCCCTAACATTTCTTAATTTCACTGAAGAAGGCTTGAAATCCCCTTCCATGACTCCTCAGAGACTGCACAAAAACCTTTAAATTATGTCAAAGCAAGTGCGCACGCAATGATAGAACCTGGGATGATCTAACCTGACTGTCAAGTACTTTGCATATACCTCGCATAATACTTATGTCACCTGCCCCATCACATAAAGTTGACAACCCTCTCAAACTTATTCTCCCACAAGTTCTACGTGATTTCTGCTTCCCACCACCTCAAGTAGTAGAAGATAAGTAATGATGCAAATATAGCTTTGTGGTTGCTGGGAGGGTTAGCTCCTGGGGAAGCAGCTTGAGAGATCACTTAGACTTTTCAGAAAGAAAAAAAAGAAAAGTCCAATTTTTTGCCTCCACCGATCCCCGCCACATCCTCAGACACCAAAGCGCCCACCCCACGCCAACACAAACCGAGAGGGCTTTTGCTGGCAGCTCTCTTCCGCCGAACTTCCTGCGCTTGGATGCGGTAAAGAAAGAAACTGCGCACGGGGTCATTGTCAGCGAGTGGCTCCTTTGCTTTCAAAAGCCATCTCACTCAGCTTCAAGCACTTTCATCTACAGAATACGACTTGAATTCAGAAAACTCCTTCAGATCAGAGGAGGGAGGAGAGAGAAAACCCTTTGACAAACTGCAGGTGTCCATCGTGGCAGAGGAACAGGGATGATCCCCACAGGAGGAGAGGTCTGGGGTCCAAACCCAGAGGCACAGCTCACATCGGGGATGGAGCTCAAGACTCCCAACGCTTACAAGACTGCTCTAACAGCCTTTGGGGTCAGTCTAGGGGTCTCTGGCCTCATTGGTGAATACTTAACGTAAAGTGGAACTGAAATTCTGCAGAACATGCTTTGCCCTGGTGCTTCAGAGCAGGTCACTGATGTTTCATCCTCCTTCTGAGATGAGCACTTTAGTCTCAGCATGTACAGTGATTTTTTTATTATTATTTATTTTGCTTTGTATTTACATGCTGAGCTTATTAATACTAAAAAAATACATAGTGTAAAGCACCAAATTAAAAAAAAAAAAAAAGCAGAATTCCTACTGGTCTTACACAAGTTTAAAGCACCCCGTTTATCAGAGCAGTATCTCTGAACATTGAGGACTTAACTCCTCGATCCTGGGAACAAGGAGTTGCAGGCAACAGCAGAGAGAGAGCAACATATCCCACTTGTCTCCCTTCTTCCCTTTGAGAGGTCTCCTGTCCCGGGATGAAAGGCCCTGTCCAAGTCTCCATGTTAGTATTGCAAGTCAAATGCCTCCTGTACCCTCTTCAGCAAGAGTCAGCTCAGAGGAATTATAGTTTTCCTTTCTGCAACAGCGGAGAAAAGCTTCAGTTTGCCAAAGTATATTGCATTTCCCAAGAAAACTGCAGTTTTCAAAATAATTAACAGCCATTAAAATTCCCCATTAAGTTTTGCCATTAGCAAGGGCAGGACCATTCTCCTCTCCACCGTGGTGAAAACTCTGCTTACTTCTGTATTAAACCCGGTTTTGTTAATGAACCATTTTATTCCATCCTGTTCGCTTATAAGAGAGCTCCCCCACCAGCAGATCCCTCACAGCAGGGAGTTTTTCATTACATATTTAACACTACAAGAGCCCAAGCGTCATGGGCCACCTTTTAGTTGTCACAACCCAAGAAAGGTGACATCCATCTTCTGGGTTTGAATGGCAGATGGCCCTGTGCTCACTGCGTCCCTCACACCTCCGTATTTGCCATGGGGAAAGAAGAGCCTCCTCGCACCCTCCTGCCACGGCTGCTTCCGTGCAACAGAGGAGAAAAGATTGCGTGATTATATCACCTAAAAAACCCCCACACTTTCAACATTAAGACAAGAGGAAAGCCAGGCTCGAGCTTTGCATCATCACCCATCGATTCCACCGTCTAATATTTTGACTTTAAAATTTATAGTAACAACAAAATGCTTTGGTAGCTAAACCCACCTTAGTAAGTTCATTAAAGTAATTAATGCTTAAGTGGCTGCTTACACTGCTCTGCTGACAGCACTAATTACAGGTTGCAGAGGTGGATCCCGGTGGCAGCACAGGGAACCAGGAGCTGGTTTGAGGCTTGTGCACGGTACCGGGAAGATGTGCAGCCCCATGCAACCACTCGGGTCGCATCCAGCCATCCCCTGCTTTTTCCTGCTACTAAACACAAAATTCAGGATCTCCAGCACCGAGTACAACCGAGCAACTTTGGTGAAAGAATACATCTTTTTTCTGCGGACCAAAACCCAGCAGAAGAGGTCCATAGCATCTTTTCCAAGAGCAAGTCCTTCAAGGACGGGAGCGGGTGACTGGGCCCTTATGGACCATTGTGAGGACAGGAATCAAAGTGCTCTGGTTCCCGGAGATGCCACGGACCATTTTATCCCTCGTGAAATGAAAGGGGAGGGTCACACTCTCACTCACTAAACCAGGGGTACAACCTTCCTCAGACAAGCAGTCCTGTCCTTCAAACACAGGCAGGGATCCACAGCTCAGTGCGACTTGGGCCAAGAGCACTTGTTTTCGGAGATGCAGGAGATCTGATCCTCATTACTAGATCTGTGGTCAATTATAAGATCGCTCCTCAACTGTTTTTAATCCTACCTTTGTCTGTAAAAAAACAGAGTCTTAAAAAAATTGACTACTTTCCAAGCAGCTGTTCGTAACAAACGCTTCTGGGATGTTTCCCACATTTCACAGACTGAAGCCAATCCTACTCCAAGCCTCCATTACCACCCCAGTTAGTGCTACAACAGAGAAATCCTCTTTGTCTCTGTACATCTCATCGTAAAGAATAATTCCCGAGGAAAGGAGCCCACCAGACCAGGAGCATCCAACAAGGTCGGGATCTCACATGAGCAGCTGCAACCAGTTCGGTTGTATAATGGAAACCTGACCTACAAACCTTGAGCCAAATTCTAGCTGTTCTCCTTTGAAAAGCCAGCGTGTGAAGGCTGCACGCTTCTCCTGCCCTGCTGCTGCCAGCTCTTACAGCCATAACCTCTGGCTTGACTCCACACCCCTACGGGACCATTGCCTTTCCTCCATCCAGCACACCTGGGAAGAAGCGGATCACCAGCAAAAAGCAAGTTAAAATGGGCCCTGGTTGCACAAGTTGGATAATCTGTGCAACCTATTACTAGGGGACGGAGCGTGTTTTGCTGGCCAAGATCTCCATCCATCACCACGGGCCTTTGGTTGAAGAACACAAAAAGGAACAGCAGGCTCTGGCTCGACCTCTTCCACCTAATAGGGCACTGGGAGCACGGAAGCAAGGGACGGGTTCCCAACAAACATGGATCCCTCACAGATCAAATGGCCACCTTCGGTGCTCTGGGGACAGAACAACTGCGGGGGCTAAAAGGAGCAAGATGACAATCAGGCTTGGCATGAGGCACGGATAGTTTTCGTGACAGACCGCGTTAACCTCTTCACTGCTGAAGCCTCGCTCCGCGGTGGGGCTGTTCCTCGAGAGGACTGTTCCTCTAGACAGCCCCAACAAACCAAATTGGTTTGAGGTGTTTTGTGCCTGGAATGCACCAACAGCATCGAAGAGACTGAAAAGGAGAACATACGCACCCGGGATTTCTAGCAAATGGAACAGCTGTAAAAGCGGAGGTGAACGCTCAGCACACGCAGGCTGCAGGCGGAGAGGAACAAATCACGGCAGCTGTGATCTGCAGAGTCACCGTGGCAAGAGGACGAGATGTAAGGCAAAGCCATGTCCTCCACCCCAGCACCACTCAGGAGAGCCCCAGGCAGATGGGAGTTCAGACAGACACGAGCCCTAGGGTAGCTGGGCAAGACGTGAAAACCCTCCCTTGGATTTCTAATCCGCAGTAAAAACCCAAGAGCATTAGAAAGAGCTTCTTCAAGGAACCGTGGGGGAAGCAGGAGCTCTCATAAAGAGGTCCTCACATTGCCAGCAGGTCTGGGATGCTTTGCAACCATCTGGTCCCTCCTTCCTCCACCCCAGAGTATTTAAATCAAGGAGTTTCTTCAGATAGATAGCAGACTAGATTTGAAAGACAAGGTTTCCCCAACTTCCTGGCGGGCAGTCCCTTCCTTTCCAATATTCTTGCTGGAATGAAGGAGGAATTTGCTGCTGAGGAAGCCCATGCCCCAGGACTAACCCAGCAGCGAGAGACGGGGGCTAAGCTACGCAGGCCCACTGACAGGTCCTATTTGGCCACGTTTCTGCACCAGCTCCAACTAGTCCACGTCACCCAGGGTACCGTATCTCCCCTCACAGATAACGCTTCCCTTTTCACAAGAAAAACAGCTTGATAAAAACTGCTGACCCCTGCTCGACTTATCGCAGGAGAGAACCGAAGCCAGTTTGGGGTCAGGAAGGGGCTACGTGAGCCTCTTTGGGAGATGCTCGTCCACCTCCACCTGCCTTTCCAGAGAGCCGAGTGCCGTAAAGAACAACAGGAGCACAGCGAGAGATATTTTAGACATCGCACACAGCCGCAGCAGAGGATAACTCACTAAAAACCTGATTAACTTAACGACCATAGCGGCAGCTCTGTGAAACGCGGGTGATTTCAGAGGACGCGGGTGCCTCGCTGATGCTCTGTCACGGGAAGCGCCGCGGCCAAGCCCCGGCGCGGGGCAGGAACACGGAAATTTCCCCCCCAACTATTCTTATCTTCTCCCACAGTAACACCAGGCTCCTTTTCAAAACCGGGGCCTGTTCAGAGCAAATAAACAAGCTGCCGCTGCAGTCGCTAAAGCCTGCGGCGGCCGGGAAAGGGCTGTAAATCACACACACAGGCAGGGTTTACACACAGAAGTGACGAGGAACTCGCATCTGCAATGATTTTATGGAACACCAGCATGGATAATGGGTTTGTGCTCCTGGAAACAGGTGATTTAAATTCCAGGGTGTCACAGATTTTAACCCTGAGCTAATTTTTCCTCTCTTCTACGCTCTAGCATACATCACCATTATCGGGAGAGCAGAACCCACAAAAATCCGATTTCCTGAAGACAGAGTACAAGAAAATGATGTTTTCTACAGCAAATCAGTTCAACAGAGGCTCAATAAAACATGATTGATAATTAGTGTTTTCTTTTTGACAGCTAGTAGCAATTGTCTTCTCCTTACATCTAGTGCATTTGCCAATTTAAAACTAATCTGTCCAAAAATGAAACAAAACCTCTGGCAAAAGATTCCCAGTGAATATTGGCTAAGATTTACAAAGTTATATACCAGAGTGTCACCTGCTACAGCATCAGACAATTAAACAGTAATTAGGGTAGAGCAGAGATGGCCTTGTGGAAAGAGCCATCAGGCGAATGGAAAATGGATGGGAGCAGCTAAATCAGTTTACGTTTCCCCTAACAGGGGTAGATCAAAAGAAAAGTAACCCTATTAGGAAGGAGAGAAACACTGATCCAGATTCATCGAGCAAAGCAGAATAGCTATCAAGTGACATTTATGGCTGCTTTCCTTACCAGGGTCGCACAAAGCAGCCAGCGTGTACCAGCGGATCTGGCCCAGATTTACGGGCAGACCCTTTTAAATAAGGACACTTCCCTGCCCCCAGCTTACATTCCCAGTTAAGCAGCTGCCAAAAAAAAAAGAGGCCATAAAAAAAGCCCCCCAAAATTTTAATTAAATAGAGTAAGCAATGCTCATTGCCTGTTGGCAGTGCCATTCTCCTTGCACCGGCAGCTTGTCCTCATTACAGGCAGGTCGAAGCCGCGTTGCCAGACCAAGGCTCGTGCCTCAGCCCAGTTCAGCCAGCAGAAGGGCCACGCTGGAGGGACTGGGTTCAATCACTGGCTGTGCCCATGCGGAAGGAGCTCCTCCATGGAGCATTGCACGTCCCCAGCCATCCCACTTTGAGGATGCACGCCGCTGTGGTTACGTGGTCCCTGATACAAGCCGGCATTAGGACTAAGGCAGGGCATGTGGGTGCTCCCCCCGGGATGCTCGCAGCACTGAAACTTGCAGAAACACAATGCATGCACACCCCAGGGGCACCGTGCCTGCCTTCCCAAAGGAATCCCAATAAGGATCACAGATCCCAGTACCTGCAGCAGCCGGGACACCTGGGAGCCATCACCTCCTCCAGCAAATCCTCTCCCCCGTGAGATTAGCTCCCTGTTATGCACATCTGCCACCACCGCTTACAAAGGGCTAATTTTAGTTAAATGCAGCCACTCAGCGACTTGCTGGGTGCTTGGACTCCTGCTCCACTGGCCATTTGTTAACCGCTACCTGAAAACCCTCTGCCATGCGCAGCACGGCTACGGGGCTTCTCATTGACTATGGGGCCAGCTGGTGCAAGTGCCTTTGGAGCAGGACGCAGCCAGGCTGGCACGGTGGGACAGCCCACGGAGCCCCTCGCATGCTCGCCCTCCCTGACCCCACGGGAACGACTCGCTCCCCAGGGGTGATGACGGAGCCAAAACCTTGGAGAAGTCTTCCCTGGCTGTGTCCCCGTGCGCTCCTGCCAGTCCTGCTGCCTTCCGGAGCTGCGTGCATCCCAGGTGGATGCACAAGCACATGTACACGTTTGCTTTCCCCCAGCCCGTGACAGTTTTGCTCAGATTAAATGCCTGAGCCCACAAGTCAGCATTTTACACAATCACTCTGTACATCACCAATGGTGCCAAATCTAAGGAGGTTTTCATGGCTCCAGGAGGCTGTCCCAGTGCCAGGGGCAGGCTGCACCACTCCTGCATGGTGGGTATCCTGCTCTGGCAAGACCTCCAGCCTTCCCTTCACCCAGCCCACAAGCATTTCCACCAGCAAACCCTCCCCCGTCGCAGCTCTGTCACCCTGCTTGCCTTTGCTAACAGCCCTCGGAGCTATAACAATGAGACAAGTCGCTCTCGTGCAGAAGCGAGGCCCTCCCATAGCATCAGGAACACACGGAGCACTCCCAGGCCCTGTGCACAGGAGGCACTCCTGCTTCTCCTGCTTCAGGGACACCTCCATGGGAAGGTGACCTCCCATCCATCAGGTCTGCCACGCTGCAGGCTTCTACCACAGCTGCAGAGAATTCAAACCTCTCAACAAGAGCAAAGGGATGTCTGCAGCAAAACAGCCGGTGCCCAACATCCTCTCGGATTTTAGTGAGAGAGAATAAACGTAGCCAAGGCTTTGCATGAGCCTCATCAAACCTCCATGTCAGACAGGTCTGACACCTCCCAAGGGGCTGATAGCGGGTTGGATGTTATTAGGACGTAAGACAGAAACTGCTTTGGGACAGGGCAAAACTGCAAGATCAACTTTGCCCTCTGCAGTGTGAATAAATATCTCTTGCCCCCCAGTCCCAAGACCCCATGGCCTGTGGGTGACAAAGCTGTTATTTTCCTCTCCCAGTTACACAGCAACCAGTGCTGGTGTCTCATGTCCCACCCCCTCCAGTCAGCCCGCTGGGTTTTGAAACCCTCTCCAGCGTCCCAGCTGTGACATCTCAGGGCCTCCACAGGTGATGCTCTATGGAGGAGTTCCTTCCAGCAGGCACTGCAGAGACAGGAGAGCTGGCAAACTGCCACAGCAATAAACAGCAAGTCGTAAGGAGGAGTTTTAAAACAGATGTGAGCAGCTCAGTGGGTAGGTAAACTGGATCCCCTGTTTCTTTCCTGTTCCACAGCTGGAAAAGCCACAGCCCCTTCCTCTGGGAGGGGAAGGAGGAGGATGGGGAGCCCATGGCACCAGGGCTGGTTTCCACAATGGGGTAATGGCTGCCAGAGGGAACCACCGCTCCCCACAGCAAAGAGATGAGATGCTCTCACTGCTGCTGGGCACTCCTGGTGCTGATCGGGGCAACCCCCAAGGGGGACAAAACGCCGTGTCAGTATATTCTAATACTGTGGGGTAGGAGTCCTTAACTGGGTGGTCTTTACACCAGCATCCAACAGAAAGGAGCTGAGCATTTTTCAGATGGACTCTGTATTCTTAAGGAGCACAAATGCATTGGGTGACCAAACCAAACCGACTTCAGTAGAAGTTAAAATATCCAAACATATTTAGAGAGCTGTGCCAAAATCCTCAGGGATTCACAAGAAGCCCCCAGTTAATGGCAGCCGAATGTGCTCCTGTCAGAGCTTAGTCTAGAAAGGCTGAATGAGCAACGTGTTTCTGGAAGCTTTCAAACCCAAGAGGCTGACACAAGGATCAAGCAAAGCCAGATGGCCAGACCTCTGTCTCGTCACCCTTGCCTTGCTCCGGGCACCGCTCCTTCCACCTCCAGCTGTCAATCCCACTCCACAGGAGGAAATCAGTCAACAAATATTGCCCTTCAGCTAGAAGACAAGTCTTTAAATGTAAGTGAAACAAGAAATATTTCCTGTTGTCTTGTTCCCCTAAGGATAACCGGACAGACCAATGCTGCAAACATTCCCCATTACTAAACACGTGGGAAATCTCAGAGCACTGAGTGATACAATGCAATGACAACCCAAATCTCCAATCCCTGCTACAGATTCAGTGCTGACCAGTACTGAAATGACAGCTTTCTTTTCTCTGAGGAGTGATGGAAAATTGCCACAGATGACAATAATTTGGGTCAGGGGGCAGAGTGGCAGCTTGTTCATCGCTATTTCACAACCGCATGATTAAAGTTATGGTAGAATAAGCTCCCTGTGAAAGCACACAGGTTATCTTGCTTAGATGCCCTTTAAGATGAAATTTTAAACTCACTGGCCCTTCTAATAAAAGCAGAATAGACTTCCAGCATCTCTCCGTGACCCGCTGTCACCTACCAAGCCAGATAGATTGTGATTCTGGCACAGCATCCAGCAGCAGGTTGGAAGTTGACCGGTTACAGTCTGGACTGAAGCTTCGTATCACATTCAGGGCTTGCACCGTTGTTTTGACAGCATCAGCTTTAGGAGGAAAGAAAACCCTGTGATCAACTGCCTGACAAGCCAGGAGGATGTCACTGCAGATACACAGGGACTGTCCTCCGCTGGAACTCTATCTCTTTCTTATGCCTACTATTTCAGGCTACCAAACCAAAATTTTAATTAAAAGAGGAGTCCCATTTAAGTTCCCGAGGAGCCCTGCTCTGGCCTTGCTAATTAAAGACAAACTGACAGGATCCGACGTGAAAAAATAAACCAGGTCTGAAAAGTTCGAGAGTCACAGAAAGAGTCTGAGCTCCTAAGTAGGTTGAAGCTCGCTCGCTCGCACCATATGTTGTCCAGCCCCAGGTTTCTAAGTCAGAACCTGGTCTCTGTAGAGCTGATGGACTCTCCAGAGGGTTAATCACAGCACCCCAGTTTGGATCTCACCTGTCTCCATTGACAACACGTGAGAATGGAACCTAACATTGGTGGACAGATGCAGAAAGTGCTCATCTCTCCACGTCCTTTACGCAGTGAAATGGCTGTCCTTCACTGCAGGGGCATTGCTCCTTTCCAGCTCCAAGAGACTGAGAGCTAGTACGGACTTCCTTGCCCCAAGCCATTGGGCAGACCCTAGATATCCTGCAGAAACCTCAGCACAGCAGAGCTGCTCCATCCCTGTCCAAGGACTTCATGTTTTCAATCCAGAATATTCTGTGGATTTTCCTTTTATTTAAGTACATGGTTTTCTACACATAGGATCCTTCAGATTGAGTAATTTACAGAACCACAGAATGGTTTGGGTTGGAAGGGACCTTAAAGATCACGCAGTCCCACCCCCCTGCCCTGGGCAGGGACACCTCCCACCAGACCAGGTCGCTCAAAGCCCCGTCCAGCCTGGCCTTGAACACCTCCAGGGATGGGGCAGCCACAGCTTCTCTGGGCAACCTGGGCCAGGGTCTCACCAGCCGCACAGGAAAGAATTTCTTCCTGATATCTCATCTAAATCTCCCCTCTCTCAGTTTGAGGCCATTACCCCGTGTCCTATCATAACACTCCCTGGTAAAGAGTCCCTCCCCATCCTTCCTGTAGGCCCCAATTTGAAAGACTTTGACTACACCAAGCCATCATGTCTCACTGCGTTCAAGCCTTATCATTTCACCCAGAACCATGCAAGTATCAGCACTTGATCTCCAACCTTTGCTGCTCTGAATCAGACCAGAGTGGAAATACTTTGAAGGTGCCAGAATCTCCCCCACCCACTCAAAACGTGGATGTTTCCAGGCAGATGTAGGTGTAACCCAGGACAAAATACAACCTGTGTGCAGATAACGCTTCTCTACTGTGGAAACCATCAACTGCCAACAGGGCTGGGGCAACCAGTGAGAATGGTGTGAGAATGACTTTCAGGTTAATTCCTGCTCTAGTCTTCCCTTTTAGAGGTGAATATTATAGCAGTAGTCTTTAGGAGGGGGAAAAAAGAAAAGTGTTTTTTTCTCATTTGGTGGTTGGTTATTGTTTTTTTTTTTTTCCCTTATTAATAAGATCCTTCTTGTCAGCCCAGGTAAAGGCACACAAATTGAAGTGAGAATTTGGAAATTCCCTCCACGAATTCAGAGCTTGGTGCTCTTGCACTCAAGGCAGGGACCACTCCGTTGTGCCACCTTGAAAGCAAAGCCAGGCAGGGCAGAGGAGACCCCCAGGAAAAAGGGAACTGAGATCTAGCTTCACATCCTTGGCCAAACTGACAGATGCCGCAAACTGTTATAAAATGTACACGGAGCATGAGAAACACAAGCGAGCAACGACAGCCAGTTTCCTACAGGAGTAACATTTACAGCCCGTCTGCCTCACGCTATCCAGGGAATCCGGAGGCCAAATTCGGCAATAAGCAGTTGCAAATTGCAGGGGCCTCAGTGGAAACTGCATCCGCTTGCTAGGAGCTGCACATGGGCTCTTGTTCCCCAAATTACAAGGAGCGCAGGGTGCTTGATTGCATCTTGGCTCTTGATTACAAAGGCATCAGCAGACAGAATTAAACAGTTCGCTTCCTGGCCTATTTAGCATCATTTAGGTGACAGGTTAGAAGGTAGGGAAGGCTTAGGAGATGTTTTTAAGAGCTGTGCCAGAATCTGATTTTAATTTTTTTTTTTTTTTTTTTATTTTTTGTTAAGATGTTTGCAGTGGGTGATAAGGTTTCTCAAAGATCTGGCCAGGCTCCAGAGGAAAAAACAAGCAGCGAAAGTGTATGTAAAAGCAGCTCTGCACGAGGTTATAAGGCACCGCCTGAACCAGCTGCCATAGCAACTGCTATTAAAGAAAGAATTAGAGCACTCTTCACGGAAGTAGGAAAACTCGCAGTCAATAAGCGTAAGGATGGCAGGCAAAGCAAAATAAAGGGGGATAAATATAAGCAAGTGGGAAAAACACGGAGAAGTGAACGAGAAGCAGGGCCGCTCGCACAGGTATCTGCTCTCGTGTTGCGGAGATGCCTATAAATACACTAAGATACCTAACTCCAGCCTCATTAGCAAGCATTTTAGATACAGTTGATCCTGCCGTGGGGCAGGAGGTGGATTACATGACCTCCCGAGGCCCTCTCAACCTCTATTTTCCATGATTCTAGGAGGAAGAAATCTACACCAGCTGAGCTGACCCAAATCCAGAAAGGCAGGAATTTAAATCTGGGGGGGGGGGGGAAAAAAAAAAAAAAAAAATAGATTTAATCCACTTTTCAAGTTCTCCTTGACCAGGATCACGGGCAGAAAGCAGAGCCTGCAGCCAAGTTCTTCCTGCCTGGAAACTACATTCAACCACTGCGTTTTCAACTGCGTCAGGGCAAAGCAGCCACGTGAGGTTTAGCCCTGCAAGAAGGCTTCACCTCCAAAAATATTCATTTTCCCACCAATATTCATTTGCAAAGAAGAGGGGGTTTTGGGTTTTAGGGGGTTTTTTTGGGTTGGTTTATGTTTGATTGGGTTTTTTGTTGTTTTGGTTTGGTTTGGTTTTTTTTCCAAAATACACTTGAAAACAGAGCGATGCTGCAAACTCCAGGTACCAGCGAGCTCTGGAGCACGATCAAGATAACGTCTTACGTGCTTTTGGCAGCACTGGATTAGGTATCACAACACAGCACTGCAGCGAGGCAGAGCCTCGGCTGTCAGCGGTCACAGCCAAGGTGGGAAGACAGACGACATTTCACTCCGGGTCGCTGCTGCTTCTTACACAGAAGATACCAGAGGTCCCCCACTGGGCTGCTATTTATGCTCTCTGGTTCCTCGTTATTGGAGTGGGACAACGCACGCAGTTAATGGGAGCGTAGGAAGCAGCACACACCTGGAAGGCAGCCAGGCAGGCAAGAAACACGTTGCTTGCAAGAAACCCCATGTCACAGCCCCGCATGGCGTGGAGTTGGCTGGGCTGTAGCGTCAGCCCTTCCATGCTGTTATCCCACCGAGCAGGCAGCCAGATGTGCTGCTTGCAGTGCTTCATCCGACCCATATCCATGGCCATCGCTGCAATCCCATCCTTTGGTCCCCCTTGGGCAGATGGCAGGCAGTGATCACCCCCTGGGGAAAATCACAAGGACAACCAAGCTGGGAAGTTACTGGCTAGAAAAAGCCACCGATATATCAGCAAGTATCATCAGGCTCAGATCAGGAAGTTCTGGCTTCGACATTTGGCAGCCTGTGGATATCAGAAAATAAGCAGCCATCCAAGGCTGCCTCCACGTCATTGGAAGCAGAGCAGCCACAACAGGGAAGGGAAAGGTTAAACGCCAGCGATTTAGCACTTGGTTGTACGTACGAACATCTCCGGGCACCTGGTTGAATTAAGGTCCCATTGATAATCTGCCTTCAGCTGACAAAAGCCCCAACGCTCCCGGCGAAGGCGGCCGTGGCATCCTGAGCCCTCCCTGCTGTGATTTGGCCGGGCAGGGTTTGCAGAGCAGATGGTGACCTTACATATCCCACCTGCTGCACCTCACATGCACAGCTCTAAGAGCTTCAGCCTTCACTCCCCATCGCCCAGATCTCCTTTTGAAAGGGAGCACTCCTTCCTCACGGTTGTATTACAGAAACAACCATCAACAATACTAATAAACCAAAGAAATACCCAGTTTGCATTTAGGGGTACACGCAACCAAGGAGACACCGGTTCTGAGTTTCTCCTCCAGAACGCATTGTGGACAAATTTTAGAAGCCAACTAAGCTATTTAAGCCACTTCTCGTAAGAAACAAAATCTGCGATTGGCAACAGTCATTGGACAACCCCTGCTTGATTTAAAACACCTTGAACCCAAACAGACCATCCTTACTGAAGGGATTAGTAGTTTGAATCCAATGTTTATTCATTATCTTGTAATGCTATTACAAGATACATAAGAAATATTGTCAGCGGTATCGGAAATGGTGGAATCTGGCACACGCAAGAAACCGAAACTGTGCAAAATTAACCCATTTCCATCACGCAAGCCGAGAACACGCGCTCTGCCGAAACAAGCTGGGAGCCGAAAGATGTGCCCACGGAGGCAGGGGCGGGCAGCCGGGTCTGGGGGTGGAGGTGTGTGTTCCAATTTTGATCAAAAAAAATTCCAGCCAGGATCCCTACATCACCATTTCTTAGCAAGGACAGTCAGAGCGCATTCGCGCGCAGGGTTTCAATTCTTGTTTTAGTCAAGAAAAGCGATTGCTTGCAAGCAATGGCTCGGGCGATGAGCCTTGCTGTGAATCAAGAAACTCAAAAGACGCAGAATTTCTGGTCTGTAGGTATGGAAAGAGACTGTTTCTCAACTCGCACGTCTGAAACAACCAGCAGCGATGCTCAGTGCACGCAACAGCCAGTGCCTCAAGAACAGACACCCCGGGATCCTTCGGAAAGGGATTATGAAGGGGCTTGACTCACTGAAACGAAAGCTGGGGTCACGTTTTATAAATCTCATCTGAAGTTAAGGAAATACTTCATCTTGTTATTTAAAAAATAATTTTAAAAAAAGTATTTCTGATCAAACTTTTTTGTTTTGAGAAAGGGTTTGAAACAAAATGTTTAGGTTGCCTGCAGATTTGGGGGAGGAGGGCCTCACCCCAGTAAAAACCTGAGATGGACTTTCAGCATCAACATCCAAAACGAAAAGTTGGCATTTCAAGCTCTTATGCAAATGGAAATAATTTTCCCACTTGATTGCAATTTCAGGAAGTAAGAGGGGAAAAAAAAGATTATTTACTTGTTATGACAACAGAGACAGTTGCATATTCAATACTGCTCGTGCTCCCAGATGCCATCTAGTTAGCTGCCATATGCAAGCCACCCCGTGCTGGCATCGCATCCAGATTGCATGAAAAAGCCAAGTTAAACGTGGCCAAATATGTGAATCTGCTTTTGGAAGACATACCAACCACCATTAACAAAATTAACAAAATCCATCATTGCCAAGAGCTCCCACACGCAGCTTCCCGAAGAGGACGGGTTTCATTTCCACACCTATGGAGTTTAAAACTCAAGAAACGCCTTTGTTATTTAACAGAAACTTTTCATTTCTGACTCGAGTCATTCCCCAAATGCCCAGATATACACTCAGACTGATGGTGATAAAAGAGATTTTTTTTTTTTCAGAGCCCTTCAAAGGGCACAACACCCAGGAGAAAAGTCCTCTCAGACAGATAAATGCACTCACTCGTAGACTTGGACACGGGAACCCCATGTAAAAAGCTTCAGGAGACTAATAATGTGGGTGGAAAATTAAGGCACCTCATAAAAGGTTTTTAGTAACAAGGGAACAGATCACATCAACTTGGAAAGGTTAAAGAAAGCAATTTATAGACACTAATTAGGGCCTCTTTTTAAAGTGCCTTTGCAAATGACAAGGTTGGGTTTATTCCAGAAAGGTGCAAAGGGAGCGCGGTGGGAGCTGCCTGGGGATGGCTCCTGAAGGGGTTTTGCCACACTCGTCGTTACCAACACTTACAGGAGATTTAAGGGTCGGCATGAAGGGAAACGGGGGGGATGTATGTATAGAAATAAGCTGTGCAATACTTATACCCTCCCCAGGGAAATCCCCACACCGGCGCAGGACCCAGCAAGCCCCAAGCTTGCGCCCGCTGCTCTGCTGACAGGGACCATTCCGCTGGATGCCAAGTCCAAGGTCAGCAAATCCAAGACTTCATTCACTTGCTGGCTCACCAGCCGTACGGATCTGCATGGTTAAACTGCTGCAGAGACACTGGTTTATGCAACACTCTGGCTCTGACAAAAGTTTTGCTTGCGGGATGAAGTTCCAGAAGGTGGGAGCTGAAGGACTTCACAGGGTTGCTCTCCCGGAGCCATGACTGGTGCCTGCGGGGAGGCAGCTCTCATCCCAGAGCAGGAGAAACCAGGGCACCTCCAGCGCTGCTGGAAGGTGACTCAGTCCTTCGGGGGCTTCATTTCTCCATTGGTCGGCCGAAAGGAACACAGCTCAGCCCCAACCTAACGCGAACATCTCCACCTTCTGCCACTCAAGTGGGAGGTCCCCCTGCAAACAGGCCGGGTGTGCAAAGGGACCTCCAGGCAGCAAATGCCACACGTCTGTAAAGGCAGCCACTTTACCCACCTCTGGGATCTCTTTTGTCAACTTACAGAACGCCAGCTCCTCTCCCCGCGCTCGGGGGCTGCTTTTACAGGAGCTCAGTGATGTAGAAAGACCTGGACACGACAGCCCTGCCGCAGCCGGGGATGCTTCCGGGGACGAGGTGCCGCCCTGGGAATGGAACCAGCCTCCTCCCCACCATTTTGGTCCATCACCTTGCAGGACGGCCTCAAAGGGCCACAAACTTCAGCAGCCCTCACAGTTTATTTATAATCAGTACGGTAGCTTATAAAGCATTGCTTTATTGTGTTGTAAAGCAACTCTCCTTCGCAGCCATTGGAGCAGCCCGGAGGTTGTACACAACACGGCCGCTCACCATCACCTCTGCCCATACCACTATGTCCTCCCCTTTGCACCGTCCTCCTGCAACCTCAGCAGATCCCGCCTAGAGCTGGCTGGGAGCTTGAATGTATTTCAACTAAAAATGGTGACTGTGCGTGATGCCCCTCCACAGCCTGCCCTGCCCAGCTCCTCCGCGGGGGTCCTCTGCCGAGGTCCAGTACGGCAACTGGGAGCGCTCTGCTGTCACCCCGGAGCTCACCCATGAATCCTCTGTAGCTATTTCAGCTTTCCAAACCACAGGTCCCGGACAGCACGCTGCAGCCCAGGGGGATGGCTGCCCTCGGTCTGGGATCATTGCCCGTCACCTACTTCTCCCCAGCGTGACTGTCTGCTCGCATCTGCCACCAGCGTGTTTGTGGCACGCTCCCTACCCTGGTTCTGTCAGCAAAGATCCAAAGGAGCTTTTAATAGCAGCTTGTTTGTTAAACCTCGGATATTTTGACAGATCTGTTGCAGAAGATTCGAGGAACGACCAGGCAGGAGCCGTCACCCCTCTGCAGCTCCTGCCCACGCCGGGGCTGGTGCTCCCCAGGAGCCCTTGCCTTCAGTCCTGCTTCACCACCACGCCGAGAGACAAGGCACCCAGCCACCCCTGGACTCAGCCATAGACAAACCTGGATTTCTCACATGGGAAAGAAATCCTCTTCTCTCAGGCCATCGCGTTTGCACAGCCAGAGATGTCACAGGCTAGGTGGGAAGCTGGGGTGGCTTGGCCTGGTGGCCATCCATGGGGACAAGGGAGGGTGCTGCAGATACCCACGGGCACATGGGAGCCGAGCAAAACAAGCGCTGCTCTTTCAATTACACCTGGGCAAGTGAAGCCAGCATGTCCAGGTCCCCAGGGACGCGGGGACACTCCCTGAAGGCAGAGCAGGGTTTTGAACCCACTGACTCCATCCTGCAGGGCTTGGCCCACCACCTCCATCAGGGGGGGTCACGCTAGAGGACCCCTCCCAGGCAAAGAGCCAACTCACCACCCAACTCTGCTCTCTTTTCCTCCCCGACTTCATTGCACAGCGCCTACTACCATCCCCTCTCCCACCTCAGGAGGGAGAATGTTAAAAATAAATACAAAAGTACCGAAAAGTGACAAAGGCTGGAAAGGGCACACCCGCTCGGAGGTGACGCGTGCCAGCTGCACCCCTGGCTCTCTAACCTTCCTCACGCTAACTTCTCAACTCCATCATTTATATTTCACCTCCCCCTCCACTTCCCACGTGGAAACAAAAGATGATTCATCCACCAAAATAATCACCCGGCACCTCCAAAAGCCCACGAATTCCCTCACTTTGGCCTAGGGCACCTGATAAGGAATTTTCCCACTTTGGCATCCGGGTTTGACTCTGTCCCCTCCTCCTTCCCCTTTATTCTGGTCCCACAGCACGGAGGGGGCGGAGCAGGGACAGAACCTGCCCACACACTATTTTTAGGACTTAAATTATTGACCACAAATTTAATTTAAAAACTCGAGGCATCTTAAAAATGCAGCTACGCAGGGGAAGCGCCTGTGGCACTGTGGATACTGCCCCTGCCCTCTTCGGAAGGTGGAGAGGTTGATTTTCCACCGAGCAGGGAAACGCCTTGATCACATTTGGTGTAACCAGCATCGCATCCGACCGACGGTTAAAGCCCAGTACCTGGCTCCCCTACGGAAAGAGGCCAATGCGATTACAGCACCAAAGGAGACCTGCAGTGATGGGTTTTCCCTTATAGAAGGAAAAGAGCGAAGCCGTGAGCTGAAAGCTTGACTCCTGCACCCTCAACGGCAAAGTATCTGTGTCCAGCTGCGGTGCAAGACCGTGGTCCACAAGAGCTCTGACACCAGCACATCAGTGCTGGTGCCTGCACACACCAGCCCTCCCTGCGCACTGCCATCGGGGTACGCAACCGTCTCCCCCGGTGCCGTGTTTGCAAAACGCCTCTGCTACTTGTGCGTCTCACACAAAATAAAAAAGCATTTTTAAGGCAGACAACAAAGCAGTTTTTCTCCTTCCAAACTAGCTCCCCCCCCCCAACCCCAGACCCAAAGCCAGAAGTCGCAGAAAGCAGAACTACAAGGTTGGGCTTCTCGCAGACCCATTGGCCCCATCGCACCCCCCAAACCAAGCGCTGAGCAGAGGCACCACTGCTGCATGACGAGGAGGGCAACGAAACACTCGTTTTTCACACCAACATGGGGATCTGTCACTTACAGGCGGGCAGCTGGGTACAAAACTCAAAACCATACCCCGCCAAGTACAAAACTCAAAACCATACCCTGCCAAGTACCTGCCAGCGCAGGCAGAGGCGATAGAAGTCATAAATCTGTCATCTCAGGCAATGCCAGACACAATTTCACAGTAGGGCTCTAGTTACCTTCACTGCTGGGGCTCTCCTAGAGCAGCCCAAAGAGAGAAACACAGGTCCACTGGAGCAAAGAGCTGCGAGCAACTGTTAAACCTTTAAAGTAAGGAAAAAACAAGTAAAAGCCTGCAGTTTCCAGGGCATTATCACAGGTCTGCTCTCCTGGAGAGAGGCTACAAACACACACAAAAGCACAGACACGCAGCAGGGCTTGGCAAATACTCCCAACACACCGCCCAGGCAGGCACCACTGATGCAAAACACGCACTGGTAGGAGATGAGGACAAGTTACGGTGCACAAAAGGCCTTCTCAAAACAGGACATGACTTTGGGGAGATTCCTCACAACACAAGATGAGGTTCTTGCTTTCCACCCACGTACTAGGGAGTATATACTGCTTCTTGTAAAAGATGCTGGAAACCAGAGCAACGTTCACCAGTGGAGATGCAAGTCAAGAGGACAGGTTTTCTAAGCATCTCCCCTTGTCTCTGCCATGCCAAGGGACAAGGAAGATCACACCAATTTCACTACCTGGCAGAGTGGCAACCCCAAAGGCTGCTCCAGGTCTCCTGCAAGAAATGTTTTTACTTCTCTGCAGAGAATTTGCCCTTATTTCGTAGTAGGGTTGAGCCCGCTATCTTGACATGGACTTCATGAGTAGTGGTACACAGTGATTGGGTTGGCTGGAAACCAGGCAAAGATGGCGCTAAACCCCAAAGCATTTAGGAAGAGGTGTGCAGATGGATTTCTGTCTCTTATAGATATCCTCAGCAGTGGGAAACCAAATGGCTGCCTGCTGCTAAGAGTGGCAGAAATGGGAAAATAGGTGACCCAAGCTCTCTTCCCAGAGAAATCTTATAAAAAAGCATTACGGCGTTGGCAGGGAAGTGTTCTGCATGTCATTCATAAAAACCATAGGAGAATTCCAGTGTTCATTGTAGGAACAAAAGCCCAATTCTCTCACTTGGGGGAGTAACGAAGGCCGCTTCTGGGGTCCTTTCGGCAGGGCTGAGGAGCCCTCATGGCCTGGCAGCAGCGCTGGTGGAAGCTCCAGAGCTCAGCTGAGCTGCCCCATTTCCAAGCCACTACCAGTGCCCTGGCTCCCCAGAGCTCCCACGTTTCCCCCCACGCTGCGCTGAAGCTAATGGCGAATGACTTTAGACACGTTTTTTTTTTCTCCCTTCAGTCTTTGAAGCAAAAGCAAAGTGTTTTCATCCACGTTGAAATGGCGCAATTAAACCAATTTCTGAACAATTTGCAGTTCTCTTCTATAGGATGCATTAAGCAAAGCCATGTTTTCCAGTATTTTGAATAGGGAAAGAATTCATACATCCACCTAACTCTCAACCCATCCCCCCGAGCAGGGAAGCTGTAGAGATTTACACTGACACGTAAATCCCTGCAACAGACTTCTATAAAACCACTAAAAGAGGCACACCCAGAAGGCAAAGAAGTGTTTCACACCTTCTGTAAGTAGAAAGTGCGAAAAAGATGAAAGCCGCCTCCCATTCCCCAGATCTCAGCCATAAGTTCTGCCCTATCCTGGCATTCGTGCGCCCACTCCCGAGGTCAATGTAGGTAACGCTGGTGTCACACAGGGCTTTGGGACCCCCATAGCTATATCAGAGATGGCAACACTCTGGAGACCAACATCATGTCAAGGGTAGTCTGGTCCATGGATGTCTCTGCACACCACGGCACTACAGACCTCACACATAGCCAGACAAAGAAATTGCCAGGTACAAGCACCGTACCTTCCTCTAAGTCGTTCCTCAGAGAAGCCTCCAGCAGAGCAACACTAGCTTCAAAAGACACTTTCTTTCGGTTAACAGCATTTCTCTTCTTTTCATGCTTCCGCTTCTTGTGCTGCATCTCCTTCTCGTACTGCGCCCATTTCTTCAGCTGCTGAGCCCTCCGCTTCTGGGCCGCCCGCAGCCTCTCCAGCGTGGGCACCTTATCCAGCAGCTGCAGCTCTGTCAGGAGGTCCACATGGGCATCCATCGCTTCTGCCGAGAGAGTGGGGGTGAAGGATGTCCCAGTGGGAAACGATGTCCCACTGCAGGTCCTTTGGATCGCAGCTGCCTGCTGCTATACCAGCATCTTGAGGCTGAGCTGGGAAGGGCCCATTGCAGTGTCTGATGAGAATACGGTGGAAACCTGAAAAGAGGAGGAAAGCGTGAGGGATCGAGTCTCATCATCGCATGCAGACAAGCAACTAAGACCAGCCCATTGGAAAACGCGACAGGCAATACTTACCATCTCAAAAGATAGCTCACTTAATTGTGCTTTAATTGGTTAGCTGTTGTGATTCCACCCCTCACCCACTCCAAAGAGCCAAGCAAAACCCTCTTGATTAAGCAGTAGTTTTAGTGTGCAATTCATTCACCTCTACAGTTCAAGTTAGCCCTCTCCTATGAGCAGAAGAAAGTCTTAATGAGCAAAGATCTTCCATAATATTTCATATCATGCCTCAGACAACTCAGGAGATTCGAGTATGGAGATACATCCTCCCCTTCCAGCTGGTCCCTTCCAGTGCAACCATCACCCCTCGTTACAGGCGTCCCCAACACCACAGCCAGGACTGATGCACACCAGCAGCCGCCCCCCTGAAGCATTTCGGTCTGAGCAGCAAAGCACAGGGTAGAGGGGACCAAGACTGCAGTGGCAGAGCTCAGGGCAGCCATGGGCACCAGTCAAGGCCATCCCAGCACAAACAATCCAGAGGCTGGAAACGCATGGGGCCACCCATCCAGCACCCTGAGGCCAGGCAGGTTTTCCCAGAGGAGCTCTACCCACCAGGAGCATCATTTGCACTCTTCTACTTCATCCATCAGCCCCTTCTCACCCCAGTCCTAGCCAAGGACAGACGGATAAGACATGGCTCCCAGGGAGGTATTACTAATACTTAAACTGCCTCAGCTACTAAGACGTGGGGTTTTGTGTTTGTTTCTCTCTTTAGGTTGTGTTTTTTTTTTTTGGGTTGTGTTTTTTTTCCCCACCACACACTAGCTCATTCTGGTTTTGCTGTACGGGCTCCACAAGCATAGCAATGAGAGCAGTTAAATCACAGCCCCGGACTCTCGGTATGACCATGACAATCAGAGACCTCAGAGAGCAGCACTACCCGCAGAGCAATCAGCCGGGGGATCAACCCATGGCCAGCAACCCGATCACCTGCTGCACAGGAGCAGGAAATGCGTCCCAGATTTAAGGAGCGGTCCGACAGGGAAAGGTGCATTTGAACTACAGCCAATGTCACGAGCGCATTGAATGAGTCCTTTCCAAACAGACCCGTGCAAAGCACATCGAACGGCAAGGTGAGCCTGCCAAATGGAGGTAAGCCGCAAATAACCACGCAGGAGATAAGAGCTCTCACGGTTCAGCTGGCTTGGAGAAGGGAAGAAAAAAAAAAAGGTTGATGGGGAAGGGAGAACCATGGAGAGCTTAAGTATTCACAAGCACCTGAGAAAGCCCCAACAACGCAGCTGAAGCCATGCCTTGCTCAACTCTCCTGCTCCAAAAGAGAGGAAGCAACAGTCTGGTACGCAGTGGATGCGAAGCATCTATGGGAAAAATAGCAGCAGAAGAAAGGGTGCTAGACCTAGGTGGGAGACGTGGTGAGGTACCAAACCTTACCCCGTCCAGCCAAGCCAGGAAGAGCCACCATTCATCCCTCCTCAGAGGGCGAACAGACCAAATCATGGAAGATTATTCAGAGGAGCTGCAGGGAGACGTCCATGCCATGCAGCACATCCACCACGTCCCCGTGAATTGCGCAAGGCTGAGACATCCACTCCTTCCAAACATCGTTAGAGACCTTCCACAGGGGTTTGACCTTACCTATAAATATCTGGGCAGACTGACAGTGAGGCACGCCATTTCCTCCGCGAGATAATTGGTTTGAGAGCTGAAAACAAACAAACTCAGCCAGAGCACACAGGCAGGTCCCACGCAGTCGCTTTATCCAGTAAGTGGCCAACAGAAGGCCAAGGACAGCTTCAGCAGCACCTGCAGACCTTATTTTGCGGGTTTCAGGAGAGACCTGAATATAAAAACCCCTCTTCCATCCCATAAGAACTTCAGATTGCAAAAAAATGCTTTAGTTCCAAAATTAGACTAACCCAAATCCTTGCAAAGTTTTTCATGAGATACTTTCTAGACATTCAAACACTTGCCCAGGATGGAAAATACCAACTCAGGAGTTTAGCCTGCCACTGGGAAGCGAGGGAAGAGTGCCACCACAGTTCCTCCATGGCATGAGAGCCCCACGCAGCTCTCCCCGGCCTCTGCCCGCAGCCCCCACCAGCTGGGACTCACCGCAGCCCCAAGAAACCCTGCCGACAAGAGAGGCGTAAACGCAGCCTGCTTCCCAGAGAGCTTTATTGTGGGGCAGATGCATTTCCCAAGCACAGGCACTTGGCTGGAAAGCTCTTCGCCACCTCTGGTGAACTCCACTCCCCTCGCGGGCGTTCCTGGGGAGGTATCTTTTTTGGCGATCTCCGCTCCAGTAACACCGGCTGCAGATCTGAAGCCCCGTTCACAATACCCCGATGGAGGGGAGATAAGGGCAGGAAATGCCTCTCGGCATACCACACGCGGCACTCCCACCCTGCTGCTTTTCCAGGCCACTTCTGCCATTGTTCGCTGAAAGATGAACAAATATTTTCCAAAACACACCTGAAGTAGAAGCGAGGAGCTCATTCTGCAGGCTTATTAAAGCAAAGAAACCTTATTTCAGCGTTTACCTGAAAAAAAGCTGGAAGCTTTCTTGGTGGTATTAGGACTGCACCTTGGAAGGAGCAACAGGATTTGATTTATAAGGAGAGGAGAAGCGTGGCTTGCTCTGCTTGCTCGTGTTTCAGCTTTCCTGCATGCACCTCGTCCTCCAGCAGCTCACAACAGAACAAAAGGGAGATTCGAGCGGCCTACAGAGGGGAAGGAAATGGGGAGGGGAGAGCCAGGAACACCAAGAGACATCTTCTGGGAGCACCAGACACCAGCCTCTCCTCAAACCAACCAGCAAATGAACCTCTGAAGGAGTAGGGTGGTCACCCTGAGAGGTCTTCCTGAAGGGGACACAGCTCAACTTCTCCCAGACTTAGTTCCAAGTCCCCTAGCACCCTCTGCGGGCCCCAGAGCCTCAGAAAGACTCTGGCTCCATCACCCCAGCTGACTGTTTTCCAATGACCTAGGTTCTTCCAGGTACCAAAAAAGCGGCACATTGACTCCTCATTGCACAAACCGGCCAGTCTAACTACAGCGCAGTCCCAGGCCCCAGCATTTGTTTACCTGCAAAGCGACAGAGAAGCTGGCTGTGTGGGTGTCTGTGGTTTGCAAGGCATCGCATTTTGGTTTCTGTTTTATTTAAAGAAAAAGAAGAAAAAAAAAAAAAGTGCCATTCCTCGTGTTCGACCGAGCTGCGTTTCCATGAGCTCAGCAGATCTGCCTGCCGCCGTGCCGAGGACATCCTGCCAGACACACACGGCCCCCAGCCCCGCGGGGACAACGGGCGACTATTTCAGGGGCCAGAAGGAAACTGAGATGCTCGCTATTGTACTGCGCCCCGTGCCATCGCCACCCTCTCAGCACCGTGGCAAAGACCCGCTCCAACCGTGTCAAAGACCAGTCCCTACAAAGGGCACGCGAGTGTTGGCAAACACAATCGTTGTGTTTAAATAAGTTTGCATTTTCTGTACATTTTGTCTCACCTTAGCACAAGATGCACCTCACTAAGCTCAAAAGGACTTTCAGGGTGCTGGTTACTCACTTGCAATACAAGAAAAGATGGCGATTCTATGAAGTGAGAGTTTCCTGAGTCAGTGGGTGCAACAAGCTGCCTGTCCCGTACCACCAACCCTGCCTGGAGGGGTCCTGCGTCTCCTACACACACACACTTCTCATTTCACGTTTTGAGGTTGGCATTCGCATCCCAGCAAAGGAGAAAATCGAGTCCATTTACTTTCCTGTTCCAACACACACTCAGAGCTGCCCTCCTCCACCTTCCTACAAAGCCTTCCACTTGGAGACACTTTGCCACAATATTGCTGAGGTTGGGGCTGGATCCATTAAAACAGCCACGGTATTAAGTGATGCTGGAGAGCCCCCTCGTCTCCCTGCCAGACGATGAAGCTGGAGCTCAGACCTGCAAATCCTCCGCCACATCTCCCCAAGGCACTACTTAAAGCACAGCGTGACACTGAAGCAGAACACAAACACCTGCAAGAGAGCCCTTCACTTAAGTGTCATCAACTGACTTTGGTTTTATTCCACTTATAAAAAAAAAAATAAACACAAACCATGGAAGAGCAACCCTTGAATGCGACACTTTAAAATGAAATAGAATTCTCTAGTTGCTGAACTAACTTGTGCATCTTTCAAGCAAAGGTAAAAAATTCAAGAGCCAGGAATGTGAGCAGCCGCTTCCGAAGTCAAGGGGATCGTTCCCATTCACCGGACTGCTAGCGGGGAGGCACCTGCAGGATTGGGCCCAGCCGAGGAGGTGAAGCATCTGCGTTTGCAGCGTAAAGTCAAGTCAGTGGCATGAAGAGGGAGAGAAATAGCCCCCTCCTCCCCACCCCATGCTAATCTCTCAGCTGGAATTGGAAACCAGGCACGAAAGCCTATAGCAGGGAACTGAGCGCATAAGCAGCCCGCAGAGGAGGTGGCTGCCCGATTCATTTATTTATTTCATTAGTGTCAACTCCTGCACCATGGCAAGGTGAGGAATCGCCAAATTTACCCCTTCAGCTTCCTATGAGGGCCAAGGCCAACCTGTGCTGTTCCTGCCCTACGAACCACAAGATGACCGGCCCATCACAGCCCTTTTGCTGAGCCCATCCTCCGGCAGCAAGCACTAATGAAGAATTCACAAGTTTCTCTTTCGGGCATCACTCTGGGGATCATCACTGCTGGGTGATACATAGCGGCCGAAGAGGCATGTTCTGTATTGCTGTTTCTGCGGTTGGCCAGCATCTCCCCAAGGTTTGGGGGAAGCAGCCGAGCAGCTCTTCATCGCTTGCTGTCTGATGAGGGGAAGAGCTCACTGGGAGCTCAGCAGCCATAATGCTGCCTAGAGACAGCCAGAAAGCCACTGAGAGCAGGAGGTGACAGACTGAGGGACAGGCAGGAGCAGCAGAGAAAGACAGACAGACACAGAAGCCCAACTGTCCCCAAGGGAGAACAAGATGAGGGGCACAGGGGGCTGCCCAAAGTGTGGATGTGCCGTGGGGCTAACCATACATGAAGAGCCGAGGTCCATTCCCTCCCTCCCCGCAGCCCAGAGCGGGGGTGAGAAGGGCAGCAGCGTCCCCCTCCCACCCTCCCCAAAGTCATTTCCTAGACCGTGTCACTGCCAAGCACGTAACGGCACCGGCTCTGCCAAGCGCTCCCCACCCTACCGCCATCGGACGGGCTGCCCCCTGCAGCAGCCTGCTATACCTTCGGGAAGATGTGACACCAAACCCCTCTTCTGTCCTGCTGGTGGGAATGGGGAGCCCTGCGCTGGATCGAGAGCTCTTGGGGCTTGTAGGGTTGCGAGATTTTTTTTTTTAATTAGTATAGGGTGCATCAAGCCAAGAGGGTCTTTTGTGCCAAGACCACCATAGCCTAGAACCAGGGTTTCTTTCCTTGTTATAACCGCTTCCCTCGCCTCCTGCCTTTTGGAAAAACATTTCATTAGAGCATCGTCAACAAGGACACTGCATCAAGCCCTACCACCCAACTACCCAAACTGTTATAGCCTTACACACTGTGACAGGGGACTCGGCCACCGGGTCTTCCAAATGAAGATAGAGAGAGGGCCAGATACCAACAGCGACCATACCGCAAAGTGGGAAGGGGACTTCAAACCGCAAGAGACACTCCTGCCCCTCCAAGGAACTCCAGCCCCAAAACACTTGTTTTCGCCTGCAATGCTACAGGTCACGTTTCCGACAAAGCCCAGAGGAGGAGGAGAGAACGCCTGTGGGGAAAGGCTGCAGTGGTAAGTAATTCAAAACGCAGTATTTCCAGCCTCCTGAAGGGTTTCCTTTCTTTTCTGAAACAGAAATTTTTATTTCTCTAATATCACACCCTGCCAGACAGCTGGTACCATCTCCCTGGTCTGGATCTCCGTGCCACAGCTGCGGGGCAGGTGGGCACTGACCACCACCTCCTCCGGGATGTCAGGGCTGATGGCAAAGCTGAAGGCAGAAACCAGCCGCTGGTAACACACGTGCCCTGAGCACAGCCCATTAAACAACAGCTTGACGTACACCTAAGCCAGTACTTTCCAAATAATACGCAACAAACCCTTCTCCCAAGGTCAAGAGCATCCCCTGATGAACATATGAATACAGAACAAGGTCACTTGCCTGACTTCAGCCAGAAAACTCCCTGCAAAAGCCACACCAGTACTCCAGGATTATTATTTCTAGTCCCGCGCTCCAGCCACGAGGCACCGGCGAAACCCTCCTCGTCCCTCGGTGCTACTCCACCAGCTCTGGCTGTTGCTGCTGGTAGCAAATTCTTCTCGCAGGCACCGTGTGATTCTCCCTGCATCGAGCTGCGAGCCCCACAGCACCCGGGGGTTAACCACGCGGAGGAGTGAAAATTATGAAAATTGTTGCTGCATGATTTAATTTCACTGGTATCTCAGAAGCAAACAGCTCCTTTCCTCACTCAGGCCTTCTGCAGCATTTTAAGCAGCAGATGCTCAGCGCTACCAAAGGAATGGTTCCTCCTGAAGGAATGAAGGGGAAAGTGGAAGGAAACATCACTTAAAAAAAAAAAAAAAAAAAAAAAGAAGAAGATGAAAACAAAGAGAGATAATTCAGCCAAGACCCCTTAGGGAACACAACTCCTACAGCCTGCCCTGGAGTGCTGGTGAGGAGAAGCAGGTACAGAAGTCTTCTGGGTGAGAGATCTCATCAGAAATCGGGAGTTTCGGGAGAGATTCTTGGCTTTCCCACAGGTTTCTTGTATGCAAAGTAAGTAACTTAATCTGTGCCCCAATTACCTTCTTAAAGTGAAGATACTGTTTTACCCATCAGCAGCAAAGGAAGTTGCATTGCTGCTTGATGCAAAGCTAAGTTTGGTGGTGAAGGTGCATCAACGCAAGTTCTTTTTCTAGCTTAATGGAAAGCTCAAAATTTAAAGCCAAATTCTTCCCCAGAGAATTAAAAACATTTTGGTTTGGCCTCTTTATCTCTAGTTCCAGGTAATCGTTCCCTCTTCAATGAGCTCCTTCCTAGCAGTGGGAATGAAATACGAGCAAGAAGAAAAAGGAAAATAAGAAGTCAAAAAGATCTCTTTGGAGCCAGTGCTGGTAATAGAAAACTCTAAGTGCCTCATTCTTTCCTCCTCCCAACTGTTCCACTCCTAACAATATTGGTAGTCGTTTGAGGAAAGCCCCTCAGTATTTTCACTAAATATTTCCAGTAAACACTCAAGACAGCACAACATACATTCTTTTTCCTATCAATATTTCAAACGTGGGCTTCCTTAGAAAAAGGCCTTCTGTGCCAAGCAGTCCTCCCCCACATCAGCGGGCTTGGAAACACGCTGCTCTTTCCAGTGGCACCTCAGTGACGAGCAGAACAAATCCCATGGTGGTCCCCAGATGTATATATGGTGGCCATTAAGCTCCTATCAACAGCTGGGTCTTTGGGTTCTTTGGACATGGCCAAGGCCGCAGAGGACGTTGCTTTAGCAGGACACAAGCCCGAGCATACTTACTGCGTGATTTAGGAGGAAGCCAGAGCATTAAAGCTAAACCAACTCAGCGCCTCCTTGCCTCCACGTGGTTCTGGTGCAGAGCAGCTCCTGATGCCCAGCAGGACTTGGAGGCTTTTTAGAAAACCTTCATCTCGAAGGTCAGTAGATCAAATGCTCTACATCTGCTCCACAAAGAGCTCTCAAGGCTGCCACTTTTCTGCATTAAACCGTCCTTGGCTGGGTAGATTTTCAAATCCAGAACTTTTAACGTGGATAGTTTTTACGTTCACTGCAAGTTCGGGGTTTTCCCTCCCCTCTCCGTTTTTATTCCCACCCGAGGCGAGGCAGCCACCCTCCGCTCTCCCTCCGCATCCATGGGCAGAGCCAGCTCCTCTCCCAGCTCCCAGTTTGAGGGGTAGCTCCAGACTGGGCGCGGGGTGCACCTTCGAGGGTGCTTTGGGGCTGCAGAAACTGCTCAGCCCCCCCCTTTTGCTTTCCCGGGGTGAAACCTGGGCTTTGCCTCCTGCCGTCCGGGCAGTGGGTGAATCAGTAAAAAGAGACAGCCCGGGCTCTTGGCCAGCAGCTTGCCACGCGGAGAAGGGAGAGGGACATTTCGGTCAGTTTGAACTTGAAAAATCTATCCGTGATTTTGAATCGAGTTAAAAAAATAAAAAAATAAAAATCAGAAACAGAGTTGGGGGCTCAATTTCAAACTACACACCAAAACAAGCCGTTCCCTTTTTAACCTAGCGCAACAGAGAAAAAACGATTCAACAGCCTGTAAATCTGCAGAGAGCACGCACTAACTGTACTGATTCATTATTTTTTTTTTTTCCTTAGATGAGGACTGTATAACATCAAACCACGAGCAAAGCTCTCCCCTCTGCTCCCCACGGGCTGCACCCGAGACAGCGCAGACACGGGCTGCGGGCAGCACGCAGGACTCCGGAGAAAGATGATGCTCGAAGACAAGGAAATTTTATTCCTTCAAGAATTCATTACATACCACTCCCCTCTCTCCCCTTTGCTCTCCCAAAGAAAAGTATGTGCTAACAAAATTTATCTCTAGCATCAGAGGAGCAGCAGGATTCCTGCCCTTAGGCAAAGAAAGAGAGATCAGAACGGGATTTCTGTGCAAACATGAACCGAATCCCAACTTCCCTCACACGAGAGCGGCCCCATCTTCTGAGGCAGGCAGTTAAATATCGAAGGAAAGGCGTGCAGCAGCTCCGATTATGTGGAACAAAAATTAATTGAGGGCATAAGTCTCCGATTCGGCTCTCCATTTATTTTTTCCAAAGCACATTATACGTGAGTGTGGGTTGCAACGCAGACACCTGCAGGGAAAGCAGCCCGACCCATCTGTGACAGCGATATTACCTCTTTTTATTTGTTTTTCTGGTTAAAGCTTCCGGTTTTTATCAGCCCTGTGACAGACAGATGTGTGGAGTCTTCCAAAACTGCAGCCCCCTTCCTGACATTTTAAACTACATATTTGGAGATCTGCGATTTGAAAAACGACAACAATTTTTTCCCCATAACAGGCTTTAAAAAAAGACACGGGGAAAAAGAAAAACAAAGCCAATTTCCAACAGAATCTCAAAAACACCATTGCAAGAGCCCACACCCTTCCCTTAAGATAGAAATTAAAGCCCTATTCACCCGCAGCCCAGTCTTTTTAACAGAAATCCTTCCATTGTTTAACGCCACTTACACACATTTTGGTCCATGGAAAAAAAAAAAAAAAATAAAAATCCTGGGAACAGCCTTATTCTGGCACAGCAACGAGCTAGATAAGTGCCTGGATTTTCCATTTACAGCTCCTAGGCACCTCGAGCCGTGCCAACACGGGATGTTTCAGCGGCAGGGCTTTTGCAGGCTCTCAGCTATTGACGGGACGTGCCTTTCCCAAGGGATGTCCGCTCTCCCAGAGGTGCATCACACAGAGGTGACAGGGAGAGCGGACATCCCACATGCCCCCCCATACAGCTACGCAGCGCCCCGTGGCTATGCCTTTGTGCAGCACAGCATCGTCCCAGGGAGTTACCATCCGATGGGACTACATTCCTCTATCTTTAATTTTTTTCTGGTTTCTTTGCCACCAGAAGAGAGTCCTGCCTTGTTCTTCTCTTTCCAAAGCAAAGGTGTGATTCTGGCAGCTTTATGGTACCGTGGTGACAATGACAGCAGCCAACAAAGACACCACAACCACAATCAGATGGGACAACACTGCGAGATGATGCTGGTATGCAGGAGGAGGCTTGTCTCTGCACATCCATACTGGAGTTTGTTATACCAACACTGACATCGAGAGATAATAACTAGTTCCAAGCTGGACACCTAGACCATAGCACAGAGTGATCCAAGGTCAGGTCCAGCGGGATGCATCGGCTCGTGCAGAAGGTAGGATAGGTCCCCAGACTACCAGACCACAGGAGCAAATGCCATGTAGCCCTGCTAGCGCCAGGCATTTGCCCCCAGCCATGGGACAGATGCCACCAGCTGGGCACAACCACTCAAGTGCCAAAGCCAAACATGCCAACCAGCTCGCCATGGCATGAAGAGATGTTTTGGGAGACTGCTAAGAAGCGCTGCTGTCAGGAGGATGCAGTGCTTTGTGGTGGGCTTGAATACGACCGGCAGGATTTGAAAGTGTCTGCTACACACCCGGCAGGAGGAATATTGATTCTGTGGGAGATTTAAGAGAGGATGCTCTTCCCAACAATCTGATTTATCCTTTTTTAAATAGCAGTTGTATTTAATTATTGCTAACAAAACGCTTTCAACTCTAATGCTTATGGACATTATTGAGCATTCCTATAATCGTTCCAATAATCCTCAAAAGATCTTAACAAAATAACACAAAAAGGTGCCCTCTGACCCATCCTGCATCCATCAAGGAGCCCAAACTTCTACTCAGGATGGTGTTGCCCACCTGCCTCTGCTGTGGGGGGGAACCAGCAGGGTGCCCATGGGCTCTGCTGGGAGAGTAAAAAGGTGAGACTTTAGGAAAAATGAATTATCCATGCTACAGTGTGGGATGCTTTGTTCCATACGACTTGAACATCTGGATTTGTTGTCTAAGGCATGACCCTTATACCTTGGTGGACCCCTCAATGACTTACTTATTCCACTGCTACACCATGCGCACATCACCCCTCCACTCCAAAAAATTCATCCTGCTGTCCACCTAGCCTCTGCAGGGCAAGGTCGGCCACCAGCATGCAAGAAGGGGATCCTGAGGCTGATCTGACACTATCAGACCTCCAGCATAGCGGGTCAGGCTTCCCTGCAATGCTCCGACAGGCAGCATCATACAGTTTCTGTAGGGTACCGGTACCAGCCCATCCACAACAGCAGTAAAGAATAGGGGCTTGAACAGACACCGCTACTGCAAGGCCATCAAGACCGTTTTCCCTTGAAGCCTGCAGGAATATTATTAAGTGCATCTTCTAGAAAGTTGAACCATAATATTTCAAGAGGACAAAGGCTCCTTAAAACGCAGATCAGCAGAAATCCTGCACGGGAAGCAGGCAGCTGCCGGCGGGGCTTGGCTGAGGAAAAGCATCTCCACCAACAGCCCCACCACCGCCTCTCACTCCCGCCTCTGCCCAAGCACAGCTCCGGATTAACTTGCCTTATCTTAGATGCAAACCATCAGATCGAAGCAAAATGTTTTGCTAGCAAAACGCTAACAAAACCTTAGCGCAGCTTTCTGCAGTGCCAACATCACCAGTTTCAGTCTTAAATCAGGCACTCAGAGCAGCTTGCCACTGCCTTGCTTGCGAGGCATAATTTATGTTTCTAAAGTACCTTATTTTTAGGCGCAGTTATCAACCCGCACGTCACCATACATGCCCTACTTTCTGTGTTTTCTGCATCTACTCTTGGCCGCAGTCAGAGATGGTACGTTGGCTTGACTTGCTACTCTGACAATACAGTTGCTCTGACATTCAGTTTCATCAAATATTTATCACTTCTTAGTTCAAAAATATGATTTTGGGTACTTCACCTTGAATTGACTACGACACGGTACCAGAATTGCTGGTTCTGCTCTCCTCCTCGTCAGTCTAGTTCTGACTTCGCTTCTGCCATTTCTGGGACTACAAGCCCTGCTGCCACAGGCCAAGGAGAGCCAAGGAGAACCTCATCCACCCATGAGCACAAGGTTTAGCCATCCTTCTCCGCTGTCTCCATGCGCAGCCATGCCTGGATATGCCAACAGCCAGACCTGCCCAGGTGAGAAACTCTTCCCAAAGACATCATGATTTAAGGGCCAGAACTCAGCCGGGAAGAATGGCTGCTCTTAAGGGAGACTTTCTGGAGGGCTTCCCAGGCACAGGCACCCACCCCGCCATTCCGTATGTACCTCAGCTGAATATTTGTTCTGAGAAGCAGTTTTATTTGGATGGCAGAAAAATCAGTGTTCCGGTAGTGAAAGTCAAATTCAGATCACAGGGGCACGTTAAAGCCAGAAATCTGACCTGATCCTGCAGATGGTGGAGATGGTCCTTCTGCATCCCGCCAGCAGATCTATAGCACAGCTCCCACCAGCTGCTTGGGTGGGTTAAGCATGTCTGCAAGCAAAGCCCACCCAGTACAAAGCCTCTCTTAATTTCACATACCAGATGAACTCTTGCTCAAGACCTCAGTAATAAAAAGCCAAGCCCTACACAAATCCCCAGATCTGAGCTTAGCACCACAAAGTAGATAAAACGATGGTGGCCATTACTAGAGGCTTCACAGCCAGCATGGGGCTCGTGTCTTCCTTGGGCTTTCTCCTCCGATGCGTATTTGGCCTTTGAGCTGCTGAGCAAGGAATCAAGCAGAATTTGTGCCTGTGGAACGCTGACAACATCCAATATTGCCACACGGAGCCACTGTAGAGCAATGCCTCATACCTGGGGCTTTCCCATACGGATCATTAGAGGTGCCATGACTACATCATAACCTCACATGGAGCACTTGGGACAAAACGAAGGCAACTGGCACCGATGAGCAAAGCCACGCATCTCCAGCCTTCCCTCCTAGGCTGTCCCCTCTCTGCTCTTCTAGAAACACCCAACTGCACCTCCTGCCCCTTCCAGCCCAAGGGCAAAGCCCCAGGGCGCAGCCCCTCACCCCCAGGGCAGAGGCAAGAGCTAACGAGCAAACTCCCAAGGGAGGTCTCTTGGCAACATGGGGCGAGAGAAAAGGAGGGGAAAATTGCTGCCAGCTTGTTTGTGTGCACTTAGGGTGGCATTTCCAACCCTGTAATTGTTGCATAATGAATTTAGCAGTGGAGTTCAAGAGCTATGATTCATTCAGGCCAAAAAAACATGAGTCAGCCCCCAAGGAATCATGAGATGTTAAAATTATATACATTTAACTTGAGCTTGACAAATCCAAAGGAGCGGTGTCACAGCAGAGTGTCTCAGCACAACTCAAAACACCGTGCAGATATCCCCACTCCTCCTCCCAGCCAAGGCAAGACGAGAGCGGCCCCAGAGCAGCGCCCAGGTCGGCCGCTGCAAATAATTTACGCCTGCCACCTATGCCCAGCTCGGGTTATCAGCCCCAGCTCAGAAAAAGGCACCTGATGCTGCCTCTTACCTAGTGCTCACGCCAAGAGAGGTGATAAGGTCCCATCCAGCCTAAGACAAGATCTTTGGGCAATCTTGCGGTGGAAATCTGGGGAGGTGAGCACTCGGGATGCTGGTTTCACGGTGTGTGACCAGCGCAAAAGCTGGATAGAGGATAGAGGAGAGCAGAGGGGGCTGCGGGGAGCTGGGGGTCAGGGTGCTACAGCAAACCACAGAGGTGGGGGTGGGCAAGGAGTGCAGATCTCTGCCACGGATCAAGCAAGAAACAAGGCGGATTTATTACAGAAAAGGATGCCTAAGTTGAGAAGCGTGTGTGGATTTGCCGGGAGGCGATGCAGGGAAGACCTTGGGAAAAATAAGATGTTTTCCTAGCTCTGTTGGGTGATCTTGCTTAAGTCCTGCCCTGTATTCTGTGCTTACGGTGCTTGCATATATGGAAAGGAAAGTTATTTTGAAGGGAGATAGGGTTGTTCAAAGCAGAACAACTGTTCTGGGTTAACTCCCCAGGTGGCTTCTTATTCTAGGGTGGCAGTGCCTTTTTCTAGTTTAATTCACTTTAAAAATAGATTAGGCCAATGGTTCTGATCTGCAAGGCCATGGTAGCTGGCCTGCTGCTTTTAGAGCAACCTTAATTAGGGCCTGGATATGGGGACATGAAAGGCTCCAGGATGCAGATCCGACAGCCGGAATTTGGAAACTTTCTACTAACCTAAACCAGGAAAGAACCAAGGGCCTGCAGGAGGGGCAGCTGGGACACGGCTGGGGCAGGACCTGCTGCATGGCAGCTATGGGGACATACCTGGGCAGGGGGACAGCCCGTGCCACCCACAAACCACACAGCACCAGATGAAACCCACAGCCCGCGCTTTGCATGCAAGCAAAAGCCTTCTTATAAAGCCATTTTTGTTTGAGGTTCATTTGAATTTACCATTTATCAAGCTTCCATTTAGCCTCATTAATCACAGCCTATCACGCTCCTTCAAATGCAAACATAGAAAAGGACCCAGCAACTGCACTTCTCCGTTTATCCTTCTCCTGCTGGAATTAGGGAAGGCTACGAAGCAGGAATGCCAACCCACCTGTCTCCTGCTTTTCAACCACTTTCCCATGGGATGAAGTCAGCTGACTATTCTGGAAAAAACCCGCACTGATCTCTTTCCCCGCCAGCTAGCAACATTCAAGGATAGCAAACACCGTGCTGTGCAGGGGAAAGCACATCCCTGTGGAAGCCGAGGGGAGAGGCAGACAGGCGGCTCCCGGCAGCACCGGTACCGGCACAGGGATGCTGGCTCTGGCGGCAGGGACAGCCACGCCACCCTTGTCAAAGGCTTTGCATTTCCTACCCGGCCTTTTAGAGCCAGAGATCTCCCAGCTCACCTGATCCACGTCAAACGATACACCATTTATTTGCTTTGTATGGGTATTAAGGCTTAGCCTTCCTCAAGCTATTCTTTTTTTTTTTTCCTTGGTGCCTATGTGGCTGTTAACCCCAGCAGCGACACGCTTCTGTGAGACCTGCAAGGAAAATGTCCACGAGGAAGAACCGCGTTACTCCCAAAGTACCATTTCCCCAGCCAGCAGCGGTGCCGAAGGGTGCTACCGACTTCAGACGCGGTCTGGCACCACCAGCTCCCACCAAGGAATGCTTTCCTGCTTTATTATGAGAATTGGTGCGCAGCGTTCACCCCCTCACCTCCCTTCCCTCCCAAAATTTGACATTTTTTCCTGCTGCCTTTCGTCTGCGCTGTTTGCTGGAGACAAGCGCAGCGCTACCCCCCCGACGTGGGAACCATCCTGATTTGGGAGGGGAAGGTGCAGGCAGCCAGTGATTAACATTCACAGTTACCAGTCCCTTACGCTGCTGCAAGGCACGCTGTGCTCCGCGCTGAGCAGGACCTGGCGTAGGACAGGGCTTTGGCTTACTCGGAGCTGGAGCCCGATTGCTCCCCGGTACCACGGCTCCCCTGCACCTCCACCCCCGCCAGCAAAGCACCTGGGCTCTGCTGCCCATCCACCTTCAAAACAAAAATAATTAAAAATATAGTATCTGTGTATATATATTACTGTGTCCAGTTCTGGGCTCCCCGGTTCAAGAGGGACAGGGAACTGCTGGAGAGGGTGCAGCAAAGGGCTACCAAGATGATTAGGGGACTGGAACATCTCTCTCATGAGGAAAGGCTGAGGGACTGGGTCTTTTTAGTCTGGAAAAAAGACAACTGAGGGGGGATCTTATCAATGCTTATAAATATTTAAAGGGTGGGTGTCAGGGTCTTTTCAGTGGTGCCTGGCAACAGGACAAGAGGTAACAGGCGCAAACTTGAACATAGGAAGTTCCCCCTAAACATGAGGAGGAACTTCTTTACTTTGAGGGTGGCAGAGCACTGGCACAGGCTGCCCAGAGAGGTGGTGGAGTCTCCGTCTCTGGAGACATTCGAAACCCACCTGGACGCGTTCCTGTGCGATCTGCTGTGGGTGACCCTCCTCTGGCAGGGGGTTGGACTGGATGATCTCCAGAGGTCCCTTCCAACCCCTATCGTTCTGTGATTCTGTGATATATAAAGAAAAACCATGTTGGACAGCAAACATGACAGCCTATAGATGACCAACCAGCAGCACTTTGGCAAGCAGCACAGCCGGTGTCGACCAGCAGCAGCCGAGATGAATGAGCAAAGGAGCACGTGGAAAGGAAATGAGGAGAGACAAGTAGATTAATAGAAGACGACAGATTTCTAGTAAGATTGGGATAAGCCTCTTTAAACTTCCCTAAAGGATGAGCCAGCTGGCAAGGCCACACTGGGAGGTGGTGTCACTCGACTAACAGCCTTGCAAAAAGCCACCAGCTGACCCCTTTCACACATCCCCACTCACTCCTGCGGCTCCCGGAGCAAGGAGGCATGAACGTGCGGAGCCTGGATGCTTCTACACCAGCACTCGCCTGCAATTACAGCCCTCCTTGCAGAGACGCCGCCAGCCCTGAATTAGTTTCAGCCAGCAAACGAGCAGCAAGGTCAGGCCGACCATTAGCGCCGGCAGAGCGCACCATCCTGCTCGCCCCAGCCCTGGCCAGCCGTGCAGCACCTTTCGTTGCCCATGCCGGGGCTAATCCTGACCTGCATTCCCAGTGTCGGGCCACAAAGCTGCCAGGCACATCTGGGGAGAGGCACATCACTCCTGAAAAGGGCTTTGCCAGAGCAGGGACGGGGACGGCGAGGTGATGAGCTGGGGCCGGGTGTCATGCTTTCGCCTTCTTCCTCAACTCAGCTCTGGGATCCCCGGCAGAGCCAAATCCTCCAAAAACATTTCATCCCAGTGAGCAGTTTCACCCGCCGTGGAGGAAGAGGAGAGGGCTGTCCACAGGGGAAGGCAAGCTTCAAATGTTAAGTTTCTTATGCTTTTTTTTTTTTTCTTCTCAATACCTTCCAAACCTGCTGAAGGTGGATGGGATGCCACGCACGGGCATGGCTAACAGAAAGAGCTTACCATGCCCCCTTTTCCAGTGCCACAACAAAACCCCGTAAGCATCTGAAACTGGGGATATCACCTGGGGCAGCGGAGGGTTGCAGGATGAAGACGAGCATCAGTCAGTTGGTTTGATATCAAGCAAGTTTTTCTTCTTGGGCCAATTAGCTGATGATTTAATTTGCCCACTAAGGTCACTGAATCATCATTTAGCAGTTTCAAAGGAGACAAGATGAACTGGAGGCCAGTTTCCCCCCTCCAGCTCAATGAGTGATTCAAAGCGCAGTTAATGATAGTGGCTCATAAGTATCTGGCAGAGGATTCGAGAGGGCAATTTATTGCCCCAAAAGAGACGGACCTCTTTCACGCCAAAGCAGCTCAGCCTGCGAAGACGTAGAGCCTGATTTTGCCATCTTACTTTACGATCATTAAATACCCAAGAGCTGCCAAGCTCGAGTCAGACAGAGGTAAAAGCAGAAAGGAAAAGCAGACCCAAGAACAGCTTATGGAAGGTCAGAGTGAAAACCCACCTTCTCACCAGCAGGCAAGAGACCTTTTTAAGGATGGGGATAAGAAAGGAGTAACACCCCCAGAAGGCTTTTACCACAAACCCTGCGTTTTTGCGAGTTTATGGGAGATAAAAAATGAGGCATCCCCTCATGTACAAAAGCTTCATTATTTGTCAACCTCCAGCTCCATAACCAGTAAACATTGGTTGATGTTTTTCTTCTTACTGGATGAAATGTGCCTAGAGGCAACAGGCATTTTATAAATTATTAAACCAAGGGAAAATAAGGTTCCAACAAAGTGGCTGCAGAAGCTCCAAGGGGCTGGTACAATTGGTACCAGCACACTCACACAGAGTCATTTTTCCTGCAACGACGGACTCAACAACAAGACATTGTTAGAAAGAGGCAGCCCGGACACGTGGTCCTGATGGCAAAGAGAAGATGCGGTATCTCTGCATTTCATCACATCCACCACAGATATCTGAAGTTCAACACTTTAAACCTTATTTTTCTTATTAAATAGTCGCTTATGTTTTCCAGTCAGAAGGAAAATAAGCACTTTTTCTTTTTTTTAAACCTCATGAGAGATTTCAGGACATGAAGCAAACCCCATAAAAATAATGTAATATATTTTCAATATCATCCACAGTTTTTGGCCCAACCCATAGCATAGAGATTAAACAAGGAAGGGGAAAACATAAATGAAAAAGTATTCTTCATGTTCAGGATTTAATACATTACATCTTTCACAACGAACACGATGCCCCAACAGACTACATTCAGTTCCAGCCAGAAAAACCCCTTCTGCCGTAACAGCGCTTGGGCTTCCATGTGCGAAAAAGCAGTTAACAGTAACGGCGGAGCTCAGGGCACCCGGGTCAAGGAAGGCTGGGTCAAGGTGACAGCGAGGGCAGCCCAGGCAGCTACTTCTCCCGAGGTTCCCTGAGCATTCTTAGGGAACACAAGAGGGCTCAAACCACGAGGGTTCCCCGCCCCCCCCCAAGATTTGTGAGCCCTCTGCTTTCCTTAGCAACTTGAGAAGCCGCTTTCTCTGCTGCTCCACTGTAGCTTGAAGCATCCTCCTCCTCCCCCAGCAGTTATCACATTGCAGAAAAGATCTTTTCACGATAACTAAACTATAAACATGAACTTGTTGGCTCGTCAGAGTCAACTGAAAGCACCTCTACCACCACTGACACCTCACACCCTGGAGCTGGAGAAGGGTCTGAAGTTGGGGCTGAAGTTCTCCTGGGCTGCAAACTGAAGGAGACTCTCTCCGAGAAAGACCCTCATCTCCCAGAGAAACCAGCCCTTGCAATCCTGATGCCATTTCAGGAATTACGGTTGCTTATATTTATGCTGCCTCCAGTCTATTTCTTCCCCACCTGAATCACGCCAAAAGGGAGCACGTTTCTAAATGCAATACGGAAAAGCCACTCACGAGCACCCGCAAGATGTTCACATCTTCATCCTCTTGGGTTTTGCATGATGACCCACGGTACGAACATGTATTTAAACACCAACGCCAATCAACGGCGTAAAAACGGCCTTACAGAGCTAATTGCGTCCTCATCATTAAACGCGCCCAAGATAAGATTAGCCAAATTTACTGGAAGACTCGCCGGGTGCCCGAGATGCCACCCAGAGAAAGGAAGGCAGCGGGCTACCTGATTCCGGCGTCTCTCGCCAGCCCCTCTCAGGGCTTGGAGTTACCCAAACTCCGCCGCGTGATTGCGGCCGCTGCCCTGGAGGCTGCGGAGACCCCGCGGAGCATCCGCGGCCCCGCGGAGAGGACACACGGACACGGGGACACACACACACACACACACACGGGGGGGGCACACCCGGGATCCCCGGGGGACGAAGAACGACGAACCCCACCGCCCCGCCCGCTGCATCCCCCCGCACCCGGCTCCGCACTCACCCGCGGTGGCTCCGCACAGGCGCACCCGGGCCCCGCCGCCCCGGCCGGCAGCGGCGCCGCGTAAACCCCGGTCCCCGCCCGCCTCCGGCTCCGGCTCCGGCTGCGGCTCCTCCCCGAGGTGGAGCCGCGGAGGGGGCGCGGCCGCGGAAGCGGGGTGGAGCGCGGAGCCGGCGCGGCGCAACCCGGCCTCTCCCGACAGGTGGAAAAGCGCGGAGCTGGGGAGCATCCCCCGGATGGGGGGCGCGGAGAGGGGGAGCATCCCCCGGGAGGGGGTGCGCCCCCTCCCGGGGGATGCTCCCCCTCTCCGCGCCCCCCATCCGGGGGACATCGCGGAGGGTCCTCCCCCTCCCGCGGTGGAGGGTGGACCCTTGGAAAAACGAGGGTTTGTCCACATCGGGATGTGGCTGGGAAAGGGGGTGATTAAAATGAATTATTTTTTTTTTTAATATTTTTTTTTTAATTTAGAAAAAAAAAAAAAAGGCCTTCAAATTTTGGTGGAAGGTGGAGGCCTTCCTGCTCATCGAGAGGATTTGTCCTGACCGCCGGCTGGGATGCGGGATGCTGCTGCCTGCGCTGAAGTTGGAAGGTCTGGGGAGGATATCCGGGTTAGAAAATGTTTTGCCTTTTTTTTTCTTTTTTTTTCTTTCTTTCTTTTTTTTTTTTTTTGCGGTGTAAATAGCCCAGCCCGGCAGCAGGTTCCTGTTTGCCACGCAGCGAGAGTCGACGCTAGGGACGGGGTCCCAGAGCAATTTTTTTTAGGAGAAACTAAAAGCCACCCCCAAAGTAACATACACGGCAGGCTTTAAAAGCTCGGTGATTGATGCCCAAAACAACTTCCATTCCTGAAGGATGCCTCATGCCCATTTTACGGATAAAGAGAGGCAGATAAGAGTTTTTTCCTGGAGTCAAAGCCAGTCACCGGAGCTGGGAGAGAAGCCAAGACGCCGCCTGGGCCAGGGAGCAGCTCTCGGGAGCCCACACTCACCCCGGCACCGGCTGGGAGCGGAGCAGCAAGGATTCCTCATGCTGCTGCCAGATACTGTGTCTGGGATGGGTCACCTTTTCCAGGGTGAAATAGGTTTCAGAAGGTTTGGAGAATTAATCACCATCGACCCTGTTTCTCTTTGGGAAATGGCCCCCACCCAGATCTAACAGATGAACGAGGAGACAGATCTGAGCATCGAGCTGTGGGGTTTCACCAAAACGTTCTACCCCAACAAACGCCTTTGGGTTTGAAATGTGACTCGCTCCTTTGAACAGGGCAGTGCACGGGTGGGTATTTATGGGTAATAAACCTGGATCTTTGCAATTGTACCTGATTGTGAGGGAGCATCCAGAGTGTGAGGATCTGTTTAAGGTGGGAATTTGCCCTGATGAGCGTCTGGGAGCTCTACCCAGATTTCAAATACTCCTGCTGCAAGGTGGCAGACCCATGTTTTAAGAGTCACCCAGTGACACATGGAGACATGCCTTAACCATACAAACTTGCCTTATTTCTGCATTTGTACATGCAAAAATCTGGAAAACAAAACTGATGAGAAGAAAGTACATCCATGTCTTCCCCATGGAATCCACAGAGGTGTGGGTGCAGGATGGGAGAAATGGGAAAATTTTTAGCCACGTTAAAGGTTAATTATGGATCTGGGACTAGACTTAGATCCTCACCAGCCAGAGACCTCGGCAGCCCTGGGCTGTGCAGGCCAGAGGAGGTTTTCCAAGGAGCAAGTCTGGCAGCTGGAGCCTTAGGCCAGGGCGCTGGAGAGCCGAGCAACTTCGGACCAGTCTCTGAAGTCCATAATTCAGTTGTCTGTTTATTTAAAGCGTGTTGTAAGCACAGCTGCTCTGGGAGGCACGTATGGTAATGACGGGGGGAGTCACATACATAGGCTGGCACTGTGCCACACCAGTGAGTCAGCGTAAGGAGCCGAAACGCATCTTAACAGTTAGAGGATCAAAAAAAAAAAAAAAAAGGCTCCTTTTCTGTTCAAATTTGGGTATGAGCATCGTGATTGGGAAGATACAAGGCCAGCTACCACGTCAGCAGGCTCTTGCGGTGCCCAGAGCCCAGGAATGGAGAAGCTGGAGATCCTCAGGGCAGAGGGAGGGGTGAGCACGCCGGAGAGAGCCCGCGGGCATCTGCATCGTCCTCCGCTCTGCCGGCAAATCAAAGCTCTTGGTTCTGGTGCCAATACAAAGATTTGGAGCTAGAATAGAAATACGATTTGTTTGTTTTCTAATGCAGTCAAAATTCAGTGCATCAAGTTTTCTTTTTTGTACAACTTACTTAAAAATATTATAAAGATTTCAGCTTAAAAAAAAACACAGACCAACAACTAGCTATTTCAAAAGTGAGGTTTCTTAAAAAGCACTACTAAAACATCCAGCATTTTCAAAGACCCAGATCCCAGCATCCCTATCTCATCCAGCGTTCAATCCAATTTCACAGCTAGTTTTGGTCCCTCAAATTCCTTTCTTTAGCAAGTTCACTGTTTGCTGGAAAGATTTCACCCGGCTCTAAGAGGAGGATTTTTCTCTTGTGCTTTTATAATACATACATTATAGAATCATAGAATAGTTTGGATGGGAGGGGACCTATAAAGGCCATCTAGTCCACCCCCTTGCAATGAGCAGGGACATCTCCAGCTAGATCAGGTTGCTCAGAGCCCCGTCCAACCTGACCTGGAATGTTTCCAGGGATGGGGGGTCCACCACCTCTCTGGGCAACACACTCAGGGGTCACACTAGATGCTGGCAACCAACTGAGTTTTCTGGATTAACAAAAGAGGTAGAAAGCTGCAGTGACTGAAGGACGCTGAGCAGACCCCCTAACTCAGAGGCACAGAAGGATCTGCCGGTCTTGGGGCTGCGCTGAGTTAAAAAATGTAGAAGCGAGGGGAGAGCAGAAGTCGTGTCCTTGTTCTGCAGGCACAGCGAGCGCGTGTGGTTGTGATTGCTGCTTCATCGTACGCTCACGTGGTGACAGCTTGTCAAAGCAGAAAGCGGCTGAGCGTAGGTAGGCTGCAGCGGGAGCCGAGCGCCGTAGGAGGAGCTGTGCCAGCAGCCCCGTGCATGAGATGAAGGTGCTGCCCCGTCTTCCCCCTCTCCTCTTCAATCTATGCTTCCATCTCTACGGTTTTAGTTCCCTGGCAAAGTTTTCTTTTCATGATCTTTAAAGGTTGCCTGATGTATTTTACTCCAGCTAAGAGGTGCTGTCGCTAAGAAGCAGGGCTGATGGCAAGCAAGTAGACCATGTCCATACTTACACCTACCGCAAACGAGCCCGAGCCTCTGCAAAGCAGGGGAGCAACCCACTGTCCGGTGTGGCGATGCTCATGGGCAACATCTGGCAGCACAGAAAGGGCTGGGGAGAAGAAAGAAGCCACAAGACAAGAAGTGAAGGCAGAAGCTGGTCACGGTCGGTGAACATAGGCTGCTTCGAGCACTGGGGCTTGCCCCATGCAGGAGGTAAGGCCCACTGGGCAGGGGAGGCATGGAAAGCACTGGGAGGGTGCAGGAGATGAGGGTGGGAGAGATGGAGGTGGGGAAACAGAAGGAAGTGGGCAATCTCACAGCCTTAATGGTGAGGGTAAGAGGTTTCAATCCGAGATAGTGGGAGGAAGTCAGTGGTGCGGCGCGAGGGGAATGGTGGGGCGGTGGCAGGGGAGGAGACATTCAGCTGCGGCGTGTGGGGTGTCTAGAAGGAAGCAACGAGGGACAAGAAGAGGAAACGATGCTCAAACCTGGGGGTTGCCAGTGGTGAAACGCTATCTTAGAGAAAGATATATGAGCAGAAACCTTGACGTTAGTTGTTCTCCGTAAAAAAACAAACAACAAGGAAACAAACAACAGATTCAAGGGCTTGGAAAGTGCTGAAATCAGTAAGAGAAGAGGGCACAGGAGGACACAGAGGGAAAGCTGAAAGTGGCAGCAGAAATGTGGGACTAAAAGAGACAGAGGATTAGATCTGGGATATTCATGCTCTAGAAGGCCATGAGAGGAACTCAAAGATTAGATGAAGAATAAACCAGGAGGCAAAACAAAACGGTGCACAGATCTGGCTCCAAAGTGGTACAGTGGAACAAAAAAGTGCTGCAGCAAAAGTCAAAAGTAACTCATCTTTCATATTTGAGCATCAAATCAGTAAAAGAACAGCTTTGCGAAGGCTGGCAGAAGGGACCATGACCTTGAGGAGCATTGCTCCATCCGCACTAGGAAAGACTACGCCAAACTGGGCAGGAGCCAGTAAACTGGCACAGTGAATTCCCAGCAGTCCAACAAGTTATCCAAGTGTATCCTCACCGCTACAGAAAAATTGACTCAGGATGGTGCCAATGACAGTTTGTACCTTGTAAACATACCAAAAGAAGAAATAAGATTAATTTATCAGCTCTCAATATTTGTACAACTTGCCCTCACCAAAGGCCGCCACTAATTTCTCCTCTTTTCTGTAGGCACGAAGGCCAATTCTCTATGAGCAAAGTGTTCAGTACCAGCTCCGGCAGCAGCACCGACCCACAGCAACGCTGCAGTGTCACCACCCAGGACTTCCCCAGAAGAGCCATTTGCAGACGCAAAAGCCAGGAACAGGTTTGGAGAGCAAACCTCTCCACACACATAAAGAATCATAGAACGTGTTGGGTTGGAAGGGACCTTTAAGTCACCTAGTCCAAACCCCCTTCAGTAAGCAGGGACATCTTCAACTTGATCAGGTTGCTCAGAGCCTCATCAAGCCTGGCCTTGAATATCTCCAGGGATGGGGCCTCCACCACCTCACTGGGCAACTTGGGCCAGGGTCTCACCACGTCATTGTAAAGAACATCTTCCCAATATCTAATCTAGACCTACCCTGCTCTAGTTTAAAACCATTGCCCCTTGTCCTATCACTACATGCCCTTGCAAACAGCCCCTCCCCAGCTTTCTTGTAGGCCCCCTTCAGGTACTGGAAGGGGCTCTAAGGTCTCCCTGGAGCCTTCTCTTCTCCAGGCTGAACACCCCCAACCCTCTCAGCCTGTCCTCACAGCAGAGGTGCTCCAGCCCTCTGATCAGCCTGTACCAGGTTGACCTATGGAAGATTTCATGCCGTGACAGGAAAGAAATATTACAGGCTGGTGGGCAAAGATCCACGGCTTGCAAGGTTGTGAATTAAAATCCCTGTGGATTAGGAGCTGGCTGCCTGCCCAGCGCCGAGCGTGAAACTGCGTTCCCGTTATTAATGGCACGCTCCTCCTCGTCCTCCGCCTTGAGGAACGGGCACCTCTCGCCCCACCTCGTCATCAACGCCTGTACCGAGAGCTTTCGTTAGAGGCACTTCCAGCGCCCTTGCCTCAGGTGAGCATGCCCATAGGGTCACTTGGGTGCTCGGCATGAAGTCCTACAGGGACTTGCTTTTGGGAGGGTTGCTTTGGTTTCCTCCTCCCAACTCTGCACAGACGCTGCAATAACAAGCAGAGCAGAGCCCACCAAAGAAGCAGCAGACCTTCAGTAACAGCAGCTTTAATCTCACAATTAATCCCTACATCTTTTCTAATGCTTAAAGTCCCCTGCAGTGGCCTCCCTCCTGCCACAGCAGAGAAACGTGTGGGGTAGGTGCCATCTCCAGCAGGTTCTGGGTGAAGACCACCCGGACAGCACAGCATTTCTTTCTGCCTACGGTTTTGGGGGCCGAAAATCTTTTCCGTTATCATAACTCTGCATCTTGTTTCTTTCCTCCAATCCTCAGGCCACAGTTAATGCCTGTTACTTACCTTCTTCACAGGAGGTTGGGAAGATTAATTAGAAAGATTGTCTCAAGGTGCAAACTCTGCATCTGGCTGGAAATCCTGAAGGTCAGAAATAAGCTGGTTTAACCCGATATCTCTGTGCCTGTGAGAAGCTTTGAGGGGAAGATGTTTTAAGGGCTAGACACAACTTACAGTCAAGGCATAAAAGCACAGCAGACTTCTGGTGCTGCACAAGCTCCTCAGGCTAACGTATCAGCAATAGATGCTGTCTTAGGGAGTTTAAATGTGACAGCAACTCACGAGGAAGGGAACACCAAAAAACACCCTCCAAAAGGGCTTTAAATCAGAAGGAAGATACTCTGGCTACCTGAAAACAGGCATTTCTGGACAGCCCTAGGGTCCGTGTGGAAGGCTTTTAGAAAGAACAGATCACATCAGGCAAAGCAAGATGCTCCTCTAAAACACCTTGGCACTGGATTTTACTGAAGGATGTTTTAGCTTTTAGATAAAACAATGCTATTTTATTTGCAGTCCTCTCCACTCCCTTCCCTTGACTGAAATAAACCATCATTCCTGATGGTGCCCTTGAATTTCTCTGTTTCTGGCCCTGAAGAAGTCATCCAGCCTATAATTCACTTGTGGAACCAGGGTGATCCTTCGCCTATATTTCACAAAGCTGATAGAAATTTGGAAAATAACTGCCGCGCTCCCATTCTGCAGCCTGGGGACTACACCTGCAGAATGCAGAGACTTGCACAGAAACCCAGAGCGGAGCCGTGTGGGCAAGTTTGGTTCACCAGCAAAATGGGGTCTACACCTGCCTAAGAAGCACCTGAAGTGCTACAGGTTTCTCAAAACTCTGGCTTCTTTCATCTCTTAAAAGTAGTAAATTTGTGGGGATAGTCCAGACCCAAAGATATACCCCTAGATCACAGGGCCATGGCAGCTTTATTAAGTCTGGTGATAAATACAGGCAGCGACACTGATTTTGAAAGCAAACGTCAACTTTGCAGAGGACTGTGGTGGTTAGAGGGAAGGTCAGAGCACTACCAGAGGAGAAACCTGACATTTTCTACTCAACTATCACATACTGGTCCCATTAAACAGCTTTGCATTTTCTATTGGACACCCCTTGATTGGGAATTAATTCAAATATCTCCTGTGCACCGCACTTGAAACTCATCAGTGCTTTGTCATCATCTGTGAGCTTTCTCCCCAATTTAAGCAAATATGGCACGATAACCTGATTTACACTAAGTGCACAGAACGTGTAGCCATAAAATCCTCTGCGGCATTCTGGTATTTGACAAGCTGAAGTGTTTCAGGGTGTGCCTGGCATTTCTGTTTAGATCTACAACTGTTTAATGTGTTTTTGGATCCAATCTCAGGGAGAAACTTGGCCTCAGAGCCCTTTGGAACAGGGAAACTGCAAACAGGTTTCCGGCATCCTAACCCCGAGCACACAGTTTGGGCCGGCACTTGCAGCACGTAACCCTTGAGCCATGTTAGTCTTGAAGCCAACTCAATCCCCTGGTTCTGCTGCCTGAGGAGATTCACCTTCTGCTTTCCAGAGGAGTTTATTCCTGGGGAGTTTCTCTCCATCCGTTCCCACAGCTCTGGGGCTTTCACTCAGGTCCTGAGAGTGATTACAGCGTTGGTTTCCTGGACCAGCACCCCAAAGAGCAGCCCCTGAATGGCCAGCATCACCCCTCCTTGACTCGGAGTAAGTCCTTCCATCAGCGTACCAGAGAGCTGTACCTGGCTGGCCTGACTTCAGAGATGCTCCGAGTTCATCAGGTCTCGACCATCTTTGAAGTAAAAGATCACAAAGAGACTTTTAATGCCAGAGCCGCCACTCAGAGCCCTGGGCAACACGTGCCTGCCCCGCCGGGAAACCGAGATCCCGAGAGCTCGTGCATCTTTAATGATGCTGCTCAGCCGAGCACACATTTGATAGCTGAAGGCATAAAAGCCTCAGCAGGAGCAGGAGTGTTAGAAGCCTTTGTCCATCTTTCAGGGTCAGATCTAGTTTCTACAGTTAATGAAAGTCCCCCCGTTAGCTTTAGCAGGACTGGGCTCCGGGTCTGAGCAGCTACAGGCAAGGAAAGCTCCAGCTGGGACATAGAGCTGTGAGAATCAGCGTCTGGGTTATAGGGAGTTTAACAAACACAGATATTCCATGTTTAGGACTTTCTGCTCCATAAGAAGGGTGGCTTTACTGGTCAGGTGCCCTGGTAGTGATGTTACAGACATAAGAGACTGTCGCAGCAGCACTCGGATAACCAGGGTTATGTTCTCAGCAGCAGCAGAGTCCGGCCCGTGACACGCACACCCAGTGTTTCCAAATGAGGATACAATGCCTTTGCTCTTTAAATCCATAAATGAACATTTAAATAATCAGCAATTAAGAACAGTGAGAACTAAGCAACACCGACAGACAGATCAGGAGGCACCAGAAGCTCAGCCCTTTACCAAAGTTACTAGACATTAGAAACACCGCCTCAAGGTTAAGGTATCTAGCCTTAATTGTGTATTCCGTATTACGCAACTCAGCACTAAAAGCAACACCGGGATTTCTGTTTTCCCCCCTGAGGCTACTGGGACCTGGTTTAATGATGTATCAAGACAGCTTAAGAGAGCAAGAGAACATACGCAGAAGAAACCCTGTGCATAAATGCTTATGGGATCTCACAAGTCACTCCTGCCACAAACCTGGGTTTTATTTTGCAGCATCCCAGACTTTTCCCACTTTTACTGAGCTTTGAGCAAGGCAGATGAATGTTTTCTCCTTTCTCATTGCATGCGGCAGTCAGTCCAGGCATGGCTCTGCATCTGTTGTAGGTCAAGATTTTTCTAATTGCTTTCGTATGTATTCCAGTAAAGTGGCTTTTTTAATGTCATAGAATAAATGAAAGACCATCTTTCCATTGAGATCCTAATAAGTAAACAAAAATCAAGACGGCAGCTGTAACAAGAAAAGTGCTGATGACAACGTAGACTGTGCTACAGTACTTACAATGAGAAAAAATATTTCTAACAAATATTAATTGGAAGTTTTCTACTCTGAGCACTTGAGTGCTTATTAAGTATCTGGTTCCCAGTGGTACCAGCTGGTCTGATAACAGACATTACTCTCCAGAGTTTCTTTCTAATATGTTTTGACACAAGGATGAACATACAGGAAAAATAAATACTGAGAAAGAAAAGGAGCAAAGAGCAAGGTGATGGCTGTTTCACGGATCAGTTTTGTTCATATACTCCTCTGTTTCCTAAGAAATAAAACCGTGACTTCCTAGTTCCAATTAGAAGATTTGCTGTTTGATCAGGCAGACCAGAGGGCTTCACTTTGAGTTTTTAATAGACGCCCCTGTGTCCCCTCTTCCCTGCTGCTGGTTTAATAACAGCAGAGCTGAACCATGCAGTTATCCAGCTGCTGTGAAGGTGACTGTACGGATGAACACTCACACCACTTATATTACATAAACATCTGCAGCATAAACACCTATTTAGGTCTGGAAGTGTTAGAGGTGTTGGCTCATTAGCAAGGACACAAACAGAGAGCTGCCACACTGCTCGAGTGCCCAGGAGAACAGACACGTAGAAGGGAAGAGGGCACTATAGAAATATAAAAGGACTTTGGATAAAGTTATCACGAAGCACATGAGACAATTCTAAATTTTGATAACTGCTTAGCATTTAATTTCTTTTTTTCTAATGCCACCCACAGGCAAAGGAATAAAGCTCTGAATTTTTAAATAAGCCTCCTCTTGAACTCTCAGTGCAGAAAACCAGCAGAGTTAATGGTGTAATGACTCAGTGCTGGTTACCAGCAGAACTTGAACTGGGGACTTGCGGCGCTAAACACCCCCCGAAGGGAAGGGGTCAGCTCACACCAGCACCTGGTTGCCCTCAGTGCTCTGCCAGCCTGACTACCTACCCCAAACCCACTCGTTTTCTCAGGGATTTTGAGAAGGATTACTCTAGAGGAGAAGGAAAGGAGAGGGACCCTGTGATGCTTAATCTGAGCAGTCTTAATTTCTTAAGGAGTTGCAATATTTTCACGCCTCAGAGAAACACAACTCTGCAGATCCTCTAGTGAGAGCTTCAGAAGGATTTGGGACTGCTGTCTCACCATGGGCTGGAACGTGGACAAGGTGTTCCTCAGTCTGATAAGATGCTTTGGCATCTGTGTCAAGCTATTCCCAAGGGGCACTTGCAGGGGGAGACTTGTGGTCTGCCTTGTGCCAACGGACCCCTACAGCCAGGTTTGCCAGCTTGGCATGAAGGCTCTCAAAAAACAGCCCTGAAGCCTTCAGGTGTGGTGGATTAAACCACCCAGTTCCTCCTCAGAAGCCCCTACTCAGCATTTCAGGACACTAAATAACATATAACAGAAAATGCTATAGCTAAGCTTCTTTGGTAAGGTCTTAAATTTTCTTGGTGATGGTGTTTTAGAGGCATACAGAGGGGGAGGCATCAGAGAAGCCACCAGAAATAGAGATTTATATCCAGTAAATCTCACAGCTGTGGTGAGTATTTGCAGTAAAATAATTTTCTTGGCTGTACCTTATATCACACACCAAGAAATAATGGTGACACCTGGACTACAGCAGTCTGATGTTAAAATATTGGTACCTTGTGTCAAGGAGATATTTCTATCCCTGGCCATGAAGCACTGGAAAAAAAAAATACCTAAATCTGAAATAAAGTGGGAAGAAAGGCTTCCAAAAAGCAATGAATATTGGTTTTAAGTCTCGTCCCACGGATATCAACAGAAGCCTTGTCTCGTTATCAGACTGAGCACTTACAAATCCCCTAGTAATGCCCAGTCCTGAAATATAAACTCTGCTGAGGCAAGGGGCAAAAATCTTGGTTTTGCTGTATGTGGTAGGTTTTAACTCCTCAGTCAGGGGGGGGTGTGTGTGTGTGTATAAACATGCATATACCCATGGAGTGTAACAGAACTTTCAGGTTTGACTTTCTTAAAAAAAAAACCAAACCACCAGAAAGTCACAGTTTGCAGTTGTCATGAATGCACGGATATTGAGGCTGGCTTTGTCACACCTCCTGGCATGGTGGTGTGGGGGCATCGTGCCTCAGGAGGTGGCCAAAGCCCTGGAAGGCGCCGGGCAGAGCCCAGCCCGAAGCTGGGGAGATGCTGCAGAGCTCCCCCCGGGAGCACAGGGACTGCGGCGCTGGGGTGTGCGATTGTCAAGTAAAAGGTGTAGGGAGGGATCTAGAAAAATCCTCTCCTGCTTCATTTTACTAATCCACACAGGCAGCTCTTGTTTCATTTCTTAAGACAGGAACTGGAGTTAATGGGTTGCTATAAATTCCTTATTACTGGAAAGCTGATGCTTTCTCTGTCTCTGCTCGACAGAGGCATGGAATAGCATTGCAAGAGAGAAGTCAGTGTGGTTTCCTTTGGCTCTCACACATCTATCGCAAGTGGCACTACAGCCTGGGGGAGATCCAATTTAGCGATAACCAAGAGCTCTTGAAAGCACAGGTCTCCTGTAATTTCGGGAGACCTGCCCTGCCTGGAGGGGCTGCAAGAACACAGAGTGAACCAGCAGAAACCTCAGATGAAGACACACTGGAGGTGTGTACCTGGTTGGCCCCAGGCTCACCCTGGGTCACAGACTTATTTGCTCTCTGACCACCTCATCCGGGTGCAACAGGAAACCTCCGTGTGCTGTGAATTTAAAAATAACCAAAAAGACTCCTATTCAAGGCTCCGAGTGCATTGCACACAACATAACGAAGCCACAGCAGCCTAAATCCCTCAAGATCTCAGGCAACACCCTTCCACCTCTTGTCCACTGAGGGAATCATCCACTTCCCCTCCTTAATATCCAACCAACTGATGCCTTCCACGACGCATCAAGGCAACCATCAAATCAGATTTGTGAGTGCCATCAAAAATACCCACGACCAGACACACCAGTGTAGATCAGCCCAACATCCAGGACACAGGGCATCGCTAGCAGAAAAATGGCTTGAATAGTTCCTTTGTGTCCTCTACTGTGTCCCCCCTTCACATGCACCCATGCAGGATGACAGTCCCTTCCCTGCGGCAGCGGTGGCCAGCAGGGCCAGTGCCAGCCTGCGGCTCAGCGAGCCCTCAGCAAAGCCGGCAGGACCATAAAGGAAAGCGCCCAGGTTGCTGGCACACCCGACTCAACTTGTTCAACCTGAATACTCTGCTTTTAAAGCCCAAGCTTTAACATACCCACACCACCACGAGCAGACAGGTCCCTGACCTCCGAGCACCGCCTGGCACCAAGCCCTTGGCACTGGTTTCACCAGTGCATTCAGGAAGCGATAGAGACATTAATTTCTCTATGGGACCATCAGGCTGTTGGCCACACTGTGACAGATCTGTAAAGGAAGAGGAGAAAGCAAAGCTACAGCAGCTCTCCGGCTTTTTTCCTTCCATTTTATTAACCGTAACCACCTCCGGCACTCAGCCTGGCCACACAGAGCTGTGGCAAGAGTGTGGAAGGTGGGGTGAAGATGAACAGCCTCAGGAGCAGCAAAAAACATCACAGGAGACTCCATGCTACGTGTTATTTTCAGCCAGCTGAGAGCTAGGGAAACAGGTGCTCTGATGCTGTGATCCCTGGTGAGATGCTTCCCCTCCCTTCCTCTCTTGGGAGATCTTCTGAGGAGCTACAGTAGGAAACGCTGTCTGAGAGCCATCATTAAGCCTTCGCTTAATTCAAGAATTACAAGAACATTGGCTTCAACCTGTCTGCAGCTTTATTTCCTGTTGTTTACTGTCTGGAAGCACGTATCTTCCAACTACAATCAGCCTCCAGAAAGTAAAACAGAAGGAGTCTGTGGCCATTGCAGGGTTTCTGCAAGCGACTCTGCTCAGCAGGAGACAGGGGCCAGAGACACCTACCCAGAGCCACCATCCCACAAAGCTGAAGCCAATCAGGGATTTGAGCCAGGGGTTTAACAGGAGTTAGAGCCCTCCTTGTGAGCACCTGGGGTGGGATGTCCCTGGGGTTACCCCAGTACAGAAGGAAAAGCAATAGGTGACAGAGAGGGCCAGAACCTGTTTCAGATGAGACAGCCTGTTTCCTACCTCTCCAAGAGAAGCCATCAGCAAATACACATCAACAGACCCAGAACTTCTGAAATCACACAGTTAAGAATAAAACCCCCGTGAGATAAAGCTGTGATGCTCAGCTGGACATCCCACACACTCATTTTCCCCGTGCTAAAACCCACCCCCCTGAGCTCACCTCACCCAGTAACTGACCCCACCACCAAACCCTCAGACCCACCAGATCAGCCAAACCCCAGCTTTTATTCTGCGAGGATTAGAACTGCTCCAATCAAATGTGCCAGGTAATTACTGCAGTAATGTTCTAAAGCAAAGTGGAGGTGGTGAACAGCTCATACTGCCTTATTTAGTGGCAGGTGATTAGTTAAGTTGCAGAGGTTTTGGTTTTTTTATCTTCATCTTTCCCTCATCTGTGAAAAATTCAATTTGCCTTAAGGCAGCGCTGAGAGCTGATACTGACCTAATCCCTCAGCAGCCCAGGCCCGACCTGCTGCAAATTCCCACCTCTATGGAGAGCACAGACTCACATTCCTCTCCCCGACAATACAATGGCCCCTGGATCCACTTACCTTACTTACTAAGGCCCCGCTTAAAACCTGGGCTGCAAAACACAGTGTATAATCGAGAATGAAAAGCCAAATCCCTGCGAGCTGGCAGGTGAAAGTGCTATAATGCATTTTGCTTGTTTGGCAAGCCCTAAAAAGCATCGTTAAATTTTCTATAGCTCATTCTTTAGAGGCTTATAGTTTTTTCCTTCTCCTCCCTTCCTTGCTAGGGTCTTAAATCCTTTCTGCTCAGCAAACATTCATTTTCTTTTGTCCTGCTAGTGGTAAAATCGACATCTCTCTTTGTCCCTCTCCCTCCCTTCCTGGCACACCTAATTGACCACTATTGCTAATAATGTCAGCAGAGACCTGGGAGGGATACTTAAAACCAGAGTCCTCCTGGAGAATCAGCTCAGGGAGCAACTGCAGGCAGAAAGAAGCACTGATTTCTTCTTTCCTCCCTGCAGAAAGAGATAGCTTGAAGTACGCTCTCCTCCCCCTGCATTCAGAAGTTTAAGCAAATAATCTGAAGGTCGTATTCTAGAGCACAAGTTGTTTCGACACCTTCTCGATGACACCCTGCCTGGCTGTATCCTCCCAAGGGCCGAACAGGAGCATAATAGCGGCCGTTTCCTCCGGGGAGGTGGACAAGTGGGTCTCAGCGTGCAGCTACACAGAGGGAAAAGGCACAAATGTATTTACGTGGCTCGGAAGGGAACTGGCGATGGGCCGACAAAGCTCCGGCACATCATATCAAGGTACTGATGAAGCACGTTCCAGCTGCATAACTCTGCTCCTGCTGAAGTCATTAGTGATGAATTTCCACTGGGAGAAGATAAATGCTCCCAGGCTCGAGGACTTGATGGCAGAGGACGTGCTGTGCAGAAGATAAAGGGAAGATAAAGGGACAGGGTACCATTGCTGGGACTGTGAACCCCGTGGGGGCTTCGCAGGGCCAGGCAGCGGTGGGGGCTGCAGGGGTTGCTTCACCTGCGGGCAGGGGGCTGGCACTGAGGATCTCCCCGGCTTTTACAAGAGCAAATTGTAAAGATGCACCAAGGCACCTTCCCAGAGCATCCCCGATTCAGATGGCCACACCGGTGTGCTTGGTGCTGATGTGCAGGTACCTGGGGGCGGGTGAGAACTCCCTGCGCTCTGGTTCCCACCTTTCACAAGCCTTGGCCGAGATGGTGCACGAGCAGCAGCTCCGAGCCACTCTGAAAAGAATCCGCCGAGGGGCCGGGCACAACAGCAGGGCCATTTCTACCTCTCTACGAAGTTTTTGCCTCCCCAAACGGCTACTAAATGTAGCTTAGGCAAAAATGGGAGAGAGTAGTGAAAAACGGAGCATGTCTTCTGGAGAGCTCTGACAACCAAAGGTTTTTTATTCTGTGTTTTCCATGAAACAGTGCCGGGAGGAGGAAAAGGGATGATTTGGGAAAAGCCTGCTGCTCCCCCTGCACCCGGGGAAGGGGGATGCTGCAGACACCACACGAGGCTCCCCGGGATTCTCCCTCCACATCACACAAGGCATTTTGCGTTTTATATCTTGCTTCGATCCTATCTATCTTAAACTTCAAGCTAAATTATTTAAAAAAATCTTTCCATTTAGTCATTTGAGGAAACTTTTTTTTCCTCTGGAGAAATTATTCTATCTTTATGTTCGGTAAGGAAGAAATTGAACATGATCGTATTAATTATGGTTCCTCCTTTAACACAAAACTATAATCAAATGACTTATATGTCTAAACAGTTGTGGCATCGGTATTAAGAAATTATGGCATTAAAGGCTTGCACTGAAAAGTTCAACATGTTTAAATTATACGTCTCAGAAGAAACTGATGCCACATACAGAGACCTACAACCTTTCTATTTTCAAGTAGTAACATGAAGAAGCAAAACACTTTCAAAATATACATACTTTTGCTTTCATTTCAAGAAAGTCCTTCAGATGCCTATGAATCAAAACTAGATTTTTATTATTTTTTTTTTTGCCTAGATTTAAACCATGGTGACTTCTTTAAAAGGGAAGGAGGAGCCTGGTTGAGCATCTTCTGATAAAGCCTGTGAAGGAAAAATATTCCTTGGACATGAATTCTGCAAAGCTGGAGCAGAGGAAATCATCATTTCTGGCAGGAACTGACCGGCTGGGTTTCTCCCAGCCTGGTGGGGACTTCTGGTGACTGTGGCTCCAAAGAGATCGGCCCCACGTTTGAGGACTGATTTCCTGAGCCAGAAAACCCTGGAGCATTTCTGTCTGCAGTTCAGGGAAAGACTTCCTTCAATTCAGGAGCTGGAGCTGCTCCGACACCCTTCTAGAAGGAAGAAAAATAGGCCAATTGTCAGTGTAGCTGCTCAGAACAAGTCGGGACGGGGGGTTTCCTTCTGTGGGAAATACCAAATTGCTATTTTGGGTTCAAAATAAGAACAGTGGGGTTTGGGGAGGGGGGGGGGGGTATTTTTTGGTTTGTTTTCTTAATATCCACTTCTTGCAGAAGAGGTAAATTCACATGTGAACCAGCTCCGCTTCCCATATGGCTCTGTGTAACCCAGTCCCGCTGCTGCCGGGCCAGGAGGGTACTTGGAAGTTAAAGTTCTCCTTGAAACGGTGACCGTCTACTTAACCCTTCCCCATAAAGCCCGGAGCTCGAGATAAAACCCCTCTCGCTGATCCCAGCTTCCCGGATTGTAAGGGTGTACTTTGATACCTGATAAAATCAATTGCTTGTGACTGCTGGCTCCTGTGATTGAAACGACGACTGCTTGTAAAAACTGCCATCCATAGCTCGCTAAATTTGACACTAACGACTCATTTCCAATCTCTCCGTAAGGCACACAGCACAACCAGCGCTTAGATATATTTCAGATCCCAGCATGTAGAATAGCAGAGTAGGTTGAAGGTGACATAATATTAAAAAGTGCATTTTGAGTTGCGTAAACACACTCAAAGGTTTTACAGCTCCTGGGAATTGTCTTTGGTGCCTGGGGAATGTGTTGTGTTGTGAAAAAACAGCATTCATTGGGATTTTTAAAATATGTTCAACAGAATTCATATTTATGCTACCCCGAGCCCATTATCTCCTCCATTTTTGCATCGTTAGAAAAGCTGTTTTCATTCCACACCCAGACAAATGGATCTGGGCCGCCAAGGGACAGAAACAAAGCCTCCTGTGAACAGGAATTATTGTGAAAGGTATGGAAGTGTAAGTTTTACAGAACATTGTGAAGTCGAGCCCCCAGGAGCTGGGGAATTGTCCCTTCCAGGTGCAATTCGCCCTGACGAGAGGGGTGGGTGGAGTGGCCATCGCAACCCCAGGATGCCACGGATGGGAGGCCTGAGCAAAGCTCCCCCAGACCACACATGTTGGGCATCTCCCGGCTCTTCCAGGCATGGATCTCCAGCCTGAAGCCAGTACAAAAGCTCTGCAACCTCCTAGTTCTTCTCTTCTTAGAAAAACACAACGAATTCCCACAAATGCCAGATTCTTCTTTGCGTTTTCTCCACCTGCTGGCAGTGCAGCACCATCAGCTGCTCCTGCCCCAGCAAGAGCTATCGGCCATGTCTGCTGCTGACATGGGACACTGCTGTGGCCAAGGAGGGCAGATGCTGGGCACAAGTCATCAACTTGGGGACAGACCATAACACTGCATGACTCAGTTGTCTTCCCCAGGTGATGGAGAGGTCCATTGCTGCACGGTGCCACCACCTTCTTCTTGGGCTGGAAGGTGCCTGCGCGCAGCCAGGCTCAACTCTTCCCATTCCCAGGCCAGAGGATGCTCCCAGGACTGAATATCAAAGGTCTGCTGCAAACAATGATGTCAGCCACACCGCATAAACAAAACCTAAAGAGAAGTCACAGCAGTTCCTACAACAAGAAGTCACCAGCCGTTAACAAAGATAAAAGCAAAAAAAGAGCCCCCAGCCCCCAGTTCCTTCCATCTGCACCACCCTTGAGCAGGAGGGCGTCCATCACTGGTGAAATCAAAGCTTTCCTCTCCATTGTTTCCTCAGCAGCAGCAAGAACAGCCCATGGCCCTCTGCCACTGGAGCTGGATGAAAGCAAGCCAGGCCCCCGCATGACAGGACCCAGGGCTCTCGCTGCCTTTGTATCTGCCCGTGGAGCTGCAGTAAAGCCCTCTCCCAAAGCAGGAGGTAGAGCTGGGCTCACTAGCCAGAAATGGTGTCCTGTCCCACCCCTTCACCGCTGGAGCACAGCTTGGGGCTGTCACGGCATCTTCGCTGCAGGCTCAGGACATCCACAGCACAGCACCTCCGAAGCGGGTGTTCACAGTCCAGCCTGATGTTGCTACTCCAAAAGCCACATCCTTACGGAGCTCTGCAGTTTGGATACCTTAACCTGTCCTTTCAACGCATGTAAGAGGGCAGAGTCCTGCAATGGATCCCATGTAAAGATAGGCTCCAGGAGCACTGGGTTCACGTCTCCCTGCCCGCGTAGTATGAACCAGCTCTAACTATTTACAGTCTTCTTCCTGTTTGACACACATACCGCTGCTGCTCCGATTCTTATACTCCTCTCTCGACATCTCCTGGAGGTCACTGCCAGGATCAGGCTGGAGGAACCTTTGATCCAATTCAGCTTTATGTTTACTAGGGTAAATTAATGACTGAGCCTGCAATAAAACTATTTTGACTTAACAACCCCTATGTCGCCTTGTCTATATGGAGAGTTTGTCCACATTGCAGCGACTGGTAAAACTTCACCTACAACATCAGGAGCTTGCTCCAATGTGGTCTCCATCAATGGCAATACTTACAATAAGGCTCAGGCAGAAAGTAGCTGTTGAACAAGGAACTAAAACCTCTGTTCAAGTTACCAGGAAAAGCAAGGTTTGCCATGCAGGGAATATCTTTTGGGGAGATTTGTACCCTAAATGGGGCTTTTCATAAGAAATCCACTTAGTATTCCTCTAAAATTCCAGGAGGGCGAAATCCCCCACTCCTTCATCTCATTAAGAATGAAGGAATGCCAGGTATGTGGCAGGAATCTGGGGTGAGAGGAGGAGTGGGGTATATTTTAACCAAGCTGTTGTGTGGAAGAAAAAAAAATTGTGATCTAAGGATCAGGATTTGAAATACATTTCCCAGCGCTGAAAAGCAAAGCCAGCCAGGAGCATCATGCTAGGGGAGCATGTGTCCCAAGGGACACAAAACTAAGTTTAAAGATGACAAAAAAACCCCCAACCCTGCCACATTCAGAAATCAGAGGTGCTTTTCCTAATAATAAACATGCTACGCAAGATGTTATGCAAGAAGCTTACTAATATCTCAAACTCAGTGCTGGCAGATGGCATCTACCTTGTGACAGCCCTCCTCATGCGCGTGATGGAATCCCAGGGGCATGTCATGGTGGATACACCTAAGAAAACAGTTTGGGGCCTTCTTAAGGCATTTTGCCTCTGGAATGCTGACAGCTTATTAGTTGATGGCTTCTAGATCAGGTGGATTTATCTAAGTGTAGCAGACGAAACGCTGGAAGACAGCTGGTGCTCAAGGTGAGAGGGGTGACAGGGGAGGTCACCCCCAAGGAACAAGGGCCCATGTGCCCCAGGGGACTTCTGGTTATTCTAGCAGCAACTGAAGTTATTTCTAAAATTGTGCAGAGGAGCCCTGTTAAAGTCTCTGCTAGCCCCCAAAGCAGAGGAGGAAGATCAGACCAACAGGACTGTTTCTTACCTGGATGCAGTTGGGCTGCTGTTCAAATGCAGAAACAAGCGTCAGTGAGGCAGGCTTGTTTTTTCTTATTTTATTGCTATTCTCCTTTGAAGAGAGCGGTAACACCCTGCAGAACGAAATCTCCACATCAAAATCTTTAGTGGAAAGGTAAGACTACCCACAAACTGTTTGCACAGACTCAAACTCGCCTCCAAGCAAGCCTCAGACAACGCAGTGATCCCCCAGCCTCCCATGCCCATACGGGACAGTTTTCCCACTGGGCATACAGAGCCATTTAGGAGCATGGATGACACTCCAGGAAGATGTGCAGAAACAGGGCGATAGAGAGAAGAGGAGGAAAATCAGTCTCGGCTGCAGCCAACAGCCACCCACCCCTCCTCAGTATCAGGGAACTCGGGAAAGTGCCTACAGAGCAGCCCCATGTGCCACCACAGCAGCTTCTGGGCTTTTGGGGCTGCAGGTTGCCATCATCCCTCAAAACTTCTCCCACCCAGAGGTCCACCACACACCCCTGTCCTTCATCTAAGTAAGGAAGGCACCCAATGCACCGTGGTCTTCCTGCTACCCAGTACTCTATCATCCACCATGTTCCCAAGTAGTTCAAACATGAGAAGCTTCAATTCTTTCCAAAGGTCTCTCTCCTCTGGAATTCATTTGACAGAAGCTGGAATAAAGTCACTCTTTCTTTGCATGTTGTAAAGCTCATTTGTCCAGCCGGACCTGCCAGGAACAGCGCACTGAGCTTCCCCAGGGATGAGCTTCCTCTTGATGTAACAAGCCTGACCATGGCTACTGGAAGTGCAGAACCTGGATGCCTTCACAGAATCTCACTGGCAACATAAAAGATGCTTTTCCCCCATCAGCACAGCACATTTATTTCCTGACAGGTGAAGGGAGAAGCTGCTTCATACTTCACCTCAGTTCTGAAATAAATAAAAAGCTAAAAAAACCCAACATACTCTCCTGTCAAAACCCAGGAATTTTAAGAGGATTAAAGCTTCTGAATCAGACCATAAATCCAGCTTGCTTCATATTCTGACAGCGGTCAATAGCAATTGCTTAAGAATAAAAGCACACCTGCATGGAGTGATTCTTACTGTACTGTATATGCTTCTTCCAGCTTCAGGCAATGAGTGGTTTGAAGATCTTCCACTTGGCCCATTGCACACTACCCATAGATGGACCTATTCTCCGTGATTTTACTTGACCTCCTCTCCTTCTCCACAAACCCCTTTCCAGCCTTCCCACCACCCTTAGTGTCTTCTACAGTAATTATTCACTCTGTGAAACCCTCTGCTAGCACCGTTCTCAGGTTGGCTTTACCGTTACAGATGCTGAGGCACAGAACGGAGGTCAGAGCAAACAGCCATGGCTTGCCGTAAGTAAACAGGCACGAAAATGGATCCAGGTCTCCTGACTATCGGCGCAGGACTTTCACCACGGTCTCTGCTGCATTAGGAAATGGAAACCAAGCCCACTGCTCAAAACGAGGAAGAAAAGATCCCTAAGGATATAAAAAACCAAATAAAACTAAAAAAACCCCAACACCCAAACTCAAAACTATGGCACTTTGCTGGGGTTGTGTGATGAACAAGGTGGGGAAAAGGTGTTTCCTTTTCCTGTATACGAAACTGAGCACCGGAAAACAAGGAGCAAAAGGAGCCTGAAGAACTCTTGGCAAACCATGCCAGGGGTTTGAGCCATTTAAAACTGCAAAGTTTTGTTGAAGCTGATGCTCAGGAACGGCTCGCTATCGGCACAAAAGCAGTGGGAGGGAGCAATGGGAATCAGTGCAGCTGCTCTGTGCCTGACATATCAAACCGGGGTGGAAATCCCACCATATGACTGTGGGGATAATGTTAAATCCATTACAGCATTCTCCCCTCCCCTGCTCATCCCACACAAGATTCAAAACTTCTGGTTTATGACTGGCTGCTGGAGGATCGTTGCAGGCTGTCGCTGGAGGGATAATCCTAAATTTTAAGTGACAGTTCACGGGCATCTTCTCTTTCCTCTGAAATGCTGTCTTACACAGCACATTAAGTATTTCGGAGATTAATAACTGGAGCAAAGAGTTCTAATCTTGGCGTCCTAGCGGAGATTTAGCAAAGAACGGCTAGTGTTTGAAGTCGCTATGGCACAGGAAACATAAGAAGCCTTGAAGATCGAAAGCAAGGCTCGTATGCAGCTCAAACGGAAATCTGGGACATTAAACACGTGGTCTATGTTTAGTCTCCAGGGCTTCTCACTGACGTGGTGTTTCCACTCGGAGCAGGTCTTAGGGACCCTGCGAAAGGTGGAACCCAGTTTGAGCTCTCTTTTAGATTAAATAGACCAAGCTCACCACGCCTGTTAAATTGCAACTTGTACTTTTGTATTCTTTGCCCTGAATTAGGTGATAACTGAATTGTATAATAAGGTTACAGGTTGCTTTGAACTTAATATACTGAGGAGCAAATGGGAACCACTTGACCCTCTCTGAACTGGCAATTGCACTTTGTCAGCTGGCAGGACACCAGCCAGGATAAACACACTCCAGATTTTGAGGTTGCTTGCACAGCAGCTCACTCAACAGCAGCCCTACGATCACTTGGCAAAGGCCCTCACAGTGTCAGCTCAAGTTTCCTGTCCAAAGAATGATTTTTTTTTTTTTTTACTTTTTTTTTTTCCCCCTCACAATAAACAGTTTTCTCATAACAATTCTTCCTACTGCCCCTCACACAACCAGAAGTCCCATTAAAAAGGAGCCAAGCAGGTGCCTTATCGGCCTGCTCCCCTCTCCGGTGGCATAAGCCAACCCACAGAAGAAACAGTCCAAGCCCCTTCTGCGTTTGGTGAGCGCTGTGCCAACTGTATGGAAAACAACCAAATTCTGCACGTGGGTATGAGAAAAACCTTGCCACAAGTGTCACAATGGTGGAGCTCCACAAGGACTCCGACCAACGCTACGGTCAGAATTAATGCCGTTGCATCCTCCTGCCCTCAATACCATGCATTCCTTCCATTTTACTCCTGCCAGCACCAACGCTCACAGCAAATCGTATCAGGGGAACTGAATTTAAATGGGTAAAATTAATCCTGTTTTGCAATGTTCACACTTTTCATGGTGCTACTCCAAGCAACCGAACGCCCACCAGCACATTGAGAACAGCCTGGGACTGTGGTCACGTTGTCCAAGTTCGTCAGTTACTACAGCTATTGTGGGAATAAAGTAACAAATTAACAGCTAATATTTAGGAGATTATAAAATTATGCTTCCTTGAAACTGCTTAAACAGCTGATCTGGCATCTCTGTACAGAATTAGGCAGCTCTGCTTTGAATTAATGCAAGTGAAGTGGTTGGCACAATTTGGCCAAACATTTAAAAGTGATATAACCATCCACTACAGATACCCTTTTAAGAGTTCATTCTGGACCACTTATCTGGAATGCAACACTTACCTATTTAGCAACCAAGTATTGGAACACATTTCTGTATCTCGAGTGCCCACTCTGCCATTATAGCTAAAGACGTGTCAGAAAGGGGTCAAATAGCAATGGCACATCATATACTCTACTCCAGGTCACCGATATGAACCGAGATCAGAAAAGACACTTCTTTGGGGTGTAACTTTGCCTGTTTCGGCACAGCACGTTTTTCCACATTCTTTACCACCCATAGAATTGCCTTAATGGTCCTGAAAATTAGTACACCTCCAGGCAGCTAGGGAGAGGATCAGTAGTCCAAATCTGAGGCTACCTGAAGGCAGCAAGCTCCCTTCTCCTCCTCCCCCTGCCCAACAGCCTGTTAGGACCGTGCCAAAGGTCCACCAAGACCTGTATCCCACCCAAGAGCGACCAGCGCTGGGTGCCACAGGAACCACGTAAGAGAGTAGGTCTGTAACAACGCTTCCCTCATACGCTCACCAAGGAATACACAACTGCAGGACCTCCTACACACAGGTGAGACCTCCATGCCTGACAGCAGATTTTTCTTTTTTAAAATCATAGATCTGGGTAATACTTTTCAAATCCAGAAATGTGTGTATCGCATCCCGTGGCAAGAAGCTCCTCACTTCAAAACCAACAAACATCTCATGTCCTTTGTTTCGAATCTGCCACACGACAATTTATCTTGATGCTTTGTGGCCCCTGGAGGCAGCAAGCCACCAGCTCTTCACCTGCTTTATACCAGTTATGGTCTGAATATTTTCCTCATAGTCTTGCCTAATGGTTTACAGCTCTTGCCAACCGATGGAGTACGCTTAGGTTTCAGTTCAGCTTTTAATATTGATTATTCTTTTGGGAAAGCAATAACGAGTTCTTCAGTGCAAGAACTGAAGCCCCAGTGAAATTCAAGCTAGAGTATCCTGTGCAGCAGGACAGGGCCCTGGCTGCAAACCTGCATTTTTCATCAAGGTACAATCAAAGAGGTCAAATCACCAAAACACAGAAGCTAGTGGTAAAGCAAAAAATTTGCTTTATTGCTAAAACAGCTTTTGGTAAAAAAGTCACATCAGTCAAGAGCTGCCTTCCTCAGCCACCACTCTTGCTAAGCCACTGAAGAACTGCACAAGATTTGGCAGTCCTTCTGGACTGCCCTTTATGGAGGGTTCTGTCTTTAGAGCTGGACAGTGCTTTACGTGACCAGGTCTCCAGTTTCAACCAAGACATCGATATTACTGACATAAATGAAGTAAAAACGCATCTGAAATCTCACCGCTTGTTCGGCGGTGGTTTAGCATGAAGTGTGTAGCAGGAAGGAAATCAAACAAGATGCGAGTGCAGGAGGCCTCAGGAGGAAAGGCACAGATGAGCGCCTCCTGCCTCCAGCAGCACAAGGCATCCATGCCCTGACAAACGCTCACTGTGACGAGCGAGGGGGACGCCTGCTGGACTGACTCGCTTGATACAAGCCTTGATCCAACTTCTGGAGCATGCGATAACAGCAGTATGCAATAACCAGTACATTTTAATTAAATAAAAAAGCGTAAATCATGTACTCTTCAAAAACCCCTGAGTCTTACTATGAAAGTTTATAAGATGGTATTTTTCTCTGGAATGCACTGCTGTTGCGCTCCTCCTTGCTGACACACACACTCCTGTGCTATGCATCAGGGTTGCAAGTGCTCTGACCATTCCAGCTGCCTCCCCAGCGTGGCTCCTCCTCCTCATTCAAGTAACTGGATGAGATGCTTGGTGCTCTCTGAGCTGCCAGCAAGGCTAGATGAGGCCTGCACTCCATGCACAGCTCACACTGCAACCCAGTAACTCTTCTTTCCTCTGCACTGTTATCTCCATTTGAGGGTCTGTGACAAAGGCACGGTGCTATGCCTGCTCACAAGGATTGCCTGTGCTGGATGTCGGCGCCCTGCTAGGTGCTAATGCCTCTGCTGTCCGCGGGGCCTGCTTTGGAAGGCGAATGGGAACATAGACATTTGAAGCACAATGTTCCTTGAGGTATTCTCCTCCTTTTTCTTCATAGTCTTTTCTGGTTATCCAGCCTTCCTCACGGGTCATGTATTCCACTGCCCAATCCCTGGCCCCATACCAGGCATCTAAAACAGGACTGGAAGCAACGTGAACCTGGATGGAAGGAAAACAGAACGACATCAATTCAACACAGGAGAGAAAAGCCTTTTTTACCCCGATTACAGTAGTATATGACACAAACCACTGAATTTCAGGAGTCTGAACTGATTATTCAGTGCCTCTGGGGAAGAGTAATGTTAGGAATGGGTTTGAAGTGTGTTTTCACCTTGAGATCAATTCTTCCGTGAGCCTGCTGTGTTTTTACAGGTTGAGAAAGCACATGGGTGTATCACATTCACAACCAACAGCCCTCACAGCTAGAAGAGTTTGGTGGTACTGCAAAACAAGTATAAAGTGCTCCAGCAAAACTTCCTCCCTGCTTGAAGTAGCAGGGAGGAATACTGCAGGCTAAGAAATCGCTGTACATGGGAAAGGACCACATGTACTCTTTCCACTGGTGTAGATTCATACTTCCATTTAAGTTATTCCTATTACTTTCCTGGTTCAGCTACAGACTTGCTAGACTAGACACCATGTAAATCCCATGTGTGCTATCTATGAAGTGACAGATTCCTGACAGGACCACACTACAGACTGCATTTTAATGGAAAGAAGGAAGCTCTTATTCAGTTACAAGCAGCGACCTTAAAAGCAGAGGAAAATACACTCATTTTCTTCCTATAGACACAAGTTGCACACAACTTAGCAAGCAATATCCTTCCTAAAACTACCAAGTATATGGCTGTAACTAAGCTTCTGTCAGTCACACCTGGCTCACAGTTACGTACAATAACTTTACAAAACAAGGGTTGTGGAATCACAAGATTATATTTGCACCGTGTTTTTTTTTTTCTCTCCTCAGTTTATAGCTTGATTTTCTATTCAAGAAGTTATTAGATTTGAGAAGACAAGGTGGTTTCAGAACAGCCAGGGAGAGTCTTGCAAGTCTCCTTACAAAATGCATGGCAAACTCTGGGACTTGCCCAGCTTCTACTGTGCTTGCTACTAAAAATGTAGCAGAAGATCACAGGTTTGGAAGATACTCAATTAACCTCTTTTGCTGCTGTCCCAGACGGTCATTACATGTAACAAACTGAACATGTAACTTAGTTTTGAAGAGAGCATAGTTCTTCCCAGCAACTATTCCTAGCTGTTGCTTGCTCCAGATAGTAACTGTCCCAAACCCAAGAAATCAACCTGCAAATTTCCAGCCAAATGTGCTTGTGTGTGCATAGTCCCTTAGCTGAAGCAGGTTTTCCTTTTCCAAGGCATCTACCCTACTCTCTCTGAAGTCTTCAGAAGGAGCAATGGTATCTTAACTTTCATTTTCTCAGGTCAAAACAGCTGTTTTCAGCGTCTTGTCACAAACCACTCTCCAATCCCATACTCTAAGTACACCCACTCTGTACCATCTCCTGACCTGAATTCCTTTTGAACGCCGATGAACAGACTGTTCATGGAACCATCATGTCGGTACATGTACCTGAAAAGACGACTGGAACGGCCTCATTTCAAGGAGTTCCTTCTGGACTCTGGCTTTCAGTCCAGGGTACATTGTATTTCCACCAGTGAGAAAAACATTCTGGACAAGAATAGCTTGTTGCTCCTTTGGATACCTACAAGGAACAAAATCCAACATCAGCCTTTCTCAAGGACATCTCTCCCTATGAACTGAACAGCTACAGGGTGATACCTTGTCTTCAGGATTCACTTTGAGAAACTTCCTTCACTTCCCTCTGTGCTCATTTGTTTTCTGGAAATTCAGGGGGTGGCAGAAGAAAATCCTTAAAGCAGTCTGTGCACTGTACCCCACAAATCAACAACTCCATAGAGCTGGAATTCTTACATTTCAGAAAATGCAATCTCCTATGTCCATGCAGTTCAGGAGTGACATTTTGTTAATGCTAAGTTGTCTGGAAATAGTTGTTCAGCAAGTGTGCCTACATCGTAACTTAAAAATGTCACCTCTGATTTTGGTCTCACAAAAACAGAGACTGCCAGCTCATCCTTTCAAGGGATGGGTATTTACAAGGGTTTGTTGTTTCCCTCTATAACAAGTTGGATGAGGGGGTCTCTGAAGTGAGATGAGTTCAGGACAATCCACTGGGGTGCAGGAAGGTGGTATTTTTTGTACCATTAATAAATAAAGATAGCATTTATTTGACCTTTATCTCAACCTTTTTTAATTTCTATTTTTGTGTATGGTTTTAAATGTACATAATATACTAGTTCAGTAGTATCTGTATGTAATTTAGAAATAAACATATATTGGAGGTGCGTGCCCAAAAATTTTTTACTGATGGGTTAATTGATCAAAAAAGTTTGGAGACCACTGACTTAAGCAGTTACATGTGGTTTTTGTAATAGGAAGACATGTCTAACCTGCAATGCTCAACCCCACCCAGAAGAACTATTCAAACATATTTTCTCATATTATAGTTAAGTAACCAGTATTGCAAAAGCTGCTATCAAAACAAGACTAGCCTATTTAAGAAAGTGACAAGTAGTTTTGTAAACTCACCTCTCAAGGACATATTGCATGGTTTCTGCTATACCAGCCTGGTCTTCTCCTATCAGGGAGGGCTGGAAGACAATCTCTGGAGCCCTGATTCTTTCAGTGCCAAGGAAAAGCTGGTGGTACTCTGCCAGGTTAAACACGGGCTTTAAAATATGAGATTGAAAAGTAGTGGGAAATTATGTTAAAAAACAGTAATATTCTAGAATAAGCAGAGTTTCCAAACAATTCTGTACAAAACCCAGATGGTAATGCTCTTGCAGAGAAAGGGCCCTGCTGTAAAAGGTTCCAAAAGGCCAAGGAAGCTGGACTTTTCCTATACTTTATTCTGTTTGGTGCCACTCAGTCCTAAGGCTCAACCTCACAAGTTGAAAGCTGTGTCCACTGGGATGTGATATTGGGCTATGGATCACACAAAAAAAACTTGAGCAGGACTTTTTTTCCCTAATAACGTGGCACTGCTACAACAGGCACTGCCTGCAGAGTGAGCCAAGTGTGTGTATTCATGTTCTAAATCATCAGCTAAGACTGCAAGGACTTCTCTCTTGTTGTGTTCGGATGGTTTAAATATCTCTTCCAAGAGCAGGGAAACAATGTTTGCATTTGGAAAAATGTTAGCAGACTAGCTGGACGACTGGGAGGCAGCAACATCTAACACAAGGTGCAGGTATAGAAATCAAACCTGCACTGCAGCAACAGGCTTCTCAACTTCAGGCTGTTCCTCAGCAAATAAAGGTTCAAACTCATTAATGCTTTCCACATCCTCCAGTGACTGTTCACTGCTTAACGGATCCAAATCAGGAGTCTGGAAACAGAGAAAGTATATTACGGTAGGTTAGCTCAGATGTGCTAAGCACATATATGACTTCAATTCTGGTGACACACTTGGAAAATTCAGTGCAGATTTCCTCAAATCTCAACTCTTTAACATGCCTGAAACCAAATATGCTGTTCTCCAGCACTGAGGACAAAAATCAAAATGGTGAACAACTCAGAAAACAGAAGTTCAGACAGACATTCACTCAAAGCATAAAAATCAAACACTTTCAATAAATCTATTGCGATGTCAGCTCAGAAATTAAAGGCCTTAGTCAACAGTCTGACTGCCAGGATCGTAGCCACCCATGTCCTAAATATAACAACATACTAAAACTTTTTTAAAATAGCTTTTTAAATTGCTTAAAAATCGGTGCACTCACAGCACTTCTAACTGCTCTATAATTACCATAAATTCCCTGCCTTGCTTGTGTGGGACTGGAAAACAAATATTTGCTGGCTACAAAGCTGCCACAGTTTCAACTGCCTAGCATTTCCACAGGGGATATACCAAAAGCCATTATATTTTATACAGATGTGAAGGTGCTGCCAAAACCCCTTCCTAATAAAAAGCATCATTCAAAATCCTAAGAGCAGCTTTTTAATTCTCTCCTTTATTTTTGTGTTACATTGTTACCTTTGGGATTTTGTTGCTAAAGGTTTGGTTTTGTTATTTTAAACTTGAAAGATTTGTTGCAATATCTAGCAAGCAATACCAGGATGAGATAAAGCTAAATCATTTAACATTCTTAAGTATCTAGCTTACATCCATTTAAAACACAAGCAATTACTCATACTGAAGTTTAAGCAATGTTCACTGTTACAGCAAACAAATGATAGTCACCTTAAGTTATCTCCAACACTTACGCTTTGTTAAATCCATTTCTGTTTATGTCTAAAAAGAACAAACAGCAACAGAAAGGAACACAAAACTCAGCTGAAGACTTGGCACTGACCCTGGGACAACATAATTAGTTTTTAGACTCCCTTACACAGCCACAGAGGGATGGCCTACCTTCACAAATGGTTTTGGTGATAATTGCAGGTACTCTCACAAAGCACAGACCAAACAAAAAGGCTTGTGGATTCATTCCAAGGTCTGAGACTACACCTAGCAAAGAAGAGCAAGTGTGGGATCCAAGACGGACAGTCATAACTTAGGCAAAGTTACAAGAAGCTGATAGTCTTTCAATTATCTTTTCCTAGAATAATTTCTTTTGACAGAAGGCAGAAAGATTATTTACCACAATGGTAAGCCCATCATCTACCTCAATTTCACTCTAAGGCAGTCATTCTGATTCTTACACAAGCTTTACTCATAAGAATAGGCAAAAGGTAACACCTAGAAGATATCAGCTCACCTGCTAGTTTTGGCTACATCTCAAGCTCCACAGAAGACACAAGAACTCCTATATCTGCCATCGCTCTCCTCTATGCTTCAATTTTCTGGTTTTTTCTCTACCTTTTCCTGAGCAAAGACTGACATAACTAAAAAAACTCTATCTTACGTGACTTGAAAGGCAATTACACATAAATGCACAAAGAGACTTAGACCATCTCTTAAAAACAGCTGCTATGTGCTGGGCCTGTATTAGTCCGGCAAAGCAGACAAATAAGCTTCTCGTCTAACAACCAAGAGTAGCAATTAAACTTTCATTGTTAAGTAAACAAAATAGAACACGCTGCTTAACCGCACCAAAAAAAGATAGCCAAAATGAAGGCAAAGGGTTAGTTGTTTACCATAAAGTTCTCTGCACCTGAAAGGGAAGAACAGAAAGGAAAACAATACTGTTTCTAACAAAAAGCTTGATAGGATCTTCTATACCTTTAATACAATACTAGAAGCATTTAAGGATGGTTGTTTTAGGATTACAACCGCTTGAGATTTAAGTACTTAAAACTCCATGTCATTTAATTGTCAAACACTGGAAAAAAAAATAATATCTTCAACACACCAGGAACACTTACTTCACCAAAATTAATGCAAAAGCAAAGTTAGGCGTTGGTTTAAAGTATGAACAAAATCATTATGTTAGCTGCTGCATTTACAACCCTCTAAACAAGTCAGCCTTAAGTAAGGACACAGCCTTATGTAAGGACAGCGGCTGGCATACGCTGCCAGGAGTAAGTACAAAGGGAAGCAGTAGCATCTTCATTGGTACCTCCTCTGACCCATTAGGGCTGTTTTCTTGTTCTCCAGCTTCTTAAAGATGTGCAAGAAACTTTTAAGGAAACTTACTGATTTCATATAACTGTATACTTCAACTGTTGTCAGGAAGCCTAGAGATTACGCTTAGAACTATATCGAATCAAACTGTAAGATGTCCCAGAGCACAGTGCAGAGCAGCACAAGAAGGGTTACTGATTTCAGGCATATTCTATGAAATCAAACCTCTCTCTTTCTGTAGCTGCATAGGAAAGCTGGGAAAGAGAGAAGCAGTTACCAAATTACCAATGAGTTGCAGTGTGTTAAAGGAAAAGCTCAGTTCACCAATGAAAGTCTGAAGGGGTACATTTTCAAACATAGAAACTTAATTTTCTCAGAGATAAGAGGAGGATTAACTTGGTGAAAACATTATACCTCCGGCTTGCTGTCCACAACATCTACTTCAATATTGACTTCTGCCTGTAGGATTTTCTGCTTCGTTTGTTCAACGGACAGACTCAATTTATTGATGTAGGACTGAAGTTCTTCTGCAGAGTCCATGTTCAGCTCCACCAAAGCTTTGTGGAATTGATCCATTTGACCATCTTCTAAAAGTTCCTACAGACAGATCAGAGTTAGCTGTGATGAACAGTACAAGGTAATCAATTATGTGTCAACTGTACACGTACAGATACTTTGCCTTCATTACTAGAGATCCTGATGTACATGCTTCATCAGCATTCAGAATATTTCACAGAAGTACTGTCCACAACCTGGACGCACCTTCTGCATCATTTTCTCCCTTTTATCTTGCAAGTAACCTTAAAAAGCTCCTATCAGAAAACAGACAGGACGGTCATAGCTTCTTCACAGTGATGCCTGACCTTCTGATAAAGCCAGCCTCGCTCCAAAAGGATCACACAGAAAACTTTGCCTGGATTACCTGTACGTATAGTAACCTGTCCAGCCTCTCTTGGTCAAGCTGCAGCTTCTCCTCTCGGCGGCGTGCATTGAGTTCTTGAAGTCGACGTAGCTGCTGCTGCCGCCTCTCCTGCTTTTCCTCTGATGTCAGAGTGCTTCCCAGCAGCTTGTTAGAGAAAGGCAACTGCATCTTGTGCATGTTGTTCTCGTAGTACTCTGGGGACCGCCACTTCTGTAGCTCTGCATGTTTTGAAAACAAAATAACTGTTTTGCCAGGCTGAAAACAATGATTCGTATGTTGTATGCACTTCACGCTAAGTTCAGACTTAGAAGAGAGAAGGCAACAGTACAGCCCAAGTTTCTGCCCACCTCTTGGCAGCTGCCCCCATATTTAGCTACCCGCTGAGAGCGCTACCTTCTAGTCGCATGCTCCGTGCACACGGGTCTCAGTGCTCTGCTCTTCAGCATGCAGGAAACATGAAGTACTAAGAAGCGGGAAGCACACACTAACGTCCCTTCTCTCTTCCCAGGGTAAGGGAGAGTTCTCACACATTTCTAAGGACTCCTGCAGGCTCTTTCATGAGTGACAAATTTAAGAAAACACTTTTCTTTGGCCACTACTTAAGATGACATTTATCGGGGAAATTTAAAACTTCTTTAATTCACAAAAAGTCATCAGAAGTGTCCTCTGCAATTTTAGAAAACTTAAAGCAGGTAAGAAACATGGCCAGATACAGAAATCATCCTAACCAATTTAATGTTTTGTTGGAAGTATAAAGTAACTAATAAAAACATTTTAAATTCTTTTCCTCTGAAATAATACAAGTTTTTTATTCACAAAGAAATTTGAACTAATACATTTTTTTTGTGTGTGTGATTTAATTTTGTTTCTACCTCAATGTTAAATTCAAAACAGTTGTCAACCATTTCCCATGAGGTAGATTACCAGAAAGACAGCTATGAAGAAAGCAAAATAAGTAGTACAATACTTCTGCCAGAATCCCAGCCAGTTTGACAACAAGGGATATACAGGACAAAGCTAAGTTTGGATGAATACTATCTAGTAGTAAATTGCAGCTGGTTTTACCTTCTATGTAGTCCTCTGCAATGTAGCTATGCTCGTGTAGTATTTCCTCCATGCGACTGAGAGTGATGGCAGCAAAATGTCCAGGGTATTTCAACTGAAGGAGGCGTTGGAGATACACAGCTGCTTGACACCCTCCAAGATTAATACGTTTGCAGTTTTTAGCATCCAACCTGAAAATGCAAAGAGACACAACTGAGATTGGAGAGATCCACAAGTTCAGCCTAAAACCAGACTGCCTACTTTCCCCAGTATTACTTAATTTCTGATATAGTCAAGTAGACAGGTGAATATTCACATTTCAAGATTCAGTTATCAGAGAATCTAACACATTTGCTTTTCTCAGACAATAAGCATAATCACTGCTTTGTTTTTTGCAGATAGTGTTCTGCTATACAAAAAAAAAAAAAAAAATAATTTTGGCCACAGCAAGGAAATGTTCTACTTTAAGAAGGGAAGTGATGGTTAGTGGAGCTAAAAGTAGTTCCTTTAACCTTTGTAACATTTCACAGTTGGTCAGATGTAACCCTCCAAAATTTGAAGCATCTAGCAGATATAATAAAGCCATTTCCTGCAGTAAGGTTTAAAAAAAAAAGAAAAAGAAAAAAAAGGTAGAGCAACTTAGCAGCATAATCAGAATGACAAAAGCCTCAAGAACTGCAGAAATCTCACAGAGCACTTTCTTTTGTCCTACAGCTGCTTTAAAACTTAACATATGTCTTTTAATGCCTGATCTTACTTGGGGCAGATATCCCCTCCTACTTTTGAAAGTACAGATCTATGCACAAATAGTAACTAAAAATATGCATAAGGACAGCACTGCTTCTTCAATTCAAAATTCAACAGAATTTAGCAAAATCTACAGACCTAGTTTTAACTCATCAGTATAAATTAAGACCTGAAAGAGCTAATACTGCAAGAGCTGGAATACTGAATGCTAAAGGAATTGGTACTGGCATCACTGAAATGTCGATGCCTGACAAAGAGAGGCTGCACCATTCTTAAGACACCAAGAACTCACCTGCCTTCTAAGACTGGCAAAATATGTGTACACTGATAACCCGAAGATATTACCAAACCACTGCAGGGCCAGTTCTGCCTTCTGTTGTGGTAAAAACTGTACAAGCTGTCCACGCCATAGGACACTTTTGGCACTTGATAACATTCAAAGAGCAGCTCTGACATCATTTGTCTCGAATAAAGAGGATTGCACACCGCTTCTGTCAAAACAATTGGATGATCAACACAACCCTGTAAGAGACAAGAGAAAAGAAAAATAATAAAGGCATGAAGGGAAAATCCAGGGATATTTGTCCTTGCTTCTTCTTTTGACCTTCATCAAGAATTCCTCCAAAACAGCGATGAGAAAGCACTCTATGTGCATGCTATTAATCATGCAAGATAAATTATATCTAATGCTAAAGGGGGTAAAAAAGAAGTCTTGTCTACAGCTGGGCTCCCAGCGTTAATTCAAACAAAGAATAAACTCCTAAGGGTGGAGGAGAACGGATTTTTAAAAGCATATACAAATTATTAAAAATCTAAGTAACCAAAATCTATACAACGAGGAGGTGAAATGCAAGTGAAAACTGGTGAAAGTTTAATTCAGTGTTTGGTAAAGCTTTCAAACTGGTGCTGTCACTCAGGCAAAAGGCTTCATGGTCTGAGGAGGAACCCTCTGCTCAGCCGGGTATACAGAACAATGAGCACTGCCAATAATGGCACTGTACAAAACTAGTAATGTTTAATGTCCTTCTCAAAAACCCACCCTGGGCACTAGTTCTCAGCCACAGCCTGACAACACGCTGCAGTCCAAACCTCTCGCCCTGCAGCTGTGTCCTCCTGCTTTCGTTTCACCACAAAACTAGGAAGAAATGAGGAGAACAGCGGGGTTCAAGAGACACCCCTGGGGAGCACCTGGCCGGGCCAGGGTCACTACAGCAGCTTCCTCAGAGCCCGTCCACCTGGGACATGAGTTCCTGGGAGGCGGGGGACAACCAGGGGCGATGCCGCACCCCTCATTCCCACCACACACCCAGCACAACCTCCCCCCCTACCCAACCCCCCTCAGGGCCGGGCCTGGTTTCACCGGCGGCCTCAGGGCCCCGGCCCGGCCTCCCGCCCCCGCCCGGCGGTACCTGCGAGGCGACGCCGAGCCGCTGGAAGACGTGGTCGAAGAGCAGCTCCTGCAGCTCCAGCTGGACGGACACGTTGCGGTCGAAGGGCGAGCGGAGCAGCCAGCGCAGGGGCTCGGGGCTCCCTAGGTCGTTACCCACCTGGGTCTCGGCGCCGGCCCCGCCGCGGGCCCCGCGGCTGCGCGCCGCCAGCGAGCGGAACCGCAGCAGGGGCTCGGCGGGGACGGCGGGGTCAGGGGAGGCCCAGCCCGCCCGCGTCTGGAAGGAGCCGTTGTCGATCACCAGCGGCACCGGCTGCGGCGTCCGCACGGCCGCGCCGGGCTCCAACACCGGGTCGGGGGCCCAGCGCGCGTCGCGGAAGGCGAACACCCTTGAGGCCGCCGCCATTTTGTGCCCGCCCCAGCCGCCTCCGGCCGGCAACGCGGGCACCGACACAGGTTCCGGGCCGCGGCGGGGCCTGTCCCCCCCCAGGCCCCCTCTCACGCAGGGACACCCGCGACCTCTGTCACTGTGAGTTAAACTCGAACCTTGAGAACCCCCCTGGTGTCCGTGAGCGGTGTGGGAGTGAAACCCCGCAGCCCTGGCCTGCGCCAGACCAGCCTGGGGGGTCCCACACACAGTGGCTGCTTCCCCAAGGCCTCTGCAGCGCTCAACGTGCTCATCTCCCTGATGAAAAAAGAGGTGCCAGTCGCGGTGGAGATCTCCTGGCCTTTTCCACGGGCGTGTGCCAGATGGGAGACGGGCACAGCAGGTGGGAGACATCCCACCATGGCGGTGGAGGGAAGGACTGGCTGCCCGCCCAACCCAGACACCAGCTCTGCTCTGGGGAGAGGCAGGATGGACCCCGAGAGGTCCCTGTGACGTGACTAAGGGAAACACTTCACCATGAAAACTGAAAAGGTCACAACTTCTGGGATTGGCTCCTTCCCATCACTCCTGTCGGTGCCTTCGTGGACAAACTACCAACAGCCTGGTTTTCAGAAGTGCCACCAACCCGCTGTGGGAAATGGGGACTGCAAATATTTAGCATCCTTGAAGCTCAGGTCATTAATGACTTTTCTCACTTGTTTACCCAATGCACAAAGTAGGGATAATAGCTTTCTTTTATCACGCAGGGTTGTTATTAACATGAATTAATAAGAATTTGCAAAGTTCATTTAGATCTTGGGATTAAAAAGCTCATTTCAAGGGGCTATTACTACATAAAAACAAACACATGCACACAAGCGAGAACGTTAAATGCATGCAATCATTCATAATGTGCACTTACATAGCTGCTCTAATCTAAGGTTTGCTGAGAGTTACACAAACAATTACCGTAGCCAAACAACCCCCTGTGTGGTAAGCGATAGATAATGGTTTTATTTTATTGAAGGAGAAACACACAGTGTGATGAATATCAAGTTACCAGAGTCACATAGCTGTTCCTACTTTGATCACCACTGAACTCCTTTACTATTAAGTAATACATTTATAGACACATATCCTATGAAACATGCTAGCTTGCCTTTCTTGGAGGGAAGGCAGATAGGCAATGAAAATGCAAAGGTTTATTTTCCTAATGGATTAACTAACAGATAGAAACATAGAGAGTAGTCTAAAAATAGAGTCCGTGTCAATATGGGACATATTTGTGCTCTGTGTCAAATAAGAAAGCCTGGGAGAAGTAATTTTTAGCTAGTCATCCTCTACATCTCTGCAGGGCTGATTCTGTTTTATTGATTTCTCAAACATAACTGTGGTTGCCCAGTTCTTGGTTATCTCCCCTATATCTGAAGACTTAAACATACCTTTAACTATTGCTTTAACATAAGCCTTTAAAGCTTCCTAACTTGTATTTATCCTTTAAATAGCAACTGAAGGAAAGACAATCAAATCAGATGTTTTCTCATTTCTTCTTATCCCATGTTTAATCCTTATTACTCCCTCCCTGCATAGCACAGGGCCACCCTTTTTGCTAACCATGCTGAGCATATCAGCGGTCTTCTTGTGATTTACACAGTGATGCAATGAGGGTTATTAAAAGGTAGTTAGTAAAGCAGAGCAGGCGAGCTGTTCTAAACTTAGCGTAACCTGAAGCAAGCAATGAAGTACCCTCTGGTTCCTTTGGTGAATGATCTGACCTTTCATCTTCTTTTCTTCTGGCTTTGTTTGCCATTTGTAATGCTGTTGATCGTAATCATTATCTGGCTACAACTTCTACTTAATGAAGGTAAGTTCTACAGTTGATCAGATAAAATGCTCCTGCATAAAAGCTTTATCAATTAGCTTCATCTTTAAAGCACTCTGCTAGTTATTTTTAGGCTAATGCTACTTGTCACAGAAGGAAACTAAAGGTTTTTTTAGTGCTGTTGGTAGCATACGGAAAATCAAACGCAAATTAATATGCTATTCTGTTAAAAAATGCTTATAAGACAAGCTGCTGCCAGCTGTTCTTCCTTGCCCTATCCCTCTTTCTCATAGGTAATTTAATTTAAGAAAGGCAAAGGACAAGTAATTTTTGTAAATTTCTATAAAAGATCCCTCAGAGAGCAAACCTAACTCTAATTTTGTACACTTTCAAACTCTGGCATTATGGTTCTCATACATGTCTTTTTTTGGGGTGGGAGGGTGTTACTGGGGAGCTGTTAAGGGAGTCTTTTATCAATGCTAAGGCTGATAGAAAATTTTTGAAGGGAGCAGGACATACATTTTAATTTATTTGTGTATTATGTTCCTCTTTCCATCACTGATTCTTATTTCTAACATGTTAGTAACTAATAACAGGCTTTGATTTAGGCTAATAATAGGCTTGTTGTTATGCTCCTGAGGATAAAGCTTTGCTAGTTTGTTCTAATCCTGTAGCATAAGCAATCCCAGCTGAGGAATCAATCGTAAATTCAAAAGCAGTGATTCTGCCTTTGCAGAACAGCTGTAGAAAGGAACATAAGAATAAAATTTGACTTCATCAAGCTTTTATCTGGTGCCCCCTGTTCTTCCTTAATAACGTGGTATCCAGCCCTATAATAGATCCCCCAGGAGTAGCACAATGAGATGATTCCTTTAGACCCACACACAGCAGAGGAACAGGAGATACTCAACACAGCAAAGGCTCGTACTCCTCCCTCCTTTCCTGTCTGATGTGTGGGTGCACGCTTTATTTTCTACTTTCGGCTCCCATTCTGCAGGCTTAGCACAGGCTGATGCTCATAACAGCCTCTGCTTGCTGCAGTAGTGAAGTATCTTCCCTCCACACACTCAAGTGCACTCTTGCGGGTAACCGATCATAGTAATTAAAAGCGCAGGTTGTAAGAGGCTGTGACAATGGTAGAAGCTATCCTGAGCAGCCTAGGGATGGCTTACTGCTGATGCCTGAAGAGCAGAATAAAACATCTATTTTGCATAGGTAAAGAGTAGCTGTGACACATACTTACACTTAGGTTGAGTGTCAGCTTTTTGCCTGGACAGAGTAACTCTAGAATATCTTGATGCCTTGAATGAGATTCTCAGGTTATATGTACTGTATTTACCTTCACAATTTCTGGCCCTAAGGTGACCGTTGTTAGTACCAGGCCTCCAAGGATTTATGCAATTGGTCTAAATTCCATTTTAAGAAACATGACTACACACATTACTAATTTTTTCCATGTTTGTGTGTTTGCAGGACTAGAGCATTAAAGTATTTCTCAACTACTCTTAAGAGAGTAAAACAAAGGCATTCTTTTAAATAACCTCCTGACTAATTCAGTCATACCCACTTATTTTATGCTGCTTTACAGCAGTACAAGTAAAAAGCATTGTATCTTTCAGCTCCTCCTTTAATATAGTTGCTGATTAAGAGCTAATTGGTTAAAATCAAACGCTTGCACAGGCCTCTTAGTTGCCTCTACAATAACTTGGGCTTGGAAATCCTTTAGTTCAACTGAAAAAGATTCAGAAGAACTTTGCTCAGCTCATAGATGGAATGTGTAACGTTTGTAGCTAGGAAGAAAAAGTCATGTTACAGGTATTTTATGTGTTCTTTTAAAACCTATTTCTAGCACAGGTGCCCAGTACAGAAGAAACAGAGAAACAATCTTCTGATGAGCCTGATTCTGACTCAAAATTTGAGGATGAACTAACAGAGGAAGAAAGCCAGAATAATACATCCAGTACAGAAATGCAAGAGGAGACACAATCCAGAGGATCTCTGGGTAAACTGAGGCCCAAACCTGCTTATCTGAGTTCAAAACCAAAAAGCCAAAAGCAAAGTCTTTTTGCTGCAATCTTAGACAGCTGGTCTCAGAGCCAGAAGATAAGACCTTCCCATGTTGAGAAGAGTGATCTCTGCAACATTGTAATGGTGAGTAGCATGACCAGGCTACCTCTTTGCAAATCTACTGCTTTTGTGTCTTAGATCTGATTATTTTTTTTTCCATCTCTGCCTCATTTCCCTGCCTCTTGGGTAAGAGAAAGCTGCAAGATGGGTTTCTGCTTGGTTAATGACTAACAAGGGATCTTTTTCTGTCTTTCCTATTTGGAGTGACTCCTGTTGTAGACAAGGTAAAGGTAACACAAAGTTGTACAGAATAGCTATCATATATCTGTACTGTATAAGTATGTGTATATATATATTTAAAGATGTATATATATTTAAAGACATATATACATATTTAAGAAGTCCTCGAGAATTGAATTTAAAACAGTGAAAATTACTACCTGTTCCTCTGAGGTAAGGAGTTTAGCTCAACTGTATATAGAAACTCTCCTGGTATATATGGCTGATATGTATTTTTAAAAGCTGCTTCATATTTCTCACAGTGGAGTATGTGACTAAAAATTAGACTTATTTCACTTGCTTGATAAGAGCTGAAGCCAGAAGTCTCTTTGCAAACATGGCAGTCCCAATCCTCTTAAGCTTTATTCAAATCCTGAAAGATATATTTGAGGTAGCGGAAGAGATTAGTGTCTTGTGTGTCTTCTCTTTCCCTGTGCCTTGACTGTATGTTCCTTTGAAGCAGGGGCTCAGACGGAAAGCTGGTTTGTGCCTCCACTGTTAATATTAACACTCCTGTCTACTCTCTTTGCTGGGATTTTTGAATTGTGGAGCTGAGGTACTTGTGCGTGTTTGCTTCCACCAGCTTTGCTGGAGTGGTAACCTTTGTTAGGCTAAAATAGCTAAGGACTGGTATCATCTTAAATTGCTGCAATTGTTTGACCACCACACCCTGAAACTGAGCTTTAGTGTGGAATCAGTCAGAGTATTTTTGACACTGTTAACACCACCAAGGCAATACCAAGTCAGTGTTGTAACTTTTTTTAATTGTTGTTGTTCAAAGGCTGGAGAAACAATGCTAAGAATGAGCTTGGACTTATCTAGGGTACCATTTGTTTCTCCTAGAGCTCTTTGTATGTACAAGTATTGATGTGAACAGAGTGGCTTGAAGAACTGGGGTTTAAGCTTGCCTCTTGTAGGACATAATACATATACTGAAAGGCTTGTTAGTTGTTGGGTGGATGAGGGAAGGGAACAAGGATTCATGGTCTTGCAACATTTATATCCCACTGAAAATTGAATCTTTTCTGAAAACATCATTGCCTTGACAACTCTCTTCTTCCTTTTCATCAGCTCTTGTGCACCATGCTTTCTTATCTCACCTGGAACCTTGTCTACCAGTTGCTCCAGATCTCTAATGTCCTGAGGATTCTACTGCTGCCATCTTCTCTGATTATCTACATGGCTCAGCTGTTTGTTTCGCTGGGTGAAAAAGTTGTGAAAATCCTGGGCTCCCTGAGACTGGAAAGCAGGGGGCTGTAGGCTTCAGTCTTGGGGCGGAGATATAAGTGAACTGGAACAGATTGATGAAGCTCAGAACCACCTCAGGGTGGAAATAAAGCAAGTAGTCCCACCACCATTAGCAGCAAGTCCCAGTCAGCACCAATGAGAGCTACTATAGCATGGCAGAGGGAGGTTAAGTCTCTGAAAAGGAAACCTAGTCAAGACTGAGGTGACACATCTGGGTCACAAAAGCTACTTTCAGATTGAACAGTATTGACTGGCTAAATATTAAATGGATGACAGCACCCAGACTCTTGTCCCATCCTTGGGTGCGTATCCTGCTCCCCTCCCACTGTAGAGAGGGATCACTTCCTTTTTTTATAAGGACCAAACACTATGCTGGCACCAGTGATACTCTGTTCACTACGACTAATCTTTGATTTCAAATAAGATCAAGGCCAATAGCTCTCAGTAGCAGTTCTTACTGGAGCTTAAATGCAGTACAGCCCAGTGATTATTTTACTCAGACTGCAATTAGCACTCCTCTGATCTCCAACTTGTGAGCTCTCAAAGAGACAGATTTTCAACAGCCAGGACTAACAAATGAAACAAGCCTACCTCCAATTAACAAGAAATAATTAAGCCCTTAGCAGATACTGAGCATGCATTTCCTTCATTTCTGTTCAGGATATGCTTTTCAGCACAGCTGAAAAGCTGACAGGCTGATACAAGGTTAGATTACAGCCCAAAGAGGCACTTGCCAACAACTTGATTTAACCAGTTGGTGGGACCACAAGGAGGTTGGTGGGGCTGGGATGAGCCATAATTTTGTGGCCGAAGGGTTTATCCAGTTGTCAGGCTATGAACAGAGCAGCTGTTTGCTCCTGTGTGTTGATGCACACATTCAACAAACTCTCTTTTTTTAAAGAAGCCCTGAATTAGGAAGTTGCATCCCAAAGAGCACGTTGCCACTTGTGAAAAATGTTTGTCTCTGCTCCTGGTGTGAAGTAACTGTGTCTCTCCAGAGTCTTGCATGGGCAGACAGTGTAACACAAACTGACCCGTGCTAATTATGAAGCATGCCTTGTTGATGGTTACTTGTCTTTCCCTCCCTATCCCCTGAACTCCGCATGTCCAAATATTTGTCCAGAGCAGTACGCTCTTAAATAAAACTTGTTTGCCCATGTCTTTATTTTTTTGGCAGGCCCTTTATTTGCGGGGGGGGGGGGGGGGGGGGGGGAGGGGGAAGCTGTTTGCCGAGGAATTTTCTGTCTCCCCCTCCACCCAGAGGGTGACCTGTGCTAGGGTACTTCTCCTTTAGGGGTGCCCGGTGTCGGTGGTGAAGGTGGATGCTGAGGGACCGGTTCCAGCCGCTGCTGTCGGGGGGGGCGGCGCGGGGCGAGCTGGGGCCGCGGACCCGCGTGGGGTCCGCCCCGGTCCCGCCTCTCCCGCAGCCGGCGCAGGGGCCGGGCCGTGCCGTGCCTCGCCGGGCGGTGGGGCTCCCCGCGGGCTGGGGAGGGACGGGGACACCGCGCCTGTCCCGGGGGTGACTCCGGGCCGGCGAGCCCGTGTAAGGGTGCAGTCTCCGGCGCTGCCGCCGGGGGGGTGCGGAGCGAGGCGGTCTGGCTGCCGGGAGAGCTCCCGGCTCTCCTCCGCTTTTTCTCTTCGCTGGCTCGGCCGCTATTGTCTGCAGTGCTGACCTGCCCAGGTAGGCTGATGCTCGGTACTGGTAGGGAGATTCCGGCTCTGCCCCAGAGGTGTGGGGTTTCTATTGCTTGAGATGCTGTGATTCAGTGCTAATAAATTGCTGCTTTTCCTGCAGAATGTGGCTTCTCCTGTTCTGTTGGGGAATGGGGTTGTTTCAGCTACAGCCCCCCAAATGACACCTCAAAGCTATCTTCCCTGAGCCAGCGAGAACATTTTCTGGCAGTCTCAAGGTTTTTCTGTTTTCCACCTAATCTATGTGCATTTAAAACCATGTTGGCAAGAAGGACTTAATATTGCAGCTGAATCGCTGGGGATGCCTCCTGTCTCTATGGGATTTCACTTGTTTAGACTTCTTCAATACATTGGACTCTGTTAACCTCAGTTCACTAAGAAACCTTATTATCTTGAGGCAGTTGCCAAACTGCTACAATTCAAGCTAAAAAAGTTTTAATGTGATTATCACTGCAAGATGTAGATGAACTGAGGTGAGTTAGGTAAACTCTAAAGCTCTAGTAGAATGTTGCTGTTTCTTGTATTGCATGGTGTTGTTTTAAAAAGCCTAGTGATAGCAAAGTATATGCTTTGGGTAGTTTTTAGTCTGTGTAAATACACTCGGAATAGCTTTAGCTTGGCTGGGCTGGCTGTTGCTTGCAATGCCACTGTAATAGTAGGGAGGTTGGTTCCAGCATGCAAAACCTGCTTGAGAAACCTACTATGGGGATTGCTAATTCCTGTGGAGTTCCCCGTTACCGCAGCTATGCTGATGGCAGGAGTGGTTTATACCTGGTTTTCCTGTCCCTGAGCTATGAGAAATACGGCACAACTAAATATTTGGGTAGTAAGAATAAAACTTTTATGTGGGGATTTGGCTAAAAGTAGTATGGAAAGGCCATTTTGGCTCTGCTGTGGATCTGTCCTTCTTGGAAGAGGCTGACGATGTGTGAACTTCATCTGGAGAAGGGGCCTAGACCTACAGATATGGGGCTCGGTTTGAACCCTGTAGACTTTGTGTCACGGTCCGTCTGTGTTAAATCTTTCTTACCCTGAATCTAGCTGTAATGCCTGCCCGCATACCTATCTTTGCTGATCATTTGGAGTTCACAGTGTAAATGTAGTGTGACCTCTCATCTGCTTCATAGTCTGCAGGCCCTTGAATAGCATCAGTGAATTTGTGCTTTAATTTCCCCTTCGCTGTTGTGTGCAAAAGCTGTTTTCTGGGCATCAGCAGGATCATTAGAGCTTATGTGTTGTAGCTGAGCAGATTTATATATTGTAGTAGAGCTCCTTTCAGTGTGATTGTTTACAGTGATTTCAAATAAATGCTTTTTTTAAAAATGAAGGCTTTCCTGTAGTTTTGGATTTAATTCACCTGTAAGGTCTTGTTCACCTGGGGCAAAGCATCTTTTCTTGTATGCATTCAGCAGCCTTCTTTCCAGAGCCTTTCTATATTGCAGCAAGTATGTAGTTTTCTTAGCTGAAAAAGTTTGATAGAAAAATCTGGATTGAACACTTTGGAGTGCAGCATTAGTGAGAGTTTCTTCCCTCAGCTGTAGATTGGTAGTTTCTTTTGACTGAGGTTAATCCTCCTGGGAGATGGAAGCCTGCATTTCTATATACCAAACTGTACTGTAGATGTTTTATGACCTTTTGCACATTACTTTACTTAATCTCTTTTTTTCCTCCTTCTTATTTATAAAATATTTACTTTGCAGGCATGTTACAGGGGTGGGGTTTGTTAAACACTAAGACTCCATTGGGAAGCATTGTACATTGAAAAAACATAGATACTGGTTTCTTTCTCCTTGGAACTCAAAACTCTGGAAGAAGTTGATAAAAGACCCAAACTCTAATCTAGTGTAAACTCAAGTAACCTAATGTGTTTTTATGTATTTTAGTGATAAACACGTCCAAAGCACTTTGGGATAAGGTCTTGCAGCATGTTGGGATTCCTAACTTGTAAGTGGGGCCTCTCTTGGTAACATCTGGGTGAGCTGTGGCTGTTTACATCCTTCTCCTGAAGGAGTCATGGAATGATTTAACTTGGCCAACATCTGTTTTTAGTAAAGAGGAATTGGGGTTCTTGGGTCCAGCTGCATGTAGAAAAATAATGCTCAAGATTTGGCTCATGGTCCCTCGTGCCCCAAGAGGGCGCAATGGCAGCAGCGTAGCTCTTGGTTTAATCCAGACATGTTGTTTTGAGATGGTGTTTTTGATGCTGAAAGTAAAAACTCATAAATGTTGTTTTCCAGTTCATAGCATCTTTGATTAGTTGGATGGAGAAATGTGTCACTTAACAAAGCTTTGTGAGTTGAAATGGGTCAGGGTCCAGCTTGCCTTAAGGGAAAATATCACTCCCTGCGAGTACAGAAGAGTGTTGAAATGGGGGTCTACGGAGGTCGTGGCACCTCAGTCCTTTACAAGACCCAACTAGCCAAAGCCATTAACATCCTGGGTGGGCTTCTGTTCTGACCCTGCTTTAAGCAGGAGGTTGGATGAGGTGGTGACATGAGGAGCCCTTCAAGTGTACATGTGATAGCGTGTGTAAACTGCTCCGGGAACCAGTGCCCTTCTGCACCCCCTGTCCTTTAGTGCCTTGTTAAAAATCCCTGTGGGACTTTTACTGGGTTCTACTTCGCCTGGGTGGGGAGGGAATTACAGGTTAGATGCTATATGCCCTTAGTTTTTCTTTGTATTTTTTTTTCCTTTAAAAGTTAGAAGCTACAAGTATGACCAAGAATACACTATATTCTAGCTTCATATATCTTTTAGGCTCTCAGTTCAGCAAAATGTTTGCTTAATTGGGGATGTTATGGCCCATATGCTTCTATTCCAAGCAGTTGAAGTGCTTTCAGTTGGAGACATAAAAATGTCTTAGTTGTGACATGGTGTTTGAGCCTTCCTGCTGCAGATATAAAATCCATATGGCTGTGAGTCTTAATTGAAACCTGCTGGAGTTATTTTTCTCCTGCAACATACTATATGAAATAGTCTTTATGCAGCTGGCTTAAAAGGCCTACCCTTAATTAGGTATTTCTAATCAGTTAGTGATACTCCTTTCTGTAATGCTGTTCCTTTCTAAGGAACAGGGTTTTGAGGGCACTTATATTTGATATTCTACATATCAAATGTGGCCTGTATGATTTATTCATTATTTTATGCCATGGACTTCAGGTAGAAGTAATTCGCTGCAGCATTGTTAATCATGTGGGTAAGTCCCTCCAAGTGTGTTGTGTAGTGAAAAGCTTGTCTGAAATCAGAACCTGTTGCTTGAAAAGTTATATCTTTAACTAGGTTTTAGATTTAGATGTTTATCATACTTTCTGGTATTTGTTGCTGTTTGGTAAGACCGTTAGGTCAGTTTGCAGGGGAGTATGCTTTGTGATTGCAAAGAAGTTTGGAGGAAGAAATACAAAAGCTGATGTAGCTTAAAGCATATTCCCCAAAGTAAATTACTCCAAGAGTCTGGAATGTGTCGGTGGGAGGCTTCAGTTTTAGTGAGATGTTGCTCCATGCATGCAGGAGTTCTTCCCCTCCTAAATAATTGTTTCCATCTGCATAGCTTATTCCATCAGCCCCTAGGCTGCTAGTGCCTGGACTGTTGAGCTGTCTGCAAAATTTGGGTGTCTTGTAAAAATCAGGGTATTTCTCACTAAATTCTCTGTGCTTGCCTGTATGAAGGGAACATACAGAAAAAAATAATAGGACAACCCCTACTGGGGGACCTTTTAAAATAAACAATATTGTTGTCTGTCTTTCATGTCCTTTTAAATTTTTAGAGGCAGCAGTTTTGGGACCCTCAAATTTTCTTGCAAGCCTATTGTTAATTCACTAGTTATTTGGGAGTTGTTTAGTTTTTATATAATACAAATATTTGTCCATCTGTGATAACTTGCAATGTCCCTGGCTACTTGAATTGAATACTGTGGCTTATGGTCTGGGAGATGCCCATGCTGCCATCATATGGTAGAGCCTGAACACAGGAAATGATACCAAATGCAACATATAGTTGAGACCTTAGTGTTTCAGTAAACAGCTTGGCTGAGACCCAAGCACACTTCTAGTGTGTGAATTCCTGTTTGTTGATTTTTGTGGCACTAAACGTACTTAACCCTTTGTCTTGTCTTGCGCTTTTTCAGAAGGTTCCTTCTAGGATGATGGACTTTGCTAGCAGTGGAGGTTGGTACTGACACATATTACTGTTACGGGTATAAGGAAAGAGACTGCCAAGGAGGTCCTGAGGGCAATGGCAAGAGCCTGCTCGACCATTATACGCTGATGGTTCAGCAGTAGTGACAGCAGGCTCCTGACCAAAAGTTACCATTTGGACTTCCCAGTTATCCCTGCATGGGTCCCCTAATGAAGTAAGGGAGAGACATCATTGTAACTAAGGAACAGTGTAACAGCACAATCGTGGAGCACTCTTTGCTCCCTTGCTTGTGCACTTGTCTCTGAAGAGTCTTATTTATGAATTAGTTGAGGCTAATTAGTTGAGGTCAGTTAAGTGCCTGTTTCCTGGAGGAGGTGACATGACAGATGTGTTTTTCCTTAATCTGCAATTCTGGGTGAACCTTCACTGGGCTTAGCCTGTAGTGGATGTGGAGAGCATACGCACAAGGAAGGGAAGTCTTCCTGGTGGGGTGCTGGGGCATTTGAAGGGTTGTCTTGTAGTGCTGCTGGTTTGTGCGAGGCTGTCTTGCTGATGGTGGTTGCCATTCAGCTGCTGTGAACTCACACTTTTTTCGCTGCTGCCAAATTAACAGTTATGCTGGAGTCCTGGGAGCTCAGATTTCTCAGCATCTCTATATGTGCATAATTAAGCACGCTGCCAGTGCTTGAACCCCCATTTCTCCTGCCAACCCTAACCAAGTGACCAACACTGGGAAAGAAAGCAGTGTTTCTTGCCTTGAGGGTGCGTGTAGGCTCTTGAGTGAACAGGAGCCTCTGACTCTTGCAAGGTCCATAGCAGGTGGCCAATATATAATGGAACTGGAAGGATATCCTCTTTAGGCAACAAATAAATACAGCTTTGCTGATGAAAGTTGTTTTTCTCGGTCAAGGTAAAGCTCAGACAATGTTAATGTTTGAAAACAGCAGGGATAACAGTGGAAGGAAATCCTTGCATGCCTCATAGCGGAAGGTAGACATGAGGCTGCAATATATACATCCCTGCAGCTGATCTGTGATACTGTTGTTTTGGTCAAATATTCCAGAATCCTGGACTCACTCCAGCTTGTGCATAAGAAGGGTAAAAGTAGATAAAGGTAACAGCTGTATTTAGATGCGGTATTTCCTTTGACTAACGGGAGAGGAAGGATACCTCCTGGGAGCAATCCTTCTAACGATATCCCTAATCCAAAAGTTTCAGAGTTCATTCACTTCATGCTTCCTATGCTCTCTTGGCCAGCGTAAAGGAGGCGTGAAGCTGCTGGATGTTTCCAGGCCAGGAAGAGTTTGGAGCAAGCACGGAGCTGCCAGGTCAGTTGGGAGCGTTCAAGGCTTTATTAAATACCAGCACGCATCGTGGAAAAAGCTTTTTGGAGAACAGCTTTTTGCAAAGCTGGAAGCTTGTGTTAGCTGGAAGGAAACGTAACTGGAGGGCAAATCTGTAAGTAGGACCAAGGTATTACTTCTTTAAGTTGTTCATGTGAACTCTGCTAGTGAGGTCTGTGGAGTTTTGTAATGGATTAGCATTACCTCATTGTCAGCAAAGCAGATGGCAAAGAAAAACTAGTCTTTGTAAAGGTCAGGAGGCTGCTGCTTGGTTGCTAGCTGGGAATCTATGAATATCATTTAACCCTATACGAGTGCTTTTTCCGACAATAGTACTGAGTCAAGTGTCATGGTTCATTTGGACCTCTCAAAGTCACAGGAGGATGCACCTTGTGAATCCAACTTTACTACATGAGCTCATTGGGTAAAAATCAAACAAGGTCTCAGTCCCCTTTGAATGGGCTGGTATAACTCGATAATTCTCTAGTTCATTACTTCATGAGTTCACAAATGCACTAACTCATGTGCTTATGAAGCCAGTTTCCCAGCTGATGGTGAGAATGCTCATCCTTCCTCCCCTGTCACAGTGCAGGCATCCCAGTATGACAGTGGGAAGCCTGGGAGCCTCAGCAGTGTGGATGCTGGTGGGTCAGCTTCAAAGCTTTTTTGGGTAAGGTGATGTACTTACACCTTCCACATGGAAGTGTGGTTTCTACCATTCCTGTGGGTTGTTTCAGTCTTACCAGAAACTGCCCAACAGTTGCTTTTGCAGAGCTGCAAGGACAGCAGGTCTTATCTTCTCCTCTCCTTTGTATCTGGCATGCGTCCCTCTTGCTTTAGCCCAGTGGTGCTGCTCCCAGCATAGATCAGGCTGAGCTGTATCTATGCGAGCTGTGTGTTTGGCCAAAACCTGAGCAGGAGTCAAGTCAGCAGCCACTGTCCAGGGATGCCTGTGTCAGAAAATATTCATTGTACAAATGCTTGGTTGCTTAGCTGGTCTAAGTTGAAATATACCATCCTGAATGACAGTTTGGTTATAAAAGTTCATCAGACTTACTAGAGCTGTGAGGTAAAGCATAGTTGCTGTAGTTTCTCTGCTTGTGTGTATGTCTTTAGATTTACTTTTATGAAATCTTTGTAGTTTTCAACTCACTTGCAAGTCTGAATTGAATTTCTGCTTCTTTAACCTGTTGGATTTGACAGCGCTTATTCAGTGGATCATCTGTGTGATGTCTTCTTTTTGCATTTGCAGTAGCGCTGTGCTACCCTGAACTTGCACACTGGGTGCAAACTGAAGAACAAAAATCTCTTTTGCAACATCACTTAACATTGATACCCGAGACTTCATATGTCTGATCTCCTGTTTGGCCCTGCAGTTAGAACAGTGGATTTTTATACAAAAGCAAACAGCATGTGGGGATTTATAGGCACTGATCTAGTCTCTGACCGACCCTTGAGATGATCTTGCACCATTAACCTCACCTGCCCTGTGTTCCTCTTCCTTTAAATCCTGTACTACAGAGTTTGGAAATGTCTGTGGCAAGCTCTTCCATTCCCCTTGTTGGCCCCTCAGTCTTGGATCATGCCTGCAATCTGATGATTCTGGTTTTCATAAAGACTCCTGGTAATTAAACTTGGTCATGAACATTTTGGAAAAACAAGCCCTCTCCTGATGAGTTAACAAACTCTTTACTAATAGCTCTGTAGGAGCTGTCAGCTGTGTTGTGCAATCAGGTTCAGCATCTCAACCAGTTTTGTTCCAGCTGTTGCATCGTTTATAGATTAAACTAGTACAAACAAGCTCTGTGTGGTGACTTCAGAGCAGGGTGCCAGCATAGCAAAAATAGTGACAGCTGACTTTTTTTTTTTTAAACTTCTGAGCCTATAAAGCAGCAGCCCAGTTCTGTTTCTGTGCCTGCTCTCTTCCACAGGACAAATGAAGAAAATGCCCATAAATATAAATTATGGGCCACTTGTAATCTCTGCACACACAGAGGAGTTTGGATTCCTCCTGATGGACCTGTTACTGCTAAAGAGATGACAAAGTAGAACAGAAGCCTGTTAGGATGAATGATGGCACTCTTGAGTAGAAGCACAACTGTTACTTAGGAGTGGAATAATTGGCACTTACTATTGCCTGACAGCTAAAAAAGAACTTCTGCTACTAGGCTGTATTAAATTTTCTTTTTATTTTGGAAATAATTGATTGAGCAATCAGGATCTCTAAAAATGCTGCTCCCTTTCAGAGGGGGGTTTCATTCTGTTCCCTTGCTGAGAGGCTGATGGATGTCCTACCCGCGAATGAGCTCAGTGGCGTTTCATTCCCAAGTAAATGCTCTGTATCCACGTGTGTAGGGACAATGTGTGTGGATCTATTTGGTAAGTCTTTTTCTCTGAATCTTGAATTTGGAGCATTTAGGTAAGTGGATTTAGTTTTTATTGTAATCGTTCAATAAGACAGGCTTCAATAACACAGAGGGATTCTAGCTTAATCTCTGAATTAGTTTCAGCTAATCTGACCCAATATAAAAACTTCTGGGGAGATTTTTAAAACTATAAGATAACAAAATCTATCAAAAAAAACCCTAAACAAGACATAGCTTTGAAAAGTACATTTGTACTTAGTCCACGCTCTGGTCTTCAGGTGTCTCACTTTTAATCTTAATAAATTGCTTAGTTGTGTAGCTATGATCAGGTCACTCCTACTTTTCTCCTCCTCTTCTCTTACCATCCTTGCTAAAGCTCTAGTTTATCTGGGCCAAGCTATCGGTAGCTATTGTTTAGCTGTCTCATAACCTTGGTAGCTCTGAACCATTTGCTTCTAATGTGATCGTGGGGCCGTGCCATGTGCATGACTTCTGTTCTTTCAAGAGTGGATGTTTGGCATTCTTTGGGCAGTTAGTCCTATGGGATGCCCGAAAACGCACTGACTCATGGTGAGTTCAGCCCCTGGAGCCCATCCCGCTGCTTGTGATTATGGTGCAGGAAATAAACAAGATGACAACCTAATCTATCTATCACGTCTTTGGGCTGGGAACTGGAGCAGCAGAGTAAGATAGTCCATTTCTGACACTGTATTTGTAGCTCTGTTGCCTCATCCCTTTCCTAGAAGGGAACAGAAAATTCAACTTGCAAAAATCAAAATGAAGTTTGTGAAATGGGCTGGGACGTGAGCTTGGGAATTTGAGCTCTTGCATATTCTTTTTTTTATGAAAATTCAGGAGGTGGAAAGCGATCCATGAAGGTGGTGCTGAGGGCGAACTCTGCAGCGTGGACTCTGGTCCTGTGTGAGCTCGACGGACACGGCTGGGCTGGCGGGAGATGATGGTTACTCATTGCAGCCAGAGAGGGAGCTGACTGCTGATCCTCTGTCCCATCTGCCCCTCTTTGATCACACCTTAGAAATGCTGTGTAGCATTGTCAGCTGGTTGCAGTGATAATAGGTCCCTGTGTTTGAAGGAAGTGAACAAGCAGCTTGGTGGTTATTAATCTGGTGCCTGTCACTTCTTTCTGCCTTTAGTGTCCAGTAGGAAAGATACGGTCTTTGCAAAGCACAGCACCCGGTAGATGTCAGGCACATGTTTGAATAGGGAGGCAAACAAGGTCATCCTCAGAAACCAGCTAAGACTTCTAATTTTATACAGTCTGAAAATGCCCAGGAGGCAGAAACATATTCGATTTAAATTAGTAAGTCTTGGTTATTCATCAGAATAAGTGGTTTTGTGCATTAAGAATAGCTGCTATGTCTTAGCGCTTCCTCCCATTGTTACAGCTCTTCCTTGAGCAGTGGAAATGTTTTGGTGGTTTAAATTACCTTTACAGTAGTAATTAGGTTTAAGCAACTTTGCAGTTTGCTTATCTAAATATACATCTGTGTTTAAAGAGCGTGTGATTTTTTTTTTCTGTTGTTTTTCTTTCTCCTTCACTCCTCAAAGCCATGACATTATAAACCGGGGTGGGCAGCTGGAGGCAGTCATGTACCCAACCACTGGCCCATGTCTGGTGGAGATCTCTGCTCAGAGCTGCTGCTGCTGATGGCGTTGTGATGAAGTGGCTCTGGCTTCAATTGCCAGCTGGCTGGTCCTCCTCTACTACAGCATCGCATCCCACCCCACCAGATACCAGGGCTTCCTCCTTTGCCCAATGTTTTTTTTTTTCGTAAGTGTGAGATTAATAGCCATCTGCATGCAAACAATCTCACTTTAGGAAGCATCTGTTCTTGCTGTTTGTCCACTGCTTGAAGTCTTAATCCTCTGTTTATCACAAGTCTTGGGTGCAGTAAAGCAGATTATGTGCTCTGACATACAGTTTGTGGCTGCAGGGAGGTGGGGTTTTACAGTAAGGAGGGTCTAATCATTCATCATCAAGTCTGAGCCGCCCTAAGTGTGGGTAGAGCAGGGAGGGTCGAGGGGGTGATGCTGGGTGGTTGAGGAAGGTGATGCTGTACCTCTCCACTCGCACTGGGATGATACTCCCATGGGCATGCTGGTATCTCTCCCAGTAGGATGACAAATTAGGTCTCGTCTCATGAAGTAAAGTCACGAGCAGAAGCACTTTGTAGGGTCTGAGTGTTGCTGTTTCTTGTCAGCTCTTGAGCTGAGAGATGCTTTTTTGATCTCCCAGCCCAGAGCAGAGCCAGCGGGTGTTGCGAGGCTGGCTGCTGGGAGCCGGTTACCCAGACGTGATTGCAACTCAGTGCTTTGCCCCGAGCCACAGCCTGGGTGCTGCCTCCTTGGCAGTCTGGGAACAAGCTGGGGCTTGGATAATCTCACCGCCTCGGTGACTCCAGAAACTGTAATAATCTCTTAATCTTAATGGGGCCACGTGATGGATAGCTAACACTACTTGACGATTTTCTTAATATGTGATGGGGTGGAGGGGGGGATAAATTATTTTCAGGCTTTCCTAATATTATGTACTCTGTAAAAATAAACCTGCTGGAGAAAAAAAGGATTGTGTGTTACGGGTTTCAGCTATGGTCCAGTTTTTCCACTTGCTTCACATCGCAGTGTCTTTCACTTGCATTTGATTTTCATGGTAACAAATTACTTTGGGGATGCTTGAAACATGTAATGCTGCCATAAGATCTTGCGATGCAGCTCATGACCATTGTGTTGAAGCTGACCTGAAGGCACTCCCGTTGAGCTCGGTCAGGCAGTGCTCAGAGACCAGTCTCCCAGGCTGGTGGGGTCCCTGCGGTCTGGCAGAGGATTCCTGTAGTCTTTAGGTCTCTGGCCTGCATGCGCTTTGCCCAGCTAAAATTCACAGTTATCCGAGAGCATGTTGGATGTTTTCCCCTCTCCTTTTTGGTCCTGAAAAAATCAGGTTTACTGACCGAGCCACGTTGTGTCAGTTTGGCAGGATGTGTAGATACCTTCAGAAATAACTTGTGTACGAAAGCTGTGACAATAACTGTGCTGGGTCTGTACCAGTGATTCATTTGAACTAATTGGCTGCTGAGAGCATCGGTATGTCTCTTTGTCTCCATATTTGAGTAAGATTCAGCTCCTGTGATCCAGATGATCTTGTCCTAGTGAGCTTGGCTCATCTCTGATGACTGGTTAGAAAGACTGTCCTGGAGCATGAAACATGCTGGAGAGCTCAAACTGGAGTTGTAATATTTGTCTTGATTTGCTTTGTCTGAAAGTGCAGACTCAGCTGGCCTCATGTCCTATTCTTCCACCTCTTTTCTCACAAGCTAGGAAATAAACCTGCTGATTATTCCTTTCAAATGCCCTGAATAATCAAAGTCCAGACAGGAGTGAGTATGTGAAAGGCTGTAGATGGTAATGCCGCTGTTGTTATCCACAGAGATCTGAAACTTTCAGTAATGCTTGTGTACTGCTTTATGTGAGTAATCAAAGCTGAGTGTATTATTAAAGAACTCTGTTTTCACTCTGGATGCTTTAAATTCACCTCAGTTGTGCAACAAGGCTGGCTGAGTTATTACTACTGTGTTAGAAACCTGCAACGGTGAAGCTCGCTCGTACAAGGAACTGGCAGCCTGTCTGTCTGAATATCTGCTGGTCAAAAAGGACAACCAGATGGCTGAAGTTATTAAAAGAAATGTAATGAGAAGGAACATAGCTGAGAGATAAAAGAAATATAGTTGTGGGCTGTTGTCCCCACCTACGTGCACTTGATTCAGTGCTGTTGCAAAAGCTGTGGCTCATGGATGGGCTTTTGTTATAACTGAATTTCACAAGCTGAGATTCTCCCAGACTGGTACATGCTGGGGTTTAGCTTGGTTCAGAGCTGATGGAGGAGAAGCTATATGGATAACAGAGTTTTGAATTTGATCCCTAATGATTCTTATTAGGATCACTTGTAGTGAATAAGCTAAACAAGAAGTATAACACACAATGTATATGCAAGGCCTGTTGGTCTATCAGGAACAGGAGCGAGCTGGGGAAGCCAGCTCTAACTCCAGCGGTACACAAGAGCTTTCCCATGGGCACCTTCAGTTACCCGGAGAAAGACCCACCTTCAGCACAGTGGTCTAAACTTTGGGGGGAGGAATAAAATTTTGCAGGAATTTCATGTAAGTAGAAAGCGGGATGGAGGGGAAAAATCCCATGAATATTTTTGCATGCTTAGTGTGGGGAGTTGCGAGTCCCAGACCAGATTACCTTCCCTCTGCCTCCCTGGGGACTGAAGCTGTGCTGGGGAAGAGTCCAAGGCTGCGGGCTGGGGTTGTGCCTAAACCATGGAAAACTGATGTCATTTAATGTAGTGCAGAGGGTGTCAGAGATCCTTCTTGGACGCAGCCAGGGCTCTGCCGGCTCTGCGCAGGGGAGCATGGTGGGATTTGGGCACTGTTCCTCCTGCAACAAATGGGGTGCGTGTTTGCAAGGGGGGTGAAAGCAACTGGAATGAAGCAGTGGCTGGAAAAATAGCTGTGTTCATGGGTAAGGAACAAAACTGAGAGGGCCTCTGCTTGCTTTTATGAGGGATTGTCTCTAAAATTGCTGCCGCCCTTTAAGCTGTTGCAGGCAAAGCAGGCTGAGCCATAGATCCAGTCTTACTGGGAGTATTGGAAACAAGGAGCAGGGTTATTACCTGTGCTGGAGAAGCTTTGCGTGTCTTTGTTAAGGAAACTTTACATAAATGACTTGTTTGTCCCTTTAACTTCAGGATTATAAATGGTAAATGTTAGAGGAAAGGGAAGTTACAGAAACACTGTGAGAGGAGGTTTGGTGGAGAGAATAACAAGGAAAGAATAAAACCTGCTAGGATGGCAGGGAGATGGAAATTTGATTGCTTTAACCCTTCACTCGCTTGTGTGTCGCTTGTTGATGAAATTCTAAAGAAGGATCTGGATCTTGCAAAATATTCTCTGTGGGTGTTACGGGTTTACGCTGCTCTTTCAACACCAGCGTCTTCCATCCAGCTGGGATTTACTCACTGCTCAACTATGGCAGTAAATGCTGAATTTGCTTTTTCAATAAGTGCTCAGATTGTTTGCTGCCCTCCCTGAATCCCTAGGCAGATACTTCATGCTTTTCTTGCTTCAGAAAAGTACAATTTTGAGGAGCAAATGTGCTGTTTGACTCCGCCCTCCCAGTGCTGCTTGTGGGAGTTACCTTTTCACGCGGCTGAGGCTCGAGTTAATATTTAGCAAGGCTTAGCTTCAGCCTGGGCTTGGAAATAACTCCTTGCTGTTTTCTGGTTGCTCGGAGGGCTGGATGCTGGCTGGGGGCTGTGTCCTTCAGCCGTGGGCGGCTCAGCCTCGGGCACTGCTGCCTTGAAGGTGCAGGTGGATTTGCTGTGACTTCTGCTCGCTCCGCCTGGGCGGGTGGATGCGGGGAGGGAGGAGAGGATGCTTGCGGCCACCCAGCCGGCACCTCATGGGTGACAAAGAATGGCTCTTCGTTATCAGGCTTGGCAGCGGAGTGGTACGGATGGACTGACTGCTGCTCTCCTTCCCATCTGGACATGGACAAGCATGGCATGTGTGGCTCTGGGGCCACCAGAATTGGGATGCCCAGGCCCCGAGTGGCATTGACACCTGGCTGGCTGGCCAGCCTCAGCAGGTACGGAGTGTGGTTGTGTGGTATGGGGTGATGGCTGCTCTCCTTCCCCCCGAAGGCAGGGTGTAGAGGTAGGGCAATACCTGGGGCAGGATAGGTGGAAACAAGGTAAATTTCTAGAGGTGAGCAGGCTGTAATATGCTCTTTAAAGCTGTGCTCTGACTGCCTTGATCATAAAATGAAACCTATTAAAACACACCTTTTTTTGGGTATAAACTCTATAACTGAGTGCAGCAAGCTGTGGAGGTGGGACCTGGGGGGTGTGTGCATGGCTGGGGGGGGGGCTAAAATGCAGACTGCGTGTTTCCTTGTGATTCAGTGGTAACACTGTCGTGGCAGCCTGGGGGGTTTGAGGGCTGCTCAGTGATTTATAGAACTGTATGAAGGTAAGAACCGCGTACTTATAAATATTGCACAAAGCACACGTACTAAAGGATACAACTGAACATTGAACTACTTTGCTTGACAAACACTGTACTGTTTGGGTGCTTAAATGACTTAAGACTTCATCTTAGAAGTTTGCACCAAGTTTCAGAATGTCTCCCTGCTGCAGTAATTGAAACCTGTTGGTTTTGTGTGAATTCATGGTGATTTTATTTCTACCCAAAGCTCATGTTTTCGTGTTTCTGTCTGACTTCCCATTTTTCCTAGTCTGCTTTGACCTTGTGTGTAGAAACAAGAAAGGAAATCTTTAAAAGATCGCAGGCAAAATTTGAGATATTAAAAAAATATTAATAATAATATTAGGGGGAATGACACAGGAATAATATGGGAAATTACTTTAAAATTACCCATGTGTAAGAGCACTAGACTGGCACCTTGAGTATTGCAGAGTTTCTTTGATAAAAATCAAAATATTCAGTAACAACTTACAGTTTTTGCCAAACAAGTTAGTTGAGTTCCAGTGTCTGAACTGGTGCCAGAACACCTCGGTGGTTAGGTCTGAAGAGGTGCTACAGCGGGAACCCAAAATCTGCTCACTAACTTTGCCCAGAACACTTAACTCCTAGCAAGTGGCAATTTGCATTGGTTCATTTGGCACTCACCAGCAGGTGAAAACGCGTCCCGTATGTATATGTGTAACTAAACATCTCTGCTAGGATTGACCTAAAACACGCCTATACAATAAGGCGATGATACGCCAACCATCCTGGTTTTCTAATTAATGGACATTAATGACGGTTTATTTTTGCAGCAGTAACTGTGGTACGCTTGTTGGTTCCCACTAAGACACCTACAAGCTTACCTGGTGATGGGGATGTCGTGCCTCCAAAGCACTGCTGAGACAAAACCATTCCGAGCCAGCTCTCCCTGCCTCCTCCTCCTCCCCTCGGCGTTGTGTGTGGGGTGGCTGGGGACGGTGGCCCTGAGCTCGCAGGCAGCACTCCAGCTCTTAGAGAATTAGTTAAAAATCTCAACTGAGGGGGAGGCTTTTCATGGCGATGTAGTAGCCAAGCACTTTGTCTTATGTCTAATACCTCTTACCTGGGAAATCCAAGCAAGGAGCTCATGACTGTCCTTCCTGTCTTCCTGCATCCCTAAACCTCTCATGCGTGAAGCATAGCTGGATTCCAGCGCATCTCTTACCCCTCCTTACTTTGTGCCGGCCAGCAGGTTACTCTGGTGACCTCTTCAAAGTCTCTTGCCTGTTCCCATACATGTGGGCAACAATTTACAATTACTCATTCTCTGCTGTGATGCAGGTACAGCTGGAAGAATGTGCTACAAGAAGAAATGAGTTCTATCATCCTGATTTACTCTAAGTTCAATGTTAAAGAAGTTGTAGGACAAATATTTAGCATGTTTGAATCCGCTTTTGTAAAAATCCTTTGCGTTAATGAACAATCACACAAAAAATAAGCTCACAGCCTTTTTATACAGGATTCAAACATGCTAGCAGTCTTTCCTCTGAAAGCCGTGTGGTTCTTCACCCCGTTTCTCCCTAAGCTGGGCAGCTGAGGTGTGTGGAGGTTGAGCATCTTGCCTAAAGTCATGGCAGTGGTGGAAATAAAGTCAGGATGTCCCGTCTGACGTAACGGTAGCATGTTTTGAGGATGTGTTCGGTAACTGGGAGGTATTGACTCATTCTGGCCTCAGTAAGATCCCTGGCATGTGTGCTATAGGGCTGGTGACAGCCAAGTCACCAAAGGCCGGTGAGTCCGTGCCAGCCGTTTCATGGGAATCCCGTGCACAGGCTCAGCCTTGTGGCAGCCGGAGGGAGCCCGGGGCAGCGTCTGTACTGGGGACGGGGTGATGGGTAAGGACAAGGATGTGGGAGCTCCTGTCTGTAGCCAGTGCCACTGGTCTGTGGGGCTTGCCACCCTGTTCTCGCTGGTTGGTGGGGCTTGCCATCCTGGTGTCATGCTGATAGGTGGAACCTGAGTGGCAGAATGGATCTTTGTGGCTGCTGGATGGACAAAGCTGCTTGTGTGTTTAGATGAAGTGGTTTCAGTGGAGTGTGTGAAGATGGAAATATGGATGAAAATGCCACCTTTTAATTAATGATTCTCCTATAATCATCTGGTAGATCATGCTTATCAATTCACAGTTGCATTAAAGATCACAGTACTCCTAAAGCTTTGTTTTGGCCAGGTCCCCCTTTCTTGCGGCTGGATTTCCGTGTCAATGAAAGGCCCTTCCTGTTTGGCTTACCGTGCTAACGCAGGGAAAGTGAACAACGGGCTCATCTGCAGTGACCTTACAGTGAAACAAAAAAAACACATACAGAGAGCATGGATTATGTCTTCTGAGGCCAAAACAAACTCTAGCGTGATGGGACAGACACACAGCTAATAGACTAAACTAAACATGGTTTTGAATATTTTTAATTTGGCTGTATCTGCATGGATTTATCAATCTGGTGTTTGTTCTGCTCTGAGTTTCGGTCTCAGACACCTCCAGGCAGGTCTGTAATTACAGGCCAATTTCACTATTCCTTAGCTTGCTTGTTTAGACCCTTACTAGACAGAGTGCAGACAGGTCGGCTCCCAATAAAGGCCCGAGACACAGATATTGAGATGGAGTTTCTTTGCCCTTAAATACTTTGATAGAAACATTTATTGTCAGGTAAGTTACAACCTGTGCTTTATTTAAAACTCCCAATGCTGTGGTGGAGGTAATCTCTGGAATTCAGGTCCATCATAGAAAGCGATGGAGGTGCTAAGCTAAAGCAGCGTGTTACACCCAAGTGTCAGGATTCAAGTCTTTCACTCCACATAGCACTGGGCAAAGGATCACTGTTTTGTCGTTCTGGTGTCACTGGGCATTCCAGGACAGGAGCTGGGGAGTGCCTTGGTGGTGGTGGTGTGAGGGAAAGCTGGATCTGGTATGAAATACTCCACGCATGCAGAGCACTCTTGCACGTCCTCTTTATCACTTGCAGAACAGGCTTCTTCAAAACAACCTTAAATGACGTGGCTCCCTGAGCTGCTTGCATAATGGAAGATCTTGATGAACTGATTGCTGTGTTACTGAAAACAAGCTGTAATCTTATTAGCAAATTGTAGTAGTGACATCTGAGCTATTCTTGCTGGTGCTAGAGAGGCAGACCTTCAAGTGTGCTGTCCCATGGGTGTGAAGTCCTTGATAAAATACCTTAATGTGAACATAAGTGGTGACTGGCAGCAGAGCTATATAAAATAGCCTAGGCTAGAGGCACTGTGACTTCTTGCAGGGGATGCTCTGAATTAAACTACTAGGTATGGGAGCAAATCCCCTATGGTTAGAGATATGTAAAGGTGAATGTCAGCAGCAGCAGCCTGCTTCTAAGATTGCTTTAATTCTGCCTCTTTAGGTGCTTTTGTTTAGTTAAACCAGGGAAAGTAAAGCATGGTAAGAGTGTATTGGGTAAATTACTGTTCATCGCTTCTGCAGTAATTTGATAATTAGTCTGTCTTTGCTTTTATGGTCTGATCCAAGGAATTTGAAACAGCCACGTGCTTTTCATTTTCTCCTAAGAGTAAACTTCCATATTGCTTTTTGCTGCCTGTTTAGACCCTTACTAGGGGTCTAAACTAGGGAGGAGGAGGGAATTGGTAGGCTGTGGTGTTTGCACTTTGTGTACAAAATTTGGAGAATTGTAGGAGTAACGAAGTCAGGCTTTAAAGATTTGGAGTAAAGCTTCCTTTTGATTTGGACTTCTGGTAGAAAAGTTGTGGAGCTCGTGTCCACAAGGCATCTCCTGGATAAATTTGCTATGTGTGTTGGGAATGGAGTTTTGTGTAATTCTCTGTGTCTGAATAAAATAGCTGCTGATGAGTATTTAATCTAAAATTCTGATAAGTAGATTGACTTCCTTCATACAAGGAGTTGTACCTTATGTTAACATTGATACCTTTGAAAGACCGAGGTTTAAACTTCCAATAGTTTCAGTAAGCAAAATGTACCTATATTTTGTATAGATATAGCTGTAGATACGTGACTTGCTGCTTTAGGATTTTCTCCAGGTTTTCAAATACTTGTATCTGTTACTGGATGCCTTTACCCTACTACATGATTTTAAACAAGAAAACCTATCATGTTATGAACTGTGCTAGGCTGGTCTTGAGATGATTCTTTTTCTTCAGAATTACCTACACAGTTCTTAGCTTGAGTTTAAGCTGCTTGCTCGGGGTAGGAGCGTGGAATCAAAGTGAAGAGTGGCTTTTTCCTGCATGGCCATTTTTATTTGTTTCTTTTAATCTTGTGCTTTTGTACCCATCGATTGTTTTTGACCTTGAAGTAAATTGAAAACCGGTAAGATGTGCGTATGTTGTGACACTAATGTATTTTTGTTCTCTGACTTAGTGTCTTTATCTGTCAAAATACTGCAACCAGTTGATAGAATAATTTCTCATTCTTTTCCCCTTTCAGAAGAGCTTACGTTTCATGCTAGCACTCTGAATTGCTATGATGCTGTGACTTGGTGTGCTGCTCCTAACTTGCTCTTGCGGTTAACTCCGACTCCTTCCATCTGTTTCTTTGTTTCATGTGTGGCTTTGTGCTTGTTCCAGATATTTGGAAAATGTCTTCAAAAACTAGGTGTTCGTGTGTGAAAGGAATGCCTTGTATAGCTTAATTCTTCTGTTCTTGTTGCCTTTTTCTCATCTTAGTTTTTCTGGAAACAGTATTAAAGGAATTAGATTTTCTTGGCTTACACTTGTCCCCTCCTGTTCTGTTTAAAATGCTTAAGAAGAAACTTCTTTATTTATTCATCTGCTGGAGAGGTATTTCAATGAGGGAAGGATGTTGAGCAAGCAGTGAAGTAGTCTAGGCAGCTACAGATCCTTTGAGAAGCTCTCTGGCGGGAATGATTCAAGCCTGGAATGAACAAATGCATAGCAACAGTGTTTATTTTATTTTGATATTCAGAAGGGCCAAGAGTTGCACGAGTGTTTGCAATATCTTTGCCGTGTGTTGACAGTATCTAGGAACAGATCAGAAACTACTCTGAGACTTCATATTCTAGCCCAGGACCGGTGAGCCACCAGCATTCAGTCAGTGCTATGCGGGCGTGCAAATCTTGCTCAGGGCTACCAGTGCTCTATGCGAAGAAGATTTATAGAAGAAGTAATAAGAAAATGAATCATATAAGGTCCGTGCTGGTCTAATTTCTCATAAGTCTGCTGTTAATGTTGTTAAGTCAGGGTTAGACTGAAGGTGTTAGGGGAGTCAGCTGAATGAATCTCAAGCCCCATTAAAACTGTCCATGCTCTTAAACAAGAGGAGGAGGTTGCATTAGGATGCTCAGTCTTTCCACAGGGTCATTTCTTTATGGTTGTCTTTAATGAGATCTTTCTGCAAGTTTGCTTTTTGTTGAGTTAATTTTTAAAACTTTGTAATCTTAAGCTTTTTGTTACGTTGGCAGTGCAACTGAGTGAACTTGATTATTCCACCTACTCTTTGCCCAGTTGCAACTGAGCGATTAACACTTTAAGCCAACAATCTACCCTTTCAATCTAAACTGTTGCTATGTTTATACGTCACAGATTGCCCTCCGTTGACTTGGGAATGCAATGAGGAAGAACAATCTCCTAGGTGCACTGAATCTAAAATTAGCCTTCCACCCAGGTAGTTGGATTTGTAAAACACTGTGCAGTGTGTTCAAGAAAAAAGAAAAAGTATTTAGACCAGAAAATAAAACACTTTCTAAATTTAAAGGCCTGACTTTGGTGTTTTCCTGTAACACAGGAACAACAGCAGTAGGTTGGGACTTGTAGAGCTGGGCCTTGGATCCTGCTACTGCTGTGTAGAGCTGCTATGTAATGTTAGCATCCTGCACCTTGGTCAAATAGGATTTTGTGCATCAGTGCATGAGGTTCTTGAAAAAAGAAGTTAGGATGGCTTTTGGGCTATTTGATGCACGATTAGGTCAAATATGGCTCTCCTAGAGTAGGCATATAGCGTGACTGGTGGTGGAGTTTTTTTGGTGCAAGCACTGCTAGACCATCCGCATTTCCAGCTCTGGAAGGAAGCAAAATAACTGGGTGGTGCAGAAGCACAAGTGGGAGTGGGACAGGGGTACAGTTGTTCTCTGTTGTCTGGAAAAACTGTATCCTTGCACCAGTGCTGTGTTGTCTTGACGTGGACTGAAGGTTCTGGTAGATCAAAAATAGCTGCTGGTAAGGCTATAGCCTGAAATCTGGGCTCTAAGGATGTTGTGACCCTTCTTAGATGTACATGGGGAATCTGCCCTAATGCTTTAGATAAGTACCACTCCACTTGGTTGTAGTCTCTCCTGGACTAAAACTTGGATTCAGAATCTGGTATCTGGGTAAGTCGCACAGAACATCTAAGTCAAGAGTCACCCTTTTGAAAGAGCTGAAGATTGTGTTTACGTTGGCTTAAAATGTTGTTTTTTTCCAGGCAGGCCTGTGGCAGGTGTGGGGAAGGGATTGTCATAGCTATGTGTGACACAGGTTTGCCGCAGAGCACATGTGCTGGGTGCAAGCTGCTGCTTGGGTCTCGGGTAGGTTCTGCTGGATCCGCGATCCTGGATATAAGTGCTGCTTTGGTGTGAATCCACAGAGATTTCTGGGATGCTGGATGAGCCTGCCCTACACTAGGCTGAACATGGAGCAAAGGTACATTTCAGAGCTGCTTTGAGACTATCGAGCAGTAACTTAGGGCAAGAGTAGTAGTTGTGTGCCTGCTGAATGCCTTTAGTAGAGCAATTAGGAGAGCCTGTAAGATGGTTCTTTAGCCTGTGTAGGGTTGTGCATTGGGAGACTGCTCTTTAGTGCGAGTTCAACTTCAAGCACTGAGATGGCCAAAACCAAGTCCCTCAAAATAACTTAAAATCCTCCTCCTAGTTTCATGTTGCAAGTGATGATTTCTGTTGATGGGCATGTAATAGAATTCTAGTGAGATATCATGGCAAGGTATTAAACAGTCTTTTTGATGCTAGCAAGGTGGCTTTATTTAAATCTAATACTTTTACGAGAAGGCTGTCAGCAAATGTGAGAAAATGGAGAGGAGTACTAAAGATGAAGAGTTAATGGGAGAGATGTGGTCTAAATTTTTAACCCCTAATGGTAAAGAAGTAAGTGAAAGGGGAAATAATGGTTTGAGATGGTAGCTGTAATAGAACTGAAATGGACATGAACTATGAAGGTTAAAAAAAATAATAATAATAATAAAAAAAAATCTTAGATTGACTATTCAAATGCTGTACCAGGCTATGAGGTGGCATCTCAACTGGAGGCCTGTTATTTGGATAGACAGGAGCAGGAAAGGAGGTTGGGGGTAAGGTGGGGATGGGCACTAAACAAGCAGATCACCTCCGCCCTTGTCAGAGGCGGACTGGGTGGCCTAATAGCTCTTTTCAATCTTTAGCTTTTGTGTTCCTGTAAAACAAACAAACAAAAACCTTCTTATTCTTGTTCTCAATGCTGTTTCTGGCTCCAGATGTTCCTGGAATGATGGTTATTGCTTTAGTTTTGACCTTTAGAAGAGAAGGGTTGCTTATGTGCATGTTAGAAAAAGGCACGAGCGTAATATGCCTGCACATGTGTAAATGTAAGTGCAGAATATCCTACAACATATGCCTCTTGGTTGTTAGATCTTCAAATTTAGCCCTTTATGACTTCAAACACTTCTTATAACAGAAGCAAGTTAGTGCCAGAAGTGCTAATAATGGCTTTCCGGAATGGAAGAAACTAAAACTTTCCAGATGTTTTGACATCTATAACTTTCTAAATCCTTCTAGGGTTAGGAGGCTAAATTGCATTTTGTGGATGTTTTGTTGTCATGGTTTTCAAGGCTTAAGACTCAATCAGCTTTTCTTGTGGTGAAACTAGGAGGTGATTTTGATCTGGGTTTGGTGGTGGTGGCTGCTCGCAGGTGGTTTTCAAACCATCCAGAGTCAGCATAGTGTGCAGTCTCTTTAATTTTGGATTCATAAGTTGAACCATTGAGGTGTGTTCTTAAGTAGATTCCACTTATCCCAATTTTTTTTAAGTCTTTGAAAAAGACATACAGCAAGGTTTAAATGGCTTGTAACCCTTTGAAGAAAATTAAAATTCATTTTAGGAGAGGCATTATTTTCTGAACTGATGAGAACCTCATGGCTTTCTGCAGAGACGTTGAAAGCTGAACGAGGCCAGTCTGGGACTTTGGCCGCCCATGAATTAATCAGCAGGCTGGTAAGAAAATTCTGTATGTTTGGGTTTCCCAGGACACTTGTGCTGTTTTACAGATGAAAAGTCTGGTCTGGGCAGAAAAAGAGGGCCTCAAACATCTGAGTTGTTTATTGCATGAGCTGAAGTGCAGGAGACGGAGCTATGCTGGTTTTTACATGCGGAGGACAAGGCTATGGGGTTCAGTGTGCTGTAGCTGGAAGCTGTCGGGCTTGCAGTACGTGTCAGATAATCAGAGCACACATGCACCAAGCTTGAGACATCTTGATTGTTTGTAAATGTAGAGCGTATCTGTGCAAATTTGCAAGGGAGTCTCGGAAGCAAGTGTGGGAATGGTAGGTGGTATCTTGGAGGTCGCTGGAAGGACAACATCGGAAAACCCATGTTGGTACTGCGTTCTCTTGCATGTTTGGACAGCAGGCTTTCCCCTGTGCTAGGGGATTTGATCCCAACCTTGTCTGTTATTGCTAAACACTAACCAAAGGAAATCTAGCACTTACCTCTGTTTGGCTTTTATTGCAGTCATTAATCAATGAAGACCGCTCTATTGTGAATGCCGTATGTGAATACATGTAGCTTAATCTCTCTCTCCTTATCTCTTCCTCTCTCAGTACCAGAAATTGCCCTTGCAAAATGAGCCAGCTTCCTCCGAAGAGTTCTTTGGCATCCCCAGTGTCAGAGGGCACGAATTCCAGGGTAGAATCTTTGGACAACTTGTCAATGGACAGTTTTTGGCTGGAAGTAGAGAACATTAAACAGAGCGCTGAAGCCGAGCAAGAGGAATGCAGCCTTGCAGATGTCAAAACACAAGAGGGTAGGTTGCCAAAACTGGTGGGAGTGAGGGGAAGACGATGAACATCTTAGAAAACTTGCTTATGCGCCTGAATGATTTAGAAGCATGTTGGAATATGGTTAGGATATTACCGGACAAATCAGATAAATACATATAGATAGACAGAGAGATATTTTTTTTTTTTTTTCATTGGGTGGTGGCTAATGCCCTCCACAAGGGGGGTGCTAGCCTGGCCTGGTTTCAGCTTCTGAAACAAAGCTGGCTGTAAAGGTCAGGCAGTAGTGTGTTTGAGGCTCCAGATTTTTTCAGACCTCCCCCACTAAGTGTGGGGGCTCTTGCTCCCCAGGCAGGTGGCTGTATGGTAAACACGCTGTGACAGCTGACAGTGCTTTGGAAGTTTTGTTTGTGTACGTGATTCTGGGACTTCATCATAGTGGCTTTTATGAGCTGCGTTTGTGGAAGGCAGACTTTTCCCACCTCTAATTTTCTATTCAAGAAACCATAAGAAACATCCAGAATGACTTGAGTCCATCCACACAAGGTTTTTCATATATGCCTCCTTTTATTTATTTTTTTTTCCTCTTTCTTTTGAAGACTGCTTCATGTGCATGGGCTGTTTTTAATGGACTTTCTGTAGCACTGATGTTATCCAGTATTCTGGAATAACTGGGACCTGGGCCAATTGCTTTTTGACATGGGAGGTACAATATCCTAGGGTGCTGGAGAGATGACAAATGGTGATAAGCGCCCAGCGATCCCGCAGATCAGCATCACAGATTTTCTGGGTCCTTGTTGAAGAATGTGATTTAGTTGGGAAGTACATCCTTTTGAACGGTTGGGTTTGCAGCCTGTACAGCCTACAGCTCTTGTGCTGGCCTGATAGTGAGAAGGATCTGTGTATGTAATGGGGAAATGTTTGAGTGACAGTCCCAGTCTGCTGCCGTGCTTGGGAAGGTTAAATAGCAAAGAGGGGGCTCTGGAGAACAGGGTGGGAAGATCATCCAGGTCATTAAGCTGTTAGTGCCCCTGCATAAAGGATATAAGTTTGGTTTTTAGAACTGTAAGAGATGCAAAAGTGACTCAGAAAATGAGTGCACCAGGAAGGAGACTCTGGAAAAGAGGCCGTGCCATGAGATGAAAGGCTGTCTGGGATATCTGAAACACTGATACGCTAGAGGCAATTTGATTACTGTGTGTAGGCAGGGATACAAGGAGAAGTGTCTTTTAATGCTGTATATTAATCTAGCAGGCAAGAGCTGGCTGCTTAATTGGCCATTGAAACCAGACAGACTTGAAATGATGCTCGGAGTAGCGAAGCCTTCCCGGCAGGCTGGGGAAGGAGGTGCAGCACGCTCAGCCTCCTGCTGCCTTCTGCAAAGGAGCTTAGTCAAATAAGCGTCGTGCTGGAAGCATCAGGAGCGAGGGGAAACTTCAGATGGTGCGGATGCAGGAAGCCGGACTTGACTGGTGCCTCTTGGCTTTCATGTCTCTGCAATTTATGGTTGGAGCACCATGAGGTGGCAATGCAGCTTCAGGGCTCCTCAGAGCCGAAGGCCCCATCGCTCTTTGCGTAAAGCCTGAGAAGCTGTATTTGAGCAGGGGCTGACAGCTCTGCCTGGGGATGGCATGGCTGTACCTGCCAAATAGCTGGTCGTAATCGCAGTTCGGGGACAGTGTGGAGGCTACGTGTAGATAAGGCATTGCAAAAATGCTGGCCCAGTTGGAGAATGCTGGTCTCCTGTGCAAAGGATGGCACAATGGGAAGCTGCTTGTGACCTGGTGTCGTGGGAGGCCAGTGTGGGACTTTGAAGAACTGGTCAGCTGAAAGACACTCATGATGCTTGTGACCTCGCTAACAGTTCAAGGGGGCAGAAAGTAGCTTTTTCTTGAAATATAAGCAGCGTTGTCCTTTCCTTGCTCTCTGCTGTTTATCCAGCTCTCTCCAAGGTCTGACTGCAGAGCAGGCTGATAACGTATGCATTCTGTGAAGTAGTCCCGCTAAAATATCTGCTAGCGTCCTTAGAGCATGTAATCATGGCTGAGAAGTGTCTGCAAAGAGTGATTCTTCTCTACTTTCAAAAACTACTTAGGAAGATGTACTTAATGCTTAGCCTGAAATTGTAGGATGCTTAGCTGTCCTTTAGGGTTTTTTTTTGAAACTAAATGCTTCATTATGAATGCTATTTTTGGCTAGCTTATCAAATAAGTTTGTGGAACTGGTGTTCTTTAATTTTGCAAATTTATTCCCAGTTGTGCCCCAGAAATGCTGCTTGTCTGGAATGCACAAGGCAAATCTTAGCAGCTCTCTAAGTTTATAGCTGCAGCTCAGCTTCTGTGGACTTCTCAGTTCTGACATGATTCTCACAGATTTCCCCCTTCTCCCCTTAAATAACCTACTTTGCTGGTTTCCTTTTGCATTGCTGGCAAACATAAGTGTGCCAAAAATATTAAATAGAGGAATTAAAATCTGGTGCTTTGGCATCAGATGGGGCCACAGGCTCACACGGATGTCCGATTTAGGGACTGCTGTTCAGTATTGTGTGTTAGATTAGTTTCCTGTTATGACTGGAATTGGGTATTTTCAAAATTTGCAAGCAATACGCTTAACTTCCTTTAGTTCCTAAAGACAAAATAAACCAGAAGTCTTGTGCACTGTGCTGCTGTGAAACCATGGATTTAGGACAAAAACTGTACAGCCAGGAGCCGTGAAGGGGACCACGAGTGTCTGAACAGCTGTGACCAAGCCAGTGGTACCGGGGGATGCTCTTACCTGTTTGCTTCTGTACAACCAGGCATAGGAAATGACCAAAACTTAAGACCACGTAGGAAAGCTAGCTAGTTGGCTAGAAGATTCATTCGACGAAACACTTTGCTTCAGGTCCAACTCTTCTTATTGTGGTGTGAATGCTGAAAAAAGTTCTGTTTCGTTACAGCACCTAAGAACACAGAGCATGCTCTGAAAAGAGTTTTAATGGAGTCACAATATGGTTTTGCAAGTTACACGAATGCAGAAGCTTCCCCAGAAAAATTATTTAATCTCTCAAGAAGAGCTGCATGACTTTTTTATTATTGATGCAGCAATAATAAAACTTTGCCTGAGCAGCTGTGATAACTGAGAAGGTACTGGTTTGCATCAGAAAGGAAGAGTGGGAATGAACTGTTCTGTTTCAGTCAGTTCAGTTGTGACTTTTCTTTTTCCCAGTATAACCTTTGGTAGAGTTCTGCTGGAGCTGCCCGCAGTGAATTAATGCGATACGTAGAATTGAAAAGGTAAAGTCTTTGTGGTGTTCACTGTATTCAAGTTGAAGGCACCTGTTAAATTGCTTCTTTTATCCTCGGATTTGAAGTAGCTGCCTTGCTCAGGGCACTTTCTCACTTGCACAAAGGGCTCACCCCATAAGGAAAAAATTGTCTCCTGTATTTGAAGTGCAGCTTTATATATATTGAAGAATGAAGTGGAACTGAGCTTGTTTGGGTAATGCTGCTGGTACTGTCTCCAGGCTTGTCACACTTCATTCTGGAGCTAGAATGGTCTTTAATTTTAGTGATGTTTTGAATAGGCATAGACATAAAGCAAATGCGCAGAGTAAGAATAACATTTTTTGCTTTTGTTGAATGATCGTATGCGTAGCAATCCACTTAAAAAGGTAAAGAATAGGGATGGTGCATTTGAATCTACTAGATCAGTGTCTGGATATTAAAAAAAGAAGAAAAAGTTGTTGATACATAGGCATGTACATAGATAAATAAAAATTAAAAGAAATAGCCAAATAATTTGGAAGATTATGAAAGCCAAATGTGCAGTGTTGTATGTTGTGGCTTCCCACAGACCTTTTGTCCGTTCTCAAAGCTGTCAGAGGATCAGGTGTGCTGCAGAGGGAGGCGCTGACGTTCATTCTGAGCTTGCTGTGCGCTATTCCTCGTGGCCGGAGCTCCCCTTTGCACAGGCAGCCTGTGTAAAGGCAGATTTAAGCAAGTGCATCTGACTTTCTTCATATGTCCTATGAAATCCCCCACTGGGTTCCATTTGGCTGCAATCCTTGTGCTAAATAGCATGCAGTCACACTTGTGCCCCTCTTCTGCCCAGCTTCTGAGGGAGCCTGAGTTCCTGGCATTATCCATACCTCCCTAGTTTTTTCTTCTCTTTTTCCTCACCTAGAGTGAGGAGAAAGGAGTATGTGGGCGGTTATAGCTGCCCAAAGTGCTGTCTCTCCTCTGGTTTCCCCCTGCTACCCAGCTGGGTAGCTGGGAATAGGGCTAAGATTTTGAGAATACCCATAGCTTCCTAACAAAGATGCGGCTCCCTTCCAGTGATGTCCCACTGCTGCCCCAAAAGGGGAATGCTCAGGCTTCTGGTTTTCTGCCCCTCAAGTGTTTCAAGCACTCAAATTGCTGTTATCCTTCCTCTTCTCGCTTGCTTTTCTCATCCCTTGCCTCGCAGAGGGAGAAGCTGAAGCTGAGTGGCTTCAGGACGCTGGTCTGTCTGACCTCCTTGGGGACCGTGCCTCGGAAAACGATAACATCGTGCTGCTCTCCACCCTGACCAAGACCCAGGCCGCTGCTGTGCAGCGGCGCTTGGACACCTACTCCCGATCTCGGAGGAGAAAGAACAAGCATCCTGTGCGTGATGTCCGAGACATTTTTGGAGTGGTCACCTCCGAGGTATGTTGAATTAGTGGCATCTCCTGAAAGGCTTTGTTGCATTGTGATAACTTACTTGGCTTTCTGGGTCTAGGGCTACTTTCACTTCCAAATAGACGACTTCATCTTCTGAGCTGAAATGAAGCTGAGATTATAGAAATTCTGCATCCAGGTTGCAGTGTTGAGAAATCACTACAAAACCTGCAGATCCATAAATTTCCTAGAGACTGCTGAAAGACTTCCGTATAGTGCCTACAGCGCTGCAGCCTCCTGGAGCACTGGCATCGTTTGGAGCCCTCTTGTGTTTTCTTTATTCCAGTGTTGCGTTAAATCATTATTAACCAAAAAAAGAGAGAACTTCAGAAATTCAGTTCTGATCAGCTGATCTTGTACAGCTGGCAATTCTAGAGAAAGAATAGCTGCTGTTTTGGTTTTTTGGTTTTTTGTTTTTTTTTTTTCTGGAGAATGCATGACCTTTAACTTTTCATCTGCTTTCTACTGTGCTGCTCCTCTCTTCACTGCGGCCACAAGGCGGAGTATCCGTATTTTTTATAGGGGCTGCTGGAAAGTGTCCCTATCAGGGCTCCTTGTGACTTTCTCTACTCGGTCAAGTGTCTAGTCAGAAGGTATTGAGCTTAACCGAGATCTGCCTTGGGACCCTTGCTGTCTACCAGAACCGAATATGCATTTTCCTCAGCCTAAGCATCTTTGAAACATCTTTTCCTATAACGAGATGAATTATACCCAGATAATCCATTGAATGCCTTAAGGGAATGATACTACCAGTCTGCAGCATCGCTGGAAACTGCTGTGGTTGTGTTCTCTGTAACTGCCCAGTGCTGAGGTGCAGGTTGCTTCCATACTGTGAATTTCACTGGGACAGTCATGGTTGATTTGCTTTTGTGGAGCATTGTTTGCATTCCTGCACAAATGGATGACAAAAAGATGACATTTCTGAAAGCAATAATGCTGCAAGTTTGTCTTAAGTGCCTGAATTGAAGCTCATCAAGTTTTAAAACTTGCAGATTAAATAGAAACCTGTTACATCTCTTAAAATAATTTTACTTTCTGCTGCATAGGAATGGAGATTTTTAAGCTCTTAATCTTATGTGTACACTCACTAGGTCACTAATATTTGTATTTGATAATTTGCATTTGATAAGCAACTGAGATCAAATCTGATATTTTAAAGTGACACTTTGGCAGAATGAAAGCATGTACAAAGACACTAAAGCTGCCTGTTTAAATTGCCTTAATTTAATTGAAGTGGAACACTTTCCTTATTTCTTACTTTGGGCAAGATCACTGGACTCTTTTCCAATAACTCTGCTGGGATTATTCATGTTTGCTTTGGCTTAATATTTTTTTAAAGCTTTGCAGTTGCTTCAGGTCTACAGTTCTAGTGAAGGTCAGTGAAACAAAAACCAGCGTTCTTTTTTTTTAATGAAAGTAAGAAAATGTATTTTAAGTTTGACTGTTTGTTCCTTCTTTGCCGAGTAGCCAGGAGCTTAACCTCCGTATTTCTTGCTTGACTTTTACAGTGAACACAAGGGGGTGGCGTTTGCCCTCTATTTCATGGGAAGTGACTGATGCTCAGCTTAGGCAAATTGAGGGTGATTTCAATGTAAAATGGTAAACTTCTGAGATGTTAGGACATGACACTGTATGTAGGCACTAAGTGGAAGAAGTCCTTTACCTTTGAGTAATTCCTGGAGCAATCCCAGGGGGAAGCAGGCTTTTTAGTTAATTTTCCACACTGGTTTGCTGTGTCATCCCAGTACCAAGCACGATTTTGGGGCTCTGAAGGATGTATTCAGCACAAAAGGATATTTGAAATCTCCACTTTGTAAGCAAGGAAACAGAAATGCAGAAAGGTGAAGTGTTTTTATTTGTTTTTCAGCTGCAGTCCCAGAATTGGAACCCAGATCTAGTATCTGTGCCTTTACTGCTCAATCAGCTTTTGGATGCGTCCCACTACTGACTGCTCTCTTGGTACACTGGGAGCAGAACATTTGAATGGGCTCTATCTATGGAAAAAAAACTTGTTCAGCAAATCAAGCTTAAAGCTGATTCAGTTCAGCTGTGACTTGATTGGAAGCAGTTTGGGCTGTACAAGTGCAGGCAGTGCTGTGTCAGTTGTTTGGATTTTTATTTCCATCAGTGTTTCAAGATGGATTTGCAGTTCATCTCCTGTCCACCTCTGTCACGAGCAACTCTCAGGCATCAAAGCTGTTGGCATTTCTGTCAGAACCTTTCTACCTACTTCCCTTATGTTACTGTTCAGTCTGGCCTTTTTACACAGCAGGTGGATCTGAAGGTGCTCTGGCGTTAGTGTATGATGTGTGATTAAACCAGATGCTAAATGAATTGGTTCTGCTTTCATGGCAAGCTCATCAGCTTTGTGCATACTCTAAAGATATAGTACATCTTCTGTGCAGACTCTTTTTTCCATTTGCAATGACTTTACACAGGTTCCTTTTAACTTTCTGTCCACAACTCGATGTCATAAGCAGGTTCTTAGAAAGTTGCTAGCTTTTGTTAATAGAATAAGCTTTCCTGTAGTCTAACTAGTGCTAGGAAAAGTAAGGTTTTTGTTAACAGAACGGCCTTCAAAATGCCTCCTCATGCTTTTAGAGATTAACTTCTCTCTCTATATGTGAAGAGGTAGGTTACTGTGAAGTTCATGAAGGGAAGCTTTTAGGTGCTGATGTCAACTTAGTGTGTTCTTTCCCATGAAAGATCTTGTGATCACAGGCAATGGGTAGATCCCATGCAGCTTGGTTGGTCCACTGTTTGTTAGCCCCTCAATGCATGAACTAAAAGGGGGAGATGGGCTAACGATTGTGTGAAATGAAGAATTGGCTTAAGGATGTGTAAATTTATCATAAATGCTGTCTATGAAATAGTCATCTGTTTTCCATCTGCCTGACAAATCCTCTAATTATGATTCTTAATATTAGAGGAGTCTTGTAGCCCTGAGCTTGAGCAGCGTTTTCTTAGACTAGCAGACAATGTCAGATGTATGTTTTCTGCCAAAATTGTGTTGTCTTATAATAACATCTGTTTTGTGTAGGTAAACATGTTCTGGTTTACTTTTCAGGAGACAGCAGCAGAGAAAGAGGAGTCCAGCCCAGATCAATTGTGGCACAATCTACGGACTTCAAATGTACAGAACTGTAAGAAGGAAGTTTTTAAAGGTAGAGTAGGAGTGGAAGGGGCTCTGAAACACTGGACTTCTTTGTGGCTTTTTGGGTTTGTTTTTGTTTGTTTTTTTTTTTTTTTAAATACATGGTTATCCACAGTTGTGGATTTAGTAAACTTTTCCAGGCTCTAGTGTTGTTAGTTATCAGTTTGAGCAACAATTCCTGTAGCTCTCAAGAAAGCAATTGGAAGATGCAAATAAAATCACACTAGCAGAGATCATATGGTGAGATCCCATAAACACCCTATGGAATTGTGTAAAGAGAAGTTAGCCATAGGTATGTCCTATAATTCATGGCCATGCTGATGTCTTACCGGTGATCTGGTGATTGTAGCTATAATGTTATGACTCTAAGCTAATCTTAACCTATTGCTCAGTCTCAGGACTGTGCTATGACAACACTCTTTTCAAATGTTAATATAGTTTGTTATTAAAAAGTGGTGGTGCCCGAATACGTCTCAAACTGCTCTTTTAGCACACTTGTATTCTAAGCTTCACCCTTTTGGTCTCCTGAAATTCCAGATGTTTTCTCCTCTGTAGCAGAAACCCAGGATTACTCCTGCACAATTCGAAACCCTGGAAAAGAGGAGGTGTTCAACATGGATGTCGCCTACTCGGAGCAAGCAGCTGTCCTGCTCAAGGGTTCATTCCTGTCTGAATCTAGGAGGCTGAAGGATGGAAATGCCCTAACTGTAAGCACTGAAGGATTTTTTCCTGTTAGAACTTATTAGCTTATTGTACCCCCACCTCTTGTCGAGAGGGGTACAAGATACTTGATTCAACTGCATGATCAGCTCTTGGAAATGTCCTCTAGGGATAGTGTTGAAACAGGTCTATATTAGGTAGATATTTTTGGGCAGGTAATGCTGTTATCCTTGTGGTGTTGGGCAAAGATAACTGTTGTGTAGTGGAGGGTCAAAAGAAGTTGTACTTGTGTGTGAAACTAGATACTTTGATATGAATCTGGGTCATTTCCACTGAAAAGAGGAGAATAACTTGTCTTTCTTACTTGTAGTCTAACAGTTTTCTACTCCACAAATGTACTGGACTGCTTCCAAAGTTCAAGTAGATTAGGGTGGGCATCAGGCTGTCTTTAATTTAGATAAACTGGGATCTCCAGTACAGTTAAAGAGCAATGCTGAAAAGGGAAAATATTTATTCAGCTGTGGGTTGAGTAGAAGTAGGAGTAGCTTGGGGCATTTGTCTGGTGTTGAAAACAAGAGAATGAATAGATGCCTGGCTATGGTAAGGAATGATAAAAATGCAGCAAAACTTGATACCAGTGGGATTGGTAGTGATACTTGTGCTGAACCTTGTGTGTGTGTTTTTCCCCTTAGAAATTTAAGATCCCCAAGGGTAGACTAGGAGTGACCAGGATTGGAGATCTATCTGCTCAGGACATGAAGAAGATCCCCACACTGGCCCTTATTGAACTAACGGCTCTCTGTGATGTTCTGGGCTTTGAGCTGAAGAGAAACAAGGCAACAAAACTGAAAACAGCGGGTTAGTTGTTTCTTCTTGATAATTTTTTTGAGTGCATTTTTTACATTGATCTTCTTATAGGTTTGTGTTTGAAATGTTACGACAGAGAAGGTCTTTGATGAGACCTTGTGACAGGTGTTTTTTCCTTTGTCAGTATTTCTCCTGGAAGTCACTGGATTATAACATCAAGATTTAACAGCACGTTTATCTCTGGCTATCAAATGCACTTATTCTGCTGACTGTTCCTCTCTCTTTCTCCAGTATCTATACTTATAAAATGTAACTTCTTAGTCTGCAGTGGTGGATATATCCCTGACATCTGTATTAGTGGAGATCCAGACTTAAAATGTTTTGTTTCTGTTGTAGAGAAAAGACTCTTTGGAGTTCCACTCAACACCCTGTTGGAAAATGATCAAAAACTTCTCCCCAACACCAAGGTCCCCCTGTTACTCCAGGCAGTAAGTTCTCTTCTGATTTCATTCCCACCTCTGATCCTCAGACTCAGGAAGTCTGTGATAAGGAAGGGCTGACTTCTCATCCTCTGTGCCTAAGAGCTTTCTTTTTTTTACCCTTTTAATAGCTGCTGTCCTGCTTGGAAAAGAGAGGACTTGAAACAGAGGGCATTTTGAGAGTTTCTGGGTCCCAGACCAGAATCAAGGTATGATCTCTTTAGTAGTGTTTGAAAGTATCGGAGGTGATCAGAGAGCATGTTGCTGAAGCAAATATCTAAATAACCTGAGTTGTCTCATCTCCCTTCCTAGTACAACTAGAAACGCCCATTACTGGGAAATCTGGGAGTGTCTACTGTGAGGGTCTCTGTGCTCTTTTGACTTGATGGATTGGCCTCCTAGTGCTCAGCTACAGAATTTCCCTTGTGTTTGCTTATTAAAGGATGTAATAACTTTCGTCTTCTTTGTAGAGTCTGGAACAGAAGCTAGAAAGGGACTTCTATACTGGCCTTTTCCGCTGGGATGAAGTCCACCAGAATGACGTATCTGGGCTACTGAAAAGATTCATAAGAGAGCTGCCGGCCCCACTGCTGACAGCAGAGTACCTCCCTGCTTTTGCTGCTGTGCAAAGTGAGTCCCTGCTTTGGCTGTTTAGCATCAGTTTGCCGGTTTGTGCTATTCTGGCAAAGCTCTGCTGGTCTTGGGCTCTCCCATCAGGTGTGTTGGGAGCCTGTGGATCCCCTAGGAATACAGACCATGATAGGAACTATAGCCAAACTCCGTGTGCTGGGTGCTATATGTACTGTTATGTGTCAGCCTGAGAGTCCTAGTCCCTGGTGCTTGGTTGCACATATCTGTGTAGGAACACCATCCTGGAGTCTTAAATCATGTTGTGGCATTTGAGGCTGCAAGGTTGCTACCATGAATGAGGACAACTTGATAAATAATGACCTGCAGGCTGAGCTGTAGCAACTGGCCAGGGTGCCCAGTCTTGCCTTGTCTGCAGGTAGTGCAATGTTCTGCGAGTGCCGCCTTTTGAGGTTTGTGCCTCAGTAGATGTCTTGAATGTGTTAAGCTGTTTAAGTGCATGACTTCTTTTTTTGTTCAAGAGATAAGGAATAACGGGGTGTTCTGATGCCCTTCAAGGGCCTCAGGCTCGCTGGTAAACTGTATACGCTGAAATCAGCCAGTGTTCTAAAACATAAGTAGTTCACTTCATAAGGGCTGTATGAGCTTGATTTACTTCTGTAAAACAAGATCTCAAATCCTAGATGACAAACACGACAATAAACAGTTGCCTTATTCCTTGGGGGATTCACATGGTCAGAATGGTGTCAGGAGCCTGAATCCTTTGTCCTGTTGTCACTCTCCCTCTCTAGATATTCCAGACCTGAAGCAAAGATTGCAAGCTCTAAACCTCCTGATCCTTATTCTACCAGAGCCCAACAGAAACACTCTAAAGGTAACTAACTACCTGTCTGGATTTAACTGGAAAAACACTATCTCCTTCTAGGTTTCTATTCAAGGGACTCTGTCAGCTTTTGTAAATATGATGGGAGGAGCAGGCAAACCTTAAGGCTGTGCAGTGAACGTAAGCTGTAAGCACAGCCTGCCTTTTGGGTACAAACTTCAGAGCAGTAGGAATCCCTGTGGTCTTGGAGCATCCTGTTTAGAAATGTGCTCTTCCTCTTTGGGGTGTTAAAGCACTTCACTATGGAGTGGAAGATGTCTAGGTCTTACATTGGCAGTGGACATGCTAGATAATAGGGAAAGAAATCCAGTCTTTTGATTCATGGTTTGTGGTATTGTTGTCATCTATGAAGGATAGTTTAAATTTAAAAAAAAATTAAAAAGCTACTAAACTTATAACTTCCTACCCTTTTCTGATCAGAAGGCATTTAAAGTCCTTTCACCTACTACTTTTTGAAAAAATAAGTGACGATGGGATCAGCTTTGCAGGCAGTGCACAACCTCTGCCTCTCTGTGCTTTGTAAGAACTGTGGAGGTTGTTGCGGTAGCTTTTTTTTTTTTTTCCTCCTGGGTAGTTCAGCTTCCAGGTAATAAAGGAAAGGCTGACTTAGCACCCTGCAAACTTTATTGAGAGTGCAGGAATACATAATCCAGTCAGAGATGATCTGTCATGTGTCACAGCTTTGGTGGAAGTGTGAGGCAGAAAAGATCATCCGAAAGGGTTTATTTTTCCACATCTGGGAATAGCTTTGAGGGGAAACTGGGTGAAGGAGAGGTGTCACTTTTGGATTCTGTAACTTTTACGACCGGACTTTGTAAATTGCCACCTGCCAAGGTGTAAGAGCTCATCTACTTCCCACACAGACTGTCTCTCCTGATTTGTGAATGCTGGACGAAATGTGTCTCTGCTTGGTATGCTTATTTGTTGCTATTTTAGTATTGAAATTTATCGCTGAACTTCCTGATTGGAGAAATAGGATTTGCTCATGGATATCAAGAAAAAATGCTAATTAAATGATCTCTCCAGCAATTGCCATAGTAGTTTCTTGAGGACTATTAGTAATGCATGTCTTATCATAGAATCATAGAATCTTCATGGTTGGAAAGGACCTTTGGGATCATTGAGTCCAACCATACACACACAAAAAAACCCCTACAATCTCTGCCACTAGAGCATGCCCTGAAGTGCTAAATCTAGACGTTTCTTAAATACCTCTAGGGATGGTGACTCAACCACCTCCCTGGGCAGGCTGTTCCAGTGCCTGACCACTCTTTCAATAAAGTAATTCTTCCTAATATCTAATCTAAAACTCCCCTGCCACAACTTCAGACCATTTCCTCTGGTCCTGTCATTATTCACCTGGGAGAAGAGGCCAACACCCACCTCTCTACAACCTCCTTTCAGGTAGTTGTAGAGGGCAATGAGGTCTCCCCTCAGCCTCCTCTTCTCCAAACTAAACCTGCCCAGTTCCCTCAGCCTCTCCTCATATGGCTTGGTCCCCAGACCCCTCACCACCTTGGTAGCTCTCCTCTGGACACGCTCCAGCACTTCAATGTCCCTCTTGTACAGAATCTCTTGCTCTCTGTTTAGGCTCTACTTGAATTTCTCAGCAAAGTGGTTGCCAGGGAGAAAAACAACAAAATGAACCTCTGGAACGTTTCCACGGTCATGGCCCCAAACCTCTTCATGCACAAGGGGCTGCCAAACAAGATCCCTGAAGGAAAGGAGAAACAGCTGGCAGAGGGGGCAGCTGATGTCGTACGGATGATGATCCATTACCAGGATTTGCTCTGGACAGTAAGTTGCACCAGTGTTTTGCAGTATGGCGCGGCAGCGTCTTGGTCTGCCTAGAACTGGAATAGGGAAAGGGATAGTCTTGGAAATTTCAGGGGAGTTAAATGTCTGTAGGCGAAACCTCTGGCTGAGTTCCAAGACTACCTGTTTTCAAGGTATATGGGTGTTTTGTCTACTCAAGGAGCTTCATAAAGTGATGTTTAGGTTCTTAAATGGCATCCTTATCTCTGCTTGATTTAATTCCCATCTTCTTCCTTCTTCCTTTCTCAGGTTTCCTCTTTTCTGGTAGCTCAAGTGAGAAAGCTGAATGAGAGCAATAGCAAAAGGTACCAGTTCTGCGACAAGCGAATTAAAAATTTGTTGCGGAAGATTCATGCTGATAAAGACAAAGTGGAAAAGAACCAGACAGAGGTGAGTTAGGGCTTGGAAAAACTAGGCCCTTTCATAAAAGTGGCAAATACTTTCTCATTGTGCGTGCTTTCATGAGAACTTGGAAAAAACTGTGAGTGATGCTCCTTACAGATCAAGAGGGAGAAGAATCTGCAGATGCATGAGAAACAGCTTCCCAGACCCTTTTGGCCAGGTTGTGGCAAACACCGATCCCAGCAGAAAGTGCGCTAAATAAACTCCAGGGTACAAAACACTTGGTTAAGATGCTGCTTTGTTGCAGGAGAAGGGGGAAGAGACCAGAAGCAGAAATGCTGGTCTCTACCTTATGTGAAGAGCAGAATTCAGGTGACTGTAGGTGCCCCATGTGTTTAGAGAGATGTGTCTGACGTGATAAAGGCAGACTTATTTTCATGAACTTAAAGCAAAAATGGAGGCTATTACTGTAGTGTAAGACTATGTTTTTGTATCTCATTTTCTTTTTGCTCCATGATGCTGCTGATCTGTATTGGGAGGTTTGAGGACAAGGTTCTTACCACTTAAAAGGAGAAAATTAACTTCCCTCATAAATGAAATGGCTCTCCTCCTCCTTGTGCCGGTGCAGACTGAGACTTTTTTAAACAGATGTTACTATCAATCAGATCTAATTGTGTATTGAAGTTGGGAAAAGATCCTTGGAACCATTCTGCCTTTTTTTGGTTGCTACTGTTAGTCGAATAAGTGTAGGTCTGTGGCAGCTAGGTTATATCATGCAGTCCTGGATGTTAAGTATTGCATAGCACTGGTGGTGCAACTGGGATGCTCTAAGGACACAAGCTAGGTGGAGTCTGCAGGTAGAAATAATGTGCTGAAAGCTTAAATCTGCATACCTGAAGAAAAATTTGTGTTCTCACAAGTCAGTACATCCCCCTTTCTATACCAGTTGGGCTCCTGAAATGTCTGCCCAAAATTTGGCTGGTTAAGGCTGTATGTCACTTGAAGGTGCCCCATTTCAAAGAGGGTAACTACTGTGCAGGCAGTCAAACAGACGACACGATGCTTAGAACAGTGCTAATACTACTTCCTAATGGTCTCAGTGCTCAGCGCTGTTTTCGCAGAAGGTTCAGGATTGCAAAATTAACTTGCTGCAAATCAGACCCCATTAGAACGGTTCAGTGTTTTCCACAAAAGTTCTGGGAAGTTACTTTAGGAAGGAGCTGATGAAAACAATCTTGAGAAAATAGCACTTGAACTCTGCACTTCCTATTTTGAAACTACCTTTCTGAAATTCAGTAGTCTGCAATTCAGCTGTCTAAACTCCTTTTTTGGTAGTTTAAATGAATTCTAGAGAAACCTATCAGACTTGTGCAAAACAGTTTGTCAGAATTTACTGTGACAAATCCTAGTTTCATCAGTTTGTTGCTTATAGTGCCAGTGCTGTATTTGAACAGTAGAGAGCACCAACGCACGCTGATGGAGAGCGGTGCTTTTCTCCCCAGCCACAGCACCGGAGCACAGATGATTTGTTTCTAATGCTCACCTTGATGCTTCTTTAAGCTTCCCTTCTGTAATATGTGTGGGATAAGAAACAAACCTAAATTCTCTGAACAGCTGGCTGGATAGGTTTAATTCTTCACACTCTCCAATCTATTTTGAAACTGGATGTTTTAGCTCATAACAAAGTTGTTCTTTATGCACTTTCTTCTTTTTTCTTCTCTACCTGCCTTGTCCAGCCTTCCAAGATTGTGAAAGTCCATGCCTCACTTCTCCTGAAGGATTCGCTAGAGGTGCATTTGAACAATGCAACCAGAGTTGCTGATGTCTTGAGGCAGTTTCAAAAGAACCTGTGCCAGAATGGTTGGAATATTGTCAACACTGTCAACCTCCTCAAGTGGTAAATGGCTTTTTCTCTGCTTTAAAAAAAACAACAACCAACCAGGTGGTCTAGTTGCTGGCTTCTGTCTTCTGGCAGAGCTGATGTGGTGGTACAGTGAGCTGTTAGAAGACTGTTCTCTGCTCCTCTACTCTCAGCTTTGGAAAGCGTGTGTTGGATGGGGCAAGCAAACGTTAGTGCAGCTGAGTGGTACCATCCCTATGTTCAGGCTGTCAGGAGGTCAGGTCATCCCCTCGGGTTTGCTGGACAGTATGTGAATTTTAGCAGCCTTGCTGGAGGGAAGGGAAAGTGGAATAACGTTGACCCTGCAGTTCTCTCCTGTGGCCCAGTGGTCAATTGCTGAAATAATTAAAAAAAAAAAAAAAAAAATTTCCTGCTCCCTCTGTCACCATTCCTGCAGATCGTATTTAGTAGGTAAGTGTTAATGCGTCTCCTGACTGTGACCCTGGGCAGGAGATGTCTAGACAAGGAGCGTAGATGGGAAGTTAGTTGAATGTGGGTCAACTGGGAACTAGTATCTCACTAAGAAGCAGTACAGCTGCTGAAGTCTTCCTGCAGATGAGCTTCTCTTGAACAGGCCACCAGTTCTAGAGAAAAGCTGCCAATGAACTTTGGTATTTATGCCTGTTGTCATCCTATTGAAAAGTTAGTGTTTGCATACAGTATGCTTCTCGCTGACAGTGAGGAATAACATCTGCCTTATTTTCTTTTTTCCAATTTTGGCTGTCATTTTCAACAGCTGTGCTGTTCAGGAAGATCAGCAAGGCCTGTGCCATCCTTGACCATTATTGAACTATAAGCCTATTTGAGCTATTGAACTATAAGCTATTTGAGAGGAAATATTACTAAACTATACAACCTGCTTTTTGCAGAGCTTTATTAACTTCAATGTGTTTTTCTTTCTGCAGTAACAACTCAACAGAGTGCACAAGCTTGCTCCTGTATGAAGTGGGAGGCAATATTGGTAAGTCTGGGTGGTAACTGAAAGTAGGGACTCTGATGTCCAGGTTTTTTTTTTTTTGCTTAACTTGTCTTAGGAGGGAGTTAAAAACAAAAGGATGCGATTCGGAGGGGGGTCCAAAAGTTAAGACAGGTGAACAAGTGCGGGTTAACCTCACCCATAGCAAAGAGTACCTGTCAAAGCTCCTGTGTCTTCCAGCCACCACTGCAAAGCCTTGATCGTGCACGTATGTGGGAAGGTTGAAGCGTGTACTTCAAAAAATACATAACGCTAATGGATCTTATTCAGAAGCTGCCTGTCAAGAAAGGTAGAAACTCAAAAGTCCAAAAGTTTTGAGGACAGAGACATGCACAACTCTGTCCATCTTAAAAACAAACAAACCTCCCATTCTGTTAAATGTACCATGTTAAATTCCCTGTTCCCTCAATGATAAAGATTCATGCTTGGAATTAAGTGTAGAGCTTAAAACCATAAACTATATTTATTTAAGTAAAGGGCAACTTCATCCTGTACCACTATAGGCTTTTAATTGTGTGCTTCTTTTCTGGGCTCTAATTAAATATAGTGTGCTGGCACATGGCATCTATACTAACGATGGCCAGCTCCAGGTGTGAATTCTGTCTGCCTTCATCAGCTCTCTGACAAAAGAACTTGTACTACCTTGGGTGGAAGCTTCTCAAGCCATATAGTTGAACAAGTTGTTGATGTTCGTTAGTAACTGATTTCCACTCATCAATAGGGTAATGTCATCAGATGGAGAAGAGACTTTAATAATATGATTGCAGCAGCAGATTAGGGGTGTCTGACAACGGAAAGGAATTCTTAGCTCTGTTACAGCTGGTTATGGAGACTGTTGGTCACTGGAGTGTTTTGGCTGCCTCTGAGTATTTCGTATCAGCATCTGTAGAAGAAAAGCATTGGAAACAATTCAGTCTCTGGATTTCATCACTAACATGTTTCATGATGGTTTTAAAGTGCTAAAGTTATTGGGTATTAGAGTAGCTCTCTGCAAAGGTCAAAGCTTGGGTTTAGTATAGTTTTAAGAAAAATACATTCATCTTTAAGATAAACAATTAGAACTCCAGATTTGTGGAAACTTTTCTGAATGGTTATGATACTGAAATTAATGTGAAAAAATACCATTTTTTAGGGGGGAAAAAACCTCCATCTAGCAACTACAGGACTAGAGATATAAGAAATGCTTTTTTTTCTGAATCTCTTGTTTTGGTAGGTGAACGTTGCCTGGACCCAGACACTTACCTCTTAGACTTGTACCACATCAATCCCCATGCTGAGTGGATAATTAAGCAAAACCCAGCTTATCCTCGGATGTTCTAAGGAAAGCATGAGTAAAACAAAGCATTTGGTGGAGGTTTTTGGAAGACATGGAAAAGCTACAGAGATGTTCCTGGTATAGTCACAGACTGGACAATGCTTGTGTCTGAAGGAAAAAAAAGCTTTATTTACTACTTCCATGGGAGAGTACGTGAGCCTACATGCTAACAGGGGTGTTGATAACAAGCAGCCATTATTATGTAGCAGAATTTGCAGTGGGTATATTACTTGTAAACAAACTAGCCTCCCCAAAACAAACTCTGCAAACAAAGCTACAGATTGTGCAGCAAAGATGGAACATAAGAGGAGAAATGTCTTCTTGAAGGTGGTAGAAGACGTCTGTTTCTTCTGGATTTGCTTTCTTTTGATCACATCCATGTTCTGGAGGAGGGGCAGTCAAATGCTGCAGCGGTACTAATGAGGTCCCTTTGGTAAGATCCACTATTGACTGTCGCACATCACCAGAAGAAGCTGTGAACCTGGGTTTCACTAACACGATGCTGTTATTTTCTTTGAAAAGTGAAAAAGGATGCTTCCAAAAAGGCCAGATGAGATCTGAAGCCAACATCCTGCATTTAATGACTACAGTTAAATACATATATGCAACACAAGAAAACTTTCCTTGGAAAAAAAGTATGGGACGGAGAGCAGCCTTTCAAGTGTACAGTTTGATAGGAGAGATGCCTGTCCCATACAGTAATGCAAAATGTACAAGTTGCCACTGATGATGGTAAAACATACATTTATTTTGCTGGACAACCCGTATCTCTAACGGATAACCAAGGAAATATTCTGAAGTTAATTTGAGGTTAGTAATCTGACCTGGCCACATGAACTAAACTTCCTTTTGGAAGACTCTGTGTGAACATGTCTGTTTAAAAAAAAAAACCAAAAAACCATACACAATCACAACCAAGATGTGCAGTGGCTGAAATAAAAGGTCCATGCCTGTATCTGGTTGCACAGTGGGTACCAAATCGAGCCTTTACCACTCTGACGGCACGTTTTCATCCCACACAGCACAGTGCGGTCACTGTGGTCTGCGAAGACAAGGGTGGAGCAGAAGGCTTGCCCCTCGTGTCGCTGCGCAATCATCATACAACCTCAGCTCAAATGAGACTGTGCTTGTGGAAGAGGAGTGCAGAAGTGTTGTTTTCCTTTCCAGTGATGCTGAAATACCTCACGTGAGGGAACCTACTATGCAGTTACATGGGATGGAACATACACTGTTTCCGAAAATCCTGATGTCTTTTTTATACACTGTTTTTAAACGCTGTTGGATATTTATTCATGTGGCAGAAGCAGGGCTGCCCTGCAAGTGTATACTCAAAGTATTTCATTTGCCAAGTCCTAGCTGCACTAGTGACAATCTCCAGTATTACTTCTTTTGTTTAACTGAATTTGTTTCCACTGCAGTCTGAATTTTCCCTCCTCTGTTTTTTTTTTTTCCCCCAGGCTGATGTGTAGCTATCCCTATTCATTATCTCAAAGTCCTAGTTACTATTTTAAGGGCACTTCATTCTGTGGTTTGTCTGTGAGGTTAAATTCTCTTGGTGGTTAAGATCCTTGAGGAACAGGTGAGCCATAGTCCATATCCTTTCTAACCTGTTGTGAATACTGTGTGCATGGTGCTGATGTCTTGAAATGATACATATATTAGAGAGTCTGTCTGCTTTTCTTGGTTGAGATGATACAGATGCACTGACTGGTGGGATCATCTTCATAGCTGTCTCTTTAAGAACCTGTAATAGAAACTTGCAAAAAAAAAACCCCACCTCCCAACCCTAATCCAGAACCCCGATGTCAAGACTTCTTTAGGTGCCTCAGTTTTATACGGCTTAAAGTGTGCCTAAAAGGGCCTGATTCTTATCCTCGAGATTGGGTGCTCTGTGTCTCTTGTAAGATCAAGCTGGTCTAAAATCGGGCATTAAAAATCAAAGGTACCTATTCACTCATCGCTCCTGGAAATCTTCATTGCAGTGATGGAGCTTAGCAAAGAGCAAATGCCAGAGATGTGATACTGTGAGAAATACCTAATTCGCAAAGGTATCGGTGGGAGAGACAGAACCTGTGACTGCTCAGAGTTGCTTTGTGACCTAAATTGCATCCCTGCAGATCATATAACGCTGCAGTTTTTCCACCCCTCACATACCGGATGTTTTATTAAACGTACTGGCTTCCATACGTATGAGGGGGAAATGCTACATCACTGCTTCTGTGAACAAAGTGGGTTTTTTGATCAGCAAATAATGTGAATCAGTGCTGTGAAAAACAAGGTTGGGGTGAGATCTCATGAGACAAATACCAGTTCTCAAGTATGAAAGGAAACATAAAAAAACCAAATCATCTCTTTCCAGATGATGAATATGCTTTTTTTATTTTTCTTTCCTATCTTTGTACCAGTCACTGACGTGCAACCTACTTCTGAATGCTGGCTTTTAATAACTATTTTTACAAATTATGAATTCTGTATTTAAAATTCATTTATTCAATGAAACAATAAAAATCTAGTAAAATCTCTTGGCTTCAATTTCATTAGCGGCTGAGAATAAGTTAGCACGGTAAATGGCACCGCATCTGTGAATGCCAGCAGGATTTGCCTTGTGCCTGAAGAAGGATGTGCCTGGGGTCTAAGTGGCCGTGGCAAGAGTTCCCTATTACGGCTTCAGGAGAAGCTCCTCTTCAGAGGATCCTGTGGGTTTGCTGTGAAAGAACGATGCAGGAGGAGGAAGAGGAGGTCAGTGTTGGGTATAGACAGCCCAGAGGAAGGTTGACAGGGGGCTGAAGTTTGCGAGCACCAAGGATTAGTGACTTCTGAAGGAAGAAGAGCATCTGTTAGAGATTTAAGCTTGAGGAAAGATGGTCATGTCCCATGAGAAGTCCCGTACCTACCTCCTCGGTCCCATGCTCAGAGACGTACTTGCTGACAGGACTAGCCAAGTTGGCCAAGAATAATAGGAATTCAGCCCGAATCTCTGGTAAATTATGACTAATATTTCAGTGTTCAATAGTCAGTGATGAAATGTGGCATAAATCCACTGCTATTTGTTTAAAAACAGTAACAGCAGCATCCCATCCGGTGCTGCTGAGGGAGAAGCAGGACTTGCTACCCTATCCAGAAACAAAGGGAAAGGGAGGAGGATCCAAGCAGCTTTAGAGAGCTTTCAGAGCAATTATCTGAGGAAGACACCAGTTTATCAAACTCATTTCACCCATTCATCTTCAGTAATATCAAAGTGCTAATCTCTCCCATCCCCAAGGGCGTTTTTTGATTGATCATTACACGGCTATCTCCCCTGCTCAGAACAAAAGCCCAGTATTTATTCTGAATGCAACTTAAAGTCGGGTGTGCTGAGATAACAGGACATGGCATAAAAGAATCTTGCAAATGCTGGTTAAACATATTTGTGGATGAAGTGGAACTGAAATACCACGTATTAAAAAAAAAAAAAAATAAGCAATTTGCTCCGGGGCGGGGGAGGCTTTACAGCAATACAGGGTCTTCATAAGAACAAATGAAGCTTCAAACCTTGGAGGGAAATGCTGTAGGAAAACAACAAAATATACTTCCTGGAGTAAAGTAAGTTAATGATGGCAAATACTGTTGTAAACAAAATACAGTTGCATTTGACTAAGTCTGTTTCTTTCCTCTGGTGCACTCCCCAGTGTTGAAAACAAGACAACTGATATCTATGTTTTTGTAATGCTGACAGAATGCAACTTTAAAGTTCTCTTCAAATCCTGTCTGGTCTTGATTGCACATGAGGGTTGCATATGTCTGCACCTTGGGGTGAGAAAATAAAAGGCTGTAGTTCAGCATTTTAAGTTGCTAGAAAAGAGAATGTGCAGCTGCACTGACGTATCAGCTAGGAAATGGGCATGGTGGGATCAGTTCCTGTAGTCTTCCCCAGCCATCTCTACTCCCTGTGAGCTCAGGCTTGTATGGATTTGTGTGTGTGTATGTGTGTGGTGACAAACTTTCTTGAAGCAGCTTTGTGTTGGCTGTCCCTTCCCAGCACCTCCTTGTCCAGGGGAAGGGGTGACCTCACCTGCCAAGGAGCTGCTCCCCACCGCCTGGACCTGGCAGGATCCACTGAGCTCAAGGGGCTGCAACTTTCTTCCCCACTTTATGTTCTGTTATCTAGCTCTATCCAAGGGCTGGCCTAAAGAAGGTGAGGGTGGGAAGGAATTCTTTTTATCCTTAATCTTGGAAGGGAACTTGAAGTAGTGATGTTTTCATCTCTCTGACCCTCTTGTCTGTCCCTGTTTGCCCGGCTAGTGAAGTGGAAGGAGTAATTAACTAGGGGATAAAGGAGGAAGAAGGAAAGATACCAACAGAAATGGAGGGTGTAGGTGTACCTGTGGGGGTTGTTTGGGTTTTTGTTTGTTTTGCAGGGGTTGGAAGAGAAGCTGATGCACACGAGCGCTGCTGTTCTCTCTTCTCTCATCCTAAACCTTGTTCTTGGCAGGCTGCAGTAGAAACCTGCTCCAGTGGTTCCCCATCCTTTCCAGGCTGAAAACCAAAGGCTGGTTTCCCTTGCCTTTGGCTTTTGCCAGCCTGCCCTTTCTGTGCCAAGAGGGAAACGTGAGCCTTTGGTGTCAAACGTACTTCGTGTTGGTCCACGCATGTGGGTGGATGCTCCAAGCTGTGCATGGACAACTTGTGGCTTGTGTTGAAACTGAATCTTTTGAGCCTTACCCAGAGTTTTACGAGTCTTGCGGAGCGTGGTTATACGTAACCCACCTGTGTTACCTCCTGTATCAGCTCTTTCTATGTGCCGAGTCGGTGCAGGCGGAGAAAGTTGCTCTTATCTGTGCTGATGACTCTGTAGTAAGCCTTCTCTGGACACAAGAGGCAGTCAGAAAGTGGAATAATTGCCTTTCACTTATAACAAACCAGCAGAGCTGGCTCAGGGTTTCAAGAGAGACAATTAAAGATATTGCATTGTTGTCTTCAAAAGGAGAAATAGACCTGGGGGTTCCCTAATAGCCCTCCTGATTCTGTGCTGCGCTCTCGGAGCGTGTTGTTGTGGGTTGCATTTATTATGAGCCACTTATTATCCCTAATTATTTAGCAGGGGGGAGGTCTCTCAGTAACAGGCGAATTTGTGACTTGATGAACACTCAGCTGTCTGTATTTAAGATAAAATTACTGTAATTAGCAAATCAATCAACCCTACTTTAACTTTGCCTGGCCGGGACAGGACAAATGGGCTAAATGAGACCTATTTAGTACGGTGGTAGAGAAAGGGGTTTGTAGACATCAGGATATACAGGCTTAAAGTTTTTTTTTTTTTTTTTTTTACACACTGCTTTTAATGGTAATGTCACATAATTGTCTCTTGTTAGGTAATTTTGTCTCTAACAAAAAGCCCTCATGCTGCGCTTTCTTCGGCTCAGCCCAGCGAGGCAGAGTCCTGGCGGGTGAGTAGCCAGGTGGGTTGTTTTATTATAACCTAACCCTGGAGCAGGGGTGGGCTGGATTCCCTGGGTGCCACGCTCTTTTGTGACTCGTATCTGTTTGTTTGCAGAACTTGCATCTTTGAGAGCCAGATTAATCCCTCGGGTTGTCTTATGGCTGGCAGATGTTGCCTGCTCCAGCTCCTCAGCTGCTGTGCCTCGTGCCGCTTTGCTGCCCAAGGGTGGATGCGCTTCCAGCCCTGGCCAGTCCCTACACCTCCCTGGGGTGGGAAGAACTTCTCCCCAGTTCTTCTTCCAGGTAATTGGTACCTGCTACCAGTTCCTCACATAGGAAAGGAGTTTAAATAACTCTTCTGCAGCTGCAGTTTTGCAGGAACCTGCCTTACGCTGGCATCTCTTGGGCTGCACCTAGCGCATCCCCAGTGTGCTGAAATAGCACAGGGTGCGGAATAGTCATTGGGCGTTGGATTCCTGCCCTGACTTAGTTCATGGTAGTTTCCTATTGAAAACAACACTTGGAGCCACATGCTGTCTAGAAAGCATTAGTCTACTTGAATTTGACCCTCTTTAAGCTTTTGGAGTACATCTGTGCATGCTGGCAAGCTCACCCTGCGTGCGCTGTCAGCCCATCCTCGCTGCCTTATTGCTCCACGATTGTGTGGCATCCACAAATGTATTTAAGGTGATTCCGTTAAGTAGACAGGACACAGGAGGGCCAAGGAGATGCTCTCCATTTCACTGTATTTTGCTGTCCTGTGAAATGAACTGGTGAAGGGTAGATCTGCTATGGAAGAAGAAACCAACGGTGGCCATCAGCATGAAGATGAGGAGGGTAACTCTGTGTCTTCCCTGAGAGCTGGGGCTGTCCCTGTGATTGAATCCATGAAGGGTGGATCTGGCAGTGATGGAGGGAGAGACTGTCCCAGTTGCAAAATGGGACTGCTTCAGCATCAGCTGGTTGCCATTACAGGGGGATGAAGATGTCTGTGGGGGAAGCTGGTGCTCCTTGCCAATGACGGTGGTTCCTGCTACGCCTACTCACTAGCAGAAGACAGGTTTGCTTTGCTTACACGTGCCGTGTAAGAAACACAGGCAAATTTATTTCAACAGATCGTTAAAAAGAATAAATAATCTGTAAGTGCTTCAAGGGACGGGACCTGCTTAACCTGGAGAGTTGTCTTTGTCCTCTCCCTTGTTGTGTAGGCCAGTGGGGGGGTTCATCCTTGCTGTACCCATACCTGCAGGCAGGCGGGCAGCAGCTGCGCTGTGATGAGGGTGTTCCGTCTGATGGATAAATGGGCACCGGAGGATGTCTGGCTTGGTCTGCAATGCCAGTGGCTCTGTGTTTCAGAGGGTCTCATCATCGCTGCCTTGTTTCGTGGCATGCCTGGCTGCCCTCTGTTTTGGAGGCTGGTTGCATCTTTTGGGCATTTTGCCGCTCTCTTCCGCTCGTGCCCATCGCTCTCCATCGGGCATTTCCTCCGTCCGGCTCCGGAGACATCCCTGGCTGGAGGGGACGTCGAGTCGCTGCTGTAACTGTCACATACATGCAAGGAAAACCCGTGTTGAACCGTCAAAGGCAGAACCAAGAGCGTTTGAAAGCTTCATTAGCCGGGCTTTGTTCTGACGGCGCAGTCAGGCGGGGAAATAATGCCGTGAGTGTTATCAGCCATGTGCAGGAGGCAGTTGCGTAGCAACCCTGATTGGGGTGCCGCGCTGCTTTTCCGAGAGGAAAAAGAAATACTCATTTTCTTCAATTTAGAGTCATTGCAAACAGGAATTCATTATTGACAAAGGATTCGCTTAGGTTTTGCATCTCGTAAAGAGATGGCAGGCGGTGGTGGCCTTGTGTTAGCATCACATAGGTGCAAACTCACAAGTTAAATGAACCTGGGACGCTCCAGGTTTTGTTTGTGTTTTCAGCTGCTGTTTTTCATCCCTTTGTCCTGCTGGGTCTCAAAGTGGGACGAGGACTGGAAATTTCATCTCTCCTTTCAGACATGGTGTAAAGGCATCTCCAGGGAGCCCTCCCTGATATCACGTTGATTATTACAGATGAGAAGGCTGATGGTATTCCTTCTTCCCTCCGAGCCCTGTTTAGGGAGTAAGGCGCAGAAGCGGGGTGGTTCTGCTTCTACATCTCCATGTCAGGCTGGGGAAGTGGTCAGGCTTCTGAGCCCCTTCAGATCTGCAGTACCTTTCAGGCTGTTAAGGAGCATTGGACGTATGGATAGGAAATAGATTCACCACCCCACTTCTTGTCCGGAATCCTAAATGGTGAGGTTGAGGTGAGTGGAGACTGTCCAGGATTGTTTTGAAGGGTAACATGATTAGGTGGCACAAGTAAGAAATGGGTCCCAGCACTAAGGAGTGGGATTGCCAAGGGTGGAGGTAGGACAAGGCATCCCATCATCTCCCTGTCCTGCTGCAGCTCTAGCTGTTTCACACAGAAGGGGTGCAAAGAGCTTTTTCAAACTTCAGCTTTGGTGTGTATTGTGTAATAACAGCAGTGGGGTAGGGGCGTTCCACCCTGAGAGGGGAACCGGGCTGCTCAGACATCATCGCGTGGGCATCCCTAATGAATCTGTCTAGGTTTGGTAACTAGGAAGCATGCTGTCCGTGTTCATCTGGACAATGTATCTGGCTTTCCAGGCAAATGGGGACGGACTGGAGCACTGACCCTTGTACACCCCTCTGGGTGCCTGAGACAGGGCTGGCACAGAAAGGGCATGCCTGAGTGCTACCAAGGGAAGATATTAAATAAGGAATTAACTACTACGGAATATTTATTGTACACTTCTAAGGCTGTGTACAGTAATGTGGAAATCACTGTTATATTTTTTTTTGGTTCACCTGTTTACATCTGTATTGGCAGGGTCTGCAGATAACGGCAGAAGGGTGCTGGTATTGGCAGTGAGATTTGGGATCTGTGATGGAGGAGACCTGAAATGAACATCCTCGATGTGCTCTCGCCTACTGAGAAGATGGAAGCTTTTTCTTTCGTGGATTAGCTGGTGCATCAAGTGACAGTGAGTAGAAAGGATATGATTTGTATATTGTGAAACTACTTTCTTTGCCCTGTCCTCAAACTCTAGTTTTTCAATATTGAACAATAATACATCTTCCCTTGTCATTAGCAATTCACTCTGCAGACTGATTCAGATTAACTTGGACTCTCACTGTATTAAACACTTTAAGGAAAAAAAAACATAGGAGCTCAGGATGTTTATGAAAAGCAATTTCCTCAATGCCAGGCAATTTAATAACTCCACAGCCATGGCATTCAGGCTCATTTATTTTAAGCTATGTTTCCAAACTGTGACGGGTCAATAATAAATAAGGCAGCGTGGCAGATTTTGCATGGAAGAGAGCTCATATCAAAGAAAAGAACACAGGCAAGTTGAGTTGGGAGTGCAGAGAATAATGTGGCTTTTAGGTCTGCCAGATTAAAGACTCATTTGAGAAACCAAATCTTCTTATAATCAATATTTTCCCGCTGAACTATTGGCGGCAAGTGAACATTTGGAGACGTATATGGCAAAAGAGAGAAAATCCTGCTCCTCTCTCATTCAAACAGTTTTGTTTCTTGTAACAATAAAATTGTTCTTCTGCGCATGGGTCTGCTTTTTTCCTTTAATCGAGTTCGTGGTGGAGAGAAGTGTGTAGCCCCAGGCAGCCTTTTGCACCTGAAACCTCAGACCCAGTCAAGCAATAAATACACACATCACAGGGTGTTTCAAAGGACTTGTTAGAAATATTGGAAATCAGTATCTTGTAGGAAACAAAGTGCGTTAATACTATTTGTTGAAAACACCTTTTACAAACCATGTGGGACACTAAGGAGGTCAGCTGGAATGTGTAACAACATTCACCTATCTCCTGCTTCCCTCTATGGATATTCAAGCAGGGATGTTGGTGGTTTTAAGTTGTATTGCCCCCCTTTGAAGCACGGAGCACGCTGAAGAGCCAAGCTGAACTGATTTGCTTTGTGTCCTGCTCCACTATGGAAACTTTGGGCTCTCCAGCTCAGGAGGGTCTTTTCTTCTGCATCTGCCGTGTTCAGGGTAGCAGGGTAAAAATGTAAATAAGCTGCAAAAAGTTGGAATAGCCAGATTGTTGTTAATCTACAGGGACTGGGAAACAGGCTTCTGTTGGTGAAGTTTCCTTTCTGATTAGTCCTTGGCAGAAGGATACCCCCCTCTCTTCTGTCTGGACTGTGAAATGCTGTGGATTGTTCCTTGCTAATCAAAATATTAAGCATGATTAAAGCGTTATCGATCTGACTAATATTTAAGACGTATCTGTTTGCTAACTTTAGCAAGTAACCGGGCAGGTAGGTTGTTCCTGCCGTCAGTTATGCCCCCAGCGGGGAGGTTTCACGGTGGCTGGCCGGGGAGGTGAGCTGGCTCTGCTTTTATTTTGGTTGAACAGTAAATTTATAAATCAGGTGCCCAGCATGAATGTTTGTTTAAGAGTCCTAACTTTTTCATAATGTTCCTGAGTGCTCACTTATTAGAAGCTCCAACTGTGAATCCCCAGGAATTCATGAGATGTTTTATGAATCTGTGTACTTTAAATAAAGCTCACAAGAGCAGGCTGCAGGTCCTGGGTAGATGTCCTGTTTCTGAACAGGCTTCCCACACAGACCTTGCCCTTCTGCAGCTTGGCAGGAAGAGCTGTGCCAAAATCTTGGGGTCTTTTGTCTGCTGATGACCTTACATGCGGAGTTTCTTATTTGAGACGGGTTTCAGTGGTGGCCGGGGTGACACTGGAGCTATGGGTGGCTCTGTCTCCAGTGATGGTGTGGATAATGGTACAACCAAATCCAAAAATATGTCTGTAAGAGCTAATGAGAATTTCTAGTTAGGTCCATCACTGCCTGTTCATGACTTTATGTTACTACAAATAATGATTTTTGTATTGGACAGAGATGTGCCTGTGACACTTGGTGTGTCCTTACCTTATGAGTGTGGGTACCTACAGATGCTGTCTCTCGGTGCTGTAGCATTTCAGTAAGGCTGTTTCTGAGGTCAAGACCTGGATCTTTAAAGAAACAAACCCTTAACTCCTGACCTTCTGAGAAAGGTCAGGCATAAAAATATCTCCACCCCCGGCCTTCTTCCTCCTGTCTGTACTAAAGCCCATGATCTCCGTGACCCGATGAACCAGGACTCTTGTGGGTATCTCTGCCATCAGAGTGCTGGCAGGCTAATGAGACAGAAACTGAATTAATCTTAACTTGCATCCCCTGCACCGCTCCTGCTCAGCACGCACTGTTCCTCCTGCTCTGCCCGCACCGCCTTGGGCATGGGCATACGCACGCGTGAGTATCTACAGCAGGATGCAGACGCAACACACAGGGAGAAATGTCGCTTCTCCTGTGGCTAAAGGATTTTATTTTTTTAAAGTCTGCCATAATAAGTTGAGTCCTACAGCCTGCTTACACTGGCAAGGATTAAGTGGAAAGAATGCGTTATACCTCATCCTCCTGCAGCCCTATCCGCAAGGATGTCTCACTCTCAAAGCCATTTCTGAGTCATCGCTTGATGGATTTGGCTGCAGGGGCATTGACTAAGTCCCCGGCACAGTCCAAGGGGACATCGCAGCGTGCCACCAAGGGATGCCTGCTGTTACATCAGGCGAACAGCAGCGTGCATTGCTGACTCCTCCTTGCCTTCTTTTTTTATTCCTTTGATTTAAAGGCATTCTGCCAGCGCGTGGGCGTTCATTTTGCTTAGATACGCTACTTACAGAGTTGGAGAGAGAAAGAATTGTCATTTCAATTGTTTGTAGTATTTTCAGGCGCAGCCTCTGGTTGTGGGTGCTGACGTTTTTCTCTTCTGTTCATGTTTTGGCTCACATGTTCTTTGCTTTCTGACCATATTTGGAGGGATAAGACTTCTTTGTCTGCCTTTCCTTCCCAAGTATCCTGTCTGCTGCATACTGAAGGCTGAGGAAAAACTCTATATGAAAAATTGTACCTGGTTTAAGGTTTCCCTGCCTTAATCTCTGGTCAGGTAGCTGGAAGCGTATGTAGAAATGATAGAGAAAGCAGATAGTCTGCCAGTTTTAACAGTGTTCAGCTCTGGTGGTTGTGTCCCAGCTGTTTCCAATCTTCACCTTGCTCGAGAACCCATTTCCATGATGATAATCATTTGACAGCTTTTAATCTTCCAGTGCAGATGTGACACAATAGTTTCATAATCCGCTCCTGCGCATTAGGCTGCTCACTTCTGTTCCTGGCGATCTGCGGCTGACTAACGTATAGCTTTGTCCGATGGAATGTGACACAACCGCACTGGGGAAGTCAAAGGGCTGTCATGTTACGGCAAACGCCTCCAGAAAGTGGGCGTGTTGTAAATGCATCGTTGTTGTTTTTAGTATGAGTTGGAAACCTGAGGCAAAAAGGCACAAAACCCCATGGATAGCACCCTGAAAAACTTTGTATGGATAAATAGATAGTAAATATCTATGGTGAATAAATATAATAGTGAATAGAAGTCACTGAGTTTGGGTAGTAACCAGGGCAAGAGCAGAGGAGGGACATTCCCCGTGCTCTCCGTCTGCACCATGACAGTTCTCAGTAGTGTTAGAGGGATCTGTGGGCTTTGAGCCAAACCAGGGTACGGTGACTCACTCCTGCTCCCAAGGGATGCAGAGCCACAGGCAGCAGCGTGTTCCCCGCCCTTGCAAAGGATGCCAGCTACTCGAGAAATCCCCCGAGACCGTTCTATGAGTCAGTTGTGGGTGGCGAAAGTACGGGGATGATGGGGGGGAACAATTTGAGCATCGTGTCATCTGAGGCATGCTTTTTTGCTACAAAACTTGTGGAATGGGGATAAAGAATTAAAATCTAACGAAGCTGGATCAAGAGGAGTGTGGGGGAACGTCTGAACATTTCATTATAACTTCCACACGTGGTCTTTTGACTCTCTATGCATATCAATTTACGCTAACAGTACACTCGTTTGATCACGTTATCCAGAGTAAGTGTCTACATGTTTGCTTGTTTCTATAGATGACCAGGTGTGTTAATTAAAAAAAAAAAGAAAAAAAAAATTCTGTAAGTCTCAATGTATAAACAGCTTAAAATGAAGATGACACGTGGTTTGAATATGATCAATATCTTGATCAATCCTTGAATTTATTTTTGGGAAGCGGCAGTGAGCCCTACAGGGGAAAAAAACGGCAAAAGACCTTTTTCTCTTGAGACTATATCTGATTAAACCAGAAAGTTGGTAGAAATAAAAAGCAATCTCCAATTGTGCCTAATGAATCTACTAAAAAGCCTGTGAAAATGCGTGTGTGGAAGGTTTTTGATAAAGAATCCAGCAGTTGTTTAACTAATTGTAGTAATACTTAGGTATAGGTAAAGATGGAAACTAGTCCAAAGCTGAGTCTAGGCGTAAATCCTATCATTTGTCATCTGTGTTCTTTTAGAAACAAGAAATGACTGACATACATGCTTAATTCAAACTAAATAGCCTATAAAACAAGTTCCCCAAGGCTAATAATAATAATATCAGGAGAAATGAATATAAGGATGATTGAATACAGGATACGCTGAAGAGTGAATATGGAATATAGATACATATCATGCTGGCAAGAACCGGCTGGTGTTTATGGTATGCTCAAAAGTCCAATCCATCATCTGACCAGAGAATGTAATGCAGTTAGAATCAAAAAAGATGCCTCTGTTCGAAGCAATACATGCACATTATAAACCAGCAAATGCAAATAATCAATCAAAAGCAGCAAGCGGGCAAAAGTGGAATATCATCAAGCAATAATTCAGATCACAGCTGCGATTATGAGAAATAACCTTAAATCTGCTATTTTAATTAATATTAAGCTTCTGACACCCTCTAGGATGGGGCGCACAAACCTTCTCAGGCTAATACAATAAGAGAAATTGTGCTGTTCCTCAGATGTTTCAGAAAGTGAATTAACCATTCATGGAAGGCTTCCAGATGTGTGTATATAAACAATGTTCTCTGCACCCAAATGCTGCTCAGGCAATGGCTGGTTTGCTGGGCTCGAGCATCCCTTGTCAGAGACCCCAGTTCATACCGGGGCAATAGGTCAGACTCAGTACCCCGGTCACCTTTGGGGTCCCTCTTTTGCTGCTGTGTAGCCTGGTCTTTTCTGCTCCACGGGGAAGAAGAGACATCACCTGTGTCACCCTCCTGAGCAAGAGCAGCTGCAGCTGCGCCTTCGCCAAGGCTGGTGACTTGAGGTTGGTTGCCTTAACGTAGGGTGAAGGCGCCCAACTCAAGCACCCAGCTTCAGAAAAGATAATCTAATGTCTTCAGTAGCTAAATATATATATATATATATATATATATATGTATATATATATATAATCATAGGATGGTTTAGGTTGGGAGGGACCTTAAAGACCATCCAGTTCCAACCCCCTGCCATGGGCAGGGACACCTCCCACTAGACCAGGTTGCTCAAAGCCCCGTCCAACCTGGCCTTGAACACCTCCAGGGATATGTAAAGAAGCGGCACACACCTGATCCCATAGCCTGGGTCTTCAAACACCTGCAGATCTAAAGAACAGAGCTTTTTCTAGGTGAGTACGCTGGCTGTAGATGGATGTATCTTTGTAGTAAGGCTGTAGATTTGCATCACTAATGGAGCGACTGTGATTCCTGAGTCAGGGTATCAAGCAGCTTCTATCACCTTCCCCTGTTTTGTGAGTGTGTGCATGTGTGTGGTAAATGACCTTTGGAATGAAAATATTAACAGAAAAGGAAAACATGATTGTAATTTATGAAATGTTAGCCCAGATGCCTCTAGGGGGGAGCAGACCTTTCAGTCTTGCAAGCTGATACATCGCTGGGGTGCTTGCATTGACACAGGTGCATTTAAAGAGTCAATTAAGGGGAAGCTGTGTATTTACACAGCCTGGATTAATTTCATGTTTTGGCAACTTTCTTTTTAAACAGTTGAGACTACTGATACTGCTTAAAGAGGTTGCTTTTTCAGAAAGTAATGGAGAAGGTACCAGAGGAAGGACATGAAGCACAGACCTCTGGCAACAAAGCCTTTAGGCGGACACGTTGCTCTGGGTGTGGGACAGACCGGGCAGCCAGAGCACACCTTGGAGCAACCCTTGACGGTGGGACTTGGGCTCTTGGATGAAAAAATGGTGCTGGCAAATGGCTGCAAATAATTGTCGAATTTCCAGGGATGTTATCTGAAGGAGAACAAAGAAAGTAGGTGTTCTCCTGGCAGTTGGTTTGTGCAATTCAATTTTCTGGGTAAAAGCCCTGAGTTTTTCTATCTTCATTACTGGCCAGGAGCTTCCATGCAGAGCTATAAAAACCTTAAAAGATTCTCTTTGAACTTTGAGGCAGATCAATGCAAAATGGAATGGGGGAAAATTGTTTATTGCCGAGGAAAATACAGCACTGTGAATAATAAGGAAGAAAATGCAGCTGAGGGCTCAAATTGAATCTCTATTATGCCTATGATTAAAGATAATGTGCTAGGAGAAGGGGATTACAGAAGGGTTTCTGTGCTAGGTTGGCTGACTGGCTAAAAATGCGGTGATTGTGGCTGCTGAGCCCTCATTGGCCTGGGCTTGATAGCTAAATTATAGGGCTGTTAGACAGAAATGAGCTTGATGGTCTGTCTGAAACGCGGAGCCCCTCCACTGCCCAGCTGGCTGGGGGCGACCGGTCCTGCTTGAGGCTTGGAAACTCTCCATCTCTTTATTTTCCTTAACAACTAAGAGTTTGTAGTGCTTTGCGTGACCGAGGAGCTGCTAGGGCTGCTTCTTTGTCCTTTTGCCGGTGGTGAACATGTTTGATAGAAGAGAGACGTTATATCCCTGGGGCCAACCAAACCCCTTCCCGAGTTACCTGTCTCTCCCCAGTCTGTGGCGCGGAGCTGGTGCCTTCACTCCGGAGCACTCTGTGGGTCTAGGACTCCAATTATCTGAATTGTTGCTTCCCTTGAAAAGCTCAGAAATACCAAGTCAAAGGAAGGGGAAGAACCCAAATCTGACACAGCTCAGACCCCAGGAAGACCAGGAAGCAGAGCCGTGTGCTGAGTGAATGGGATGAGGCTGACGAGCTGCAAGGGCTGAACTTCGTTTTGTTTTATTATAAACATCATCACAACCTTGAACACGTCACTGACCCTCTCAGTGTCTCTGATATCACATATAGAATAGGATAGTAATATTCCTTTGGTGTATTTTGGTGAGTGCAGATGATAAAATATTTTGCAGGAGTATGTGTGTTTATAAAGGGACATCAGATTTGGTTCAACTTTCTGGACTGTAATAGAATAATGTGTACAGCATCCTTGGAAAGAAACACAGAAGGTGATAGAGACCTTCAGAGTCATCTGGAAATTACCAGCATGTACTCTGCACCCCTGTACACTGGTGTAGGTCTACAAATAAAATGCTTGATTTTACTTAAAAACTTCATACTGAAGCTTTTTGTTTCCTAAAAAAAAAAAAAAAAAAAAAAAAAAAAAAAAAAGGCTAAACCCCCCAAATACCTATAGGTCCTTACGGTCACTTACGCTCCCATGTAAACCTCAAGACAGTGCATGACTGCTTTGTTTTAAAACTGATTTTTTTTTTTTGTTATAATGAAATTTGTGTCCCTTTATTGACAGAGGGTAGCGTATGGGGAGGCGGTGCAAGATTTGTGATGTTTTTCAAGAATAAACTTGTGTGTTTTTAAGTAGTTAGGGTTGTAAGTGACGGCTGAGGAGTTGTTATTTGGCAAATTTAATTACATTTGAAATGTATCTGGGCTTGAATTTGGGAGATACTGCTTTCTATTTAAAACAAAGCTGTTTTCCGTAGGGATGAGAAGAAGATTTCGGTGACATGTTTTTATTTAGTAGGCTCAAGGCACTTTCCACAAACTTCAGAACCATTCAGCGTCACAAGTCATTTTCTCCGGGAAATCTTTCCTGCTCCGCATCCTCAGCCCCCTACGAGCCTTGATCTGGGAATGGCTGCTATCGACTGCCTGCAGTGTTCTGCTCCCGGCTTCTCTTCTCCTGACACAGAAAGGACACTGTCAACCACTGATAAGCCCCGAGCCCACAGATCTCCCAGAAACAGCAGCAGTATCCACATTCTGCTTTCTTCCCTTCTCAATGTACTGAAGGGGAAACATCCTTTACTGTCTGTAATTTCCCTAAGCTTAAAAATTGAAGCACAATTTATTATGCTCATTAAGTTGGGACGTTGACATTTAGCTAAGCCTTATTTTTTTCAGCACAGAGCTACTTAAATTTGGAGTTACGGGGCACATAGTTATCTGTTCAGTCTCCAAACGTTAAGGTCAGATTTCCCTCTGGCACCAGTAGCACCAGCACTAGCAATAACACCACGGTGCTGGGTGGTGTAGCACCCTTTCCAGCCTGGCTTTCTCACCACTTTAGGGGACGTGCTGCAAGTCCAGTTCCCTTGGAGCCCCAGGCTGGTCGTTGGCTGCTTGGTGTCACCTCTGGGTCATCTTCCCCGTTAGTGCAGAATACTTATTTGGTGACCCGGTTCTGGGGTGCGGGTGCCCCGTGGAGCTCGGTCAGCAGCTCTGCAGGTGCCAAGGGTCCGGTGTGACAAACTGTAATTCCTCAGCGAAGGAAAAGAGTAAAGACACTGTAGTGAGAACAACATCTACAGGATAGGCCAAATTGTAATTTGCTCTATCACCCAGGCAGGCGTTTTGAACTGGAGTACCTAACCTGTGCTGGGTGCACCCTTTCAAGCCTCTATTGACTTTGATGTTCCTTGGATTATTTAGTTAAAAACCCACACGAACAAAACCCAGCTTTGCTTTCAGCGTTCCTGTCACCTCTCCTATTTCTTCTGCTGCTCTGGCTGCCTTTGCCTGGGATGTTAATATCACAGTTGTCATCGCTTTGCCAAAATGTGGCAGGAATAGCAAGTGCTTCTGCAGGAGTGTGGGGGCAGAAGAGGACTTGGGGTCCTGGGAGCGGAGAGGGTGTCTAGGGAGAGTTTGGCTAATGAACCTAAGCACGTGTTTGAGGTTTCTGTGGTTTTACTGAAAAATCAGGTAATACGTGCAGGGTAAACCTCTAGCTCTAAGTTCTGTGCAACTTTTACTGGCTTTAAAGGAGGAAAAATGATTTGAAGCCAGAAGGCAGAGCCTGAGGTGTTGGGGTGTAGACTCCAGGCACCGGTGGGGAGTGCAACACTGGTGTGGTGCGGTTGGAGACCTGCGGTCAGGTGATGCTCAGCTGCGTAATGAGGACAAGGCAGTGACATCTGATTTGTTTTACGGGTCTTATATGACTGCTTCCTATGAATTTTCCAATGGCCCTTTGTAGCTAATGAAAACCAGCATGTGCCACGGTGAGGTTTAGCCTGGCTGTGCCAGACCCCAGCCTCCACCCTTCTGTGTCTTCTTATTTAACGTGAGCAAACAAGGTCGAAGGCACAATAACTCCCTCCTCCTTTTTTCACAATTCTTCTGCTGTAATTTTTTAAGAGCTAATCATGTGTGAGATCAGGCAGAGGTTAAATTGTAAGACTCTCTTAGCCAAGGAGAGATTTGACTCTTTGCCTGAGGCAGGAGTATCTACCCTGAGCTGTAAAATTGCTTGTTAGATTTTGTTTTTTCATAGGTAAAACATATTGACAGCATAACCTCCCTATCCTTGTGCGCTGCGAGGAGCGGTGGCTTTTAGTCAATCCGCGTAAACCTGATCTAACACACCCTGGTAACACGTTATCCGTAACCCGTCCAATTTCAGGCTACCAAAGAATGGGTGGCACAGTACGCTTTTACTGACCTACACCAGGGAGAAGCGGTTTCTCTCTCTGTATCTGGTGAGTGGGAACTGGGAATTATTAGATGTCTTTTCAGATTTATGCCACTGCAGGTGAACAAGATTTGTATTTCTCATGTGTGTATACGGGGCATGGACTTGGCTTGTGACATGGCCACGAGTGCTGGCTGATTGCCTCTGCTTCCTAAGGGAATTGAGAAAATTTAACTGCCGTTGCGTAAGTTCACCCACATTGGGATTTATACAGCTGCGACCTGAAGGCATATTGCTGCAAGCACCTTTAGGTGGCAGGTCTGGGTGCGCTGACGGACTGAAGGGAACCTGCAACTGAATCACATCACAGGCTTTGCTGGTCTGGAGAAGCCTTTCTTTATATGGCTTTTCATATGAAAAGAAAATGAAGATGCAGCACAGTAAACGGCGTTAAAGCTGCGATGTAGGACCATCCGTATGGACCATCTGGCAGACCCAACTGAATCGCTGAGCCTGCAGGGCTCCATGGCCAGTGACACGCGGAGGGAAACCATGCGTAAACCAAAGCATTGCTCATTTTATCAACAGGAACGGTGCTTAAATACGACAAAGGTTTTTATAGTGACAGTCATCTCCTATGAAATCTATTATAGTTATTTTTTTTTTATGGTGACATAGGCAGACCTCGCCTCTACAACACAGATGCTGTGTACTCCATTGTCTGGTCCCGTGTCTGATGATGAAGGTAGCTGTTTCTCTACCTGATGCTTCCAGATTTGCTGAATGTAGATTAGATTTGTAACCAAGAAGGAAAATTGCAAGAAGTCTAATAATGTTGCTTAAGACTCAAATAGTCTTTAAGATACAGCTCAACAGCTGCATCTCAACAGGCATGGCTGTGTTCTTTCTGCCTGTTCCTTCTAGCCATCCCTATCTAACTAATAGATTCATAAAAGAAATATTTTGGTAATCAGCCCCCATATACTGTTACAGAACAGCTCCAAGAGTCTTTAAAAAGCCGTAGGACCTGTTTTTGCGATGGGTGCCGTGGTGGAAGTGCTGGCTGTGGTACAGCCGCAGCGGGAGGGGGTGAGACCCCATCCCTATTTCAGACAAAGCTGAAGCATCAGTAGCCACCTTCCGGGTGACTTATTACCTTTTTGTTGCCAGATTAAAATATTTGGGAGCCCAAAGGAGCCAGAATTAACTCTGCCAGTGTCTAAGGTGAATTTTGGAAGAAAGTATAGCTGCCCTTTCTTTCCCTTACATGGACCGCTTTATTTCTCTGGTGTCTGTACAACGTATGCCCCTGCAGACAGAAAACAATCTTTGCTTTCACGTTGGGATTCAGATAAACAAAGGCATCATCAGCTACCCCCAGAGAGGCTGGGCTGTAATTGAGGTTATTAGCTTTGCTATTTTTTTTTTTGAGCGGACTGGCAAGCAGCCGAGCCCTCCCCGAGCCCACGGCATCGCCGCTGCTCCCACGTTGCTGCCTTAAACCGCCTCCTGCATCCCCACCGGCCCCCGCGCTGCCCGCCCCGGACTGACAGTCCCCTTCTCGCCGGGGAGCTTTTGAAAGGGCAGCGCGTCTGGTTTAAAAATAGAAGGATTTTTTTAAATGACTGCAAAATTATCCCCCTTTCCATCTAATTTCCCTCTGGGGGAAAGGGAGGATTGGGAAGTTGGGGAATGTCCAAGAGCTGGCACAGGGGTGAGTGGCTCTCACCTGCTTTACTGGGGGGTGTGGTGTAGGGAGGAAAAAAGAAATAGGACTGATATTTTGATTAACCAAATGTATTATTTTTTTTTTTTATTGCCTTTTAGTGTCAGGGATGGAGAAAAGTGGCCAGGGAATTGTATGTTTTACTCGGTAGTGGCGTACACAGGCAACTGATTCTGTTCATGTGGTTTTGGTGCAACTGGTGCCTGAACATGGAACGTGTTTTGGGGCTCTGACCAGCACAGACAAATCTGCCCAAGCCTGGGCAGCATGCGAGAGCCAGACCAGCAGACATCCCTGAGCACCACCTGCTCGCCATCACAGCTTGGAGGGGGGGAGTCCCGCCGGGGCATCCCAGCGGAGCTGCTGCACGGGCATCCCTGGAGCTTGCCACTGGTTTTTGGAGGGACCTGGGTGCCATGGTAGCCACGAAGTCTGGTCAACCAGTTTGCTCGCTGTGCTCCATCTAGATTGAATTTGTCGCTTTTACCTGATTTTTGCCCTTGGGAAAACACCATGTTATAAAACTTGGTGTTTGTGTTCGCTTAACCACGGTGCTGCACCACCGCGTTGCTTCCCCCACCGCTCCGGAGACCGCTGTGCTCTAACACCTCCCAGCCTTTCTCCTGGCAGGATTTTCTGACCTATTTAATCACTGCTAAAATAAATTATTTGGAGACATTGGATTCAACTGTAAAGCAACAGGTCTTACTGAGATGGGGACTGGGAGGCAAAATAACCAGAGGTGTTACTGTCCTTATAGGGTTTACTGCTGGAAGAAGTTATCTTAGAGGAAGGATGGGGAGGGACTCTTTATCAGGGAGTGTAATGATAGGATGAGGGGTAGTGGTTTCACACTGAAGGAGAGTAGATTTAGATTGGATACCAGGAAGAAATTCTTTACTGTGAGGGTAGTGAGACATGGGCCCAGGTTGCCCAGAGAAGCTGTGGCTGCCCCATCCCTGGAGGTGTTCCAGGCCAGGTGGGACGGGGCTCTGAGCAGCCTGGTCTAGTGGGAGGTGTCCCTGCCTAGGGCAGGGGGTTGGAATGAGCTGATCTTTATGGTCCCTTCCAACCTAAACCGTTCTGTGATCTCTGCAGCCGAGCTCTGCAATGGCCTTCCACGTGTGAAATCCTCCAGGAAAGATTTGCAAACTCCAGCACTTCCCGCTCAGGGTTGATAAAAGGCCTTTCCCTGCCTGTATATCCTTGTTCCAAAGGCTGCAGAAAGACTCCAGTCTGGAGGTTCTGCCCCAGGGAAGGATGACCCAGCCCTGGCTCCTGCCCCTCGCAGCAGAGCTGGTGTGGTCCCAAGGCCAGGACGGGGTGGCCAGGGATGAGTCGCCTCAAGAACTGAATCCATCACAGAACATCTCATCAGGACAGCTGCGGGAGAAGCCATAGGGAATCCAAGAGGTTGCCCAGGATCCCTGGCTGCTGCTCCACCAGGTAGGTACCTTTCCTCCTTGCAGCACATGGGTTGGCACGAGCCTCAGCCCTGCGGGGGACAGCAGTCGCATCACCCTGGTGGGATTCCCCTCCTTTCTCCACAAAACCCCCGTGGTCAGCAATTGCTCTTTCATCCTGTGCTTGCTCACAGTCAGAAAAGGTCAAGTTATTTTTGTGGTCTCTGTGACTTCATAGATTAATGTGACATTTCTGACTGCTGTAATTCAACGAGGAAAACAAGGTATTGGCATCTAGAAATTAGGGATGGGTGCTTTACAGATGTCTGGATACCTAAAAATAGCTGCGGAAGACAGTGCTGCTAGTACATTTTAAGTACAAGAACAAGCAATGAAAGCTTTCCTAGAAACGCTCCGGGGAATATCAGACTTTTCATTTAAGGCTGTATTATTTAATTGGATAATCTGATTAAATATATAGGTTATGCGAGGCCCTGATGCAATCCCCTTCAGAAACTGCTACGTATACGTGAAAATGGCGTAACAACCAATTATAGGTGAAGGAGAGTTACAATAAATGCTATTCTTAATGCAATTGCTCTGGAGGAATTGGTGGCAGGTGCGTTACGCTGCTATTTGGATAAAAGCGCTGTTTTCTCCCAGATGAATCAGTTTACGAACTGCAGTGAATTGCCCTTTGCCAAAATAATTGATTAAGTCTCAGTCACTGATAACTGGGTATTTTGTTTGAATTTCCTTGTTTTATTTATCATGTGCCTGATTTACATATATATATATATATATATGCCAAACGTACATACTCTTGCAGTGGCTCTGCTGCGTCAATAGATCCAAGTGAAAGCTGCTGAAGCTGCTGTTAGATCCCTGTGGTTTCAGTAGCTGTCACACCGCTCCTGTGAGCTGGATAAGCCGAATATATTTAACTCGGTGCTTTTTCTGTGCCTGAGCAAGGGATTTGCCATACCCTGCAGTTGGCTGTTTATTAGCATAACTTAATGGCTGGCTATAAATAGAAATAAAGGGAGGTGCAGACAGAGACCTGCCTTCCTAAGATATCTCTTGGGTCGTTGCCTGTCATCTTCCTTTTTTCCTTTTTTTTTTTTCCCCCCCTTTTCCACAGTGATAAACAGTTAAAAGGCAATTACAATGTTAATTTGTTGTGTTAATGTGCTACACCAGGAAGCCAAAGGGAGCCGTGCTGACGCGCATGGAGAGCCAGTCAGTTCCCATTAACCATCCAGGCTGCCGGGGGAGTCCTCTGCCACGGAAAATCGCGGAAACACAATCAGCGTCTTATCAAGTCTGACACCGAAAATGATGCAATCACGTTCAAGTGTCCCAGAAGGACCACGGCACTGAATAAAGATAAAGCCACTCAGCCCTTCCTTTCTTCACTGGGGTCATTGGGAAGGGAAGGATGTTATTAACCAAGCAATAAATCTCACTCCTGAGGCTTCTAGTTTTGGTTTTCTCCCCTGCAGCTCCTCAGTTATGCAAGGAAGGGGATGACACCCAGCAGCCCCCCTTTGTCCTTGCATGGGGGGTCCTGACCAGGCAGCACCACGGCTGTGAGACACTGAGTGCAGCAGTCATGGGGTGAGCACTGGTGGGAGAGGTGTCGCATCGTCCCTCCATGGTTAGTCTCTTCCAGATTTTTCCATTCCCTCTACCTACTGCTGGAGCGTTGCCCTTTGGGGACACAGGGACCAGAAAGCAAAGCTTCTTGTCTCATGCTGTTCTTGCTGCAGCATGCCTGGGAGGGAGCGTCAAAGCTTTGGTGCTTTGCGTGGACCACACTTGGACCATGTTTGTCAAGAGAGAGTTCCAGTGAGGGACATCCCCTGGGTTCATGGGCTCCAGCACAGGTTTATCATCCTTGCCTCATGTCTATCCTTTTTTTCTCTGCTCCTGCCAGTATATTATCAAGGGCTTCAGCCTCCCCTCCAGTGCTCTTTGGGGCTCTTCTGTGCTCCATCAGCAGCCGAAACCTGTCCAGGCCACCACGCCATGTTCCAGTGTACACTGTTCCTTAAGGAGGACAGCAGGTTTTTCCATTCTTCCCCTACCCATTTACTTGGCATTGCAGGTTCCCTCCCAAGGGAGGTGGCAAGAGGCAGAAGTGTCTTTTTTTTTTTCTGTTCTTGAAACTGGGAAAATTTCTCTCACCTTTGGGATCCTTTTCTACAAAGGATGGGACTGAAGATGAGGGAGAACGATTCTCTCCAGGCTGGAGGGAGGAAACCAGTGAAATAACTTATTCTCCCCTGGCTGGTGTATGGCTGAACAGAGACACACAACTCCTCCAAGAAGTACTGTCACCTTTTTATTCTGGGGCAGAACAGCAAGTCATTCGCAATGGCTGCAAGATCTCCATGGAGAAAGCAGCAGTTAAGAGCTCCTCCACTCCATACGCATCAGGAATCCCTTTGCCTAGCTAAATGTTAGTGGGAACATTCATTTTTCTGGCTTCATGTTTAAGCAATAAGGAATAAGGCTGTCCAACTTTTAAATATTCAGGGAGAATCAGGGGCTATGTGCCCCATCCCCCTGAAGTTGCCTCCTCCTCTGGTGTTCCCTTACCTAGTGATGTTCATTGGAATAATTTGCAGCAGAATCTTGACTGAGCTGGATATTAATGTGAGATTTGCAAACCCAGCCCATGGGCAGACATGGTAACGCCCGGGTAAAGAGCCCAAGTTGTGTATTGAAATCTGAAATTTTATTTTTGGCTTTAGTGTGGGAGCAAGACCTAGCTGCGGTGGTTCTTGTGGTTCCTAAGCCACCCTGTGGGGTTTTTTAGTGCTCTGAGCATATGAAAATTGCTTATATACCAAGGTGCTGGTAGGAATGCTCAAATTTTGGCCTTCAGCAACTATATTTATTGCATTCCACCTATCCTGCCTTTTGAACGTTTACAGAGTAAAAGCTGCTCCAGCAGTGCTCCATGTAATTTCTTGAATAACAAAACACAGCCTTAATCAAATGCTTTTTGGTCAGGACATACATAAATAAGTAAACCAGACTTGCTAGTAATAGAAAAATCCCTTTTTGTTGAAGTAGCTGACCTTCCAAGGAATTAATACTCATTAGCCTCTCCCATTTAGAAAAAAAAAGGCTTTTAAACATCAATTTAGAATCCATTTGCGAGCTCTCTTGAGGCCCTGTATTGCCACTTGGATCCAGTGCGAAGTCTCCCTAATAAACAGCTGGAAAGTGCAGAAAAGCAGGAGTGGTCTTAGGTAGGGGAACTGAAATTTCTGAAGTATTTTCAATTTTTTTTGGCACCAAACCAAACAATTTATTACTAATTTAGCATTAAAAACAAACAAACAAACAGAACCCCAAACTTCCATGGCTCTTGTAAAAACAAACAAACAAAACCCCAAACTTCCATGGCTCTTGTAAACAGGGGAGAATTAGAAATTCAGTGCCAAAATATACAAATGCTGCAAAGTTCGAAGGGGACAAATGACACATTCCTGCTCGTGGCAGCCCTGGCCTGGCACAGTGCTGTGTGCTTGCGCTGGCTGTTCCCCAGAGAGGAGGAACAAGAGATATTTGCATTAAAATAAATGTTGTCAAGCTGTGAAGAATATTTATTTTTCAAAAACTCTTCATTAAAGAACACACGCGGAGCTACGGTAATATTTCACAACTGTTTCACAACCCCGAGCCCTGATTTTTCAGCAGTACAGCTCTTCCAACCTAAAGCCAACAGGGTTTGGGTTTTGAATGTACCAGTTGTGGTAGAGTATTAAATTCCATTGGAAAAAAAATGAGATCCTGTGCGTTTCAAGCTAACTATACAATTAAGCACCGTACTTCACAGGTAAGAAGGGAATAATGCTGCTGTGTCCTACTGCGTTGTTGTGCAGATACATCTGTTAGTGCTTGAAAAATCTGGTTGCTCTATTGGCCATGAAAAATGGCCTGTGGGGAAACAAATACTTGTACGTTCAGAGTTGTGTCTACCTCTATGCAATGAATGAAGCTTATGGTCACATAGTGAACAGTGAAAATAAACAAAAATATTGCTATTTATTCTCTCCTGGGGCGTCACCCTTTCCATGTGCGATGTGAAGCCAGACCCCTGAAGAAGCGTGTTGGTTGGAAGGCCGAATTTTGGATCTGCTTAAAGATGCTGAATTAAGGTTGTAGGGAGCAGTTCAACTGGGATGCTTTCGGTCTCCTGGGCACTTCGTTTTGCAATGGCCACCAGCTGCTGCGACTGTGGTCTGGTGTACCTCATCGCCTTTAGAGAGAAAATTGTACTGGACTTGCTTTGCCGTCCCTTGTGAGAGCCAACGGGCAGCGCCTTGGTGTGTTTATTCAGGAGGCAGCGCAGCTACTATTTAATAATTCTAATGCTGTGTGAGATCTTGGCTCCATATAACTTTGACGTTGTGCAGTGTTTTTTAAAAGCATTTCTATTTCAGAAAGTAACATCAATGCTGTAGATCTGGTGAACATATCATCGCGCCTTGGGATAGGATGAGGGGTAATGGTTTCAAACTGAAAGAGGGGAGATTTAGGTTAGATATCAGGAAGAAATTCTTTGCTGTGAGGGTGGTGAGCCCCTGGCCCAGGTTTCCCAGGGAAGTTGTGGATGCCCCATCCCTGGAGGTGTTCAAGGCCAGGCTGGACGGGGCTTTGAGCAACCTGGTCTGGTGGGAGGTGTCCCTGCCCAGGGCAGGGGGGTGGAACTGGATGGCCTTTAAGGTCCCTCCCAACATAAACCATTCAAGGATAACTGACGAAGACGCTACAGAGATGTTTTCAGCTTCCTCACCTCGATGCTGCTGCTACGCTGGAGCCAACAGGAGCAGAGATTAGGTGCTATTGCAACCCAGAGTACCCTGTGCCAGCTGTGTCACCTCTAACGTTGTGTGCTGTGGTAAAGGTATCGCAGGTGGGGGGTGAGGACAAGGGAGTGTGGGAACAGCCCTGCTAAGGAAACCCTCACCGTGGGAAGGTACAGAGCATGTGGCAGTTTTTCAGGGTGGGGACATAAAATTATCTAAAAATCTAGATTGGATATTTAAATGCGGCAGCTAGTGTTTAAATAAGATGGGTAAGGACTGTCTGTGTCCCACTGACATCTGCAGAAATAGGATTTGCTCCTCATAAAGTAGCCTGAAAAGAAGGGAGGTATAAATACGTCAGTACATTCCTGATTTACAAAGGTGATGTCTTGAGATAGCTCCGTCTGTCTGCTCTTTCCCTTTGTTACACCTCATTTTGATACCTTGGGTCCTGTTCACTCTACTGTCATCACATTAACGAGCTTATGCCGCTCCTACTGGGTCTTTCACAGCATCCAAAGGCATCTTGTATGTAAGAGCTAAAGACCGGGCAGTTAAAAAGGCCCATCCCATTAGTGAAATGAATGGAATTAGTGATTATTAACACAGTGTTAGTGTTTTCCTACAAACCGAGGTGTTTACAGCCCGGGTCATAGCTGAAGATGTGCTGATGGGAGGTAGCTGTTGCCCACATCTCTTCTTGTATCTGGCCAAGGGTTGGCTGCACGTGTGTAACTCAGCAGAACACAATCAGTGCCAGGTTTGCCGTTTTTCTAGGGTATATGGTGACAAACAGTCGGCTGATGCCAGTATAGCACAACAAACACAGTGTTTAGGACAAAAGTAGATCTGACTTTGTAATTCTCTTTGGATGGGCCAAGAAAAAGTAAAGGGTCAAACTACCATGTATTTCATCTATATCTTTGCCATAAAAGCCTGTTTAATGGTAGTATATCAGCATGGTAGAGGAGCAAATTATATCACTTCACAGTTATTTTTAAAGAGTATTTTTCTCTTTATGTAGATTTAGACAGTTTGCCATATTTGCCAAGGGAGACAGATTGTCGAAGGCCAGAAAACCTCTCTCCCTCTCTTGGCACTCTGCAGGGCCACACAGCTGGTGTGAATTTCAATATTACAATCTTCAATTAAGAAAAAAAAATTAAGCTAATTTTAGAAAAAAAATAAATAGGATTTTCCACTAAGCCTAGCTCCGCCCCCCCGCCCTTTAAAATGTCATAAATAGAAAAACATCATCAACAAACTCCTTCACTGTGCAAGAGCCTAATTTCTTCCTCTCCGCTGGGAATCTGGTGTGTTTTTCAGACTCTGTCATTAATTGTGCTGTATTGTGTGCATTTTCTGCTTCACTAGTTAGTCAGATAGGCAGCAAATGGAGTCAGCTCTAGGTCAGAGAACACAAAAAGCCAACTCCTGCTGCCTCCCAATCAGGTAGAGATATTGAATTGGGCTTCACATAATTGAAAACATTAGCAGGCGAGACAATAAGCCAATTCTTAAACACACAAGCCTGAAATGCAGAAAAGAGACAAGGTCTGCAATTCCCCATGGGCCTGATCCGTCTCCCCCTGAAAGCAATGGAAATTCTCCCACCTCTTGCAGCGGGGCCAGAGTAAGGAGCAGGGAAAGAAATACCGAGGGCACAGTGATTTAACGGTAGAGATCCCAATATTTATCTTCCCCAAAACCTGTGAATAAAATAAGGTTTAGCGTTGCCTTTCCTTGAAATGGCATGCTGAGGCAGAGAAAAAGATGCGTAAGGTGTTTTGCCAGGTTTTTTTTAAAGAAGTGAGTGATCATTTCTTATCTATGAATAGAGTAACGAAGCATGTCTTATTTGTCCAGAGTTTTTCCTTTCTTAATTTGATGTCTAGAAGTTGCTTTTAGTCCATTTCCAACAAAAAGGTAGAAAATAGCCCGCTGTTACGTGGGGTGCATTTCCCCAGCCAACAAGACCTGGATGTCTCACTTTCCTTAATATTGTCCTGTTTTCACCCTGGGCTCCTTTTATAAAGGAAGCACAAGAGCTGAGGGACGCCGCGGGAGCCTGACACCGTGGATGTTGACTTCGATACGTACAACATTTACTAATTAGGGGCTTCAGCCCGAGAAGAGCCGCTCTTGTGAACCAGGTGTTGGCCATTAAATGAGCTGATGGAAACTTCTTTGCCAGTCTCTCTCTTTTCCAGCTGAGGAGACATCGCAGGCCGACACCCCTTGTTTATTTTTTTTCCTGGATATTCTGTGGCTCAGGGTGAAACAGGGACTCTTCGAAATACAGATCCCGACTGGTGCAAGATGGACATCTCCACTGGGTATAGTCACAATTGGCACTGGCTGAGAGTGTCCCCCCCCGGGGCACTGCAGATCCCTTGTAGCAGGGGGTAATTTGATGGCCGTAGGCAAGTAAATACCCCTGGGTAAGTAGGTAAATATTCCCATGCACGTATGTGCATAGGATAAGGATTCTATATGTCCATAACTATAAATATTTGACCTGTTTTGTAGCTTGCTTTTTGGTTTTGCTGTCAGAGTCAGTGGTGATGGAGACCAGTGGTCCCCGGCCATAGGAATGTGCTGGGGAAGAGGTTACAGTACCTTAAAATGCTCTGCTTGTTATTTACAGCGTAATCCAACTGCAGGAGGAAACCAGAGGCCCCAGCTCAGACTGGGTGGATGCTGCAGGCTGGGCAGGGAAAATGGTGCCCTTGGGGATGGGCTGCTCTGTATGGAGCATCTCAAAACGCCTACGCTAAATCTCATCTCTGCTGTTAAAGTAAGGGGAAGGGGGAGACGGAGAGGGGAATGTGCACCACACCTTTTTGTGCAGACCGTTTTTTTTTCTGGGGTAATTACCTTATTGCTTCCCACCAAATATCATGGCATTCAGCATAAACTTAGGTGTTACGCTGTGACGTGCAACTATCAGGTCTCCAGGTCTGGTCTCCACTGTGAATGCTGCGACACCAGCAGCCAATATACACATTTTAATTAGAATCAGTTGCACATGCTTCCTTCCAAATCTCCTTAGATGTAAGAAACACAGTATGCAGAGTATGCAAGGAAAGAAATTACAAATGTACGGGAAGGAGCTTCCCTTATCGGGAGAGCAGCAGTGGCAGATGCATCCTTCTGGGACCTGCCAGATCGGGGAACGGCAGAAATGATGACGTACACTGAATGGAGGAGATAAGGCAAGGAATAATTCCCCTTTGCCTCCTGCTGCTTCAGGCCTCCTATCTACACCATCGCAGCCCCTCGGTCTGTGTACGCCGAGCATTTGGCGGTCCCTCACAACAATACCTGTGTGGCGTATCAGCAGCACGACAAAATGTTCTGGGCTTGTTGCTCGGAATCGGCTCAGCTCAACTGTTTTGAATGGCACGGATTGGCCCTGGCAGCTCCTCTGTTATGGGCCCCCAAAGAGCCACGTAGTTCCTTGAGCAAAGGGGCAACTGGAGTAAGGATGGCTGGATGGGGATGAGTAGCTGTGCCTCCAGTATCTGCCCAGTAACCTACAGAGAAGCGCCCTGGAGAGAATCTGAGGGCATCAGACAAATGAACTGCATCATACCCTACCGTAACCCCATGGGGAAAAAAGCTGACCGACTGTACCCAATGTATTCTCATATATATCGCAGTTATGTCTACGCACAGGGCATACCCCTACATTTCACCACCTCCACGTTTTAAAAGACACAATTCATCTTATCACGTCTCAGGCAATAAACCTGCTTCTTTCATAAGGCAGTGCTCTGCCGGCGGGTGCGTGCCCCTTCAGAAACGCCCCTTTACAGCCTCAGGCATCGTTTTTGGCTGATGCAAATCACACCTGGAGACACAGCACAGCCATTCCAGCCGTCTCACCGCAGGCACAGGGAAATGCTCCGGTCGGGCAGCTGGATGCAAACCACAACTCACGGCATGTCTGTTCAAGCATAGGAAACGTGCAGTGGGTTGGAGATTCAAAGCTGATGAAATCTGTGTGAGGTGTTAAACGTTCAAACAGCAAAACGCATTTTAGCTTTGAATTTTTTTCAGTATTTTTTCAGTATCACTCTAGAGAGCACCTCAGAGCTGTGCTGCAGTTTCTGACAGCAGACTGCTGGGGAGGAGACGGGGGAAGCACAGCGATGGTGCAGGTAAGTATATTAGTGCTATTGATGACACAAGCAGAAATCCCTTGGACGTGGTGATGGATAGAGGGGCTGGGACCATCTGAAGGTACCTTCCTGGGATGCTGCTGCTCTCTGCACACTTTCCTGCTGCTGAACCACTGATAGTGCAGCCACATGGTTTGTGAGGAGTCCAGAAAAAGAGCTGTTTGCAAGTAACGTGGACATACAGGTCACCTTCATTAAGTTTCAGAGTAAACACCACACAGGGATGAAGGCGGCAGTTCATGATGCTCAAAGAATAGCGAAGGAGATTACTTTTAGGCTTTGCAACGATTTCAGAAAGGTGAAAATCAATCTCTGCCTCGACCCAGCCATATGCTGTAAACTGACACCTTTAACAATGTGCTTTTACTCCTGGTGTTGTTGCAGCTGAGACCCCTCCGCAGCTCCCCGTGTGCGACGCCTGCGCTCGGGTCCATGTGGGAGAGCAGTTGTCACCTCAGCGAAATGAGATGGCTGGCAGGGGAGCCAGCCTTGCGCTTTTACAGGCGTTGTAAATTTGGTGATGGCCCCGAGCAGGAACAAGAAGAGGATCCCTGCCTTGTTTCTAGTGACAGATTTCACCTCGTGGCTGGTAAACCCTGCATCCCTCCCTCCATCCTTCCTTAGCTCATTTCACAGCAAGCCCCTGTGCGCTCCTCACGCCGGGCTGCCGAGGTTGACCGGAAAGGTTGACCAACAAGTCTGTCTCAGGACACTGGTAAGTGGAAGAGGCTGAACCTGCTGTTGAGGACAAGGCACGCAAGTAGAAAAAGCCTTTCTGTGGTTATTGATGTGAGCGTGGGGTCTGGTTGCATGTGGGGACCACCCTGCAGAGAGCTCTATGGGGTGGCTTGAAGGCACCTGCAGGTGCTTTTGAACCATCAGGTCTCCAGCGGTGATGGTTGAAGCCAACAGGTTTCGTTGTGCAACAGGAATAGGCTGGGGCTGTCTGCACAGCTGGCTGCTGAGGTTTGGGTGATGGGTGGTAACTTTGCTCTCGTAACCCACTTACTGCCATCGTCTGTCCATAGTGTGACTTCTTCGGTCTGACCTGACACCCCTCACTCCTCCTTTGTAACGTCTTGGTGTGCACTCGTGCACTTAAATGCTGCTACTTAAGCAGGTTTGCTTCGAGTTCAGGCCATAAAAGCTGCGTTTAGGGCTCAAGTCTTAGGTTGATGCTGACATCCCGAAATATTAGGTTAAAATAATGCTCTTCAAGGTTTTGCCTGTGGTGGCAAAAAAGGCATTGGTATTAACTGAAAATCAAAGGAAAAGGTCCCAGAGTAACAGGGAACCCGAAAAAAAAAAAAAGAGATACAGATTTTGATCATAAAATAAAACTTTAATTCTTATAAACCCTTGAATGAGACGCAGGAAGGGCAAATATTTGTTCTGCTGCTGACCTTCTCAGGCAAATAGCGCTCCGGGCCCTGGGGGGACCTGAGAAATCACTGCAAGCCAGAGAGGGCTGTGGAGCAGCAGCTGATTGCTCAGCGTGGGCATGATGAATTCCCCGAATTCCAGCGCAGCGAGAAGCCTTTATCTGGGTGAACGTGCCCAAATAACCCCCTTGGATTTTGAGTGAGGTCTGACCAAAGAAGCCATCGTTCCCCACCTGGCTTTGGCTGCGGGAGGAGAGGTGCCGACGTGGGTTGGAGGCACCATCAGGAGGAGTTTTGGGCATCCCTGTGATGCCAGAGTGTCCCCAGTCCCCTGCCTCCCGGGACTTCCTTATCAAATTGCTTTAAATCTGGAACACGGTTACTGATAAAGTGCTTAAATGGTGACTCAGCAGATAGGGAAGAGCAGCTTAGGTGAAAACCATCAGGCAAATACATAACTCTTCAAGAGTAAGATCTTTTGCACAATTAACAAAACAATTGCTCTTATTCAGATTTACTAGAAACTTTTTAAAGCTTAGGATGGAAGCATCCCCCTGGGTTAACAGTTTTTCTTCCAGCAGCAAAATGGGTTTATTTTTGCAGTTACTCATTGCTGCTGAAGAGAGAGGAATTCATTTCCAGTGTGAGCCTAGAGTTGTAATTCAAACATATTTTCAGCATATGTGTAATTTTCTGTGTGTGAGGGGTCCTGCTTGCTCAGGCTACAGAATAGTTTTTGGTATTTTCAGCTGAAAAACGATCTTCTAACAAATTTCGGTGGAATTCACGGTTGCATCCCGCTAAGCAGCTGATCTTGGGGATGTCTGTGGGCACGGCACGGCTCTCACAGCGGGGAAAGGCGCTCGCCTCAGCTGGGCACGGTGCAGAATCCACCACTTATTTTACCTACAGCTCCAAAAAATGGTATTTTTTGTTCTTACCTGTAGTGCACGGCTGGGGGGTGACACCAGCCACCAAAGCGGTGGTGGCTCTGATCTCTGCCTAACCCGGAGCTTAAGGAGAGGTTTAAGATGAAAAGGAGAAAGACTGCCCAGGAGAGAAGCTGGAAATACCAATACCTGGCTGATGGGTTAACAGGGTGTGTGTTACTCACGGCTCCCGGTCTCTTCGTTACGTCCCTTCTTGTCCTGAGAGCACCCCTTCATCGAGCCAGCGTCTTTATTGCGGGCAGCTCATCGTCTCCATAATGATGCTATTTGTGACTAATCTTCCAGGATTAAAAATGAACTGTAGCTGCTGCGGCTTCCACCTTTGCCGCATAGCAACGAGAGCAGAAAGTCAATTAATTACCTTCTCGCTGGAATCCAGGGGCCCTTTCGTCCTCAGCTCAGCCGAGTGTGTAATGGAAAAGGGAGCGAGGCAGGCTGCAGCCGGCCGGCTGGCAATTGCATGACAAAGTGAAAGATGAGCTCTGGAAAAAGAGGAGAGGAAGGGCGCTGGGGGAAATCCTCTTCCTACAGGTTCATTTAAAAAAAAGTAAGATGCCGCTGATTACACCATTATTGACTTATGCTGCTTTCAGCCCTAGCGATGGTTCTGCGGACGCCCTTGTGGGGCAACACCTGAGTCCTGGGGACATGGGCTTATCTGCTCTGAACTCCTCCCTGCTTCACAACTGTGCTTTCAGGAAGTTTTTTTTCAGTAATGGTCACTTTTTGGCTGCCGTAGCCTCTCACGTTGCCCCAGAGAGATGCCACATCGCAGCTTTTTGGTTGCCCTGAGAGCTGGTTTCAAAGGTTTTACTGCTCTTTCAGGTGGCTTTCTGTGGTGAAGGTTAACAGGAAAATCATTTTAAAGATTGAATTTCCTCAGATGGTTTGACTGATGGGTACAAACACAACTGAGAAACCACGGGTGATGATCCGAACGGATATTAGGTTTGACTCAGAGCAAGAGGAGGTGCTACTTCTGGTGTCTCGCCCGTGATACGGGCACTTATAAGGTCACCCTCAGTCCTCCCAGACTGGGACTCTGTGAGCAGAGCCCTGTTCTGAGTGAAACTGGAAAAATGAAAGAAGATCAGGAATATTTTAATGTCCATTTATCCGATCTGGCAGCTTCAGACCCCTCAGTTAATGAGACCTGTTAATGAGAGCAAGTCAACATCGCCTTTGGCCCCTCTAGTTTAGCAGTATCACTTAGGTCACCTTGCATGTGTTAGGAGTGGGGACATCATGGATGATACCGCCTGGGGCAGAAGAGAAGTGACCGTGGGAGGGGGAGGATGAACTGGGATGGGCGCAAGCCTCCAGCATGGCTAGTGGTTGAGCCAGGCAGAGCCGCCGGGAGAGGAGGGGATCCCTGCAGAGGGCTCTGTTGGGATGGCAGCCAGCAAGAGGTTAGAGGGAATATCAGAGGGAAATCTGCATAAGTTTGTAGAGTCTGGGATCCTAGGTGGGCCCTTCCCCACTGAGGGTTTGTACCACATAAAGGAGTTTTTGGCAAAACAAAGCCAAAGTTCTTTATCAGCCCCAGAACTGACACAGTAAGAAGGCTGTCAGCACCTCCTGAAGATGTTGAGTGGGTGCCGTGCTCAGCTCTAAGTCTAACAACACCTGCAAGTCTTGAGGAACAAGTTCTGAAGGTCTTCTCCCCCGTGCAATCACCAAAATAAGTTTAATTAGCTATCACCAAAATAAGTTTAATTAATAAGTTAATCCTAAGATTAGGTGGTTCAGTATTGGAAGAGAGTTCCTGCATCACAGTCCTGTACTCAGACCAGGACAAGACCTCACAGCCCTCTTCTTTCCCAGGCTTGCCATCATTTTCCACTCTGTTTTCTGACGTGCTCCGTGGAGAAGTAGTAACTTTAAGTCTCATCATTAGTTTATCTCAGCCACAGTTTACATGTGTGCAGGGGGAGGTAATCACAGAGCTCCCTTCCCTGCTGTTCTTTTCCTGAGGTTTTCCACTCTCCAAATTTCTTTTTTCATAAATCAAATTAACTAAATTGCCTAAGAAGTACTTTTCTATTAAAATGAGATAGTGTTATGATGCCAAAAGGTTTACTATGAGAATTGTCTGTTTAATAGTAATACTTTGAGTTTATGAGCAGCTGTCTTCTCTTCAAAGTTTAAAGGCTTTGACCATGCTTAAGACTCCCTTGTGAAAGTAATATTTTTACATTTACAGAGGTATGAACTGAGGTACAAATAGGTGAAAATTTATAAAGGTGGCTAAAAGATTGGTTACTCTATTTGCTGAAGACCTTTGGATCCCCATGCAGAGCAGGAGTGGTAACTGGAGTCTTGATGGACATTCACTGACGGGACAATAACAGTTTGGATCAAATCAAATGCAGCTTTAATTTCGGTGTTTATACGGCATGGTTTCAGCCCAGCACAACACCTCACCAGACCTGGTTCTGGGGTGGGTTGACATGGTTAGACCACAACGGCACGCACTGGTAAGTCAAAGCTCTGGTTTTTGGACTTATGGCTTTGCGATCTCTGCCTTTCATTCTGTTTTGTGATGGAGACATCACTTGAGATGCTGGAGAGGTAGAGCAGTCAATAAATTCCTACCCCTGCTTCCCTTTGGGGTTTCCAGCAGAACTGGGACTCAAAGGGGCTGGGAAACTGTTTCCTCCTCCAGGGACTGTGCCAAGGAAACCACACAAGCCAGTCTGGTCGCCCGAGCATTAGCAGCATTCGAATAAATTCAGGGTGGTGGGCCTTATGGTCCTCTAAAACATGCTCTAAGAGGGAATCTCAGTCCCGTTTAGCCTTAAAGCTCCATGGTCATTGAGAGCCCAAGAGCCTGCTGCTCTTCACAGGGCAGTTATCAACATTAATTATCTGGACAGCCATAACTGGTCCTGAATTGCTGTCTGCAGCCGTGTGGACACGTGCAAGGTCGTGGTCCCGAGTGGCTTTGGAAAGCTCCTGAGCCACGAATGCAGTGAGCCCGGCTGGTGCACTCATGGACTCTTTCATGGGACACAACGATGCCCTTCACGAAGCAACGTGTCCCCCTGTTTCTATCGGGAGCTTCCCCAGGGAGAAAGCGGTGGGGGGGAACAGCAAATCAGGGCAGCATGATTCCCCAGCGTTTGAGCCTGCAGCGCGGGGTAAGATGGAAGAGCAGCAGCACGGGAGGGTAAAACCCTCTCCAAAACCTGTGGAGTGTCCCGAACGGATGGACCGAGCTGGGCTGGGCTCCTAGTGTGCTCAGCAGAGGGGTGATGGTGGCCTCGGTGGCACCACGAGCATCTCTGAGCCTCGGGCAGCCCCCCCGTGCTCGCCAGCAAGGATGGAGAGAGCGAGCAGAAATGCTGCTGAGGTGCGCAGAAGGTACCCCAGGGTACTGTGTGACCACTGCTTCGGTTGGCTGTTTGCCGCGATGGGGTTTTAAAGCTAAAATAGGGTCAATGCAATAAAAAGAAAATGCAAAAAAAACCCAACCAAACAAACAAAAAATAGGTTTTTTTAAAAAGTTTTTTCAGGCTGTGGAAAAGCAGGGCATATAAAAAGGAATCGGAGCCAATGGCTGAAGTGGGTGCTTCTGTGACAAAGGCAGAGGCTTGGGATTCAGACGTCATTAGTGTGATGTCTGGCATCAGGGGAAAAAAAATACTCTGTACTAGTAATTTAGGCCAAAACGTATATACGTAATGAAGTACTTAACTGCAGTTTTCTGCAGGGGGGAACGTGGGAGTTCGATGCATATGTACCCACTGTACCTGTCTCTTCATGCCTCCATTTATCGTGTCTGAAAGGCAGAATAATAGCGCTTCCCTCCCACACGGCAGCGCCGGCAGCACGATGCAGCGTCCCCGTGAAGCTCCCAGGCAGCGCTGGGGTGGGGGCCGAAAAAACACCTCTGGGCAGAGCGAGCACAGAACAGGGCCAGAGAGCCGGGAATCAGCATCCCCTGGGTGCCAGTTCTTGGTTTTTTAGTTTTCTTGATGGTAATAGGAGAGGTGTTGCCTGGTTTTACAGGTGCAAGGAGGTACGTGTCATGATGGGTATATATATGCGTGTGTGTGCATATTTATATATATATATATGATATTTTTGAATGGGGGAAGGGCACCAAGCACTACTATTTGTAAGTATTTTTTTTAAATCCTGTTTGCCTTCTCCTCTCAATTCAAAGGTTTAAGGTAAATTCATGGAAGGGCACAAAAGTTGACCTTGTAACATACATTAACCCGGGTACCTTTGGGCTCCTGGCAGCAGACCCCTGGGGACGACCGTCCTGCCTGCACCTCGCACGCTCCTGGGACCATTTTGGCCTCTCCCTGCTGCGGGGCATCTCACCTGGCAGCCTGGCAGCAAACCTCCCGTGGGGTTTTCAGCACTGGTAAGAGGTGAAATGTCTATTTTGGTGAACTATTTGCTGTGGGTCAATGCGAGCCGCATGGTGTACATGCTGCTGAGTCACAAAAAAAATACATCCTCTGCTACAGCTGTGATTCACAGCTTGTGGTCCGTTCCCTTCTTCTTGTCGCCTGGCAAGGGATAATTTCAATCACATCCCAATATCTGGGTTTTTTTCTGTACGTTACGCTAAATGAAAGAAGAAAAGCCTCTCTGCAGTGGTCTGGTCTTCCCTGCGTGTGGGGTTGATGCCGAAACCCCTGGTGCTGGCTGGATTCCTTCGGTGCCCTTTGGAGCAGCTCCCACAGCGTGGCTCGCTGCTCGCCTGCTCGTAAGGACGATGAATATTCCCCCATCCCAGTTTTCCTAATCGGAAGTGCTGACAGGAAAGATTTCCAGGCCAGGGTATTTGGTAAACTGTATAGAAATGCTACATTTACACCGTACAGAATTAGTGCTGTGCCCGGATCGTGAGGCAGCGCGGAGGAGCCGGCTGTGGCGTGGGATGACGGGCTGCTCTGCCGTGCCGAGGATTAGATGCTGGCCGGAGGCAGGATGCAAGGGCAAACTGAGACACCGTGATTAGCTGGTCTCTTTGAGCCACGTGAGAAAGAAGCAGGTTCTCTATTGCTTGCGTTAGACGTGGGTAAACCCTATTTCCTCGCCTTTACCCCCAGTTACACCAGTAGCCCCAGGAAGGAAGTCCCTTTGGGACTCTCCCCCTCCCTGGGCTGTTTCCCCAGCGCTGTGCATCACAGTGCTCGCACTGGTACGTGTGGGATGAAAGAGAACGACGTGTGTGGAGCCTTTCTGCAAAAAAAAAAAAAAGAAGCTTTCCTTTTTTTTTTTTTCCCTTTGCTTTATTATTATTTTATTTAAGAGTAGGACTGTGCCCGCCCTGCAGAGCAAAGGCAGCGCCCCGTCCTCGCCCACAAGCACCCGTGTCTCGGTCGCTGGCCGTGGGCACGCAGAGGACTCCCAAACACCAGCACGAGGTGAGGTTTTCCGTCCCGTCCTCCCCAGCAGCGGACGCAGCGGAGCTGGGGGCGTCGCAGTGGGCTGAGCCGTCTTTCCCTTCAGCTGTAGCAATGACAGACCTCGCTTCGCGTTTTAGTTTTCCTTACAACACCGCAACAGCCTCACACGGCGTTTTTCTCGGCTCAGATTTTGACTGTATTCTTTACGTGGCTTTTATTTTTGGCGTCTGGCAAAAAAAACCCCAAACAAACCCAACAAACTAATTGATGATATCAGCAGGCGGAGGCTGCGCATCCCAATCCTGCCTCTGGGAACAACAATCTCCCTACGAGGCTCCGCAGACCGATGCGGGGGCTGGGTTCGGAGACCCAACTGCAATTTTGCCGGTACCACCAGAGGCTGGCTTAGGTGTAAGTCACTCCCAAATGTCACTCCCAAATGTCACGCCCAAATACTGAGCAAGGTCCTGGTAAAGGAAGATACACAAGCCTGAGCCTGCTGCCTTGTTAGCTGTGGCTGAATTGCCAGGAATATCGCAAAGCCGGGGCCAGGTTTTCCCAATGTACCAGTCGTGGCTTTTGCACGGGGCTGGGAGATGTTTGCAAGAGGTGTCAGCAACGCTCTGTGTCATTGACTCGCCTTCGTCAGAAAAAGGACACAAAATGGGGAAGGAAAAGGGGCAGATGGGGATGGAGCCGGCTGAGATTGAGCCCTCCTGACAAGAAACACCCCAAAGGCGAGCTGGCTGCCGGCACCGTCCCTCTGCTCCAAGAGGCCCTTCCTCACAGCCTGCTCTGATTAAAAAAACAAAGAAAAAATAATTTAAAAGAAAAAAAGTAGAAAAAAGACATAAGGAAAAAAACCCCACATATGATATAAAAACTCTCCAGTACTGGGGCATCATCTGACCGCAAGCGGCTTAAGGAGAAATTTCCTGTAGAGACCAGTCACCACTCATTACAGCAGTGTTTTTTCCATGCTCCGAAGCATCATTTCCCAGCCAGGACTGGAGCAGGGGTGGGAGCAGGACGTGGCGGGTGGGATGGCTGGGTCCGGAGGCAGCTGTGCGAGGAGCCGAGCTCACGGCGGGGAGCGGGGCCGGGGTCAGCAGAGCAAGCAAGGGACAGCCTAAGCGCTTGCCCCTTGACCGAGCCCAGTGGCCACACACGTGCCCTCCCGGGCAGGCTGCTGGTCCCTGCTCCAGCTGGGAATAGGCCGGGCTGTGCTGGGGGAGGCAGGCAGGGATGCTGCTGTGTGGTCACCCCATAGCTATCCGTAACGCTCAGTTCTCTGCAACCCGTTTTGTTTAAAATCATGAAGAAAAAGAAAAAAACACAACCAAAAAATAACTTTATGCTGGAGGAAAGCAGGCAATCTGGGAGCTGGGAACATGATAATCTAATTTTAAAAACCAGCCCTTGGTCTGTACAGCTGTAGCAGGAGAGAAGGGCTTTCAATTTTGCAAGTTGACCTTAAAAAGCTTGGCATGTAGGAAGTAAGCACTTGGCTTTCCTACTCCGTAATCGTTGCCTATGAAATACAAGAGCATGTACATATATGAATATTTAATTTGACAGTGATGAAGCTTTATATATTAAGTCAATGAAAATGCTGTTAAGCTCATGGGACCAATGCTACTTGCACAGTGAGCTGGGAATTTGGCATCACAAGTAACCAATGGCTATCACTTAATTTTTATGTCAACAGTAAAGATAAACTCGGAGTTAAATTTAATTCCAACTTAGTGGAATCATATTTGAAAACACGTCATGGTGAAATTGCAAATGAATTTCTAGTTTATACATGATAATGGTTTATCAGGGCTCTTCCCTTCTGGGAAATGAAAATCACAGAAATTCACGTACAAACCATCTCCCAAATTACAGATCAGAAATCACCTATTTTAGGAATAGTGAGGTTAAATCCAGACGCCTTTATTTTGTTTTCATGTATTCTTCAGCAGAATTTTCTTACTGCGACACATGTTAATCTAAAATTATGATATTCCCAGCCTTTTATATATGCTCTTTGTTTTATGTCTCTATAATTTAGGCAGCCATTTTGTGTTCAGTAAAAAAAAAAAAAAAAGGAAGAAATAGGAGGGGACATCTATTGTGGGTTTTCTCCTGGAGACTTGCTTTTGGAATTTACTCCTTTACGGTGATCTTAGTGCACAGTGTCTGTTATTCTGGCTACAGCTGTCTTTGTCTTGAACACCACGCTGTGCGTGAATTCAGCCTCGACATCCAGAGCACAAACCGAACAGCAGCTTGTGGGAGACTGGACTCTATATCCATCGTTTTTGCTTTATACCCTGAATGCTGACGGCGAGCTCTAACCATGGGCAAGAAGAAGGTGTAAGCCAAGGCAGGGATGTTTGCTATGCTCTGGGGGGTGCTTTTTCAGGGTGTTCCTGGAGCCCTTCCTCCCTCCAAAACCCTACCCCGCCGACTGACACTGCTGCCTTTTCCTTCCCTCCCCTCCCCAAATTCCCAGAGCTATTAACTAGGTCACGGGAGCTGGTCCCAATCCAGCAGTTAGCTAATTGCCTTTTATAGTATATTGTGCAACTCTTTATTATCCTGTCAGCGTTGCCCTGCGCGGTGCCGGAGGGGGACAGGGAGGCAGAGCCGGGATGAAGCTCGCTGCAGCACGGCCACTCGCGGCCGAGAGAGGAGGATGAGCTTGTGCATCTTGGATGTTGCGGGGATGGTCACGGCCTGGGCAATAAATAAACCCAGGAGGTGCTTTTAGCAAGGGCTGGGGCCAAGGTGGACCGCTTCTGACTCCTGCCATCACATCTCTACGTATGCATTATGTGTCCGGGAGGGGTGGCTGCTTCTCCAAGAGCGAGCGACTGGGCTGACATGCGTTAGGTCTGCTCTGGGCATGCTGGTCCGTGGGCAGATGTGGCCGGGGAAGCTTCTCGGATGGTGAGGCAGAAGGTGCTCCCCCCGGCCTTTCCCTCTCTGCAGCTGGCAGCTCTGATGGTGGCTGGCAGTGGGGTTGAGGGGTGTGGGGAAATACTGTGGCACGAGCAAGGAGGCTGCGCAGGAACTGGGGGGATGCATGCCTGCATTTGGACACCCACGCTTGTCGTGAGTATTACAGAGGTCCCCTTTTTCGTACAGACGTGATTTGCAGGACAGTGTGTTTGAGGCAGTTCACCGCCCACCGAGTCCCGTGAAAATCAAAGCCTTTTGTTTTTTGGGAGCCTGATGCTTGTCCTGCTCCCAAATAATCGCACCTTCATGCAACTGCTGCTGCACTCTGCTGGAGCCTGGAGAGGGGCTGCAGAAAGGCAGCCCACCCGGGCTTGACCTTTCCTGCCTGTCTTAAATGATTTTTAAGCCTGAATAGCTCTTTCCCTCACTTTATTAATCGGAAGATCCAACCACAACCACCCCACCCCCCACCCCGAGCCTGCTCAGCGGAGATAAGGCAGAGTCGCTCCTCTGGCTGGATCTACCGGTGCCTGGGGAGGATGGGGGGGGGTCTGGGGGAGCTGTTCCCGGCAGGAGCAGGGCTGCACCCCCCGAGCCCTGCCAGGGCTGTGCAGGGGGACGGGGGGGGACGAGACCCTCCGCCCGCCCCAGAGAGTGGCTGCAAAGAAAGCAGTTAGTGCCAGAAACCCCCAGCGTCAACCCCGGGCAGAGGTGGGGGGGGAGGGCGGGGGGGGCTCCGGTTCGTTTTGCGAGCGCGCTCTCTCCTTTTTAGCTTCATCTGAAATGATTTGCGGCTCAAAGGCCCCCCTGAGAGCAGCTAACCTTTGGATAAGGTTTGGCGCCGTTATCCTGCTTTGGGTTAATTAGGAGTTAGGGGGAGCCCAGGAGTGACGCGGCTGTCTCCATCCATCCCTCCATCCCCCCATCCATCCCTTCATCCGCCCCTCCAGCCTCCCCCCTGCTCTCTCCACTCCGGCTCCCCGGCGGAGCGGCGCGCTGCGGGCGGCGATGGGGAGAGAAGCAGAGGTAAATGCCCCGACCCTCCTCTCCCTCTCTCCGGGCTTCCCTTTCCCCTCTTCCTTTGCCTCTTTCCCCTGTTGCCCCCATTCCCCCGTACCCGCCCCGGCCCCGCTCTCTCGGTGTGCTTTATCCCCGCTTTAGCGGCCGGAGAAATTCAGGGGGTCTCTTTTTTTTTTTTTTTTTCTTCCCCCAGCCGCTGCTGCAAAAAGTCTTTTTCTTCCTCCTCTGGAATGGGGACGGGAGCGATCCGCCGTCCCGGGGGCAGCGGGATCCCCGGGGAGGTGTTTCTGGCCAGGCAGGGTGCTGCCGGGGCTGGGGGGGCGGCTCCGAAGTGTCTCCCACCAGCGGCGGGGGGAGGCGGCGGGTAAGGGCTCAGCTTCCCAGCGTTAGAACGGGGCCGGGATTCCCGAGAGGCACTCCCGGCACCCCCCACCCCCCCATCTCCAGCATGCCCTCCACCCCCCTGAGCCCCTCAGCATCCCCCGCATCCCTCCGGCATCCCCTGCACCCCCCCCATATCCCATTCCCCCCGGTGTCCGCCAAGGCTCGGCAGGCAGCCGGTGCTTTGCCGGGGGTGCCAGGCTGAGGGGTCCCTCGGGCAGGCGGGGACGGGGGGGGTCCCACGGCCCGCGCAGGGATCCCCTCCCTGGGGTCACATCTCTCGCGAAGCGGGGCTTATTTTTAATCTCCCTGTAGTTTTGGGGGGTTGTTGTTGTTTTTTTCGTTTGGTTTTGGGGGGCTTTTTAATGTGGATTGGGGAGGGTTGTTTTGTTTTTATTGTTTAGTTGGGGTTTTTTTAACCTAAGAGGTGTCTCCCGAGCCCGGCACATCCCTAACACGCTGGTGCTCAACGAGCAGCCCAAAGCCCGGCTCCTCCACCCTTGGAATGATGCCGGTGGCTGGGACCCCCTTTCCCTCCCCGCTGGAGTTGGGGGGGTGGTCCGTGCATTCGGGCTTGCCGGGGGGCCGCGGTTGTGCCCCGCCGGCTCCCATCGGGGCATGGCCCAGGTTTGGGGGCGCCGGGGCAGGAGGGGGGGGGGGGGGGGGGGGGGGGGGGGGGGGGGGGGGGGGGGGGGGGGGGGGGGGGGGGGGGGGGGGGGGGGGGGGGGGGGGGGGGGGGGGGGGGGGGGGGGGGGGGGGGGGGGGGGGGGGGGGGGGGGGGGGGGGGGGGGGGGGGGGGGGGGGGGGGGATGTGCCGGGAGGATTTTTAGGAGGACTATTCACGCACCAAACACGCGGTTTGGGTAATTTTGCGTTCCTTCCTCCCTGATGCCCCCTGCAGCCTCCATAAATTAGTCTCCTTCGCGTCTTCTTTCACAATGAACTGCCTTAGGCTAATTAATAAAATAAAATTAAAAAGAAAAAATTAAAGAAAAAAAAAAAGAAAAAAAAAGGGGAAAAAAAAAAAAAAAAAAAAAAAGAAATGTTTGAATTAACCCCCCGAGTGTTCATCGTAGCAGTCGGTTTCCAGACTGGAAAGTCGTTTTCCCAGCCGATGCTGGGGCAGCCGAGGGCAGCGGTGATGGCCCCCAGCCCCCCGCGTCCTCCGCCCCCGCTGGATGTTAATTTTTCCCCCCCCGGTTCAAGCCCGGCCCCCCCGGCCTCGGCAAGACGCTGCTGACCTGGGCGAAAGCAGCGGCTTCTCGACCTATTTGTGCACTGACATGTATAATTCCTTCCGCAAAGCCAAGATGCGCCTCGTTTAGCTGCCTTCCGCCGCCCTCGCGGAGGACCCGGTTCTCTGTAAAAAAACCCCCATTTTGGGGGGGGGGGGGGGGGGGGGGGGGGGGGGGTGGGGGGGTGGGGGGGGGGGGGGTGGGGGGGGGGGGGGGTTGGGGGGGGGGGGTCGGGGGGCATCTGCCGCAGCAGCCCCCGCCGGCCGGGGCTTATTCCTTCGGGGTAAAGCCCTCACCGGGGATACATATATTTTAATTTTTTTTGGACGCATTTCAGCAGCTTTGCACCCAATTTCCTTTTGGATTCTGGTTAGAAAAAAAATAAAAAATAAAGGTGTTTAAAGGTTTTTTTTTCCTAGGAGCCGGGAGGGGGGAGGGGGGTGGAATTCGTTCCCCACCTCTGCTCGGTGCCGCATCCCCCTGCAACCGCAGCCCGAGCGCTCCCTCCCCGCTCCCTCAACAACGATATTAGAATATAATTTAGCGCTGGCTTTTCCGCCCATCTGTAGATAAAAAGAATGTCCTTTTTTTTTTACCTTGCTAAAGCAGCAAACGAAATACAGACTCCCCCCCTCCCCCTTTAAGAAACATCTATTTATTTTTTTTAAACAACACGATTCAAACGTGCCCCCCGCAGCAGAGGGGGACGTGCTGGCACACACCCGCCCCAAAATGCACACCGCTCCCCCTGCCCCTGCACTTGTCTGCCACAGCACAGGACAGGGATTTCTCGTTGTTTGCCGTTGTTGGCAGCTCACCTCGGAAATATTTTAAATAAAGAAAAACACTCGTAAGTTTTTGAATTACAAACGAGTAGAAACGTTTGGAAGCAAACCGAAAATAGCGGTATTGTTTTTTTAAAGACGGGAGAATGTCTACATAGGTGGTGGGGACCAGAGGAGAAGCCTGCAGCCCGGCATCTCCGCAGGGTGCCGGTGTCCCGCAGTCGCGGGGCGGGGGGCCGGAGCCGTCCGGCGGGGCAGAGGCGCTGCCGCCGGGCTGCGAACCCCGGCTGGGACCCGGAACCCGTTTCCCTCCGGTTTCGGGGCTCGGAGATCACAGGAGTCGTTAGAGACCCCGAAATATTCTTCCCTGTGCGCGGATTTCCACGCACACCGCTGCGCTCCGCAGCCATGGCCGGACGCGCTGCTGTCCCCAGCCTCCGCATGGGGCTTTTTTGTAGGGGAGAAAAAGAAAAAGGAAGGGGTGCGGGGAGGAAAATTCCGTTAAGCCCCGGGAGAGTCATTGTCCGCCCCTTCGGTGGGACTCTTTTGTTTCGCCGTGGGGAGGGGGCTGGAGGCCGGGGGCCGGCGGCGCGGCTGTGGGCAGCTGGGGGCAGGCTGGGCAGCGCAGGGGCTGCGGAGCCGGAGGTGGGGGGGGGGTCCGCTCTGCAGCGCTGCCGGCGGGGCCCGGCGGGCGTGGGTGGGGCGGGGGGTGGATATCGGGGGCTGGGGAAGGCTGGGCTTGGCCGGGGAGGCTGGTACCTCCCCCAGAACTGCAGCAATTCTCTCCCCTCTCCCTCTTCTCTCCGCGAGGTGGGCGCACTGCGATGGAGACGCCGAGCGCTCTGCCAGGGGCTTGCGCTGCCCGTCTGGTGACAGCCACCGGCTGCTGACAGCCCCCCACTCGCCCATCCCCGGCCGAACTCGCCCCCCCCACCCCCACCCCACCACCCCATCCCGCCGCGGGGAGCGGCGCGGAGCGGCGCGGAGCAGCGCGGAGCGGGCGGCGGGGCCCGCAGCCCCCCGCAGCGGTGTCATGCCCCTGGGCAGCCCGGCGGGGAGCCGCTCGCACTGCGCCGGGACACGGAGGTAGCGGCTCGGAGCAGCCCCCCCCTTACACCCCCCCGCAGCGGCCACCGACCCTCGGCGGGCGCTGAGCCCTTCTCCGCCGCCCCGCCGCTCCCCGCCCCGTCGGGTCTCTCCATCGCCCAGCCGCGGAGCCAGCCCAGCTGCCACCATGGCCACCCTCCTGCGCAGCAAGCTTTCCAACGTGGCCACCTCGGTGTCCAACAAGTCCCAGGCGAAGATGAGCGGCATGTTCGCCAGGATGGGCTTCCAGGCGGCCACCGACGAGGAGGCGGTGGGGTTCGCCCACTGCGACGACCTGGACATGGAGCATCGGCAGGGGCTGCAGATGGACATCCTCAAGTCCGAGGGCGGGGAGGGGCGCCGAGCCCCCCCTGGAAGGGGACATCCACTACCAGCGGGACGGCACCGGCCCCCTGCCGCCCTCGCCTCCGAAGGGGGGGTCTGCTGCTCCAGCTCTCCGGGCAGGCAAGCCCAAGATCACGGCCTGGGAGGCGGGTTGGAATGTCACCAACGCCATCCAGGTACGACCCCCGCCGCGCCGCCACCCGCGGGCACCGCCAAGCGCGACCCCCCCCGGCCCCGCTCCCCGCTCCGCGCCTGACTCGCCCTAGCCGCGGCGCGGGAGATCGCAAAGCCATTGGGGGGAAAGGTGGGAAAAAGGGAAAAAAAGGGAGGGAGGAGAAAAAGGAAAGGAAAAACAGGGGAAAGATGGAGAAAAACAGAAGAAAAAAGAGAAAAAGGGGGGAAAAAGAAAGAAAAAAAGGGGGGAATTAGGGAAAAATAGAAGAAAAAGGAGGAAAAAAGGGGAAGGGAATAGGGGAAAGAGAGAAAAACTAAAAGGAAAAAAAGGGGGAAATTTGTAAAGAAAAAAAAGATTAAAAAAAGGAAAGGAAAAACCCCAAACCTGGCTCTCTGCTTTGCCCCCCCCCCCCCCCGCCCCCGGTGTACGGCACAGTGCCAGGGAAGGTCACCGGGCCCCAAGCCCCATCCTGCTGCTCCCCATGGGGGCGGGCTGGTGGGTGTCCCCCCCACCCCATGGGGCTACCGTACCACGTGTGCTGGGGTGAGGGGAGACCCCGGGGGGGGGAGGGGGGGGGGGCTGCACGGGGGTGGGCCCTGGCCAGCCCCCTGATTCTTGGGGGTCTTGGGAGTCTGGGGACAGAGAGGGCAGAGATTGGGGCAAAGCCCAGGCGCCGAAATTGTCTCACTTGTTCTTGGTGCTCCAGGGTGAGATTATGCAGGTGTGCGTGAGTGTGCGGGTGTGATTGCGGGGGTGTGATTGTGTGTGTGTGGGTGCTACGTCAGAAAGAAATGGCGGGAGGGTGTAATGGTGTGTGGCCGTGATTGCGTGGCATGACTGTGTGACCGATTGCGTGGGTGTGATGGTGTGCAAGCAAGACAGTGAGCGCGGGCATGTGACTGCTGTTGTGCGACTGCGTGTTCCTGGGTATGGGTGCCTGCTCCGGCCCCTCCGTCAGATGAGCAACACGGTTTCCATTTTGTCTCTTTCTAGGGGATGTTTGTTCTGGGCCTGCCCTATGCCATCCTTCATGGTGGATACCTAGGACTCTTTTTAATAATTTTCGCTGCAGTGGTTTGCTGCTACACTGGGAAAATCCTAATTGCCTGTCTTTATGAAGAGAATGAGGATGGGGAGATAGTCAGGGTGAGAGACTCCTACGTGGACATAGCGAACGCGTGCTGCGCGCCTCGCTTCCCCACCCTCGGAGGCAGAATTGTGAACGTGGCTCAGATCATTGAACTGGTCATGACCTGCATTCTCTATGTGGTGGTCAGTGGGAACCTGATGTACAACAGCTTCCCCAACTTGCCTGTCTCCCAGAAGTCGTGGTCCATCATTGCCACGGCAGTGCTCCTGCCTTGTGCGTTCTTGAAGAACCTCAAGGCAGTCTCCAAGTTCAGCTTGCTCTGCACCTTAGCCCATTTTGTGATCAACATCTTGGTGATTGCCTACTGCCTCTCCAGGGCACGCGACTGGGCCTGGGACAAAGTCAAGTTTTACATTGATGTGAAGAAGTTTCCCATCTCCATTGGCATCATTGTCTTCAGCTACACCTCCCAGATCTTTCTGCCTTCCTTGGAGGGGAACATGCAGAACCCCAAGGAGTTTCATTGCATGATGAACTGGACTCACATAGCAGCTTGCATCCTTAAGGGACTCTTTGCCTTGGTCGCCTATCTGACCTGGGCTGATGAGACCAAGGAAGTAATTACAGACAACTTGCCATCCACCATTAGGGCAGTAGTCAACATTTTCTTGGTGGCCAAAGCCTTGCTCTCGTACCCCCTGCCGTTCTTTGCGGCTGTGGAAGTCCTGGAGCGGTCCCTTTTCCAAGATGGAAACAGGGCGTTCTTCCCCAACTGCTACGGGGGTGACGGGCGTCTCAAATCCTGGGGACTCACCCTCAGATGTGCCCTGGTAGTTTTCACCCTGCTCATGGCTATCTACGTCCCGCATTTTGCCCTCTTGATGGGTCTTACTGGGAGCCTCACAGGCGCAGGGCTCTGTTTCCTGCTCCCCAGTCTTTTCCACCTCAAACTCTTGTGGAGGAAGCTCTTGTGGCACCATGTCTTCTTCGATGTTGCCATTTTCGTTATAGGTGGTATCTGCAGCGTCTCTGGGTTCATCCACTCTTTAGAAGGCCTCATAGAGGCCTTCAGAACCAATGCTGAAGACTAAGGAGAGGCCAGAGCTTGTTGCAGTAGGAGAATCGCATCGAACATCCGCGTAGCCAAATAATTCTGCATCCCTTTAATGGAAAGAGTCATTATTTTCGTTACGTGCATCCAACAAATTCTATGTCATAGAATCTGCAAATTAAAGGAAATAAGAAGAGATGACAGTGTTCGCCCTAGTGTCTTTTTAAATAAGCTGAGAGTTAAATATATTTTTTTGTTATTTAGAATTTTTTGAAGGAAATTATCTGGTGCCCCACCCTTATCTCCTCACTTGTTGCCTGAAGCTTGGCCCCCCCGTGAATGACCTGTTGGGAAACAGTCGCAGTTTTCACTACTCCTTACAGATATGCAATTCAGCATTTCAGGAGCCGAAACACAGGTGCCGATCCCATGGGATTGGGTTACTGCGCCCACAGAGGGAAGCCAACCAGCTGTGGGTGCTGGGAGCAGGGACCTTCATTTTTACACTGTGTGAGATGGATGTAGGTGAGACCTAGATTGTACGGCCACCCCAACAAGTCCGAGCAGCGGCTGATGACCAGCGATGCCAGTTACCTGCAATGTTTACACCGTAGTCACATAGATGTCAGGACTGCTTAATTCTTCCATCCGAATTCCCACCGAGGAACGGCGCTTCCCATCGATTACAACGATTTTGCCTCTGGTTGACATGGGAAAACCCGGGGAGTCCAATTCTCAGTGACTTTTGTTTTGTTTTAACGATCGTTACTTCTAATTATGAAAAGTTAAAAAAAAAAATATAAAAAAATTAATATATTGTTGGATTTGACGTCGTTCAGGATACAGGAACAAAAATACAACACAATTCATTCTGTGCAATCTACCAGATCCGTGGAGCTGTTTCCAATGTACGTGTGGTGTCATTGTGGTAATAAGATGAAAAAAAAGTGTATATCAGAAAAAAAAAATTCTATCTTTAACATATAATGTGGTACATAAATATATCGAACAATAAAGAGAAAACATAGTCGGACGAGGCTGGTTTGGTTCGTGGTGGAGGGGGGGGGCTCAGAGGAGATGGGCAGGGGGAGGTTCTTGTGAAAAGGGGGAGGGGATCTTTCCAAACAAAAAAATGCAGGGAAGGGGAGGGGAAATAAACGAAATTATGGGCTGGGGGTCCCCCCTGGCTTGAATTAAAATCATTCCATCCTGCCCATGGGTGCAGAGCGTGGGGCTGATCCCCACGCTCCGCACCCGTGACCGAAGACACCTCAATTTACACCAATTTAAAAGCCCCAACAACTAATTCATTGCCCACCCATTACTGCTGTACAGAGGGGATGGGGACGGAGATGATGGAGATGGAGGGGGGCCACACGACACCCACCGGCAGCCCGGGCACAGCAGAGGTCCCCGTGGGGCTCCTCTTATTGCCCCCAAATCGTGTCGACTCCCCTTTGGGACTCCCCCCTCATCCCCGATGGTAACAGGCAGCTCCGCAATGCGGTACCAGGGAGGAGGGGGGGCGTTTAGCACAAGCTGGGGAAAGGAGCTGTGGGCAGGAGGGGGGTGATGCTCTTTCCCGGTGAAAACAGTATTTTGGTGGTTTCCTGGGAAGCTTCCAAAAGGAAAGCGCAGGGGAGCTGTGGGGTTTATTGCACGTGGGGACAGGGATGTGTGGTGTCGTGGGTGGGTGTGGGGGCCATCGTGCCCCCCCGGATGAGTCACATTTCCCTCCCTGCCACCCCCTTTTCTGGGGGGATGCAGCTGCGCCCTGTCTCCATCTCCATCCTCATTCCCCATCCCTACCTATCCTCACCCCGTCCCCATCCCCATTTTCATCCCCAGCCCCATCCTCATCCTCATTCCATCCCATTCCTCACCCCATCCCTATCCCTATACTTCCCTACCCTATACTCACAACCATCCCCATGTTCATCCCCAGCCCCATCCTCATCCTCATTCCCATCCCATTCCTCACCCCATCCCTATCCCTATACTTCCCTATCCCTATACTCACAACCATCCCCATGTTCATCCCCAGCCCCATCCTCATCCTCATTCCCATCCTCATCCTCATTTCATCCTCACCCCCATTCCATACATCTTCTTCCTCATCCTCACCCCCACCATCCATCCTCTTCCTCATCCTCATCCCCATCCCCATCCCCATATCCATCCTCATGTTCGTGCTTATCCTCATTCATCTTTATCCCCATCCCCATCTCCATATCCATCCTCATGTTCGTGCTTATCCTCATTCATCTTTATCCCCATCTCCATCTTCATCCCCAGCCCCATTCTCATCCTCATTTCCATCCCTATCCTCATCCTCATCCTCACCCTCATCCTCACACTCGTCCCCATTCATCTTCAACCCCATCTCCATCCTCACGCTCATCCCCATCTCCATCCTCACGCTCATCCCCATCCGCATCCTTATCTTCATCCCAATCTCTATCCTCATCCCCATCCCCATCCTCATCCTCACTCCCATCCCCGTCCCGGTGCAGGTGTCCCGCGGTACCCGCCCCGCCGGCAGACACCGCAGCCCGCTCCGCCCCCCCCGGCCCCGTACCCGCCCCCGGCGCAGCCCGGGCCCCGGCGGCGGCGCAGCGCCCTCGCCCGACGGCGCGGCCCGGCCCGGGGTGCGGGGAGACGCCCGGCCGGTAGAGCTGGGCGAGGAGCCTCTGCTTCGTGGCTGCCTGCTGCTTTTCTTTGCCGGCAGCTCTCTGCTCCAGGTTTCTCCCCAGGGAGGGGAAGGGACCAGCACGGGAGGAGATCCAGCCCCTGTTCTCCTGCCCCGTGTGGGATAAGAGAACCCCTGGGATCCTGGGAGAAAGTAGGGAGCTGAGGAGCCCTGCGAGGTCAACGAGTCTGTCGTTCGCATCCACTTTGCAGGTGGTGGTTTTAGGGTCCTTTCCCCTCCGTGTTGCCCATCGGGATGGCAGGACGCCAATGGAGGCAGCCAGGACGGCTGCCATGCCGCAGCGGCAGCGCAGTGTGCTGCTTGCTCGCCTCTCCTTGTGGGCAGCTGCCTGCGTGCGGATGCGGGATGCTCACAGACGACCTGTCCCGTGTCTTTGTGTTTTTCAGGGGCCAAAGCTTCTCTGGTTCAGGGCACATGATGAAGGAAACCGTTTTATGAAGCTTTAACTTTGCAGAGATTTTAAACGTAATTCAGCATTCCCCCTCCCTCTGTGAACAGGAATGGCTCCTGCTTGAGTGTATTTGGGGCTGTAAGATGATTTGTGCCTTTTTTGGTGACAATGAGGGGAAAGTCAGGGCAGCCAAGGGCTCCTTGCCCCCATCCCTCGGGGTGCAGAGCAGGGCTGCAGGAGCAGAGCGTGCCCTTAGCCCCTGCACCTCAAATCCCCCAGTCCTGCCCAGGCACAGCCCCTCCAAGCCCCAGCTTCCCGGGGAGCAGAGACTGTGCCTGGCATTTCTGCCTCCCCCGTGACGCCTGGCAGCAGGCTGCGCAGAGAGACAGGGCATCCCAGCGTCTGGCTGGCCGTGGTTTTCATCCGCGGTGAAGCCAGCGATGATCCAGAGAGCCCCAACGGGCTTTGTCTCGCTGTCAGTTCTGCTCAAGCGCTTCCCTGCGCGTTTCTGCCGATGCAGGTTGGCGGCTCCCGTGCCACGAGCCTGCGAAACGAGCCCGCTCAGCAAACCCGAGCGAGGAACCGAGGCCTTGCCCTCTAAACTTGTCCGCAGCTGGAACGAGTGCGGCTGTTGGTGCGACCCTTGTGACACGGGCTTGAAAGGCAGGTGCCCCCCTTCAGCCTGCCGCAGCAGACATTTTGATGCTGTGCTGGTGCTACTGGAAGCGGACGTCGACCGCTGTCGTGGGAGATGTGCAGCCTTGAAAGCAGGGGATGCAGTGGAGTGAGCAAAATAAACCCCCAAATAGCAGCAGGTTTAACGTGGACAAAGCAGAAATCTTCTGAAAAGCCAGCGCCATGGCAAAGTCTGAGCTCTGCTCCAAATGGCTTTTGTCTGCAGCTTCAGAGCTTCTGGTCATGTGCTGCAGCAATCCTCTAAACCTTCTCATTCTGAAAACAAAACAAACAAAGGCCCTCTCTGCACCACCAGGGAATGGATTTATTTCTCTCTGTGTCTTTATGGCTCCTCAAGTACAATGGGGACCTCTATTTGGGTCCGTTCCCTGAGACACGAGGGCAATATCAAATATCTGTCATCCTCAAGCACCCACAGGGCCATGCCGCCCCATGGGACTGCCATGCCACCTCACGGGACTGCCATGTCACCCATGGGACTCCCGTGCCACCCCACGGGACTGCCATGTCACCCCATGGGACTGCCGTGCCACCCCACGGGACCGCCGTGCCACCCCACGGGACCACCATGTCACCCCATGGGACTGCCGTGCCACCCCACGGGACCGCTGTGCCACCCCACAGGACATCGGCGGGAGCTGGAGCGAGATGAGGGCTGAGCCTGCTCCTCCCCACGCGCTGCTGCTGGTGCTGGAGCTCAGAGAGGGGCAGGTACGGCACTGCCTTCTCCCCACGCACATGGAGACAGAGACCGTGGCTGTGGTCACAGCTGACTGTCTTGGCCTCATGAACCTTGGATGCTCCACACCACGTATTCCAGACTGTTTCAGAAAAAGCTTATTTTGATGGCAGCATCAATGTTCTCCACCTACATCTTTGTACCCATCTGTGTACTCAAATCCCACCTCAACTCACCCTTTTGCTTTTGCAATGGCCTCCCTCTCCAGTGACCCTTTTTTTTCTCTTTTCTGCTTTGGGATCCACAGGCCCGGCTGGGATGGGCACATGCCAATGGCGAGAGGTCAGTAGCTTGACAAACGCTGGAGGAACTCTGCTGCCATTCCTCTCTTCTCAGAGCTGTGGGACCTATCAACCACCGACATCGTGGTCCGCTCCCACGAGAGGGACAGGTGCAAAAGGGCTGAAGATGTGAGGGTGCATAATCAGAAAACGTCCTGTATGCGTGAAGTTTGTATTTTGGGTGAGGAGCTGGAGGCTCCACCAGCAACCAGCAGCAACTCCACCAGCATGCTCAACCACCAAACCGTTACTTTGGCACCCACCCACGCAGAGATGAGGTGACCCCTACAGAGGGGAAGGGAGAGGAACAGGGAGAAAATGGGGGAGGGCAGGAATGGAGGGCAGTAGATTTTGGCTCCAAGATGGCTCCTCTGGGCTCAGCTCTCATGTGTCCATGGGGCTTGGTCCTCGTCGGTGGCTCAGATGCTTGTTGCTGTGTATGTGTGCCCCAGGACAGGGAGCGTGGAGCCAGAGGAGGGGCACGCAGGAGGCAGAAGTGGGGTTAATAGAAACACAGAATACCTGGTTGGAAGGGACCTCAAGGATCATCTGGTCAAACCTTTCTTGGCAAAAGCATGGACTAGACAAGATGGCCCAGCACCCTGTCCAGCTGAATCTTAAAAGTGTCCAGCTGGGGAATCCACCACTTCCCTGGGGAGTTCTCACTGTGAAAAATTTTCCTCTTGTATCCAATTGGAATCTCCCCAGGAATAACTTCTACCCTTTACCCCTCGTCTTTTCCATGTGACCCTTGTAAAAAGGGAGTCTCCGTCTTCTTTGTAGCCACCCTCTGGAACATGGTGATAAGGTTCCCCTAAGCCTTCTTCTCTCAAGGCTGAACAAACCCAGTTCTCTCAGCCTTCCTCATACGGCAGGCTTTCCAGTCCTTTGATCATCTTGGTGGCTCTTCTCTGGACCTTCTCCAGCCTGTCCACATCTTTTCTGTATAGGGCTGTAGGACTGTTGCACCTGCAAAGTTCAAGCATGTAGAAGTCCCTGGGTATCCCACCCTGGACACAGTTCCTCCTGCCAGGGGACAAGGCTCCACCTTGCCCAGCTCCTTTCTCGCTGCCAAGCTCTGTGGACTTCTGGTGGACCGGCGATGGGTTGCATCCACATGCAGGAGGTCTTGCCGGCGGTGCCTCATTACCTCTGCTGAGACCCGGCATGTGACCCGGCGCAGCCTCCGGCCAACAGAGCACTTTGTTCTCACCCTTTGCACTTCCCCGCGGCGAGCTGCCCTCTAATCCCCCCCAAGGAGGGATTTTCCTCTCCACCCCAGCTGCTGCTGCTGCCTCCGTCCCCTCGGAGAGCGCCGGCAGGGTAATCATTTACTTCCTGCCACAAGCCACTCCTTCGGACTTTTCCTTTGACCTTCAGACCAAATCGCCAAAATAAAAACAAGGGGAGGGAGAGGGGTGCGGGCTGCGTCCCGTGCTGGAGGTGGCCGTGCCTGCTGGCCCCGCTGCCGCGGCCCAGGAGCCTCGCTCTCCGCAGGTAACGCTGATTTACTTTCTCTGTGACTATCGCAACTTTCCCTCTTAATGAGGTCAGAAGCTGTTTGGTAGAAGCAGAAGGGTTTGTGAAGGACTCGTCTCTCGCTGCCAGGGACCCGGCTGGCCGGTGGGAGAGCTGCTCCCCAGGGGTTTGTCTCAGGGACAGCAGCTTGAAGAGGAGGGGGTTTGATTTCCAGCAGTGGGTTTCTTTCCCAGCTGTGGAGGAATCCAGAGAGAAGACGATCAGCCTCTTTGCTCCCCCTGGAAATATTGTACTAGGTTGGAAAGGCTTCTTGCATTAACTGTGCCTCCCTCAGGAAACTTCCATCACAAGGAGCTTCCATCATCCTGCTTGTGTCCGCAGCCCTGCACCAGCTCACCTCCCTGGGCGAGCTCCCGTGGGGAGCAGCCACGAGCGTTTCTGACCCTGGGTAATTTCAGGAGCTGGCAGATCAGCAGAGGTAGCTGGTGACCGACCGTGCATGTCTGCACGTCTGTGAGCCACCTGCAAAGGGAAAGGAGGCTCAGGCTGCACTGGGCTTTTGCAGCCAGCACCAGCAGGGTGAGGTTTGCACCAGGAATTCCAGGTCGTTTTGGCCGTGGTCTCCCGGGCTGTGTCTCTGTGGCCAGGTGCTGTGTCCAGCGTCCCTTTAACGGGACATTCCTTCACCCCTCACTGGCAGGACAGGGAGGGCTGCTGCTGCTCGGTGCCGGAGCAGGGAACAGAGATGGGCTCAGCACATTTCAGCTCGGATCTGCTGCTCTTCCACAGGGGCTCATGGGTCCCAACAATGCCTTGAGCAGTGCTTGGCCCAGTTTGGACTGGGTTGCCCGCTGGATCCAGTAGATATAGAATAATAGAATGGTTTGGGTTGGAAGACACCTTAAAGATCATCCAGTTCCACGACCTGGATGGGCAGGGACACTCCCACTAGACCAGGTTGCTCAAAGCCCGTCCAACCTTGAACACCTCCAGGGATGGGGCAGCCACAGCTTCTCTGGGCAACCTGGGCCAGGGTCTCATCACCCTCAGAGTAAAGAATTTCTTCCTAATATCTAATCTAAATCTCCCTCTTCCAATTTAAAACTGTTCCCTCTCGTCCCATGGCTCCCCTCCCTGATCAAGAGTCCCTTCCCATCTCTCCTGTAGCCCCTTTAGGGACTGGAAGGGGCTCTAAGGCCTCCCCAGAGCCTTCTTCTCCAGGCTGAACAAATATATAGCTCTGCTGGAGACAATCTCTGGCTGTGCTGGCACCAGTTGCTTCCCAGGTTTTGCATGTGGATAAAAAGGGGTGAAAACATGCATCCCATGCCGTGGATGGAGCAGGGTGGAGGGGAGGCATTCCCAGGGACTCTTTACCCACAAGCTTTCCTAAGGAAGCCAGCGCTGTGCCAGCAGCGAGGGGCCTGGTTTCGGGCTCTCCGAGCCGTCTCCAAGCTGCTAAGCCTTGTTCAATCCGGCCAGGAAACTGCCTCTCTGCCCTTGTCCCCACCAGGCCGGTCACACTCGTGGCTTGAGCCATGGGTGGTGGCCCTGAGCATGCACCCTGCATCAGGCTGACTGCGCTGTAGGAGAAAAGGGGTGCTCGGACCCAAAAAACAGCACTTTTTTTTTTTTTTAAAAAAAAAAAAAAAGGACTCTAAAACACAGGCTGTAATGTGTCCTGAAGTCTTGCTGGGGAGGAGAAGAGAGGACACCTCTCCTTGCACCTTCTCTGAGGACAAGGCTGGCCAGCCAGCAGAGGAAGGGTCCCTTAGAGTCAGGCTGCTTCATGTTATTTATTCACTGAGACTGTGCCTACACTTAAAAAACACTTGGGGGCAAGGAAGTCCCAGCTAACTAATTTAATGGCAATAATAAGATCAGGCATTTATTCCTCTGAAGATGTAAAGGCTTTAAAAGAGATCAGTAATATTCTGCATGTTCATATTTGTAGAAACGAGGCACAGAAAGTTGCGAGAGTTGCTCAAGCCCACTTTAGCCATCCTGCAGAATAAAAACCTGATCCCCAGTGCCCTCCTCTTGGCTCCTTTCACTAAAACATGGAAAATTCCCAGCACCCATGTGGGAGTCCTTAGCAAAATCAAGGGCAAGGCAGAGCCCTGGCTTTTTGAAGCTAAAAGAAAAACATAGAGAGGGGGGGAAATTGTTTTAAAGAACCCCACCAGTCATCAAAAGTCTATTTAATCTTTCTGAATCCTCTTAAGATAAAGAAATAGGCTCTGACCTTTAAAGATACTATCCTATCCTATCCTATCCTATCCTATCTACCTATCCTATCCTATCCTATCCTATCCTATCCCATCCCATCCATCCCATCCTATCCTATCCTATCCTATCCTATCCTATCCTATCCTATCCTATCCTATCCCATCCCATCCCTATCCTGTTCCTTACCCAACAGAGATAAGTGAGTAGCCAAACATTTTGGGTCACCTTTCACTGCAGGTCGATGGAAACTTGCTGTGTGCCCTCTAGAGAAATATTTGTTTTAATCTTATCTGGACCTTTCCCTGCAATTCTGATTGCTCAGGACTGCGTGGTTCCACTTCAGTGACACGTTTATGATTATGGTTATGGATATTGCTAGATAAGGAGATTAAGATAGTACATCTTTTCCTATAAAGTATCATATATGCATAGTGTAAAAATGTTATACACTTCTCTGCATGTAGAGGCAACAGGCTGGATGTTGTTCAGCCCCGGAGAAGCTGCAAACGTGGCTTTCCCAGGGTGAGCGGCACTGGCCAAGGAGGGACCAGTGGCTGCATCTTGAGGGGCCACGCAGCCCTTGACCCTCTACAGGGCTTGGGGAAGTGAAGGCAGCTTTCCTCCCTCGGGGTAAAGGGAAAATGTTTCCAAGCACAGGCAATGCCTGGAGGCTCCGTGCAGCTGAAAAAAATCACTTTCTGTGCCCAGGGCTTGTTCCCACTTTGCCTGATTTTGCCCCCATGGCCTGAGGGAGCCCAGCCCAGCGCACAGAAGGGGTTAAATCACCTGAGAGCTGTTCAGCGCCTCTGGACCCTGATCCAGCCAGAGGTTTTCCTGGCATGGATGTGCTCTCTGGAGGGCAGGGAAACACCGCCCCCACACCGAAGAAGACAGCAGTGCTGGCAAAAGCTAACGCTGACGCAAGCTGGCCTCTGGCTTTACTAGAATTGATTAATTTTGGAGCGTGTGGGTGCTGGGTAGGGGAACGGGCCAAGCCCAGTGCAGTGTAAAGGGTGCACGGCCATGTCCTGAAGTACCCGTAGGGATGCCGGTATAGTCTGTGTGCCTTGCAAGTGCTCCCACATCCAGCAGCTCCTTCAACGTGACACTAAGGTGTCCTGTGGTGGGCAAGGGGCAGCGCTGGGCAAGGGGCGATTGCTGCTGCTGGCCGTGGGTAAGGGGGAAAGTCTCACCTCTTGCACATGGGGAGGGCTGCCCGGGTGGGCAGCACACTGGAGGCTGACCCTGCTCACATCTACCTGTCCCACTCATGTCCTCCACCATGGGGACAACCGCTTGCCCAGGGCACCTCTCCAGGGAGAGTCATGGGGCTCTCCATGGCAAAGCCCTCTGCTGCTGCCCCAGGCATCTGTTGGCACCTGATGTTGAATCCTCAGGTGAGGACCTGCCCTATGCTGGGGATTTACTGGCAGTCCATGTGTCCCGTGTGCTTCCAGGGAATGCCTTCTCCTGTGTCACGAGCCACCAGTGCCAGGGCAGTCACTGTGGGTACAGGGAGGATGAATGGGGTCTCAGCTCCTCAAAACCATCAAACAACAAAATCCTTTCCCAAGACCAGAAATCTGTGAATTTAACAGTCGTAGGGTAAATTTCTTCTGTTGCACAGAAGTCAAACAGCCAACCAGTACCACCCAGCTCTCTTCCAGTGCCCTCCATCAGCCAGTCCCAGAGCACTTTCCAGAGGAGTGCAAAGAGAGGGACACCGGCGGGGTGGCGGAGCACCCCAATGATCTCCACCAGACCGAGCGCTGGGTGGGTGATGGCCAGACAAGGGTCAGGGAGCGGGCCCCGTGTCCTGGCGCCATTTACTTGGCTGGTGGGCAGCCAGCACTGCACCCCAGGGCTTTTTTCTCCTCTTACTCCTCTGCCCTTCACCTTTGCAGCCGGAGAGACGTCGGGGCTCTGCATGCTCTGCCCGAGGACACCTGGTGCTAGTGGCTGAGCTCCTGTCCCAGCCGTAAGGAGAGGGGATTATTTCGACTGCCTTTATGCACGTGGCCTGGATGGAGCCCACCTCCACTGCCCTGGGGAAGACGAAGGGTAATGCTCCTGGCTGGTATGGTGTCACTGACCCCCCAGGGATGGTGAGGGCATGGAGGAGGCTTCCCCAGGGAGGTCTCCTGATAGCGTTGGGTTGTGGAACAGGCAGAGGGAAGAGCCCCATTGCGTGCCTTCCAGGTGGGCTCCAGCGGGGCTCACCCTTCCCAGCATGGGCTCCCATGCGACCCACGGGGGAGCCGGGAGGTGGTTGTGTGCACGGAGGGTGGCAGCTTCCCATCATGGCTGGCCCTGAGCTACAGCCAGTGCCTGCACAGCCCGTGTGTGCCAGCAACCCTTACGGATGGAGCGGGCAGGATGGACAAAACCAGCCCAACCATTGCTTCGTCCATCAGTAACCATTATCCCTACTGGTCACGCTCCAGATCAGGTATTTTATGTATTCTAGCTGGTAAAAAAGTTTCCTTTCAGGATCCTTCTTTCTCTTCTTTGGATAGAAAATGGGTTTTTAATGAAAGATGGCTTTCTGTGGAAAATCAAATCAAGTAGATTTTGTTGCTAATACCAAGGTTTTTATTGAGAAAAACAAAAGCAGAAGATACCGATTTGAAAATGTAAGTTAGCTGCTGAAAGTATTCTGAAACTTGACCATTTCAATGAAAGCTGAGGCAAAACCAGAGAAAATAAACACATAATGGGAGATACTTTTAAAAGCTGATAATGCTAACAGCTTGAGGATGTTGACTGAGCAAAAAATTCAGGCTTTGACCTGAGAGAAAAATATTTCAAGCAACACACCGCATTTCCTCTCTCGTTACACATGGCAATGAGCACATCGGATGTTTCAGGTATTTTCCTCCTGGTAGCTGCAGTCTGGGGTTGGGGACCTGTCCCACGGTGACCAACCCCTCCACTCCCTCGGGAAAGCTGGATTTTCTCCTGCTGCAGCCACACACGGGAGATTTTATGAGAAATTACAACAGAAGCAAAAAGAGAATGTTTTATTTTTAATGAAGAGAGAGAGAAGACACCAGCCCTTCTGTAATGCCTCCTTTTGCTCAGAGCTTAGTCTCTGTTCTCTCAAATCACTGCATACCTCTGACACCAGGTTTCCCCCTCCGCGCGTGTTTATGTTTGCATTTAATACTGCTGCAAAGCGCCGGTGTGGCTGCCCCGGGCTGCAGCCTCCCCAGGTCGGTGGAGAATGTTGGAAGGAGCAGCTTCTTCTGGGTTTGACCTGAACCAAACGACAGTTTTGACCTTCCTCCAAACCACAGGACGGGACAAATTTCCAGCTTATTACCATGTGTAAAAAATTGTTATGAACACCTGGGATACCAGCCAGGGTGTAATTGGCTCCTGCCCACCACCTGCACCCCTCCCTCCTCATCCAAAACTACCACCCTCACCTAAATTCTCACTCCTTGGGTGGTGTCTCTTCATTTTTTGCAGCTGATGAGCTTTTCCTCCTCTCTTTAAAGGGCTGCGGTGAGCCAGCAGTAGTGGCATGCTTGTCCTGGGAAGGTGGGGGTGTTTGTGGGTTAAATGAACTGCTGCAGGAAACAAAGCTGGTCCCCTCTGAGTTTTAGGAAAGAGCCTTGGGCTCTGGGCATGGTGGGGTGGGCTGGTGTGAGGATGGGAAGTGTGGGGAATGAGGGGTCTCTGCGCTCGCTGGCTGGGAACTGCTTCCCGTGCTTCAGGACGCAGCCTCTGCTGGTAGATGTGCTCCCAGGTTTGTTGGATGCTTTGTTCTGTGTTTTCACGGGATTGGATTTTTTGCAAAATGCTACAAGCTTTAGCCACCTACTTTTTTTTTTTTTTCCCAGCTCTGCATGTAGCTTTTCTCTAAAGTATGGAAGGTGGTTTTTCTGTGGGCTCCAGGTTGCTCAGAGCCAGGGCTGCTTGGCTGGGGTTCCTGCTCTGGTTTGTGGAGTCCCTGGGGTACAGGGGTAAGGATGTTCAAGAGAAAATAGGGCAAGCCAGGAGCTCTGCAAAGGGCAGCTAAGAAAGCTTCCCCAAGTGAAGAAGCCCTTTAAAGTCTTTCCTAACCTCTTCCTGGACTTGCTGTAGTGTCTCAATGGGAATGAAAGTGGAGCTCAGTAGTGGCCTGGAGCTACCTCTTAGATCTGTAGCGGGGGAAAGCTTGGCTTTTTTTTTTTTGCCAGTAAAAGCATGTGTTTGCAGGAATCCTCCTTCCCACCTTGCCCTGTGCCTTCTCTGGGCTGAAACTGGGGCATCTCCCCCTTTTGCTGCATGCAGCCCCTCTGCTAGGTGAAAGCTGTGTGCTGCCTTTGGTGCCCCTCTCTCAGCCTTGCTCCTCCAAACCCTGCGCTTCTTCCAAAGCATTGCCTGCCATCCCGGTGACAGCCTGCCAGGCCTCCTTGCCTCTCCATGCTGGCAACCAGCCCTTCCCAGAGCGGGAGAGGACAAGGCACTCGCTTGGAGGGGTTTGCAATCTAGGTTAGGTAGGAAAGGATGCTGAGAGCGGTGACATCAGGGAAGAGGGTGGGAGGCAGCTTGCAGATGACGAGTCTATGAGGTTGCTGCTCCGTGCAAGGTACGCGTTGCATTAGTAATGTGTTTGTAGCAAATAACGCTGGGCTAGCATGGGAATGTGGGTCACTGCTGGCAGAACTGGTGAAGGAAGAGGGAGCTGCATCTGCTGTGCTGGGAAGAAAACGTATGTTACTGAGGGATGTTTGGTGGGGGGAGATTTAGCAGCAGTAACGGCTCCAACTTGTAAGTAGCAGCTTTATGTTGTGCAAGTGGGTGCCTGCTGCCTGGGGGTGCCTCTGGTCCGGGCGTTGGGGTGAAATGGTCTTTGAGGAGGGGGCTGCGGGGTGCAGCGGTTTGTTCCTGGTGTGTAATAGTCACATCGGATCAGGAAACTCCTAGGTTTGCTTGCTGATGCTCTCTGTGGCCCTGGCCATGCCTGGAGCATCCCTGCTGCCCCAGCAGGCACAAGGGGGGATGCAGCCGGGCATGTATAACCAAGGATTCCAGCGTATTTTTGTGACCTACTTCTGATTCTGTTGTTCAGCGTGTGTGCGCTCAGGAAATCTTTGTGCTTCAGGGGGAGTAGGGTTTGTTCGTGATAAGGAAAAGCCTGGCTGCTCAGGAGATTTAAGCTGGAAGCTAACCTGGCTTTGGAGGTGGACTTGGGCTGGAGAAGGTGGCTCTGAGCCTGAAGAGAAAGTGATACAGGATGGGGATATACGTATCTTAAATGTGTGGGGTACTTCATTGCAGAAAGAAAGTCTTGTCTCAGAGCAAGTGCATGGAATGAAATAGCGTTGTTGGAAAACGCTGCCCTTGGTCAGCAGGAACTTGTTGCGTAGCTTCAGTTCCAGCAAAGCAGCAGTGGAGCAGGACGGGCCGGTGGAGGGAAGCATGAAGGGGCTGCCAGGCTGTGGCCCTGGAAGCTTTGCTCAGCAGCGATGCTCCTGCCCAGCCACAGTTGTGGAGGCCTTGCTAAAGCAGCCTTGTCTAAGCCCCTCGCAGCAAGCCAGGAACTTGTCCTGCATCCCGTGCTGCCAGCAAACGCCTCCAAGGCAGATGGATGTGTTTCCATGGCTTGCCTGTGTGCTTCCCACAATGCCGGAGCTGTGACATGCCCACCTGAGCCTGAAGGGAGTCTCTTGTGTTCCCCTGAGCCTGGGATCAGAACAGTGTCTATGGCAGCAAGCTGAGCCTGGGGCCAAACCCAAGTGTGTTGGGGGGGTTCAGATTTGGCGGTCAGGGCTGATGTCCCTCTGCTGTGACCGTGATATTGGCTGGTCTGTGGAGCAGCCTGGGACAGACACAGCCCTAGGCAGGCGTTGGATGACCTTCAGTAGAGCTCGTTGACCCGAGGAGAGCCAGACTGTCAGGGGAATAAGGACTATGCCCGGTGGGAGGAGACAGGGATTGATCCGTCTGGGTGCTGCCCGCATACTGTGCCTAACCAGTGGGTGCCTGCTGGGACAAGTTCTCCTGCCTGCTGCAGGGCAAAGTATCCGACAAGGTCAGGGTCTCAGACCCGCCTGATGTTGCAAGCTCACCCACTGAATGGTTTGTGGGTTTTTCTTTAAATTCCTGCTTTCTCCTCCCTGTCCATTCAGAGACTCTAAAATCACAGCCTGGTTTTTGGCTCCTCATTAAATCTGCCCCCAGGTCCCAGAACTGCTGGTGCTGCCCAGTTCAGTAGCTCTCTGGACTGTGCAGGTCCCTCCATCTGGCAGATCCTGCGGGAAGAGCTCTGTAAATGGGCTTATGTTTACCTCAAAAGTTGTCATAAAAACCCCTTGCATGGGGAGATGGGCTTTGGCACCCAGTGCTGCCAAGTCCTTCGTCCGTAGAAGAGCTATTCCAGGATGAAAACTTGCTTGTGTCTACAAAGGCACCTTTTTTTGGTGTGTAGGTTTCTGTGAATGTTTTGATTCTTTCCTTCCAGTAGCAAAACTAGGGCTGAGCCAGGGAATAAGACTGAGTCTTGGAATATTTTTGTTATCTGCTCCTAAAGCAAAACAAGGAACTCCTCTGTACAGGTTGCACTTCTCGGGCTCTTCTCTTGCTGGCCCTGTGCTGGGAGGAGCAGGCTCAGGGCTTTGCCTCTCTGCGAAGGGAGAGGTGATGGTGATGGCAACCACTTGCATGGCTGAGCAGCAAGGATGCTCCACGGTGGGAATCCCAGCGTCTGGCACTGGCTGCGTGTCCTTGGGCAAGTCACTTACTTGCTGTGATGTGTGTGTGCTGGCTTACCTCCTGCAGGGCCCTGAAAGGTTTCATTCATGTCCCTAATTACTCACAGAGTCCTGAATGAAAGGGGCAGTGGATGTGCCAAGTGTGTGACGTATCTCAGTACAACATTGTCCTTGTGAGCACTCTCCTTGTCCCTCCTGGGAGCCCAGGGGTGGTGGCTCAGGGAGGCTTGGCGGTGATGCTTTAGCCCGAGTGCCCTCTGCCATTGGAAAGGGTGTCTGTTTTGTGGGACTTCTCCCTGTCCTGTGAGCTATTGAGGGCTCCTGGCACGGCTGGGAGGGGAGCTGTCCTGGTTCCTATAATTTCCTGGTTATTTTGGTATGTGGGTGGAAGGGGGAGGAGGGCAGCTGTGGAGAGAAGAGCAAGGTCAGTGAAGAACAAATGTGCCTCTGCGCTTGTGATCGCGCTGCCAGCTAATCGGCATCGGTGCTCCAACTTTCCTCGCAGAACTCATCAAGCACGGCCGCGAGAGGATAGGACAAACCATCAAGGCCTCCGGCTCCAGGCTCTGCTCGTAGTGAGTACAAAAGGCTCCCAGTGGGATGAGAGCCCTTTAAAAGCTCAGCCTGATCACCCCCGGGCTGGCTGGGCGGTGAATGGAGCTGGCTGGCACCGGCCAGATGTGGGCAGTCCCTGGGGACAGCCGCCAGTACCCGCTGCCGCCCAGCATCTCCTGCCATGGTCAGCCCGGCTGGGGAGCAGGGGGCCTCTGGGATGGCCATGGGTCTCTGCCTGGTGGCATGTGGGGACAGAGAGGGGGAGCACCCACAGGTGAGATCTGGGGGAGGCTGGTGGTGTCTTTGGGCCCCCTTTTTGGAAGGGGCAGGGCAGAGGGTGGCTGGGGGGACAGGGGCCTACAAAGTCTCTCTGGGATGTATGAGAGCTTGGTGGGGCTACGGGGGGATGGACAGAGCTCTCTGGGGCAGGGGAGAAGGGTACAGAGCTTTTTTTTTTCTTCTGTCATCTCTTTAATCCCAGCTTTTGTAAGGAGTGTGGGGGAACCCTTAAAACCAGGGGGAGGAATCCCTGGGGTGGCAGGACCAGTCCCTCCCCAGTGATGCTTGAGCAGGGAGGGTCCCAACCAACAAGTGTTCAAGTCCAACTTCTCCAGCCCCAGCTGCACTGGGCAGATGAGGTCCCTGAGCTTTAACGCTGCTGCTCACTGGGCAAACCCTGTCTGCCACAGCCAGCCCCTCTTCCCTGCAATGTCAACAGCCCCAAACTGCCTTAGCCTGCCCTGGTCTAGGGGAGCAACCTCTGTCTGCTGCCAGCCTGGGTGGCACGTGGTGGTGGGACCCAGCTGGACCCTCCTTTCTGCCCTGTGGGGACACTTGTCGGGTTGCAGGGCTGGGTGCCGCAGCATCCCTGTGTGGTGGGGTGGGAGCTGTATCTGGCCATGGCCAGGAGGGATGCAGCATCGTCTGGACCTGGTGCTGTGTCACTGCTGGGGCTGTGCTGGTCTTCACATGTCAGCGCCCTAATTGGTTTCTGCCATTGCAAGTCAAGGGCTAATTGTTGCATTAAATATGCTTGTGCTTGTTCAAATCACTTGTGCACCCTGGAACCTTTTTCCCCCCATCCCCAGCTGCCCCCAAGGAGGGGCATGCTGACAGGAGAACTCATCTGAGGTCTCCTGTGAAGGAGGGGAGCACGCACTGGGGTCTGTACTGTCTCTGGCCAGTTAATGGTGTGAAGGTGTTTCTCTCTTGGATTTTTGTTTTCAATACTGGCTTACTCTTCTTTTCCCAAGTGCTGAACGAGTTGCTTTTTTAATGGATCGTTCCCGGAGCCCGGACAAAAGCAGCCAGGTGAGATCATGGCTCTGAGCCAGCAAGTCCTCACCATTGGGTGAAGAGAGGGGCTGGTGCCTGTAGGAGAAAAGAAAGGAGGAAAAAGCCTGTGTTAGCTTGCTAGGAGTCTACTGCTGCCTTGTCCCTGTGCGTGATGCTGGGTGGAGAAACATGAGAGCAGAGGGACCCTATATAGCCTTTTGGATGAGGCAATGTTCTCAGGGTCTGGTGAGGGGAAGATTCCTAGGGAGCAGGAAGAGGAGGAAGACTGTGTGTATATAAACATAGGGAGGCTGCAGCTCTGGTGGTGCTGGGTGTGCATAAGCCACCTCCAAGGCTCAAGACTTGGCAGTTTTGGGGTTCAATGGGAGTGGGCAGAGGGCTGCAGGGTCTGGGGGTAGGTATGCTGATGTCCTGCTGCAGGAGTGCTCCTCTGTCTCAGAGCTGTGCACAGGGCTTCTTGCTGAGCACAGGCAGAAGCACGCCTTGTTGTCTTGGTGCTGCGGTGAGCGATGGAGCCACACAGTGCCTTTTTTCTGTGGCAGCACAGCAGGTCTTGAAAGCCTCAGGTCAGGAGCCAAGCAGTTGCTTAGTACTCTTTATTTTTTTTTTTTTTGTGCTAGTATGGGATGAGGACTTCAGCACAGATAGCTTAGTACAGCCTCCAGCTTGGGGATGATATTGCTTTAGTGCACAGCTCTGTTCTCCCTTTCTGCATCACTTAAAAGCTTGCCAAAGCATCCACTCTGTCTTTTGCGATTGGTGTTATCAATGGCTCTGTGCAAGTGATGCTGTATTGCGGGAAGGAAAGCACAACCTGCAGTGAGGTCCTTGTGACTAATGTGATTTCATCCTCCCTAGCCTTCAACACCAACTGACAACATCAACCTGGACCTTGCTGCTAATCCAAAGTAAGCTCCCTGCAAAAGCCAGGTAGGGTGTGAGCCAGAGCTTGCAGTGAAGAGATCTGGCAGGGGAATGCAGTTGCTCCCTGTGTCCTGCATGGGTGGTGTTTGCAAAAGTCCTAACAATTACATTACTTGGTCTTTACACCATGTGTATCATCAATGCACCAGCTTTAAAGACATTCAGCTATAGCTGGTCCCTGTTATTGTAATCCTCTCCTGCCCATGTCTGCAGCCCCTTGTCCCATCTCTCTTCAGAGGTAGTAAGGAAAGATCTTCCCCATCACTGCTGGCTCCCTGACTACATTTCTCTCTAGAAATGGGGATAAACTGTGTCCCCTCTGTAATGGTGCCAGTTGGTCCTGGCAGGGTGTTTGCACCTGCTGCTGTGTTCAGCAGGTGGGTTGCTGAGGGATCGCTCATCCTCTGCTGGGCGCACCGACATATGCGGTGCAAACACCTCTCTTGCGGGAGCGAGGGTCACCTGTCCAGTGCCCTTTAATCCCTTTCACAAAACACCGTGTTTCCAAGAAGGACCCATGCTCTGATGTAGTGTTGCCGTCGCATGTTTCTCTCCCAGAAACATTAACTTGCTTCATTCTTGCCCAACAGTGCCAAGGCCAACGACTTTGACTTCCTGAAGGTTATTGGCAAAGGAAGCTTTGGAAAAGTAAGGTGGATTTTTACAGATGGGCTGTAGCTCTTCAGAGGCAGCTGGAAAGAGATTCCTTGCTGAAGGAGTTCCTAGCTGTGTCCTTTGCTTGCACCTCTCCTGAGGAGTTTGGCCTGAGCGGGACTGAGACCAGATGAGTTTTCATAGTCCATTCTTACTTTGAGCCAACCTGCACCTTGAAGGACAGAGAGGTGAGGTGTTTTGTGCTCAGGGTAGTGATGGTGAGGAGCAGTACTTGATTTAATATAAGCCTCAGACTTGTTCAGCTAGCAAAAGAACTCCAGACAAAACTGTGCCTTTTGAGATAGTAAGGTTCACTTCAAATGGGACTGTCCCCAAATGCTCCCAAACTACTTTCTATTGGGTGTGTAAGAGAGTATGTGGAAGTGTTGTGTGCCTTCATTCTGGGAATTTCAGTGGGCTGGAGCTTGGTCTTTAAAACATTGTACCGACCCTCTGAAGCTGTACTCTGTGTATGGTCACTCACAAGAGTGCTCAGCTAAGGAAATGCTAAGCAAGTGGTAGAAGGTGAGAGACTCAAACCTGTGACCAGGACTTTCTGTTGCAGGTTCTCCTGGCCAAACGCTAAGTGTGATGGGACTTTTTATGCTGTGAAGTCTTGCATAAGAAAACCATCCTAAAGAAAAAGGCGGTATGACTGCTCTCCTTGGCTACTTCTGCAAACAGTGGTCAGTCTATGAACAACCGTTATAATGCAATTGAGGTATCTTCTGGCTGGCGTTCTTATAGACAGCTCATGTGTTAGACTTCTCTGTGCCACAGGGACATGGAGATGAATCAGGTCAGACAGGAGAGGCGTGGTTCCCTTTCTGGGGCTGGAGATGACCCTCTTGGGCTTCCACTTGTTTTTTAAAACAGCAGTGAGCCCCTACAGCAGACTGGACTAGACCCTTGCCTGAACGCTGACGTCTTGCCTGTCTTTTTGATAGCAAAACCACATCATGGCAGAGCGCAACGTGCTCCTGAAAAACGTCAAGCATCCCTTCCTTGTGGGACTCCATTATTCCTTCCAGACCTCGGAGAAGCTTTACTTTGTGCTTGACTATGTAAATGGAGGAGAGGTGAGTGCGCTTAACAGGCTTTACCTTAATCCTCTATTTGGTCCTTCCCAAACATGCTGCTTATTGTGTAAAACTGTTTCTTGTCAGAAGACAATGATGTTGGAAGTAGGATGTTGCTTTTGGCTGCTGGCAAGGACAGCCAGGAGTAGCTCACTTTGTAAATTGAGTGAAGATCTTGCTGGCTATGACCTGAGTCAGATGATTCCCAGGGCAAGGATGCTAAGCATGTGTTAGGGGTGTTTTAAAATCCTATGGAGAATAAGGGAAATACTGATGTTGATGAGCTTAGGCAAAACCCACTTGTGGGCCAGCTCTGGATCCCAGTCTAGTGCTTGGGTGATGCCACTACAGGGTGCTAGATTTCATTTTCTGTCCTGTAGAAGCTTACCTTTTTTTCAGCTGTCTTCTTGTGCTATCTGAAACTGGCTGGGAGACATTGTTACATGGATGTCTTGCCCAAATAGAATTTATATTGGGGATCTTAGTGGATTCAGCTCTGTGCATGTATCACTTCATGGCCAGACTACCACTATAATTAGCCTGTGAGTTGTAGCAAGCTAGGAAGCTTAACTAGATCATCAGATGTACCATGTTTTTGGGAGTGAATTCTTAAGTGAGATGGTGATATAAGAGGAGGACAAATGAAGCAGTTTCTAGAAAGGTGTTTAGATGCTTAAAATCACTTGATTTGGACTTATTTGGTGCCGTTCATATGTCATTTTGCTGCAAATCAGTTTTCAGTTGAGTAGCTGTCTTTCAGGCTTGCTCTTGATATCCTTCAGATATTTTTTTTTTTTTAGGGAAGAATTGATCACCTTTATGATCTGTTTGTAGCTCTTCTTCCACTTGCAAAGGGAGCGCTGTTTCCGTGAGCCTCGGGCCCGATTCTATGCTGCAGAAGTTGCTAGTGCAATTGGGTACCTGCATTCTTTAAACATCATTTACAGGTAAGGCACATGTCCTCTCTGGGGACATCAGGGACACCAAGTCTGCCCAGCCAGGCTGGTGCAGTGCTGGGGAGGTAAAAGGGCTTCACTGGGATCCTGCAAAATGCAGGACTGGAGTAGCTGAAGAATCTCCTACCCCAGAAAAGAAAATGCACTGCTGGCATTTATCCTGCAGAAGGGGTGCCATCTGCATGGGACCTGACGGGCAATAAATACTCCCAGCCTGACAGTGGGAGGAGAGAGAAGGTTAAGTGTAAAGATCTTACTTATTGAGCTAGGTTTATTTTAGAAATTGTCTCTCAGTAGCAATTATGCTTAGATAATGCAGGAAAATGCAGGCTAACACCCCAGAGAATCATAGAATGTGTTGGGTTGGAAGGGGACCTTTAAAGGTCATCTAGTCCAACCCCCTGCAATGAGCAGGACATCTTCAACTCGATCAGGTTGCTCAGAGCCTCATCCAACCTGACCTGGAATGACAGCAGTCTTTCGTGTTTGCATAGTGTTGGATGTTGATACACAGCAGTGCTGGGAATCTGCACTTTAGGGAAGTCCTGGTGAACTGGCTTGGGAAGTGTGTGTGTGTGTTTGGCTTTTTTTTTTTTTAGCTCCTGTTCTTAGCTGTATGCTGTTTCAGATCTGACTTTTCTAAATCTCTGGCCAAATCTTCTCAAACAGTAATCTTTGTCTTGCAGGGACTTAAAACCTGAGAACATCCTCCTGGATTGCCAGGTATATTCACTGCTTGTACTACCTTCCTTCTGGCTTTAAAAGCATCAGGACCATAAAACAGAGGGCTATGGTCCTGCCAGCTGGGCTATAGCTCACTTCATTGCCTGGGTTTTGTATGTGTGCACCACAGCATTTCTGTGCAGACCCTGCAAGAGGGAGGGAGCTGCCCTCTGCAGAACTGCACGCTTGGGACCTCTCAGCTTGTTCCCAAGAGCTGTGACTTGGCTTTTGGGCAAGGATCAGGGATGTTAAGAGCAAGTCACTGCTGCTGCTCTGATGGGTGACCACCATATAAAACCATATAAAGTGGCTCTAGGATAAATCAGTGTCAAAGCACAGCAGTGCTAGATCTCTTCAAAGCTATGCGGTTGTAGACAAATATTAAAAAAAAAAATCTAGACTCTACTTTCTCTATAGGCTCTTATACTTGTACTACAGGATGTCCAGAAGGTGAGGGAGGGGAAGCAGATGAGCAGTGGGAAACTAAAACAAACATGAGACGCAATGTGAAGGCCAATGCTTGGAAATCCTGTCTCCTCTCTAAAAAGGGTGGGCCAAACTGAAATTTCTCCCTCTTCTTTTAGGGACATATAGTATTGACAGATTTTGGACTCTGCAAAGAAGGAATGGAGCAAGAGGAGACAACTTCTACTTTTTTGTGGCACTCCTGAGGTACAGCATGTGCTGGGGTTTTGCTGTGACCTGGGGGCTGGAAGCCTCCAGAGACTCATTGCGCTGGGTCTCAGGCTTGCATGGGTGCTCAGCATCTCAAAACATGGGCTCTGTGAATTAGATCATCTTGGGCTCTTGGAGGTCATCAGCCTGGACAACTAGCTAGTTGGAGTTCAGATAAGCCTTCTCTACTCAGCAGAGATGGCTTTACCTGTGCCAGGCCATTAGTACTCTGAACTTGCTGTGTTGTCCGTGGCAGGGATAACCGTGCTTGGAAATGGCCAATTCTGTGAAGCTGGGGCTGCTCCAGGTGGCTGTGGAGACAACCTTGACCCTGGGAGCCCGCGAGCAAGCCTGTAAGCAGGCTGTTTACCTGCTCTGACACCCTGGAGCCTGCTGGTACTGACACACACAGGACCTTGCTATGCCCTTCTGCATGTCCTTGGCATGCAGAAGCTGTGAAACACCCTGTGCAGACGAGAGGACCAGGTTCCTCAGCAATGTGAAAAATGCTTAGAGTGGAAGTAAATGCCTTTTTTTTTGTTTTTTCCAATGTGGCCTCAAATAGGTTTTGCTAAAACCCATCTCCAGTTTGGCTTCTTGGAGGCTTTTTTCTTGCTTCTTACTGAGATGGGGATTTTGGTAGCCTTTGGCCTAGGTAATACCCCTGTCCTGCTGCCCTTCCTCAGGTAGCTTGAGGAAAGGCCTGTAAATGAGATACCTTTCAGTATTCCAGCTCAGTAGAAGTGGGCAGAATTTCCTGGTGGTGGCCCTCGGCTTGCAATGGGGACCTGCTTGTGCAATAGTACAGCATGAACCAAGCAGGAATGTTTGAGCTTTGTTTTGTGTGGGTGTTTTTTTTGTGTGTGTGTGTTGGTTTTTCCCTGCCCTAGACAGGGAGCCTGATAGTACACAGAGATAATGCTGTGTGAGACCAGCCTTGATGTGCTGTTTGTTCTGCAGGCCACTTGAATTCTTGCCTGTTGGTGCCTCCTTGGTGGTGGTTATTGGTAGTTTTGCTGCCTTGGGCAGACTTACTGGGGCTGAAAACTGCAGCTTTCTCAAAACCGCAGGAGCTTCTTGGAGGTGTAATGTGTCAGTGCAGGACAGGTTTGGTGGTTGAGTTGTGGTGGGTGGCAAATCCTTGTACATGTCTTCTATAGAAGAGAACCTTCTGTAGCCCAGAAAAACACTTTGGGGCTTTTGGTGGGTGTCTTTCAACCCCATTTCTCTGAAGCAAGTGGAGAGTCTATTAAAGCATAGTAGGAACTGCATCTGTGTGCTTCCTAATGCAGTTGCTCAGCTTGAACTGCACCCAGGTTTGTGTACTTATGAGGATGAAGCCCTTGCTTTATAATTTGACTCAAATATTTGCTTCTGACTCTTCTCAGTACTTGGCTCCTGAGGTGCTAAAGAAGCAGCCGTATGACAGGACAGTAGACTGGTGGTGCCTGGGAGCCGTCCTCTATGAGATGCTGTTTGGAACTGGTAAGTTGGAAGCTGTCTCTTTTCACTTTACGTGGTGGAGAATTTATTTTCCAAAGCTGTGGTGTGAGGTTGGTTCACATGGTGTCTGATGCAGACAACTGAATCCTGAATTAGATGACATGGTTCAATAACGCCATTGCCCTTTTAACAGAGAGATATGGCACGTCCCCCTCATGTACTTGCTGCAAGACTCATCTTTACCCACGATGTGTGGTTCCTTATGGTAGCTCATGTTTTACCAGGCTGCTTCTCCTCTCTTTCAAATTAGCCTCCTTTTTACAGCCGGGATGTGTCTCAGATGTATGACAACATTCTTCACAAGCCACTCCAGATCCAGGGAACCAAGACTGTGGCAGCTTGTGACATCCTCCAGGGACTTCTCCACAAGGACCAGAAGAGGAGGCTGGGTGCCAAGACAGACTTTGTAGGTGGCCTCCATTATGATCAGGAGGGAGGATGGATAGGAAACCTTTCTTTTCTGAGCCTTTCTTTAATGATGACAGTATGGCTTTGGGGAAAAGCTTTCCATGGAGGTTGATGTCTCTCCAGCCCCCTAAAAGGGGCCTATGGGGTTGACTTGGATTTCCAAAGGGAAGGGGTTGGTGGCAAACTAGGACACCAATGTGTGATGGTGGCATCTCCCTTCAAGGGATTACTGGACCATGACCCTCATGTATTAAGGATTTGCTACGTAGCCCCTGCGTGGAAATGTGGTAGCTCCAAGTCTTGCTTCAACCACTTAATGCCATGAAGCCAGCTGGCAGGTGCTGGAAAAGGAGGGCTGGCAGAAGAGTGATGCTTTTTTCCCCCTTGCTTTCTATGCAGCTTGAGATAAAGAACCATGTATTCTTCAGCCCAATAAACTGGGACGACTTGTACCACAAGAGGATTACTCCTCCATTTAACCCCAATGTGGTAAGTGGATATTTCTGTTGGTGTCTGTTATACAGTGGTACAAACGGAATCCTCTCCAGATGTGTTATGCTGATACCGAGGAATGCTGAAGTGGAGGTTAGGAACTGCGAATGCAGTGGTGGTGACTTTTGGAAGAGCAGCTGTGTTTACACTGTCTGAGCACAAGTGGTTGGTTGGGGTCTGCTCACTGGAAATGATGATGTGCTTCTCTGCTCCTTGGCTTAGGCTGGTCCAGCTGATCTGCGACACTTTGACCCAGAGTTCACCCAAGAAGCCATCTCCACCTCCATCACCCACACGCCTGACCTAGCAGCCAGCAGCTCCAGTGCCTCAGATGCATTTTTAGGATTTTCTTATGCACCAACTGAAGAGGACATCTAGGTTTTATACAGGCTTTGAGAAGCCAGATTTTAACTGAATGTGGTTTTATGTTTGGGTTTTTCTTTTTTTTTTTCTTTGAAAGGATTGGTACTGTCCCTTCCTCATGGTTTAAGGAATTGGGACTAATACACTAACTGGTTGGGTTGGAACAGAGCTCTTAACTTCTGCTGCTTGGTGGATTTCCCTCTAAATGACTGTTCCCCTGGCAGGGAAAGTGGGACACTTATTTTTCCCCTGAGTGTTTTGTGCTACTAGGCAGAATTGTATTCACTCTGTGGTTGTATTTATGGTTGAGGTATGTACCATTATTCACATCAACAGCCATGTCCCTCTAACTGGCCGCTTCTTTTTCTTGTGGTGGAGCAGCTCTGTCCAACTGCTTTGTCCCCACCCATACAAAGGGCAACTCTTCACTCTACCAGAAGCAGTGGCTTCCTTCAAAGGGAGTGTGCCAATTAAGCTGCTCATCCCAAACTGAGCTGGGCTCAGAAACAGTTCATCGGTTACTGTTCAGGTCTGTGCATCCTGAACTGTGCTGTGGCCTTTTGTGCCAGCCAAGTGCCTCCCCAGTGCGAGCAGATCATCTCTTGTCCAGGATTGGGATGCTGCTCAGGCAACAAGGAGGCTGTTATGGAGGAGCTGGTGTGTGTGTGTGGAGAAATCCCAGATAAAATGGGTGGGGAGGAGGCTGAGCTGCTTGGCAAAATAAGAATAATCTTATGGCCAACCCCTGCTTGGGGTGAGGGATCTGTCACAGCTTGTGAAAGATGCACCAACACTGGTGAAATGAGCACGATCGGGGGAGCATTGGGACGGCCCTGGGACCTTGCATGAGGCCTCCAGCACCCCTCTGAAAATGCCCGTCACTGATGTAGAACAGTTATTTATTCCACCTTAATTTGAATGCTGGTATACTCCTGGCATGTCACTTCCCATTTTTATTTGTTTTGTTCTGTTGCTGTGGGGAGCAGAAAGGGGGTGGAGAGCTTCTACCTGCCACAGGGGGCTGAAGCTGTGTCATGATGAAGCTAGAAGCTGTGTGATGATGATGGTTATGCTGGAACAATTTATTTTTTTTTTTATCTGACTTTATCTTGTACATGCTGAAGTTGCCAGAAACATGACACAGTTTATATTAAAGTGCATACACTGATATATGTCTACCTCTGTCCTGTGTGTGTAAGGGAGGGTGAAGAGAGCAGGAAGCCTGGGGGCTTCATCCTGTACCTGTGACCAGCTGTCCTGCAACACTTTTATGTTTGCTGTTCTGTGGTGGTTTTTTCTTTTTTTTTTAATTAAATAGAACCTCCCTACTTTAGGCTAATACGATTGGGATTTTTGCTTTTACCTGGGCACGGAAACCTGTTCTGGGGGGCGGGGGGACAAGCTGCCTGAGTAGGGACAGGGCCCTGCCCTGGGCAGGTGAGGCCTGGTCCGGGGCAGGCCCGGGCGGTTCCCGGCCTTGCCCACCGCCGGCGCCCGAGCAGCCGGGACCTCGCGCCGCGGGGCCCGCCCGGTGCGCAGCGCTCCGTTGCCCGTCCGCTCCACCCCGCCCGCCACAGTGGTACCGTCCGCCCGCCGCCCCCCCCACAGTGGGGCAGGCCATGGCAGCGCCCTCCGCGCATGCGCTCTTGCTGCCGTCCCGTTGCCAGGCGGAGCGCGCCGGGTAACGGCCGCCGGGCCCCTTCTCCCCGCCGCCGAGGCGGGCAGGGCCCCGGCCCCGACCCGGCCTCCGACCCCGGCCCCGGGGTTCCCTCCGGGGAGCAGGGGCGTGGGAGGCTCGCGTGGCGTCCCCAGAGCTGGCGTCCTGCGGTAGCCCACCCCCTCCCTGGGTAACCCTATGGAGAGGGGCCTGCGGAACGCCATAGTCTTCAACGCCTCCAAAGGGGAGGCGTTCACCCTCGCCAGCAGCTACAAAGCCTTGCGGAAAAGGCTTCGCGGTAACTGGAAGATCCAGAGGTGAGGGGCGGGTTTCCCAGTCCCTCCCAACAGCTTGCTCTGGAGCGCTGAGGCGGGAGAGGGGCCGCCACCGGCAGGGCCGCGGTCGCGCCTGGGCTTCTCGCAGCTGGTGGAGGAGAGGCCTCCCTCAGCCCGGGATCATCGAATAGAACCATAGAATGTGTTGGGTTGGAAGGGGCCTGTAAAGGTCATCTAGTCCAACCCCCTGCAGTAGGCAGGACGTCTTTAACTAGATCAGGTTGCTCAGAGCCTCATCAAGCCTGGCCTGGATGTGCCTCACCTCCCCGTTCTCACCTCCGCTTCCTGAGAGAAGGGGCCGGGGTGTCCCCCCCGGCAGCCCGGGAAAAGGGTCGGGGCACCCACGGTCCCCGGAGAGAGACTGAAACTTGTCTGCAGTCTGCGTCTGGCTATTGGACGCAAAGTGTCTTGAGGAATGGCTGTCGTAAGCTAACATTTCTCTTTTGCATTGACTGCAGTCTGTGGCATTAGCTGTAACTTCGCTATCGGGTGCTGTGCATAGGTGTCTTTGGAGCTTTCTGCTGTCTTATCTGTGGAACAGATAGAGCATAACTTATAAGGATGAAAGTCCTGATACAAGTTTTTGAGTCTATCTTGATTTAGAGTTTGGGATAAAAAGAAATCAGCCCTTGTAGATATTATATTGTTTATCTGTCCACTACAAAATGTTCCCCGAGCAAAAAGAGAAAAAAAGAATAAGAGGAAGCTCATCAGGTGCAAAGTTTAATAGCAGCTATGACAGTTTATACCAGTTCTGGATCTGCCACAGTACCTCGTTAGAGGGGCTTTACTATTTAATAGGTTGAAATGTGTCAGGGTTATTTTCACTGGAATTGTCAACTTTAAACTCAGAGAAAAGGATGTGAAGTGACTGAGGTGATTGCTTTGTGTTTATTTGCTGGTTCTTTTTAAAAAAAAAAAAGAAATTAAGTTGTGGTGGTTCAGGACTACATCCAAGAATAACATGTCTTTATTAATCTATTCATAGCTTAAAAGATGAGATCACATCTGAGAAACTGTTTGGGGTAAAATTGTGGATTACAGCAGGGCCAAGAGAAAAGTTCAGTGCTGCTGAGGTAAGAAGTCAATAATTGTTTGCAAATTGTTATGTTTCAAGATCTGTTTAATGTGAAATAGAAAAGAACAGCACAGAGGAATTTGGAATAGTACTGCTTTATGTGAGTTTACACAAATTGAGGTTTGAGTGCTTTTCTGATAGGATCAAATTCATTGCAAGCAGGCGGAATCATTTACTTTCCCTCATCTCAATATAACTTCCGTGCAGTCTTGTGTGTAGTTTCTTTCACGTGTGTTTTTTTCTGGATCTTTGCTGTCTTCTAGTTTTCAGTTCTGAAGAAATTCCTGGAGGATGGTGGAGCCATCCTAGTGATGCTAAGAGAAGGCGGAGAGACCCGATATGGCACAAATATTAACTTTTTGTTAGAAGAATATGGGATCGTTTTCAATAATGGTAATGGGGCTCACTGATAACTTTTATTCTTCTGTTTTCAGCAAAATCTAAAGAGCGGGTTCAGCCTTTGTAGATAGAAGCCAAGCAGATCCCTCTCACAAAGTACCTGTTGGTCGAAGAGGTATTTTTTCTTGAAACCTACATGTACATGGCAGTGTAAAACTGAAGCACAACAAGGACTTTCCATGGAGACAGTACCTTGATAACAGCTTGGCCATCTCCATTCCTTTGCCGTAGTTGTCAATTTTAATGGTATTTACTAGCAAAAAATAATTCTAGTGGCATTTCTTGGTTAAAAAGCCTTTCATTTCAGACATTATTTCCATGTGTTTTAATGGGTTGAATCACTTCATGCTCACCGTGAATAAACAGTGGTGCTTTTCCTTAGCTGATCAATAAAATGCCATTCATTAAGTTTTTTTTCTGCCATTGTGGAAAAAAAAAAGAAAAAAAAAAGAAAACAACTGTGTCTCAGTGTACATAAAATGTTTTTAGGGTCTTTAGTGGCATTTCTAGACTATGCCTGGTTTTTTGCATCAGTAGTATTAGATTCATCATGCTTTTGGAAGGTGTCTAAAAAAAGAATTTGAACTTGCTTTGCAGAAGACATGGAGAGGTACTCATTTTTATTTGAACTTGCAAATATATTCCTGTTCTAAATCTGTATGTTCGAAAGGAAACAGTAGAGAAGGCTGATCTGAATTCTTTTGGGAGCCACATGCCAGCCTTGTGGTGTTAGAAGCAAACACTTAGGGATTCTGAGAGCTAAACTCATTTTTTGTTGCTATATCTAGCACATTGATTGGCTAAGATGTAGATTTCTTTATTTTTTTGCTTTCTTCAAGATGCTGTAGTACGAAATGTATATTACAAGTACCACCACCCAAAAGAAGCACTGATCTCTGATGGAGTTTTGAATAGGTAAATATTTGAGGTATAAAAGTCTTTGCAGTAAACTCTTAGAATCCGTATTGTTTTCAGCAAGTTTTGCTTTTCAACATCCTGTAGGGGAATCAGTGAAGCTGCAAGAAAAACATTGCTTGAGACAACAGATGAAGATGGAAGTGGACATGACTCACAGTAAGTGTTTTCCTTTGAGGAAGCTAATGTGAAAAGATTTAGAATAATTCGGAATTAGCAGGTTTGCAATCTAGCAGGAGCGTGTTGTGCTTGTGTTGAGGTTTTCTGATGTATTTCTTACATCAGCTTCTTGCTCCTCAAGGTTGTATGTGGAAAGGGGAACGTGTTCAGTAACGCTTGATAACCAATAGAGGAGCAAGAGTGAGAAGTTTTGAAGGGAATTACTGCTCTCCTGACCAGATCTTTTTTTTTGTCCCTTGTCTGTGGATTTGAATTTGATTAAACAATGTAAATACGAATAACCTCTAGATAGTAAGTGATCTGGCTGCAGGCACGAGCAATCCTACATCTTTTTAAAGAGCCTTAATCCAGGGTAAGATAGATATTTACTGCAGTTTTTAGCTTTCCGTCTATCTGTGCTGCAGAGGAGTGAAAAGGCATTGAGAAGAACGCAGCTTTTCTGTAAATAGCCAGAAATGTTTGTATTCTTCCTTGCAGCTAAATTTTAGACTAATAAATGACCATGTGGTTGATTACAAGGAAAAATGTAAGTTTAAAAGCATTTTATTTAGTTTTGATCCAGAATATATATTCTTCTGTGAGTTAACTACCCTTCTCTTGGATACAGAGTGTACAGCCAGAAATCAAGTGTGTTCTTTGTTCCTTATTTAAGGAACCTGGAAAAACCTGTAGAAAGAGACTAAAATGTCATTATAACAATCTGAATGTTTGAAACCATGACTCTTGGCATTCCGCAATTACGGTTGGTCATATTTTATAAATATGTCTGGCCTACCTGATATGTGCAGGTACTTAGCGAGTTCCTGTATTTCCTGCAGAGCGCTCACTTTTGTGTATCCATTTGGTGCCACACTGAATGTGATGAAACCAGCGGTGGCTATTCTGTCAACAGGATCTGTCTGCTTCCCGCTCAACAGGCCTATTCTTGCTTTTTATCAGCACGAGGTATGATTCTGCATGTAACAAACCCTGCATTCTCCCCCTGCCCCACACAAAAATTGTGAGTGTATTTTCTGGGAGTACTTACAAACCCACTGCTATTTTTTTGATGCATCTGCAAACTCCAGATGAGCCTAGTGACTCCTCCTTCTTTTATGGAAAACTTCTTTGCGTGGGGTTCAGAGGAGAATTAATTTGATGGTCAGCAAAGATTATATATTTATTTGGTTGACAAATGGATATTTTTAGTTCTTTAAAGTTCGGGTTTTTTTTCCCCACTGTTTTAGTGATCGCTTAGTAAGAAAGATTATTATTAGCTTCATAAATATGTCATATTGAGTTAAGGAAGAGGACTATCACTTTGGAAACAGTAGATTTTTAAGTTATCTTACATGTCCAACCCTGTCAATTTATAAAAAACTCTAGTAGTGGTTTATGGGTACAAAGAATTAATATTGTTATGAACATAGACACATTAACACATTTTTACTATGTTGATGAATTTGTAACACTAGTGTGTTTTTTGATATCTTCATTCCCCCATGTTGTAGCTGAAATAAACCCTATAAATCAAAGCCAATTCAGGAGCATGAGGTGAACTTAAAATTGCACTTACTGCTCACATTTTATCTGCAGCTGTCAGAGTAAGATATAATAAAATCCCTCCACCCACACAACATTTGCACATAGATCCAGTGGACCCATAGACTCATGCCTAATTTTGCACCCATGATGTCCCTGTTTATGTGGGGTCTCGGGCTTCACCGAATCGGTACGGAGAGGAGCGTTTTCTTTTAAGAATTATAACAACTAAATTAAGCAGTAAGGGAAATCCATATAACTTGCACTTTCATGAAGTGTGTTGCATGGATTGATCACTGAAGCGTGATAGGTTTGTGCTATGGAAACAATTACACAGCATACTGATAGTTCTTCATTTGATACAATACCATGACATGAATGTCAAATAGATGGCATCATTTTTCCTATCTAGCTCAAGGAAGTTATAGACACAAGGGTAGAAGATGAAGCCAGAGACAGAGGTTGTCTCTCAAGCAGAGCAGAGAAACTTGGTAGAAGGAAAACAAGATCTCATGGAGAGAAAAAGAGATATGGTAAAGAAGAGCAACAGAAGGTGAAGGAACGGAAAGTAAGAGCAGAGGATGCTACCTAGTTATGCTATTGTGGCTAAAGCATGTAGAATTCAGGTTAAAACCTTGCAAAACATGGAACATCAGGAATTTGTTAAACAAACTGGAGCTTTGATGTATCTTCAAATTTGTTACAGCAGTATCCATTGTTATATTATGCTATGAGTTTCACAGTTGGTGCAGGCAGCATTACAGGTTTCTTGTTCTGTTGAAAACTGACTGTTTCTTATGTGGAAGGATTAAGGGGTAATCTTAGAGAAGTATTCCAAAGATGTTTCATGAATGCCATTTCATGCATAATTAATTTAACTAAATTTAAAATATAATGGCCTTCATATTTTGCATTTTATCTTACAAATAATAAAATTACCAGACTCTTCTCTTATTACCTGACATGACTACGTGCTGTATTGACGTGCATGTCACTAGCCTCTAGGCTGACATTCTGAACACTGAAGAATGGGTTGCAGGAAGTTACTAATGCGTTCACTTTTCTTTTTTGCTTGATTGAAAAAAAGAGTGTTCTTTTTCTACAAAAATAACCTAAGTGCAGCTGGTTTTGATGATATTCTCTGGGGTTTTTTTGATTGCCAGCCAATTGTCTGCCTACTCTTATGAAATGCAGATCAGTATTTTTAATAAATTCATGAGCCTTAAGAGCATATAAACTTACGATGCTGCTGTGCTCTTGTGAGCTTGCAAAGTTTGAAACTCCTTTTGTCACTACTTATTCTGAAATTTCATATTTCTTTAAATCACTTTGTAATTAGACAGCTTTAACAATTGCCTCTAAAACTGTGATTTTGAAGGATTTTTTGCTATAGTGTATTCTTTGTTGGTAGAGTCAAGGTGGAAAGATGGCAGCGCTGGGATCTTCCCACATGTTCAGTGATCAATATTTAGATAAAGAAGAAAATGGTAAGATCATGGTAAGTTGTTTGTTTTGTTTTGTTTTGTTGTTTGGGTTTTTTTTAAGTTTTCTTAGTGGATATCCTCATCACTTGCAAAGCAATCCAAGTTCACTGGCTTCATTTTAGAGCAAGACATCTGTGAAATGGATTCAGTATGGAGATTCTAACCCAATACTAACATCCTGAGGAATTTGTTAGAGCATAAGTAGCAGGAAAGAGTTTTTAAAGATATAATTTATTATTTATGTTACAGGACTCTGAAAAGCTTTTCCAACTTCTGTTCGCTACTTTATTGTTTTTAAAAATTTAATATTCAGTAGGGGATTTTTGATTTTTTTTTTTTTACTACTTTTTCATAGCTTCCTTAGCACTTGATTATGGCTACATGATTAATAATAAACGTTTGCATATGTAGCTCCTGATACCTGGAGATTGTAATACACTTTCCAAAGTGGGGTATTGTAATGCTGTTATGTGTAAGAAGGGGAGTTTCCTGGTGAGGCATTTCTGAAAGTGTGTGCCTCATACAAAGTATGCTTGTTGCCATGACTCATTGGTTCCAGATGTAAATACAAATAAAGCTTGTATTTTCTCCCCAGATATTCTTTGATTTATTACCTTTTTTTTTCTTCCTTTACGCTGTGTTATTTAATAGATTTAATATGAATGTTTAAGCGTTATAATAGATTACTTGGACCCTCTAGAAATTAATTAAATCTTGTCCTTCTCCAGGATGTGCTTTTCCAGTGGCTCACAACATCAGATATCCATTTAAACCAGATGGATATGGAGGACCCTGAGGTAAGAGAGATCAATCACGAGGAAGTAAATAGTAGTGTGATCCAGCAGCACAGGTTTTGGCAAACCATGTATTTGGCACAAAACGGTTAACAGCTACATGGATGCTGTTGTTGTTGCAGACCCTTTATTCAGGGTCCAAGATTGAGTAGACAGATGGACTAGGCATAAAAAAAATAATGGCATTGTATCTCTTGTCGGACTTGGATTGCTGTTCATTAGCAGACTTCGTTTGTGAAAGACTCTTCCCAATTTGCCCATCTTTATGAGATCATTTGCTGCTCCAGCTTAATAAGTTTGCACTTTGCTCTGAGTCTTCAGACAAGAGGAGCGTGCATGAAGTGAAAGTAGACTTTCTGTATATGAGTAGGGATCAACCTGTGTATCAACTTCAGTTCTTTTTTTAACGGATGTATGCAAATACTATTTTTATTTTGGAAATATATGTGTTAAAATTGTATATTCTGCATAAAAAGAACAACAGTCTTGCACAGTTGACTAGTAAGCTGTCTCTTAATTTTAAAGAATTAACAGAAATCCAGATACAATGTCCATGTGGTGAGTAGCTTTACAGCTAAGAGAATAGAGTTTGCACAGTCTACTAATGTGGTAAGCTGCACTGCAAATGGCCATAGCTGGTAAAGAGGGAAATAATTATTTCTAGATTTTAGGTGAGAGATAAACTAGAAAGAGACTATGTCAATGGGTTGGTCTTTTTAAATCATAGATGTGTGTCTGTGTGTGTGTCTGTGTGTGTGTCTGTGTGTGTCTGTGTGTTTCAGATTTCAGACTATACCATGCTCCCAGACACAGCCGCGCTATCTGAGCAACTGCGAGTCTGTCTGCAAGAAGGAGATGAGAACCCAAGAGACTTCACAAAGCTGTTTGATACATCCCTGTATCAGCTGGATACAACTGCCCTCCCTTCAGTTATCAAGTCAGCAGCTGTGATTGATTTATTTATTTATTTATTTATTTATTTTTCCATTGTGCATTCTGCATTTTCTGTTTGTGCTTAACTGTGTCTGCTTAAGAACAGAAGAGACTGAGCTGTAGGCAGCATTATGAATATGGATATACCAGAAGATTGATCTGTGCAGTGTGACGGTGATGTTTTTTCTTGCTTCTTGTCTTAGCTGTAGTTTCTGACATGGTTTTCTGTTTTTTTCTGACTATTGCTGGTTCACTGACCTGGTACTTCTAGTATAGCTGTCTACAGTTATGTTGGGTGCTTTCTGGAGTGATAACTGAGAGCTCATTGTTTTTCCACTTTTGAATTACTTGGCCTTTACTGAAGCTGCATTTCATTCATCTTTGCATTTCCCAATAATTGTGTCTTGAGGTTTATCTGCTGCTCAGTTTTACCAGTTTTGTATCGCTAACAGCTTTGTCCCTCATAACTCAGCTGTTACCCACATCATGTATGAACATGTTGAATAGTAGCAGGCTTAACACAGATTCCATGAAACTCCACTCTGTTGTGGACACTCTTACTGTATTCTTGTATTTTTGCTACATGTGAATTCATAGTGGGATCTCCCTTCTCATCCCATAACAAATAACATTTTAAAATAGCTTTTGGTTATGGACTTCCTGAAAAACCTTTTTGAAATCCCAAGTCTGCTCTTTTTGAACTGGATCACTTTTTCCTCATGCTCGTTCATCCCTTTTGAAAGTTGCTTGAAGAATTGAGGTGTGACTTCCTTCTCTTCTATCATCTTATATATCCACCTATCGTTATCTTCTTCTCTGTCATAATTTTAACTGATTTACTTGCTGTAGAAATCAGTTATTTTCGATACGTAGCTCTCTCGGGTCCTTCTAAAATTAGACATCCCATTTTTTTAATGCTATGACTGTGCATAACGTTGACCGTGGTGTCTTCATAAAAATTCATCTCTATAGCCTTTATGGCATGCAATTGGAAATGGATGTTTTATCGTTTCTTGTCTCGTACTTTGTCTTCTTATTTGTGCAGAGCTTATGAACAGCTGAATGTGAAGCATGAACCCCTCCAACTCATTCAGCCTCAATTTGAGACTCCACTACCTGTCCTGCAGCCAGCTGTGAGTACATCTTCTCGCTGATACGGCACACGAAGAATCCTTCTGTTTCATGTAAAACCTCTGTGTGTCATTTCCATAGTCCTTTCAAAAAAAAAAAAAAATTGATAAATGCTCTTGTAATAATTAATCACTTGGGAGTTGAATACATTGCAGGGATTGTCATTTAGGAAGGAGGACTTATAATAAACTTATAAACTTTTAATGTTTATCAACAGAGCTTGAAAATGTACCACCTGATACCATAGGAGAATGCCTTCTCTATATAAGCCTTCAGCTGAGTAGCTGCTCCCAGTCCTGTGAGGTGCTGGTTCCACCTTCACCGTGCAAAGAGAATGCGGTATTTCAGAAAGCAGCGGTGCTGTAAGCAATACACTGACTGCTGCCAGGGGAGGAGCCCGTCTGTCCTGCTCTTCCATCTCCCATCTCCTTTGGGGAAGTAGAAAGTGGAGTATTGGCCTGTTATAGCAAGGGCTGGTCAAACTTTTACCAGCAGAGACTTGGGCTGGCAGCAACAACACGTGCTACGGCAGTGTCAAACTTATTCTGAAAAGCAGGTATTTTTGAGTGTCTTTGAGTTTTGCCATCATGGCTCCATCCTTCTTTACCTCGGCCACTGAGGAAACGTCACTAGGATCCTTATAGCTGCAGGGGTGCAACTGAAAGTATTGTCTCATGTGCTGCTCTTTAAAAACACAAGTCCAACTTGTGACGTAAGTGGTGACTGCATGAAAAAGAAAATACCCTTATCAGAATTAACATCAATACGTTTCCAAGGTGAACTCTTATGGTGAGCTTAGTACCTTAGCTGTCTCAGCTATCACCTGGGTCTCATGGAGCAAAACTAAAACCAGACAGCAAATGCAGTGTGTCTAGTTATGATGCTAGCTGATAATTCTGGCATGCTTGTGACTAAACTTTTTTGGAATATTCATCTATTTTTGCAAAATATAAGCGGAATTTTTAAAAAGGTGTACCTCTGTACTGTGATCTTTGGAGTTGCTTTTTACTTTATAAAAGGTTTCTTCAAGTCCAGTGTAAGTCTAAAATTGTTGTCCTGGAGATCTGTAAAGTGTAAGAAAAATATTTTGCAATAAACCATGCTAATTATTCTCTTCAAGGTTTTTCCACCTGCTTTCAGAGAGTTGCCTCCTCCCCCTCTGGAGCTGTTTGACTTGGATGAAACTTTTTCCTCTGAGAAAGCTCGTCTTGCAGAGATTACAAACAAATGTAAGCAGAGCAGACTGGTTGTTTACACACACACACACACACACATATATATAAAGTCCAAGTTCTTGGAGGAAAATTGTTGTTATATTTAATTTTAAAACATGGGCATTTATGAAAATGCACTACTGTCATCCTGAGCCAAGAAATTGGAAGGCCTTGGAAACTGATAACATGACTGTATGTACCATGACATTTTATTTTGTTTGTTACATGACATTTTATTATGTTTCTGCCTGATGTTTCCTATATCATGCATAAACTGCTTTGCGCAGTCTTGCTGATTTATTTCACATCTTTTTATGCTTTGAAGTTAAAATGTTAAGATTGTTCTAAACATGCCTTAAGTCTAATCAAGATGAGAAAGTACTAGCTGCAGGAATACATCATGGGTAGTCCACTGAACTTAGCTATAGGATTTAACCTTCCAGAATGCCAACGGGAAATGGAGCTTCGTAGTAAGTTTTTGCCCAGCTGATACGGATATGTGTGATATTCAACCGCCTTCTACCTTGGGATGTTTGTTTAGGTACTGATGATGACCTGGAGTTTTACGTACGAAAATGCGGCGATATCCTAGGAGTAACAAGTAAACTCCCAAAGGAGAAGCAAGATGCCAAACATATCCTGGAGCACATCTTCTTCCAAGTGGTTGAGTTTAAGAAACTGAATCAGGTATGTTTAATTACAGAATTACAAGTGAATACTTGGTCGTATCCGTACTGGGACTGATAAATCTTCGTAGCAGCTACACTTGGCACAGGCAAGAGGTACAGTGATGTGTTAAGGCATTTGTTGCATAATAAATCAGACCAGCGAAGTGTAATCCAGAATACTTATGACTGTTAATCTGTATAGAATGCATAGTGCTCAATTTATTAAGTCTCTCATTTATTTTAATTGGGGGATTAATACATGCAAGTGTAGTTTTGGTAATTTCAGCTCAATATGGTTCGTGAATGGTGCATTGTGTAACAGCATTGTGCCCTCATGAATGTTCACAGTGCTTGCTAACGCTAAATGTAGATGTGAAACCATGAAACCAGCTTTGTTATGCACAGGCAGTACTGTGTTGAAATAATTCTTTATAGTAAATTTGATGCTTCAGAGTCTGTTTGGAACATACTGGCACATCAGCTGTTTCTACTAACAAGTATTCCCTGTTTCTCAAATAGTCTAGATAAGACAAAAATCTGCCATTTCTACCCTATTGTTAAAATTCTTTTTTTTTTTCTTTTTTTCTCCTTTCACCTTTCCCCTTACCTAAGGAACATGATACTGACACAAGTGAAGCTGGATTCCAGAATGGCAACTGAGACCTGGCTTTCCCCAGTTTGAGACAGACCTTTTAGTAAAAATGTACTTTTCCATTTTTTTTCAACCTCTGTGTTCAGTGTACTGATTGGAACCATCTCAGTAGTTCACTGAATGTTCGGGTCATTTCTGTGTAGTAGGATAACTAATGCCTTTTGAGGAAGTGCTTGTATTTTGCAAGCACTTTCCAAATAATTTCCTATTTTTCTACTTCTTTATTGAAACTGTAATTTTGTAATATATGAAAAAAATCTTAGAAAATGTGGGTTTGGTCTTTCTTTCTGGCTCCAATATTTATTTTCTTGCAGTAAGGCTTACTGCAGGTTTTCCTGGTGTAGATGGAGTCCTTAATTGCACTGTGGGAAAGACTGTTATTTTGTTTTGTGAACTGTGGAAAAGAAAATACAGCCATAAATACAGGAGCTGCTGAAATTATGTCAGACTGTCACCCCGAGGCAGTCTCCTTTTGTCTCTCTGCCAAAGAGAACCAAGGAGAGGTGGGTTTGTTAGTGCAGAAGGAAAACATTTCTTCCAAGGGAGGCAAGGAGTCAAAATTAAGCAATAATAACTTTGTTGCAGATTGCTGTCTCATGTGAGATTGGAAATACATAATTTTGAAAAGAAGGGAGGGCATTTGGATGAAAATTACTTCAAGATTTAATGGATCATTATTAAGAAAATGTGATACTGTGCAGAAACTCAGAAATATTTTTACTTACAGTTATTTGATATCTAGCCTATTCCCAGAGATAGTGAGCCTAGATAATGCACAAGAATAATGAAAATTCAAGTGAAATTCATTGACCACAAAATGTTGAAGCTCAAGGCACAGCAAAGATAGAGCCAAGGATATGAGTGGTGAGAAGAAAAGATTTGTCAACATCATTAAGACTGCGTGTCTGTGTTGCAAGGACTCTTGTTTTATATCAACACTGGGATTGCACTTCGGCATCCAAAAAATTTTGTATTTAATCTGACACCCAAACTGTGAAGCTTAAATTCTTCCCCAGCTCAAGCCTTCTACGCAGGCTTTGTGCCACCTGTGCTTTATCTTGCTCTGCCATGCCTTTCTAACGTCAAAGCTGCTTTTTCCAAAAGATCTGTTCATCCTTTACCCCACAAAAAGTCATTTCATTTTACATTGCTTCATGCTTGGGATGCCAGCTTGGCACACGTTTTTCTAAAGGAGGTGCCCCAAAACACCTGCAAAGTTACAACCACTTCTGCTAACGTTGTATTAGCATACAGTATCTCTTCTTCCACTGTAGACGTTCCTTTTCCATAGCAGCATGTTTGAAATTTTTAATTTCCTCTTTCACTTATTTTTCTTTAGGGCATGGTTGTGTTTGTCACACAGAGTACTTTGTACATTCCAGCTACAGATTTACACAATAAGCTTAATCTTTCCTCTGCAGTATCAATACCAATCAGTCAACCGGCACAGACTGCAGTTGAACCAAACAACTGTGCGATCCTCTTCCTAATTATAGATCTGGTCTGTACCCTTCTGCGGTGTTTATACTTCAAACTGTAAATACATTCTCTTTCCGGGCCCTTTTTCTGAGTTGTTTTGTCACCTGTTCCTGCTGTAACATGGTTTAGAAAAAAGTCATCTGAGCAGGGGGAGAATACAAGCAGCGCCCTGTTTACTGTTTGTCTGTGGTGCCACTCTGACAGCTGAAGCAAAAGAGCAGATTTTTTTTTGCTGAATGGATGTTTTTTTGGCCAGAAGCTCTAGTGCGAAATACATGTGGAAGCAACAGCTTGCATTTCTCTGTTGAAGCTGTTCCTTTGGCCCTCTAAACTGTTACTTTGTAAACGAACATGCTTACTTTGGTCATGGGAATATGGTACGCATAAAGTTTATGGCTGATTGCCAGAATTTTGAGGTGAGGGCTTTCAAGAAGCGAGGCTCGGCCACTGTAAGGTTAGGCATGCAGCTAGCTGTGGGGTTTGTATATAAATGAAATTATTGCCGTAATTTACAAAAGTTGGCTCCAAGCAACTGTTGCTGATTTTGCTTTCCCTGTTTTTGTCCCTGCCCTCTCATGCAACATGACTTCTCGTCCTGTAATCCATCCCTAAAAGAAGAGAGGGGAGTGTATATTGGTTCCTCAGCAAACTGTAAATGCCCTGGAAAGCTGGTTTTAACGAGTAATTCTCCATGCCTTTGTGTCTGCTGTAAGCAGCAATGGGAGAGGGAAAAAAGGAAGGGGAGCAAGTGGCTGTGGAAGGTGGGGAGCTCTACCAGGAGAGCAAGAAAATAGGTAAGGGTGGCTGTGTTCCTTTGTTAGAATCAGAATCGTTATGGTTGGAAAAGACCTTTTAGATCATTGAGTCTAATGGTTACCCCAACACTGCCAAAACCACTGCTAAACCATGTCCCTCAGCACCACATCTACATGTCTTTTAAATACCTCCAGGGATGGCGACTCCACCACATCCCTGGGCAGCCTGTTCCAGTGTTTGACAACCCTTTCAGTGAAGAAATTTTTCCTGATATTCAGTCTAAACCTCTCCTGGTGCAACTTGAGGCTGTTTCCTCTTGTCCTATCGCTTGTTCCTTGGGAGAAGAGACCGACCCCCCCTTCACTACACCCTCCTTTCAGGGAGTTGTAGAGAGTGAGAAGGTCTCCCCTCAGCCTCCTTTTCTCCAGGCTGAACACCCCCAGCGCCCTCAGCTGCTCCTCATGAGACTTGTGCTCCAGACCCCTCACCAGCTTTGTTGCCCTTCTCTGGACACGCTCCAGCACCTCAATGTCTTTCTTGTCATGAGGGGCCCCAAACTGGACACAGTATTTGAGGTGGGGCCTCACCAGTGCCCAGTAGAGGGGGATGAGCACTGCCCTGGTCCTGCTGGCGACACTATTCCTGATAGAGGCCAGGATGCTGTTGGCCACCCCGGCACACTGCTGGCTCATATTCAACACCCCCAGGACCTTTTCTGTTTCCAGCCACTCTTTTCCCCAAGCTTGTGGCGTTCATGGGGTGGTTGTGACCCAGGTGCAGGACCTGGCACTCGGCCATGTTGACTCTCACACCACTGCCCCGAGCCCACCAGTCTACTCCGTGTGTCCCAGGCCGTGGGGGCCACGCAGCGAACCCTCCCGCAGCTCTGCCCAAGAGGCTGAGCTCCTCCAGCTGGCACAAGGATTAAAATCCTGCATAAAAGTGTAAAACGGGGCTCAGAACCCCCCCTGCCGCCTTCCCCGGCCCGCTCCCAGCCTGCCTTTCTCACAACATGCCAGAAGAGGGATCCCCAGCGCAACCCCGCCGCCGCCTCCCGTGGGCAGCGCCGGGCCCGCCCGGCCCCGCCACGGCCCGGCGGCGGGGGCCGCGCTCCCGCAGCCCTCCTTCACCGAGACCTCCCCGGGATCCTCAGCCAGGTAACGGGGGCGGGCGGGCAGGCGGGGCGGCGGCTGCCGCGGGGCCCGGCCATCTTGGCGCGGTGTCTCGCCACTCCTCAGGCGGCCGGGCCCCCTCCCCCGGAGCTCCGTGTCGGCCGTGGGGCTCCCCTCGCGGGTGGGGAAGTGCCGGAGGCGGCTGTTTTACCGGCAGCCCGGCCTGTTTACCTCAGCCCGGCTGGGGCCGGGCCCTGCGCCCGTGTCCGGCGGAGTGCAGCCGCGGGCCGGACGGGCAGAGAGCAGAAACCACAGACAGAGTGACATTTATATCTTTATTGCATTAATACAAAAGACAGGGATAGCGGAGGGAGGGGGGAGGCAGCAGGGCTTGCTGCTCAGCTGGTGCTGGCTTTCGAGGCTGCTGCCACCAACAGCCGAAGCTTCCTTCACCCAGCAGAGGCGTTTCAGCCGCCCCAGGCTGGAGGATTGAACCACCGCGCGGTGCCATCAGCCAGCGAGCTCAGGGCAGGGCAGGAGGGCTTCGTCCTCTGTGCCGCACCGGGGGTGGCGGCCCCGTGCCCCTCCACAGCACAGAAGGTCTCCGGCTGGCAGCGTCACAGAGCCTGATGGAAGAACATGGGGACGGGCTCGAGGTTGCTCGGCTGGGACTCGGGGGTGGCAGACCTGTGGATCAGCACAGGGTGCCTCTTGAAGGCTCCAGGCCAAGCCAGAGGAATTACTACAGAGGTCTCCAGGGATGATGCGTCTGGTTTGGAGCATCCCAGTAACCGTAACTCCTCGGTGCTCACATCAAGGGACAGGCTGGTATCCATGGGGGCTTTTATTGATGAGATCTCCCAACTGGGTGTTGGCATCTTCCCGAGGGTTGAGAGGTCACCAACGAGCTCAATGCTCTTGGAGAACAGGCTCTCCAGCTGCTTGGGCTGCTTTTCTTTCTTGCATGGTGTGGAGGTGTTCTGTGATGCCATGTCCGTCAGGCAGCCGGCTCTGCTGGAGTGCTCGCAGGGTAAACCGGACAGGTCAAAGGCAGCCTGGTTGTGGTGGGTCTTGCAGAAGCAGACAAGACTGTGGTCAGAGATGCCCTGGGTCAGGCTGTGCAGGTCAGTCTTCACACAACTGCTCAGAGACTCCGACTGCTTGACAACACACAGGGAACTGCCTTTTGCTGCATTGTCCAAGTCCATGAGAAACTCCCAGCTGTCTGGTTTGGAGGCACTGCTATTGTCCATGTAATAACTGCGGACAGGAGAAGAATGGGTATAACTGGAGGCCCCAGCCACAAACCCATTATCCAGGACTTCCTTTATGGTCAGGATGCTGGTACTGTGCCTCTTGGTGGACAGCATGGTGCAGAATCCCACCACTGTCAAGTTTATGGAGACCAGGATGTCCCTGTTAGAATAAACATGCTATTGTTAATTACTGTTCACTAATGAGTTGCAAGCTTAGAGTAGCTGAACTAATCTGCTGCAAAATCCTGTCTCAGTCTTGCTTAGGAGAGCAAGGAGCTGAGTGGGATTCAGGACAGGTTGGTGGGCATCCAGCCTCTCATTGTCTTCTAGAGCAACACAATTGCACCAAGGCCTGTTTATTGCTCAGAGGTCATCATGGAGCATCCCCAGAGTAGTGTTTATTCAGCCTCAGCTTGTATACCACTGCTCTTAGCTTTGTACCCCTGGGTGTGGAAAGTCTCAGTAAACCTCTCCATCTGCTAACAGTACTAAGATGGAGCTGGTTTTCCCCGGAGATACAAGACATTTTATCTATGTTCCTTGAGTCAGAGGACTGTTAGGGTCCATTAACCAGTTAAAGTTGAGTCCTTTTTGGGACTCTAAAGCTAGTCTCTGGTTGAGATGGGAGAGGTTGAGGAGCAGCACTTAGCTTCAGTCCCACACCTGTAGGGTCCCACCACCCACACAGGGCACTGAGGAAAGTCCTTAGAGCCTTCTGCTCCATGGGCAGGAGCTGCCTTTGTGCTCCCCCTCCACCTAGGAGGGAAGTTCTCACCACAGGCTCCACCAGCATCTGCCTTCCCAGAGGGAATGGAGCAGGTCAGGGAAGGCAACTACTATGGTCTGAAGCCATTTCTTACACTGAATGCATTAAAAGCAGAGATAAAAAGCTAGTGGATTTACTACAAAAGGGGACTATATGGTCAGTCTAGAAGGAAAACTTTCCTTAAGAGATTAAAATACTTTTTTTTTTCCTTAAAGATAATTTAAATAAATTAGTATGTGAGAAGTACCAGGGAAATAAAAGGTACATGCTAAGAGGATGGGCTAAAAAAAACTACTTACCTTCTATAGAGACCCCCTTCAAGACCTTGATCCTTTTTTGGCAGTGTTACTTATGGTGGTTTTATAGTTCTGGTAGTTAATTAACAGGCTAATTTCCTAATTAAGCTAGTTTGGGAGAGGGAGGGGTCTTTGTCTGTTCCCTTTGAAGTGCTGGGGCAGTGACTGTGGGCCGTGGGTAACTGCTGGGGGCAAACGGGGTCCTGCCAGGGCTGGAGTGTGCGTTCGGCCGGGCAACCTGGAGAGCGGGAGCCATGGTCCTCCGCTGTGGGAGGAGGAGGGCAGACGGAGCCTTCCTACCCAGGCACAACAGTTGGGGAGGGTCCCCCACAAGGTGACATCTCTCTTAAGTTTTGTTTGTTCCACGTGTGCAGGTTGAGCGTGGACACTCCAGTTGGGACAGGGACACTGGCAGGTGCAGACAGAGCACGGAACCACCAGGGATCCTCAGTGCGGGTGTACGGAGTAGGGACCCGATGTCACAGGGGTGGCTGCTCCCTCCCGCTTTCCCTACGCGGTGGGACAGTGACATTGACAGTGTGACAGTGCCACCACCCGGCACTGCATAGAAGACAAAGGTTTTACAGCTATAATTATTTATGATGAGAGATTGTACGTTTAGCCACTTCTGTAAGGGGAAAAAAACCACCACAACAAACCCACAAAAATGGTTTAACTTTTATTAAGGGATTCCAGAGGCAAAAGAAGCCGGGGGTTTGGTGACACGATGTTGTCTCCCCGGCAGCGCCAGGCCCGAGCTGTCCCGCGGGGTCCCCGCGGCGCACCCCCGGAGCGGGACGTGCCGCAAGAGCCACGTGGGGAAGGCGTTTGATGTCAGTTTGCGCTTTTTTCGCCCATTTCGATGGGACCCGGCTGCGGGGGGACTCGTAGCCGGTTGGCTGTGGCGTGAGGTGACCCCAGCAGCGCGGTGGCAGAAGCGAACCCCTTCCCAGGGCTCGGCAACGCCGTGAACTGAGGGGGTTCCCTGTGCACCCCGGGGGGGCTGCAGCGGGTTTTAGGGGGCGGCAGGTGACCGGGAGAAAGGGGGATCCTCCTGCCCGCGCCCAGGGCTGCCTGCTGCCGTCGTTTCGGGGAGCTCGGCTCGGTGGGGTGTCCCCCCCCACCCCGCGCCGGGGGGGGGGTGTCTCACCGGGGGTCCCCTCCGTCCCCCCGGGGGCGGGGCGGGCGGGCGCCCTCCCGCGCGCGCCTCTTTGTGCGGGCGGGAGGCGACAGCGCGCATGCGCGGCCCGGCCCCGCGCGGGCGGGGGGGCGCCGTTGGCGCGAGATAGGAAAGTGCCAGTGCCGCCGCCCGGCCTCGCCATGGCGCGCCGCAGCCGCGGGTGAGTGCGGGTCCTGCCGCGGCTACCGGGGTTCTGTCTGCCGGTTCCACCGGGGTGGGCGTGAGGGGGGGTATGGGGCAGTCCCGCGCCTCTCCGCCGCGCGGCCACCTCTACCTCCGCCCTGGACGGCCCGTTCCCGCTCTCCGGCCGGGTGGCGGGAGGGGCCCGCATCTTCGGGCTCCGCGTTCCGCGGGCCCCCGCTCTAAGGGCTTCTCCTGACCCCACCTGGGAGCAGGGCGTGGGCCTGGCGTTGGCCGCTCGGGAGCGGGGGGGTGACCGGGCAGGCCGGGGGGGTCCGGCGGGTGATGTGCCGCACTCCCGGCACTCGCTGGCCGGCTCCTGGCTGCTTCTCCTGTCCCTTCTCTCTGCTTCAGCAGTGTGGGAGACTGGGGAGCTGTAAAGAGGGGAAATGGTGCCAGTCCCTAGACACAAAGTCCACCCAGAGGAATAGAAAGGAGCAGAAGTGAAGACAAATGCTCCTTCCCCTGCTCTTGGCAGCATTAAAATTGCTAGTGTGCACCGGGAGCCCAAAGCTGAGGGACCCCTTTAAACCTGGGGTGTCCAATGGAATGTCTGTAAGATGTCAGGGTCCAGTGCTGGAAGAGAGTAGGTCTGGAGTGCTGCTCTGCAGGCTGCTCTCCGGAGCTCTGCTCTACATGGTGGAGATTGCTCTCTCTGCTGCGTTTTCATCAGAGGTGGAAAATATAACCTTTGTTTATTCTCCTCTAGTGAGGACCAGGATGAGCTGCATTACCAGGACACTGACTCGGACGTGCCGGAGCAGCGGGACGGGAGGTGCAAAGTCAAGTGGACACAAGAAGAGGTGAGCGAGAGCCTGACGCTTGCTGGGGGCGGGTGCTTTGGGACAGGCCTCTGGCATGGCACCCGGGGCACAGCTGTCTCCCACTGGCCATGACACCACCTCCTGCTGTCTTGTTGCTGGAGAAGATCATGTGTCTGGTTTGCTGATGTGAGCTGAGGTCTTAATGAGGCTGGGATTTTGAAGTGTAGCCTCGAGAGCAACAGCTCCAACCACTTTAGCTTAAGCCTTGAGTGAGGCATTTGCATCCTGCAACGCTCTTGTGAGCAGAGAGGCTTTCCAGAGGATGGCTGAGGCCTCCAGAAAGCTGAATCGTGCAGTGGAAATGTCCTCCCTTTTCTGTAGCAAAAGCAGGGAGCATTGAGACTGTTGGGATCACGGCTTAGTCATCCTGGCTGAGAGCCTAAATTAGTTGGGAAATTCATAGAATCATTATGGTTGGAAGGGACCTTTAAGATCATTGAGTCTAACTGTTAACCTAGGACTGCCAAGTCCACCACTAAACCATGTCCCTCAGCACCACATCTACCTGTCTTTTAAATACCTCCAGGGATGGCAATTCAACTGCCTCCCTGGGCAGCCTGTTCCAATGCTTGACAACCCTTTCAGTGAAGAAGTTTTTCCTAATATTCAGTCTAAACCTCCCCTGGTGCAACTTGAGGCCATTTCTTCTTGTTCTATCGCTTGTTACTTGGGAGAAGAGACCAACTCCCACCTCACTACAACCTCATTTCTCTTCCGTGGGGTCTGAACACACAATAGGGTGGTCTGTGTGGAGATCAAAGCCTTGGGCTTGTGTTTGGCAGGGAATTATTTCATGCTTCTGTTTGTCCAGCCAGAGCACATGGGCAAGCACACCTTTAGCAGGCTTTTTGTGAGCTGTAAGAGTTGTCAAACCTGGGCTGTAGCAGGATTCGTGAAAGAAATGCTGTAGAGCCCAGTAGCACTGAAAGACAGTAGGCCACTGGGCTAATGGTGATACACTTAAACCAGTCAGCTTCCTTGGCCAGGCAAAAGCAGTGGCTGAGCTGGGAGATGGACTGTCTGGTCAGGGATGTACTGGGGCTGGATAAGCAAGTAGCCTTGGCCACAGGGTTTGAGCCAGACTGCACTGGGACAGAGCTGAGCTCTTGTTTTGTACTCACTGTATGAGTTTGTCTTAGTACAGAGCCCAGAACCAAACAATCTGTTCCAGTTGGGCACCATGCAGTGGAATGTTGCTAAAGGACGGAGTACCTTCCAAATGACAAAAAACCCCCTTCTTGACAGTTCAAAATGCGTACCTTGTTCTCTTGATGCCGTCAGCCCAGGGGTGCCTGTGGCATGTGTTGCCTCAACGTATGTGAAAGTGCATGTCTTTGTTCTTTGCAGGATGAGCAGCTGAAGATGTTAGTAAGACATTACGGGCAGAATGACTGGAAGTTCCTGGCCAGTCACTTTCCTGTAAGTGACCCCTTGCCCAGCTGGGAATCATAGTGTTTGCATGTTGCTGCTTGTGCTCAGTGCGCTGGTTCTCTGTGTCTGTGCAGCACCTTGCACAGTGGGACTCTGTTCTGTGACTGCACCTCCAGGCTGTGAAATGGTGCTCCTTCAGGGCAGGGGAGATATCCTTGCATAGAGGACTTTCAAGGGCAAATCTGTTGGAGCTGGGATGAGGAATTGAGGTTCCTGTCCCTGTTTTCTGTACCCAGTGCCCTAGTCTGTGTTCTCCACGTGCTTCTGCAGGTTTTCTGTGTGTGTGTGGACTGCTGTTGCTTTAGGGGTTTTTGGAGTCTCTGGTCTAATGCATGACACTGTCATTCCTTTCCTAGAACCGCAGCGATCAGCAGTGTCAGTACCGGTGGCTGAGGGTGCTGAATCCGGACTTGGTTAAGGGCCCTTGGACCAAAGAGGAGGACCAAAAGGTGAGTTGGGGCAGGAGAGGATCTGAGTGTTGGACTGCAGAGAAGATGGAGGTGTCAGACTCTCAGGTCTTTTCTTGTAAACTTTGGGTAATTCTTCCCCATGGTGGATATCCATGAGAGCAGCACTCTGACCTGTTCTGAGAGACTAATCTAGCCATGGTCATGACAAGCATAAGCAGCTCTAGGCCTCTTTAGCTAAACACCTTATCCCTTTCACACGGTACTGCTACAGTAGGCTGCCAAGGGAGAGACAGAAAAGGGAATTAATTCATCTGCCTCCTGGCAGATCTCTACCTGACCTGGCCATGTTGACTTAAGAGAAAAATAAAATTGGCATTTCCTGTGCCACAGTAGAGTTCTGTGCCTGAAGTGGACGTCTGAGGTTGGCTCAGTGAATCATGACTTCTGCGAGCCTGTTTCTCTGCTGATTCCAGAGTGAGCTGAGAGGGACCAGCTCAGATAGACTCATCTTGATGTACTTAAGAAAAGTTGGAATGAATTCCAGCTTTTACCAAGGTTTTCTGCTGCAAAATTTACTAGTTTGTCAGATTCTCTCTAACACTTCTGCTCCCCTATTTCATTCCCTTTTGATCCCATTACAGGCTGTTACAGTCCCTTTTGCCTCCCGTCTGTGTGTTATGTCAAGCACATCCTAAGGAAGCTTATCATGATGTCCTTCCACCTTCGTACAGCAGAGCAATAGCTGCCTGCTTTCCCCTTCTCTTTGCGTGTCCTGACTCTCACAGCCTACCCAGTCATGGTGCCTGCTGCCATCCTGGCCAGGCTGTTCTCCAGCTTTCTCCTCCTGACACTGCACATTGCTTTGCCCTGCAAGCACTCCAGCTCCTTGGCCTGTCCCTCAGTTTGGTGTCTTTTGTCCCTTTGTCTGTGCGTCATAATCAGGATTTTGTGGTAGGGACATTTGTTATAGGCCAAGAGCACTGTGGGCATCACCTGGCTACCGTACCTTTCAGCTGGGCACAGCTGACCAGGGTAGAAATGCTTTTTGAAAACACTTCAGCCTTCTCTCTAAGATTTTGATGGGCTGAAAATCGCAGGCAATAGATTGTTTTGTTCTGACACTGCCATAGATGTATCTTAGGGCCTTGGAACAGATTCCCTGGACAGAAGCATTTGCACTGAGCCTCAGGCAGAAGTGACAAAGCCCTGGGTGAAGGGGAAACAGCAAAGTGAATGGCTCTTAAGTGAATATTGTTAGTTTTTGCTTTGGAATTTTCACTATGTGTCCTGGTGCCAATGGGGCATGGAGCTGTAGGCCCTGGCATGTCCTAGGTGTAGCACCCTCTGTAAAAGGGGGGCTGTGCCCCTCTGTCCCAGCAGGCAGATCATGCAGAGCTCATGGGGACTGTTGTCATGTGGCCAGGTCCTTGGTAGGAGGGAGGGCAGAGGAGCTTGGCCCTCACTCAGAAACAGGCATGTGTGTCTAAATCTGGGCCCCTCTGCCTCTGGTGCACTTGCCGGTCTCCACCTCAGCTTCTGTGAGTGGTGATCTGCATTCACAGGTCCCATGTGGCAAAATGTCTGCATGGAAACAGCCTCTTTCAGAAATTCAGCTGAATTGTTGCTCTCACAAGTGTTAGTACACCTGAGTGTCAGTGCTGGATCCCTCCAGCTTTTTGTTTGCCCTTACCTGGTCCCAAGAGAGGTGAAGAGCAAAGCCTGAAGATCACTGTATTGACCTTCCCCTCCTTTATTCCTTTTCTTTATTTCCCTCCATCTCTCTTTGAAGGTAATTGAACTGGTTAAAAAGTATGGCACCAAACAATGGACGCTGATAGCCAAGCACCTGAAAGGGCGGTTAGGGAAGCAGTGCCGGGAACGCTGGCATAACCACCTGAACCCTGAGGTGAAGAAGTCCTCGTGGACAGAGGAGGAGGATCGCATCATTTTTGAGGCCCACAAGGTCCTGGGGAATCGTTGGGCAGAGATTGCCAAGCTGCTGCCAGGGAGGTAGGACCTCTTTGCTCGTTGGTCCCTTCACAGCTGGGTGGCCTGTGGAGATCCATGTGTTGGGCTCACGGGATGGGGCCGGAGAGCATGTAGGAGCTGTTAGCTGTGCTTTAAAGCTGCTGCAAATGGTGATTTCTATTTCCTTCTGCTTTCTCTGCAGGACCGACAATGCTGTGAAGAATCACTGGAACTCCACCATCAAGCGGAAGGTGGACACAGGAGGCTTCCTCAATGAAACTAAGAAGTCCAAGTCACTGTACTTGCTCGTGGAGGTGGATGACAAGGAGAGCCAAAGTCAAACGAGAACTGGGAGCCAGGTACTGCGCCAGCACATTTGCAGCAGGCAGCCGGGTCAGTCCCCTGCTCTGCTAATGCGTATCAGAGCTGCTCATCCACACTTCTGCTGCCTCTCATGCTGCCTTTGCCACAGCCTTGTGTCTACACAGACAGTCTGTGCCTTCTCCCAGCCTTCTCCAAGACACCGACTCTTGGGAGATCTCTCCCTCCAGGAGCTAGAGGTGTACTGTGAGCCCGAGTGTGCTATCCAGGCAGAGGACAGCAGTCTGCTAGTGCTGTTACCTTGCCAATCCCAGCATCAGGTCTGTCTTGGAGACCGAAGATTTTTTTTTTTGGCTGTGTTGTGCTGGTGGGAGAAGGAGGTTGCTCCAGACAGTGTGGGGGACATGATGAAGAGGTATTGTGTTCCTTTCCTCTAAAAAAGGAAGTAGGGGAAGTACACCCATTTGTTCTTTTGTGAAGAAAGCGTGTAGTTTTCAAAGGCAGGCTCTTGGAAAGTAGGAAATGCAGAATTAGTGCTACCTGCGCAGCCTTCGTTCAACTTTTTCCTGGGATACTATTAAGCGAAATCTTCAATTAAATAGTCCTGTGCTCGTTCTGTTGCATGGACTCCTGCTTGGATGGTGTATGGGACAGAGAAGTGAGGGAGAATGGGGATGTGAAAAAAACTGAATGGCAGGTAGGAGAGCAGGCGGAGCTGAATGTGTCCAGGGACCCTTGCTTTTTGTCTCCAGGAACTTGATATTGTTCCCTTGGTTTCTGCTAACGGCCGGACTTTCTTTGTTGTATGCACAAAGACTGTCCTGCCAAACTGGCCAGTCAATATCTCTGAAATAAAGGAAGAAGACGTCAGTGATGAGGAAGTGACGGGTGTGCAGGAGTTGCCCTCGGAGCTGCCAGCTGCCGAACTAGCAGAGCATAACGCTGAGGGGACCCCAGATGATGCAGTGCCTGAGGATGCCTCTTCATTTGTCACATCACCGTACAAATGGGTTGTCGAAGCTGCCAACTATTTGTACCCAACGTCTGTGCCAGCCTTCAATGAAGCTCTGGACATGATTGAATCTGTAAGTAACAGACCCTTGCTTCTCCAGCTCATATAGGGAGACTGCTACCCTTTTTGCTTGAGTGAACTTATTGGGTCCCCTTGCTCATCACCATGGGCATTCTGAGGAGGGCTGGGTCTGTCGCTGGCTTGCGACTTCCCACTGTTTCTTTTCCAAGGCTGGATTAGGCCTTTCCAGCTCTGCCAATATTGCTCTGGGCTTGCAAATTCCCCTAGGTGGGTGTCCTTGTGCATGGACTCTGCTGGTGTGGGAGGCTGTAGGTGCTGGCAAACCTGATCTCAAGCTCTCTATCAGCCAGAGTGACCCCAGCTCTCCCTTTCATAGCAGTTCAGGCCCATGCTCGTGGGCTTTCCTTTCCCTCCTGTTATGGGGTGGGATAGCACAGGACCGACTACGAACAGGCCAGGCCCACTTGTTCGTAGGACAGACTCCTTCGCACTGGGATGATGCTACCATTTGCTTTCAGTGGAGGTACCTTCACTGAAACTAGTAATTTTGGGCCAGTCAAGCAGTGCTGAGGTCCCCAGGGTGATGGAGTGACACCGGGGCAGGAGGCTGGCTAGAATCAACAGACCACTTTGCTGCCATCAGAGGGAAATGTCATTGCAGTCCCCACCCTGCCTGAGGAACTTACGAGTTGATTATCTGCGAAGGATCCACTTTGCATATGTATAGAAGGACTGAGAGTCTTTGTCCAAGGCTTAAAGGCCCATCTGTGGGTCCGTAGGGGCCTGCTTGTATGGTACTTGGGGTATTGGTGGGGTTGAGCTGTGAAGCAGCTGATCTCTGAACTGGTCTGGTTATTTTTAATCTGCTTCTAGCAGTGGGTGTTACAGCAGAGCCCTGTGTCCAGCTGCGTTGGTGTGCCCAAGACTGTGGTTTGGTGTTGGGTGACAGTCGCTTCATTCAGCCCCTGTCCCCAGACCTATTCCCAGCTGCTTTTTTTGTCCCCTCTGTGTGGGGGTGCAGCTGTTTGTGCAGCTGTGCTGTGAACTGAACTGGGAAACCAACCTTGCGTAAATAGAAGAATCTGCCCTATGCACAAGCAGCAGCTTTTGGCTGGGTCAGTTCCCTGCTCTGGTTCTCAGCTGTGCTGGCAGCAGAGGGGAGGAGGGCTTGAGCCCTTCTTTAGCCAGGCTCCTTGCAAAAGCCAGTGCAATATCACACACACACTTATTTCACCTCCCAGTTCACCTCTGCATCTGCACCAGTTGGCTGCTCAGCTTTCCTTCCTGGGCTGCTTCTAATGGTTTCCCTTGTGTGCAGGACCCAGATGGGTGGTGTGATCTGACCCAGTTTGACCTCCCTGAGGAACCATCTGCCGGCAGCAGCAGTAGCAGCAACAGCCCAGTGAGGCAAACCCCCAGCAAGCCGTTGCCGTCCCTGCCCAATGTGACTGAGTACCGCCTGGATGGCCACACCATCTCTGACCTGAGCAAGGGCAGCAAGGGGGAGCTCATCCCCATCTCTCCGCACGCAGAGGTGAGCTTTGGCACGCCGCCCTCTGTGCTGAAGAGGCAGAAGAAGAGGAAGATCTCCCTCTCCCCTGTCACGGAGAATGCCACCAGCACCAGCCTTTCCTTCCTTGACTCCTGCAACAGCATGACGCCCAAGAGCACCCCCGTCAAGACACTGCCCTTCTCTCCATCTCAGGTATGGAGCAATGGCAGAGCCCAGTCTGCCCAGCCTGTGCTCACCTGCTTGGGCTTCATAATGAGCTAATAAGTATGTTAGTGCTCTATCTGCTTGCCTTAATGCATGTATTCCCATCAGCTCTGCCAGCTTTGTGTTTCTCCTCTGTTGAATGAGGCAGTGCCAATGTACAGGGTGTGTGTCTCTGCTAAAACAAGGTGCAGAGCTGGGGTTTGGCACTGCTTGTCTTCACTGATGCCCTTCCTGTGGGAGCGGCAGCCTGTGTCTCCCTCTGGGAGCACTTGCAGTGTTGGGGAAGCCCAGCTGCCCTGTGTGAAGGACAGGACACGTGCTTGCTGTGAGGAAGGAAAAGCACTGTGCAGATCTACATGCTTGCCTGCTGCAGAATCACTGGAGAGCCCGATGCTTCTGTCCCCAGGGCATTACTGTCCCCCAGGGCACTACCCAGCTGTGGGTAGCAGAGTGGCAACAGTGAAAAGTGGCTTTCCCTGTTTGTTTCCAGTTAAGTGAGGCAGACAGGCTTGGCAGCACACGCCTTGTGCAGATCTTGAGTTGCTGCGCTTAGGAAAATACTTCTGGGCTTGTCTTTGTTGCAGAAGGGACTCAGGATATTTCAGCCTTTGTCATGACTCCTACAGTTTCCACACACGTGTGCACACATGGTCTCCAACATACATCATCTCGTAGCACTGTGGTGTTCAAACCCACTGATGTCTTGTGTATTGATGTGGAGGAGTTCTGCCTATAAAACAGAATAAAGGCTGCTGTGTTCTCCAGCACAGTTCCCACAGCTGCTCTGCTGTTCAGACCCTGTCTACCCGTGCCTTCCAGGCCTTTACTTCAGCTGTTTCTGCAGCCCTGGGTGGCATATGAGAGAGCACCATAGGACAGTCTGACACTCAGGTTCAAGTGGACCTCAAGTGCAAGGCCAGCAAGAACTGGGAAATCAGAGTGGGACCCAAAACGTGTGTCTCTGCAGAGTGTAAAAGGCTGGAAGGTCTGGAGTGAATCTGAGAAGGCAAATGGCATGTCCCGCTTCTCAGGCTGAGCGTCAACCATCAGTGAATGTAACACACGCAGCTCTTCTCTCCCAGTTCTCTCCCAAGGCTACAAACCTCATTCCTCATGGGAGTAAAGTTGTTGCTTATTAGCTGTTGTGAAATAAAATCCTAGCAGAGATGAGACAGTTTGTCGTTTTCTCACAGTTTAGGCTGAAGACAGGTCAATGCAAAATCTGTTAAATTGTACGCTGTTGTGTTACATGGACTTCCCTCACGTTTGCCAACCTGAGGTCAGAAGAGACCTTCGGTGGGCTGGCGTTACCTCTCCTTCACCATTTTGCTTGGCCTTATCTGGATCAGTGCTGGGAGAGACTCTGCTCCCACCCTGTAGCTGCTTGTGGTCATATCATCTCATCCATTATGGGAAGTGAATAATATTTATAGGTGTGAGGCATCTTCTGGCACCTTCCACGTGTGTGTCCATTGTACAGGACTCTGAGTCTGTAACAGTCGTCCTGATTTATATTGGGACAGATCCCTCTTGTGCTACTCAGTATGGGAGGATTGTCCCTACTCAGATTTTCCCCCATATTTAGGAAAAAGTAATGACTTGTGATACTATGCTGGGATGCTTGAGACCTAGTGTCTTTTCTTTCTTTCCTGTGCTGTGCAGTTCTTAAACTTTTGGACCAAACAAGATACACTAGAACTGGAGAACCCGTCTCTGACCTCCACACCTGTGTGCAGTCAGAAGGTGATTGTCACCACCCCTCTGCACAGGGACAAAACCCCTCTGCTCCAGAAGAACTCAGCGTAAGTCCTTTCTCTTCCTCCTCCTCCCCCATCCCCACCTGACCAGCATCCTTTTCCACACAGGAGTCTGGTCCAATTCAAATATACCTCCCCCATTACTTCTACTGGAACTACTGAGAGAGGGGCAGGGCAGGCTGGGGTTTTCCTTAGATTGATATTTCCCAAAGACAGCTCCTCTCTGAGCTGCAGAGAACAAGTGTCCCATCTGATTGGGGCTGCAGCCAAGTGACCACCGTTGTGCTCAGCTGCTGGGTGGGCTGTTGCCTTCTCTGCATGTCTCTCTGGGAAACAGAGCCCTGTGAGTCCTGCGCCAGCAGAGAAGGGATTTGATTTTCTCAAGAGCTGTTCAGATCCATCCCTTTAGCTCTGCACCCTCTTCTCTGCCTGACCTGAAGGGCAGTCTAGGGCAATGATTACCTGAGGCACTGTACCAGGCAGGTGGGAAGGGGTGTTCTGCACGGGGAGTGTTTTGCTGGTGGACTGAAGCAGCACCGTGTTTGGGGGTGCTGGATGTGCTAGCGAAACGGCTCTGTCAGCCTGGCCCAGAGCAGCTCCCCTGTCCAGGAGGTGCAAGCTGGCTTGGCTGCTCCAAGTGCATTTGCGCCCAGGACTTGTGCTGGTTCAGCTGTGACTGTCACAAGCCCAGGAAGCATTGCAGAGTAGGGCTGGCCTGCAGAGCTGCATTTTGCCTGGTTCAGAGGTGCTGTACCACTTTCTGATGAGGGTGCTTGGCAGCTGCCAGGGTGGAGCAGCATAGCTGGCATGTCTGAAGAATATTTTCCCTGCTAAAGGCTCCTCTGTGCCTGTTTGCCCTGCTCGGACCCCAGAAGCACTCCAGCCAGGCAGGTGGCTTCTGCTGCCGCCACATTGAGACTCTGCAGTTGGCTCATGTAATGAGAGGGCTCAGAAGGATGGGGGTTACTTTGTGTGGGTTACAGCATATCTCATCCTTTGTCTTTCCCTCTCTGCTGCCAGGTTTGTCACACCAGATCAGAAGTATGTGGTGGACAACACACCTCACACCCCCACACCTTTCAAAAATGCCCTGGAGAAATATGGACCAATTAGGCCTCTGGTGAGTATTGGGCAGGTCTGCTGCTTGCTGGTGGAAGAGAGATAATTAATGCAAATGAGAAGTGGGGTAGATTGCAGTGGAGCTGTGAAACAGCTGCTATCTGTGCCATAACAAAGTACAGTTTGGTAGTGCTAAGCTGAGATGGGAGGGGTGAAGGGGACATTATCGCAGTGAATATGTCATGGTAAGTAGCTACAGGACTTCTAGCTCCTCTGTAAATCAGCTGGAAATGGCAAAACCTGCCCTTTAATCAGGCTGCAGTGCTTGGCTCCTGAAGACCTTGAGGAAAAGCAAGGAAATTATCTACCTAGGCATCCCTGTGGAACTGGGTCTTTTAATGTGGGTGTTGTGGGGATGGTGGTTTCCAGTATCCCAGGCCTTCTGTGCATGCTGGTCTTTGATGGCACATTTGGGGTTCAGATGATAAGAGTCTCTCATGTTCATTCTCCCACTGTGGGCTCCCCTGGCTCCATTACCCGTTGAGGGAAATATTAGTGAGTCTGCCTAGCATACAAATTATTTTGTCTTGTGCTCTCTGTCCTCCTTTTCGCACCAGCCCCAGACTCCTCATCTGGAAGAAGACTTGAAAGAAGTGCTCCGAAGCGAAGCTGGCATCGAACTTATCATAGAGGATGACGTGAAGCCTGAGAAACAGAAGAGGAAACAAGGGGTGAGCTGATTTTTGCATACAATACCTGCTGCAGAGCTGCCCTGTGCTGTTGAGGGGTGTCTTGTTCATCCTGCTGTTAATGCCAGAAAGTTTGGGTTTGGTTGGTTTATTGTTTGGTCTGGTTGTTTGTTGTTTTGGGTTTTTTTTCCTGGCCCATGGCTGCTGCCATTTAATCAGCAAGAGGTGCCTGTGATTAAGGCCTGCTTAAAGTACTACCAGATGTGTCCTGGCTTGTGCTAAACTCAGGCATGCTGGGAGATGCTGTGTCCCTAACCTACAGGAGGGACTCATGGCACACTTGGAGCATCTGCAGCAAGTTGGGCTCCCAGAAGGCTGTGGGCTGATACGCAAAGTCTCTTGTCTCAATTGCCCTGGTGGCCTTCCTTTCCTACTGAAAGGGTCTTCCTCTTCTGAATTGGTGTCTCTTGGTGCCAGGAGGAGGGCATTGGAAGCTGCTGTGCCCTTTGGCAGAGAAGGCTTCAGCGTACCTTCTTCCTGAGGTGCTGGTGCACTGCAGTGCTGGGGTGATGTGGGCTTGGTGTGCACCCTGAACCCTGAGGATGTCAGTTCACCGGGTTGATTCACGCTAACACTCACGTTTCTGTGTCCCCCAGTTGCGCAGGAGTCCCATCAAGAAGGTCCGCAAGTCTCTGGCCCTGGATATTGTAGATGAAGATATGACACAAAATACGCCTGCCCTCCCTAAGACTATCTGTTTCAAAAGAGCCCAGGTGAGGGGGTAACTGAGCTCGGAGCAGGGGTGGAGCTGGCTTCTGCTCCAAAGAAACCCCATGCAAAGCAGCAGCAGCAGGAGCTTTGCCACCTGCAGCTGCCTTTGCACAGTACATGTGCATGTGGATGAAGGGCTGGATTTGTTAGCTGGCCTTCTGGCCAGGCCAAATATCAGTGCTGTTAGAGCAAATTAACTTGTTTCCTTACACTTTTCTCTTTTTTTTTACCCCGCTTTGCAGCCTGTGAATTTCCTGTCGAGGTCCCTGAACCTTTCCTCCTCAAGCAGGAAGAATGACAGTGGTTTGCTCAACAGAGCCTTTGTGCAAGTGCAGCCAGAGAAAATGTCCTCCACGAAAATGCCAAGCCATTTCAGACCACCAGCACCGGTAAGCCCTGCAGCCACTGCCCTCCCAGTCAGAAGGTTAGCTGGCAGTGCAGCCCTTGTCCCTGCTTGGGAGGAGGAACAAAGGGACAAAAGCTCTGTGCAGTCCTGCATAGAGTCCTGTCTTGAGACAGTTCTCCATGCTGTCAGGGCTGTCTTTGCACCCAGGCTTGGGTCAAGTCATGGGAGTGCTCTGGTAGCATGAATGAGGATGGAAATACATGCTCTCCATGGCAGGGGGTGATACTGCAACTGGGGCTGAGTGTGGGTGTGTTTTCAGGTCCCAGGAAGAGCCCAGTTACAGTGTTGTCTTCACTGAGCAGCCTTGGCTCAACCTTCACTAAACACTGCAGCAAGGAGGGTTGCAGCCATCCCTGGATTAGAGCTGTCTGTTGTTAAAGCTCTTTCTCCTGACAAATAAGTACTCCTCAGCCAGAGTAATTCCTTCCTCTCCTCAAAATAAACCCTACTTAAACACTTCCATTTTTCCTCCTGTCCTAAGCAGGGTTATATTTTCCTGAGAGCTAATAGATCTGTATAAATAAAGCTTTGGGAATGACTTGAAGGTGACAGGAAGGCAGCTTGCATGGTGTGCAGTGAAATCCCATTGCCCAAAAACAGCAGAGCTGTCTGCGATGCTGCTAGGCTCTCAGGATTTACTGTGCCGGACTGGTGTTGCTGGCAGTTGCAATTACTTATTAAGGAAGCTCACCTAGCTGTGGGCTGAACCTAAAGCAGTCCCAGAGCCATGCTGTGGCCGCATGAGGTGTTGTTACTGTAAGCAAATGGTGAAGCTCAAGCTCTGGTTGTTTGCAGTGCATGTTAAATGGGTATTTCCAGTCCAGGGAACTGTGTATCTCTTGGCTGCGTTTATCAGAGAGTTTGCAGGGGTTTTCCTACAGGTTGAAGGCGCCTCATGGGAGCCCTTTTTGTATGCAGTCGCTGAAACTGCAGGCATTGAATTGCCGTTAAGGATGGTCTTTGACCAATCTAGACCTGGAGATGAGCAGCTCATGCAGGAATCGAATAAACCGCACCCCTTCCATCCCTCTTGAATATGTAGCACAAGGAGCTTTACTGTGTTTGTGCTTTGGGGGTTTTGTCTCAAGCCAAGTAAGGGAAAGCCCTGAAAGGGTATGTGGGTTGTCCTGAAATGAAGCACCCACCTGGGAAACTGCTGAATGTATCCCCCGCCTTTGCTAGAAATGACCATCTTGTCTCTCAGGAGCAAGTTCCTCCTGGCTGCAAGATGGGTGCTCCTAAGTCCCAAGTTTTATTTCCCTTGGGTTTATTTTTGCAGCCTTTTAAAACAGGATATTGACATTGTGTTTGTCCTCTCCCTTAACTGTGTTGTACATGTGCTTTCTTTTCCCTCTGTAGATGACCAGGGCTTGGAAAGCGGTGGCCTGTGGTGGAACCCGAGACCAACTCTTCATGCAGGAAAAAGCTCGACAATTTTTGGGCATGTTGAAACAGAGTCACACATCAAGGACCTTAATCTTATCATGAAGGATTGTTCTGCTTTTTTCTATTTTATTTTTTTAAAATGTTTTTATAAGGGGAGAGGGAGCCACAGGAAAAAAATATCCTCTGCCAGGCTATAGTGTGTGGGGGTGGTTTCTTTCCTTCCGTTCCCAGGTAGATCTATATTGTAATAAATATTGGGCTAACTGCTGGCTAATGTGTGGAATGCAAATTTTGGGATCATTACAGAAAGGCAAATGAGGGAGGGGATGGATGGAGAGCTAATGGCAAGACCTCTCTGTGCAAGACCTGAGCTCTGCAAAAGTAGAAACAGGCAGTCGTGTTCCACCTTGGAGCAGCATGTGCAGCAGGCGGCGGAGACCGGCCTCACAGCCTGCCTGGATTTCGTGTTGGCTGCTCTGGGACCTCGGAATGGCTTTTGTGAAGGTTCCTGCATGTCTTGTGTCCCGCCTTCTGGCTTTCCTCGGGGATGGAGCGGTTCCCCCTCACTCAAGGAAGAGGGAGGGTGTTGTGCACTCATGGGAGACGTGCTTTGGGGTGACCTGTGTTTGGAGTCGGCCCTTTGCTCCCTGTGGGGCTGTTTGTACTGCCGTCCTGCAGGGCGGGGAGCGGTGGGTGCCTCTCCTCAGGGCTGTGCTCCCTCTCCAAATAAACGATGGTGCTAACATCACCCTGTTGCTCTGACTCTGACTCTGCCTGGGGCCTCGCCATGCTCGGAGGGAGGCAGTGCTGTGCCGGTGTGGCGAGGTGCAGCAAAGCACTGGTTTTCATGTGGGATCTTTTATTTGCTGGCAAATTGCTGAATTCTTTTTAGCTTCTCAGTGTGGGGAAAAAGGGATGGTTTCCCCCCAACCCTTAGTAGTTTTGTGAGCTGTTTCAAAATGGTTTTGGCTACTTCATGGGAAGGTGTTTGAGCTTAGCGTGGCTGGGATCTCTGCAAAGCTGCAGGAGTTCGTGGAGGCTGCAGAGAGCTGTGGGCTGGAGAATGGCACCAGGAGCGTGTGATGTAGCAGAGCCTCTTCTGTCCTTCCTTTGGAGGCCAAAGTTGCATCCATGTAGCTGTTTCAGTGTGATAAGTGTCCTGTTTTGATGTAGCCAAGGATGAAATGTGTCAATTGTAGCAGTATATTAGCTTTTCTATATTGTAATATATTAGCTTTTGCAGTTGGAAAGGTGCTGGAAAAACTAAAGAGCAACTCACTGGTTGGAGCAGCAGATGAACAGCTCTTGGGATGAGCTCTATTTGGGGCTGGGCTGTGATGTGCCACCCTTTGTAAGCCACCAAAGCCATGGTGGCAGATGTGCCTCTGGCTCGGTGCAAATAAGAGGGTCCGTCCATTCAGCCCTGTGCGTCCTAACGGGGTCAGTGTCTGCAGTCCCTTCGCAGGGTGGAAAAACAGCAGGGCTGTAGAAATCTCATATTTTTTTTAGGTTGTGGCTTACATTGGAAACAGAGTAAAAAAAAAAAAAAACCTTACTGACAAACTTGTTAATAAAACCTTGGATCCTGGGAAATAAGGGAGTTTTCGAAACCCAGCTCATTTTTCATTTCTACAAGCTCTGGGCCAAAGTAAATCCATGAAGTCATTTTTATTTCTGTTTCTCAGTGCTGCAATGTTTGCTTTGGAAAGACGGCTGGGACCACTTGTCCGAAAGCCTGGCTTTAGCTGCTTCAATTCCTGTTGTTATTTTAAGAGAAATCATCATAAACCCATCCCTCTCCTCTCAGGTTTTAGCGCGCTCGGCTGTTCCTGCACTAGGTAAGCTTAGACTTGCTTTTCCTTCCCGGAGCCGACATGAGCTGGGAGTCCTGAGCAGGCAGTGTCTGCTGGGGAACCAGAATCAGCGTGTGAGCCTGGCACATGTGTTTGGGAGCTGCCCCTAAATTAAAGGCTTATGAAGCTGAGAAGTATTAACTGCTGCTCTGATGCCGTAAATCCAGATAGCGCCGGGTGTCCTGCGTTGCAGAGTGCTTATTAAGAAAGACTGAGGGGCAGAAAAATACCAAGGAAAACTACTAAGGCCTGGCATGGATAATGAGTAAGAAGACAATTAGCTTTTAATTGGAAAATGGAGCTCCTAGTGTGGATGTTACCAGCCCGGCTTGGCTGTCCTGGGGTTTGGGAATAGGCGCTGCTCTGCAGGTGGGGGGGGGGAAAAAAGGCCCTACTTAAAATCATAGAATGATTTGGGTTGGAATGGACCTCCTTTAGAGGTCCGTCTAGTCCAACCCCCCGCAATGAGCCCTGTCCAACCTGACCTTGAATGTTTCCAGCAATGGGGCACCCACCACCTCTCTGGGCAGCCTGGGCCAGTGTCTCACCACCCTCATTGTAAAATATTTCTCCCTTGTAGCTAGTCTGAATCTTCCCTCTTTTATTTTAAAGCCATTATCCCTTGTGCTGTTGCAACAGACCTTGCTAAAAAGTTTATCCTCATCTTTCTTATAAGCCCCCTTTAAGGGAGTGGAAGGGGCTCTAAGGTCTCCCTGGACCCTTCTCTTCTCCAGGCTGAACCCCTCCAACTCTCTCAGCCTGTCCTCGCAGCAGAGGGGCTCCAGCCCTTCCAGCATCTTCATGGCCTCCTCTGGCCCTGCTCCAACAGGTCCATGTCCTCCTGCTGTTGGTGGCCCCAGAGCTGGAGGTAGCACTGCAAGGGGGTCTCCCGAGAGCGGAGCAGAGGGGCAGAATCCCCCCCTCGCCCTGCTGGCCACGCTGCTGAGGATGCAGCCCAGGCTGTGGGGGGCTTTCTAGGCTGCCAGTGCATGTTGACTGCTCATGTCCAGCTTTTCACCCACCAGCACCTCCAAGTCCTTAGCAGGGCTGCTCTCCATCCCTCAGTCTGTGCTGGGACAGGGGGTTGCCCTGACCGAGGTGCAGGACCTTGCACTTGGCCTTGTTGAACCTCATGAGGTTCACATGGGCCCACTTCTCCAGCCTGGCCAGGTCCCTCTGGATGGCATCCTGTCCCTCAGGTGTGTCAATGGCACCACTCAGCTTGGTGTCATCTGTGAACTTGCTGAGGGTGCACTCGATCCCACTGTCCATGTCACTGATGAAGATATTGAACAGCACTGGTTCCAGTATGGACCCCTGAGGGACACCACTTGTCACCGATCTCCATTTGGACATTGAGGCATGGATCAATGGATGCGACCATCCAACCACTTCCTCATCCACTGAGCAGCCACACCACACTTGCTTTGTTTTTCTGTTAATTTGGATGCTCTGCTTTATTCCCGGTAAAAACCTCTTATAGGTTGAACTTCCCAGTGGCTGTGGAGTCCCTGGGCTGGAGCTGGAGACCCCTCTCGGTCCGGGGCTCCGTGTCGCCAGCTGTGCCCTGACCGTTGTCCCTTTGAAGCCTCTGCAGTAACACAGCCCTCTCAAGCTGGACAACCCTCTTTCACAAAAAGAAATCTGGAGATTTAATTTATCTTTAAACGAAAGGCTGGGATGAAAGAGTCCCAGGAGCCTCTTCCGTGTGGGAGAGGAATCTCTTCCCGTGGCCTGGCTTGCCGGAAAGCTGCAGAAACCCCGAGCTCCTGCTTTATTTTAAACTTTGTATTTGCTTTTGGAATTTTGCATTCCTCAACAGAGCAGATGACCCCGTCTTTGAATCCAGACATGGAAAAAGGATTGATTTTTAGCAGGGATGAGAGGGGAATGGCGGAGCTGGAGCTCCTGGGTCATGGCAGTGCCCAGATTGCAAGCGGGATGTCATTTCCAGTTGGGACAAGCCCTGGAAAACCTGGGGAGTGCAAAAATATCGGGGTAAGGGGGGGGAAAAAGAGGGGACATGCAGGGTTTTTTATTGGCAGGCTTCCTTCAGGATGGAGCTGGGTGGTGCGGAGCCTGTGCAGCTCCGCAGCCCGGGAGCCGCTGCCTGTCCCTCAAAGGGCTCTGGGCTGTGGGGCTTCTTCCTGCCGATTGGAGGGATTTCCAAGTCTTTTTATCTTATTTTCACAGGTAATTCTGCTGAAGTGCTGCACAAACAGCAGGTTGCTCACAGGGGGCTCTTTGGCACAGGACCCGTGGGGAGAGGCGTCCTCGCACGCAGCCATGGAGGGATGCAGATGGTGAATCGAGTGGGTTTTTTTTTCCCTATTTTGGGGTATTTCCTGTGACTAAAGGAAATAAAAGTCCGAGTCCAGGTTGGAGGGGGGCTCTGAGCAACCTGAGCTAGTTGAAGATGTTTCACCAGCTTTATCGCAGCTCGGTGCAGGATGGGGGGCTGCGTTGGACCCTGTGATGGGGGCAAGGGGATGCTCAGCGCGGGGTGGATGGCCAGGGCTTCTGCTTCGCCAAAAAATGCTTTGACCCCTGGGGATTATTCAAAGCAGCAAAGTGCCTCCTCTCCCTCCTTCACTTATGGTATTTATTGAGCAGTTGCAAACCAATAACCTTGTAAAATTTCCCATGTGCTTTTTTTGGACGCTCTAACCTGTGGGTTTAAAGGTTTAGGAAATTAAAAGGACAATTTTAGCCTGGTGGGTGCATGCTGAGGATTAGCTGAGCAGCTCCTAGATCTTGTGAGATGGAGACCACTGGTGTTGAGAGCTGCCTGCAGCTGGACAGGAAACTAATTGAGCTTTGGAAACTTAAAATTCTACCCCCTGCCCTGTTTCTGGTGCGGGGAAACTGCAATTCTTCATCTCCGCCAGTACAGAACAAGAAGAGATTAAAATATGGCACGAGGTCAGGGAAAACATTTTGCTGTGGAAACCGAAGGGTTCGGGTTGGGAAATGAATGTTTCCATTTGGAAAACATTAGAAAAGAGAAGTTTCAGGGAGTGAAAACCTCCCCCCCCGCCCTCCACTGAAAAGACTCAGAACTGCCTGGGGGCCAAGCGCGGGCTCACCTCCCCTTGCCGTGGGCAGCGTCCGGCTTGTACCATCACCTGGATCATATGCAACCTAGTGATATAATAGCTATGAAAGGCAAATATAAAACTTTATAGGGGTTTTATTTGTAAATGCATTAAGGGTTTTTTTGTTTGTGTGCTTTTTCTGGTGGGTGTTTTTTTTTTTTTTCAAAATACTAGACACATGTGGTAGGAAAATAAATAGAAATTGCATTTCTAACTCGCCTAGGGATTTTTTTTTTTTTTGGTTGGTTTTGTAAATCTCACCCAAAGCTTTGGCTTCGAGTGAGGTAGCCAGCCCAGGGGGAGGGATGCCTTGTATCACTGTTGTATGGTGGTGGCTCTTAAGGTGTGATTTTTTTTTCTTTGTTCTTTTTTTTTCCCTTCCCCCCCCTTCCCCCCCCTTTCCCCCCCTTCTTCCCCCTTCCCTTGAATGCACATTGTTCTGTCCTGAGTTTGTCCAGGGGCACTGAGCTGCTGAAAGCACCTGGATCCATCCAGCGAGGGAGAGCCCAGCTCTTGGCTGCGCGTCGGGCAATGACCCACGGGAGCATCTCACTTTGGATGTGAAGGTGCTCCAGCATGTTGCGCTGGTGTTCACCACATCCTCAGGTGAGCAAAGCTGCCTCCCTGCCCCTTGTTGCTACGGCAGCCGGAGCTCGGATGCGAAACCTGGTGCATAAAAGCTGTGTTTTTACCATCCTGCATCTGCAAAGCTGTCACAGCAGCAGCACTGGGGATGATGCTGCCAAGTGCCTCCGTCCAGGGAGACTGCTGGTCTACAAACTCCACTATCAAATTAGAATCCGCAGCTCTGTAAAAATAAAACCTGTTATCTGTAATTGTGCAGCAGGTAATGGGTGCCAAAATTGGTGTCAGATCTGCCCAAAAGGACTAGATAAGTGGAAGGGGAAAAGAAAAAGTAACAATTTTAGATTCAGCTCTGCTGATGTACTCGTCTTTTCCCAGGGTTAGTGTAAATCGAGGTTTGAATTAAGCCAAAACTGCCCCAGTTAATGTCTAAATCTGCCATTTCTCAGTCCTTGCAGAAGCAGACAAACACAAAATCGATGTGAAACTGTTGCTAAATTTTCTTTACAGATTAATTTCTGCCTAATAATCCCTGCAGCCAGCGGTCTCTGGAGCCTTCCCTAGCGTGGGGCCATATCCTGCCCCACGGCTCCCTCCCGGCTGTGGATCCTGAGCTGCCGTGGCAGAGGGAAGGTGAGAAAAGCCTGCCTTCCCCCCGGGACTGGGACTGCTGGCAGCTGCAATCCCTTCTCCCAACCCAACCCTGCTCTGCCTTCAGGGGCGCACACAGCATCCTTCCCTTCCTTGCAAGGAAGAAAACCTTTTTCCCCCCTCCCCTCTTGCTGTCAGGCATCTTTCTTTAGCGGGTGGTGAGAAGTACCACGCTGTGGACGCGCAGCCGGATTAACACCCTGGACCGGAGCCGGATTACACGCTGGACCCAAATTGAGCCAGATCGTTTTATCTCTTTATTAGAGTTTATTTGTGGTCTGAAGGCTTATTCTCGGCTCCCGCCGCTAAGGGGGGGTGTTGCCACGCCGCAGAGCCGGGCCAGAGCGGGGCGGCGTGTCCCGTCCCCCCCGGCAGCCGCTTCCCCTCCGGGGCTTCGGGACGGGCGGGAGTGCGGGGCTGGGCACCGCATCGCCCGGGGCGGGGGGGGAAGTGCCCCCGTGCTTTGTATAGAAGGGGAGAGTGACGCGATTTTCAGTCTTGGGCAACAACGTCAAGTGTCATTCCCTTGTAACCAGATGGGTTTGACAGCTTAGAATCGTAGAATTGTTGTGGTTGGAAGGGACCTCTAAGATCATCGAGTCCAATGGTTACCCCAACACTGCCAAAACCACCGCTAAACCATGTCCCTCAGCACCACATCTACATGTCTTTTAAATACCTCCAGGGATGGTGACTTCACCACATCCCTGGGCAGCCTGTTCCAGTGTTTGACAACAATTTTGGTAAAGAAATCTTTCCTAATATCCAATCTAAACCTTCCCTGGCACAACTTGAGGCCGTTTCCTCTTGTCCTATCGCTTGTTCCTTGGGAGAAGAGACCGACCCCCCCTTCACTACACCCTCCTTTCAGGGAGTTGTAGAGAGCGAGAAGGTCTCCCCTCAGCCTCCTTTTCTCCAGGCTGAACACCCCCAGCGCCCTCAGCTGCTCCTCATGAGACTTGTGCTCCAGACCCCTCACCAGCTTTGTTGCCCTTCTCTGGACACGCTCCAGCACCTCAATGTCTTTCTTGTCATGAGGGGCCCCAAACTGGACACAGTATTTGAGGTGGGGCCTCACCAGTGCTGAGTGCAGGGGGACCGTCACTGCCCTGGTCCTGCTGGCGACACTATTCCTGATAGAGGCCAGGATGCTGTTGGCCACCTGGGCATGCTGCTGGCTCATATTCAGCTGGCTATCGACCAATACCCTCAGGACCTTTTCTGCTGGGCAGCTCTCCAGCCACTTTTCCCCGAGCCTGTAGCACTGGTCGGGGAGAGAGCAGTTGACCCACAAAGCTCTTTGAGGCCTGAGGAGGACAGATGTTGATGAAGAGCTGGGAGAGCGTGATGAGGATGGAGGCAGGTGGATGGACAGTCTGGTGAAATGGGCTTTCCTGCAACAGGAGTGAGTGGAACAAGAAGAGAACAACTGCTGCAAAGCCTGCTGTGGAAATGGTCCCTCCCCACCTGGGGAAGAGAGTTAAAAACAGGCGTTAGTCACTTGTTAGGGCAGGGCAGCTCAGGATCTCTGCTTTTGGGCACTTCCGCAGGGTCTGATGCTCATGTCGTTATTATTTGCTCACGTTGACCTCAAGGTTATTTCCCTGCCCTATGAGATACACTAGATATTTATATGCCATTCAACCCTTTCCCTCGTTAGGACTTCAGTCCCTTTGCCTATGAAATGCAGATAACCCCATTCATCTGATTTTTTTACCTCTCCCTGCAAAGGGTTTGGGGATCTACAGATGCCAAACATGCTTGTTTATGGCTTGCTGGAGTTAGAGTTGTGAGTTTTCTTTAAAAATGTGTTCTGTTTTCAGTTTCTTATTTCATTTCAAATGTCATCCTTTTTCTCTTCTTCCAGGGCCACCCAGGGATTTTATTCACAGAATTGGAATGAGCTGCAAAAGGGATAAAGATCATTCACGGGAACCTTGAAAGAATTGTCTGAGCTCTATGAAACGAGGATTAAAAACAAAACAGGTGGGTGAAGCACAGGCTCCAGCACGAACATCTTATAAACACTTGTCCGTGAAACCGAGAGCTCTTCCCACCGCGCTGTTCGCTCCACACGGGAAGGAGCTGCTGCATCCATCTCGCAGGCGGGTAAATGGGAGCACAGCCTGAGGGCAGGAAAATACAGCAGGTTAGAAATCCTGCCAGCTCGTTGTGAAACACATTTCTGCTGCGTCCCCCTGTGTAAGCTGGCCAGGGTTGCTCTGCCAGGGGTCGTTTCAAAGCTGGCGCTGGCAGAAACCTCCAGTTCCCAGGGAAGGGAAGGTGAGGTGAGGAGGAGGAGGGAAAAAGAGCCGTAATCCTGTGCTGTCTTCAAGCACAACCTTCTGGCGCTTGCAAAGCAGGTATAAAACAAAGGGCTATGATGATCGCTGCTGCCCAGCGTGAAAGGGACCCATTTGGGTCGGCGGCAGCGGGGTGAGCTCCCTGGAGAAGCTTCATACCTGCAGATGATTCTTGAGCCCCTCTGTGTCTCGACTACCCAAGTAGCCTCTGTCTTGGTCACGTCTGGCCATGGGAATGTTGCTGGCGTGTCAGGAAAGGAGTCGCAGAGGAAGTCTCTCTAAGGGCTACGTTTGTCTTTCCCAGACCCTTGTGAGCGCATCATGCAGAGCCTTTCTGGTGGCTCAGTGAACCCAAGATCAGCTTTGTGTTGGTGCCTTCCCGTGCATTACCCAGGCAGTGGGAGCTCTGTTACACGTTGACACTCTACATCCTGTACCAAAACCTCTTTTGTATTGACTGGACCTTATTTAAAATTCAGGCAATTATGCACAAGCACAACAGTCCGGACATCTGGATGGGGCTTTGAGCAACCTGGTCTAGTGGAAGGTGCCCCTGCCCATGGCAGGGGGGTTGGAACTGGATGGTCTTTAAGGTCTGTCATGGGTGGAGTGATTAACTTCATTCGTAAGAGAGTAGTAGTGAAATATTTATTAACATGAAACAGTGATTTAACAAAGTTAGTAGTGAATGTGACTGTTTTATGAGATTTGATGGCAGGGTACCCTTGATTATTTACTGCATAGAGGCCAGGGTCAGACAAGCTGTCAGGGACACCCTCCCGTTGAGGCACAAGGTTCAGAAAGGACCCCCCTTGCTTTCTAAACTTCTCAGAGAGGAGTCTAGGTGTGGTTGGATCCAATCCCAGTCCCAGACTTGGGCAATGGTTTATGTCTAAAGGATGATATATGTGCAATCAATCCTTTATATCACTTAGCTAAGATTTCAAAGTTTAGCGTGCTATTAGTCACTTACCGAGAATCTGTTGCTGCAAGGAATCTCTCAGCCTCAAGGAGTAGAACCTTAAGTGAACATCCCCACTCAAGGGGAGATGCTGGCGTGCAGCCCACTGCCGTGCAGGAGAGCTCAAAGGGTTCTTGGGCTGCCCACTATTTATGGAGTAAAATAATTGACTTATGGTCATATTCCCATGGGAACAAAATATCTAGGTCCCCACTCCAGACAGTGTTTTGACTGTGTTGCCAGCCATCCCCCAAAGTCCAGGTGCAACTCATAACAACTCCCACTGATAGTTATGGCTGGAGCAGGAGCCGGGGGGATGGGGAAGGGGAGAGCACACGGCCACAATGTCCCCTCCAGCCCAAACCATTCCATGATTCTAAGATCAGCACCTCAGCTCAGCTGAGCTTCCCTGTGAGCTGGTTCTGTGCCTGCGTGGCAGATACCTCCATGCAGCCCATCCTCCCCTTCTCCCAGCTCCCATCCATCAACCCCGGACCTGCTGAGCATCTCCAGCATCTACCTCTCATTGGTCCATTCCTCAGGGCTTTCTGAGACTATGACCGTGATCCAGCAATGGTGTGCTGTGGGAAAGCTTCCTTTGCCCAGGTAGATTTATCTGTTACATGTGGCTGGGGGGGTCTGAAGGGCAATCGGTTGCCCTACATATTATTTACTGCCTCTTGGATGAAGTAGGTCACCAGTCCATCTTGGATTTATTTTGTGTGATGCACAGGAGAAGGCAGCGAGATCCTATTTCTTCCCTGTCCTCCTCCTCCTCCCCACCCACAGGTGATAGAAGGGAGGACTGTGAAATTCCGAGGAGAAAGGCCTGATCCGGAGCTGTGCTGGCTCTTGGTCTGCTGGAGCAGAGGCTGTGGCCCCAGGGAGGATGGCTTGTGCCGGGGCAGCGGGCTCATTGACTGCCTGTGTGCTGGGTTTGGTTTGCCTTGAGATGCTGGGCTGGAAACCTCAGTGGCCCAGGAGATGCTTCCCAAGCAATTCGCCCTGGCTTTGCGTCAGGCAGGGGATTAATGCATGGTATTTATGTTAGAAAAGGCAGGCTTAAGCGTAAAATGTTTGTGTTATTTCTTCTGTTGTTTTTTCTGGGTAAGTGACCTCAAGAGGTGTCTTTTAAGATAAAGTGAAGGGAGATGAACCCTTTTTCTGCTTGGTAAAATGCCATTCTGTGCCTGTTGAGGGTCTTTTGGAGTATTCTGTGGCTGGCTGGAGACCTGCTAAGTTTCCTCGGTTATTAGGAACAAGCCATAATGAAATACAAAACCTTCCCCATCTCTCTCCCTTATCTTGTTTAAGATTCTAGTCTGGGGTTTTACCCGTGCCCATCTGGCTCTGGGCTGGCTGCTTTCCCCTCCTGCCCTTGGGGCCACATCCCTGGGACAAGGGCGATGCCAGGACATCAGAATGACTTTGGGAGGTGGAGATGACCAGGAGCCAGATCGGGGTGGGAAGCTGGTGAGAACACAGCAGGATAACTCAGTAAGGACAAAGAGTTCCAACTCTGTATCAGCCAGCAAAGATGAGGAAGGCAAAGCTGCTGTTTCTGAGGATAAGTCCTCCTGGGGAAAAAAAAAAAAAGCCATTTTGGGTGTTACTGATAAGGAATCTACTAAATTCTTCCTTTCTGCCTTCCCCCATCTCTGCAAGAGATCATTCAGCTATTCAGCTGAGGCTTAGCATCTCAGTGCAAGTGCTTGGAAAATGCTATCATTTAAATCCATAATAGCTCTGTTAGGAAACATGCCCCGGGCACTGCACGTCAGCTCTTGGTGTCGCAGAGTCTACGCCTGGTAATGCTTCGCATCACCCACGCCATAAATAATGTGAATCAAAGGCACCCCCAGCCTGCCGGAGCTCACAGGCAGCCTCAGACCACGGACCAAACAGTGGTCCAGTGTGGCCGGGGGGGCTCCCAGCCCAGGCTGGGGCTGCGTGGCAGAGCCCGGTGTCCTCGCAGGCAGGACACCCTCCCAGATGAGCTTTACTGGGACATCTGCCTGCTGTAGGTGGGGCTGCTTGCCCTGCTCTCCAGTGGGGCTTCTCCGTTGGGTGGTGGGAGAGGCAAAGCCAAGCGGAAAGCAATCAGTGCATCTTTTTCTTGGAAAAAAGCAATACAGTTTCTGGAAGCAAACCTTGGAGTAAACAGCTGAGTGCCATCCACTGTGTGATGCTCAGACAGCCGTGTGTAGCAGGAGGTGTGAGTAAACCCTGCTTAGCCTGAGCTTCTGGAGGCAGTATTGAGGTTAAAGAGGAAGGTCTGTTAGATCCTCCACTGATGTCTCCCACTGTTCTTCTGACAAAAGATGGAATTAGGAGATTTTGAAAGCGCTGCTGCAGTTACTGAAATGCTTTTACATCACTTAGTGCTTGCTTCTGCCCACACATGCTTCTGAATAATCATAAGTTTCTTCTATAATTATGTTTATTACACACTTGGCTATGGCGACACGCTATCCTGCGCTGTGGATGAGACCACAGCCAAACTGGAATTCTGCTCTGGGTGAGCAGCTGATTCCTGGGGTGTGGGAGGGAAATCCTTCGGCAGTCTTTCCATCCAGCTCCCCCCGCCCAAGACGGCGTCACAGCAGGTTGCACAGAAATTAATAACGTGATGATCTTTCTTATGTATTTTGGTACCAGCAAGCTAATTAATAATGATGGGTCAACAGTTTTTAGGCTTTTAGGATTAGCACCAGGTTTAGAAGAGGATCCACATGCGTGTCTGAGCTGCAGTGTGCGGATGTAGGCAGATAGGTTGCAGTAAATGACATATGACCCACATTTTGAAGTTTAAAAAAAATATGTTTACTTCTTGGATATGAAGGTTAAAGACTTAATCCTCTTCTCTCCCACCTGCCTCAATTTATTTAATCCCTCTTATTTAGGACAAAACAAAGACTTTTTCTTTATCAGGTAAATGATGTTTTTGGGTGAGATGGCCCAGCTCCCTAAACTTCATGGTTGTTTTATGAATTGCCTCCTTGATGCGTTGCAGGGGTGAACTGGCAGCTGAGGTGTTGGTGACATCTCATGTCCCAACAGAGGGTTGCTGAGACTCAGAGATAGTGGAACTCCACACGTGAGCTGCAGTTGAGGAAACCCATGATGTTTTCAAGGGCAGCTGTGATACTCTTGTGGGTACTGGCCCATCCTGAGCTCTGGCTTCTGTCATGGTTGTACCTAAAGGCTATTTTGCAGTTACCTCACTTGGAGGTTGAAGGAAGGGAAGGTCCTCAAAGTTTTCAATTCCCTCCAAACTTAGGGTAAGACCATATAGCTCCAAATAGTGGAGAACTCTCTGGAGGTGGCACACCTCAGTTTGCTTTTCAACCTGGTGTCCCAGCCCTGTAGCAACCACGGAAGAGAGGACTGGAACATCTGCCATGTCCAAGGCTGAGAGAAGGGCCAGCTCTGCCTGCAGAGTCAAGCCTGGAGAGACCCTTGGTCTCAGGTGGCCTCCGTGCAGAAAGTGACGGAGCAGAATTGGCTTTAAACATGTCCTTTCTGAAAGTGGTTTGATGTGGGGATGAATCATCTGGATGAGCTGGCCAGGACTCTGCGTCTAATTGCTGAACCAGGGTGTACGTCTTCCTCTTGTCTTGTAGTACCCGTTGAGATGCGTGCTGTGGGTGCTGAGCTCTGCAGATGGTGTTTGGGTAAGGGTAGAGCACCTTGTGGCTGGCACAGAGCCTTCCTGACATGTTTGATGCTTATACCAGCCTGGCCTGGTCTGACACCAGTGCTAACGCTATGTTGAGCAGGAGGTTGGATGAGATGCCTCCAGCCTGACTTACCCCATCGTTTTGCAACACTGCAAAGTTTTACCAGCCGACCCTGGGCACGGGTAATTGCTCTCACCCTGCTGCCCGGGCTGACGTGGCTAGCACAAGCCATTGCTCCCTTGGTGGGCTGTGGGTGGAGGCCAAGGAGTCCCTGCGTGTTGCTGCACTTCAAGTAGCTTGGTGCAACGGAGAGATGACGAGACCCCGCCTCCCTCTGCGGAACTGCATCATGAAGCCTTTGCCATGGTGACTAAACCTTTCCTACCCCCTTCATCTCCTGGGTCATTGTCATCATCTCTTCCTTTCCCCCATCCTTTCCTGCTTCTTCTCCCTTTTCCTCTGAATACCGTTAACCTCAGGAGCACAGGGACGATCCATCAGACCAGAGCTTGGCCAGCTCAACCCCTCTGAGAAAGCTCCCTCCTGCATGCCCCGCAGAGACCATCTCCCGTCTCATAGGAAGGAGACCCTCAAGGAAGAAGACCCTGGAGCAATGAGCGACGGGTGCATGGCGAGACGTGCCGTTGGCACCCTGCGATGACTACCAGGCAGCGAGCGCGGGCAGCCTGCCTGCTGGCTGCCTACCTGCCTGCTGGGAGCCTGCCAGCCGCGCTGCAGAGCCTGCCGGATACCAATAGGGTAATCAGTGCATAAGCCACTAATTAAAATATAAGTATGCTGCAGTGAGAAGGTGCTTGTGCAACGGACCTTGAAATGCACTGTTTGCATAGTTGATGAGAGAGAGTTAATGCTCCTACAGCAACTGGAAATGGAAAACCCTGGGCTTGCCCCACTGTTTTTGGCTACCCGACCTGCAGCACTGGTGGTCCTTGTGCTGCCGTGAAGGAAGCTCCTGCTCCGACCTGGGATCATCCCAGAGGCTACAGCCCTTGCAGCAGAGCTGGGGATAAAATCTAGGTTCGCTTTATCCTGAAATTGTGTCTCAAGGTGCTGGTTGTGATGTTTGGGGAGGGATGGGCTGACCCAGCCGCTTCGGGGAGCAGTGACTGGGTGTGAGCTAGCGGTGGCAAGGAGGTGGCCTGGGACCTGCAGCCTCTCCTGCTCCTCAGTGACTCCTCTCCTGCAGCACGCTCTGTGAGCTGGCTACCTGCTCACCCCCACCTGCAAACTGGAGGTGGGGGGGGGGGGGGCCTCAGTTTAATCACTGTTTGCCAAAGTTCTTTGAGATCATTGCAGGAAAAATGCAGTCTTAGATGGTTTGTATAATGAGCCACACGCAGTTCGCTCTTCCCTTGTTCTTGCCTGTCCATGAGGCCTGAGCAGATTCAACGTTTACTCAGGTGGCAAAGTCAAACATGGTCAGCACACCTGTTAAACACATTGGCACACAAATTAAGGGTGAACCACAATAGATAATTCCTCTTATAATGAGCATGGAAAATTAAACAGAGAGGGCAGGAATTAGGTGGCTCTCTATTTTCCACAGACTATTCCCAAGGAAGTTTCTTACCACCTTTGCTGGGCAGGGGCTGCCCTGCAGACCATGGCTGTTGCTTTGCCTCCAGCTGTGTAAATGTCCTACCATTTTCTGCCGTTTTCTTCCCCCTCCAAGCCGTTGTGCCTGTTCGAAGTGGCTCCTTCCCCCAAGCTTTGATGCTGCAGCAAAGTCTGAGTCGTAGAAGATGGAGCAGGACCCCAAGCCCTGCGTGCTGATGAAGCTCGGTGTGAGTTTTGGGCCAGGGCTGGCCTGGAGCTGAGCTAAGTCCCCAGTGTCGGTGCAGGGTTTTTTTGTGAGCTGCTTAATGGAGTTGTTCTCACAAGAAGGCAGAGAAATACTACGATATGGGGGGAGACAAGGTGGGTGTGGGTCTGCGCTGGGGAGCCTGGAGCCCTGCTCTTCAGCTCTAACCATGGAGCAACATATCTGCTCCTCTGTAAGGGGACAGAAAATCGAGTGTAGGAAAAAACACTGGAGGAAAACTTGAATTTATGGAAAATTCCATCTCGGCACCCAGGTGGTGATGCGGAGCCTGCCCTGGGGTGGGAAGGGATGTCTGCTGCGGGGGAAGGGCTGGGCAGGGAGTGAGGGATGTGCAGGGGTCCCAGGCCCAGAGGGAGTCCCTTTGCAGGAATCGCCTTTCCGAGCCTGGCTTTCTGAAAGAAACAGCCCCAGCATGCGGAAATAGGTGCTTTGGTTTTATTTGCTGCAGGAGGGATCTTCCGGCCGCTGCATACTTAATGGCTTCCTAGGGCCATTCATTAACCTGACAAGTCACCCAGCGAACCCAGAGCAATGATTCTAGCGGCTTGCCAGGACGTCTCTTTTTACCCCAATAAACTTTCCCCCTCCTTCTAGCTCGGCTGATGAATCTACCCTGAGATGCAGAGAAAGGGTATGTCCAAAACAATGAATCCCCGTCAAAAGATTTGTGAGCAGCCAGCCAAACAATTCCAGCCATGGAAAGACATGAGAAAGAACATCATTCCCGAAAGCACTGCGTTATTGATTAAGCATTTGTGATCCATAAAACATCGTAACAACGGGGGGATGGCTGCTGAATGAATTCTACCAAAAAAGCTCTTCTTTCACCGTCTCTGATCCTCAAGGACGAGGGTAAAGTAAGTTTAGTACGGAGCAGGAATTCATTTGTATAATAATGGTTTTTGATGACTCGCAAAGGTTATTTTATGATTAGCCATCTAATTATAAAATGGCCAACAATTTCATCTTATCCAAATCTGCATCAGCTAAATTATGAAGTGCCCTTGTTTTATGCAAATTCTGGAAATATTGCTTCTCTAACCTCCCAACCCTGCTGTCTGTCAATAAGGCTTGCGTGGAGCATAAATCTTAGGGCAGTGCCAGAGCTGGCTTCAACCGCAAATAAAACGTGGCGAATTAATTCAGCGGGCAGTGAACGACAGTGGAGGTGTGGGCACGGGGCAGGCGCAGGTGCCTGACCCTGTGGTGTGGCTGGATTTGGGCCACCCCATCCGGGGAGGTGCTGGGTGGGCACAGGGGGGTGGGAGGGATGTGTATTTCTCGGTATGGGTTTATTGATCATCCAAGAAACTGGAGATGGGAGATGTCCTCCCAATGCAGGCTGTGCAGACACTGGAGGAGATCTGCCCCATGTTGGCTTTGCTGCACGCTCCATCCTTCCTCAGCCTTTGATCCCCCTCAACCAGGGAGACCTTACAGCAGCTTTCCAGTATCTGAAGGGGGCTCACAAGAAAGCTAGAGAGGGCTTCAAACTGGAAGAGGTAGATTTGGATTAGATATCAGTAAGAAATTTTTCACTGAGGGTGGTGAGACCCTGGCCCAGGTTGCCCAGAGAAGCTGAGGCTGCCCCAGCCCTGGAGGTGTTCAAGGCCCGGTTGGTTGGAACTTGGTGGTCTTTAAGGTCATTTCCAACCCAAACCATTCTTTGATTCTATGAACCTTTGAACCACCCACTGGTTTCTCTCTGCTTTAATTTCTCTTGGTCAGCTGGGGTCAAGAATGTTTTTGTTTCTTCCACATGGCAGGAGGATGGCTCTGAGGAGCAACGCTGAAAGGTCTTATAGCCATGGGCCATAAAGTACAAGTTCCTCCTGGGTCTTGTCTGCTCCCAGTACTGCAGGGAGCTGGTTTGGGTAAATTAAGGCACAGGGCTCTGCCCAGGGTCCAACCTCCCACAGGGCTTGTGCATGGCTGCATTCCTGCCTCTGCCCGCGGGCAGAACTTCGCGTGGACAGTTTGTGGTATCTGGGCAAAAGTACAAGTTCCAGGGCCCATCAGAAAAGGAGATCCAGGATTGTGCTGGACACAGGCTCGTTTAACTCTGTGATCGCTAATGAGCTGCCAGATAACGTCCGAGGTGCAGTGTGGGCTGCTGTGACCCCCGGGCAGCCTTGGGGTGAGCTTGGGGGGGAACCTGCAGCGGCACTTCAGGAATTAAATATAAGTCTTTACAGAGAGCGGTTGTGTCAGCGGCAGAGATCAGGCTGGGCAGGGAATGGAACCCACCAACCTCTGTTCCTTGTGCTCCGTGATCCACAGCTGGCTGGGAGCACTGGGAACAGTGAACTTTATGGCTTGGTTACAGTGTCCTTCCTTAGATGTGAGATATGCTAAAAAAACCGCTTGACCTGCGGACAGTACAATTTAAAGCACAGTCAACGCAGGTATTAAAATTGACTGTTGAAGCTTTTGTAACCTCAGAGGAATTTTGGAAAGGGGTGCCAGCAGCAGAAAGGCGATGTGAGGGTAGAGCACGGTGCCCGTGACCCGTCCTTTGCTTTGTACCGACCAAGGGCACCACCCGTCATGTCTGTCAATGGGAGAAAAAAGTGTCTTGAAATATTTGTGTATGACAGAAACTACATGGGACGACTTGAATGCCTTGAAATCCTGGGAGGTGCGGTGTTTCTGGCAGCATGAGCTGAGGGGCTTTGCTGTACTTAGAGGTGGGCACGTCTGAGACTTGGATGTAGATGGGCATGGGACTATACAGAGCTGTTGTGGAAACACTCCGTGAGCGTATTTATGGCTGCTTTGCTTGGAAGGGGGGCTGATTCCCTCGTGCCTGAACTTTGTGAGAGAGTTGGTTTGGAAAAAATTAAAATAGTATTTTTCCATTTGGCAAGCGGGGAGGCAAAATAAATTGTTGCTTCAGCCTCTTAGTTACAACTCTCTGAAACTGAGCTTCTTGGCTGCTCCTGGGAGAGGACTTTCCTTCCAAAATGTGTATCTTCTTTCATAGCACTGGGGAAGGCAATACTGAAATAAAATCGTCTGAGACTGGTGATTCTTAGAGCAGGATGGAAAAAACCCGCATGTTTTCTATTCACCAAATCAGGTATTTGGGCTTTTTGCTACTGTTCACTTTCATGTTAAAACAAGCTTTTAATGATGGGCTTGTGCCTGTATCCCTGGGACTGACCGGGTCTGGGTGAGGCCCTGAGGAGGTGATGATGAGAGCAAAATTAGGAGGTGGTTTGGGAAACCCTGGAGGGTTTTCAAATGGGACAGCTCAAAGTGACGGTTGCTTTGGGACAGTCCCTTTGGGAGCAGCTCGTGGCCCTGGTGGGGCTCCTGGCAGAGGCAGAGATGGGGGTCTCAGTGCTGGAGGCAGGGAGAGAGCAAAGGAGGAGAAGAAACACCAGCAAAGGGGGAGGAAAGGAGGATCATAAAGATTAGGTCCAATTAGATACGTGCACTTTAAACATCAGATCCTATTAAACACTCCTGGTTTAAAACCAGGCCCTATTATATGGTTGCAGCTTCCAGACAAAGTCCTGTTAAGTGGAACTGCTTTGAAATCCAGGGCCTCAGACACAGCCATTATGAAGATCAGGCCCTATTAAATATATTCAGTTTGAAGACTAGGTCCTGTTAAACACAGGCAGTTAAAAGCTGGCCTCCAATTAAGCAGAGGCGGCTGGAGAACCGGAGCTTGTGGGGAGAGGGGGCCCCATGGAGCAGCTCCATGCATCTGCAGCTCCTCCCTGGTGGGAATGAGCCTCTGTCCAGCCATGGGCAGGATGGTTGTGGTCCCATCGGTATGTGGTGAATTACCCCAAATTGGTTCTGCAGCATGAAGGAAGCTTAAGGTGGTCTCCAGGCTGGTGGAGACCAGAGACTTGAGGCATCAGGAGAGGTTTGGAGATGATGCTCACTGGAACAACTGGGGACTGGTGGAATATTGCTGACACAATCAGGGGCTTGCGAATTTGGGGGAATAAAAGGTGGTATCCTGAGAACATCTCTGACTTTCAGAGTGTGTCAATGGGCTGTAACATCTGAACTCTTCAGACCTGGGTAGGATCCAGGGCCATGCCATAGGTGAGACGGTTGTGCAGATGGGGAGGTACATATTGGATAGCCCCAAGGTTTGAAGGTGTCTGGTGAGCTGTGGATTACAAGGAAATGTGGGCACTCTCCTGCCTCCTAAGACCGAAAGACCCATGCATGGCTTGGCCTGGGGTCTGCGGGTTGGGTATTTGAGACTGCTGTTGTCAGCACCAGCCTCCCTTTTCTGCTGGCCGTGACACTGCATAGGATGGCCCCACACTTGCTCCAGACTGGCTGGCTTGGGACCTGGTGGTGGTTTTGCTGTAGGATTGCACAGTTCCTCCTGATTTCTTGTGTGGGCTTCATGGCAGCTTGCCTTATTAATGTGTATGGTTAAAAAATACATCTTGGTGGTGGCCTGGGCGAGATGATGGGGACAGTGGTGGTGTTTGGTCCAAACCCCCTTCTGTGGGACCCCAACCCTCTGCAATGGATAGCCCAGAGCTGTTGAAACTTGGGCTGGAAGTGACTTGCTTACATGGCTAACATTTTTCCTGCCAAATACCGTCGATCGCCCCTCCTTGACCCACTTTGTGCGTTCTCCCTGGGCTCTTCACGCTGCTGCTCCTGCTTCGCTTTCACGGTAAGCAGTGCACAAAGGTGTGAAGAGCAAGAAGGGTCGTCTTCTACCCGGTCCCCACATCAGTACAGGTCAGTGAAGAGCTCTTGAGATGCTCTTGCAAACCTTACTGCCATCATTGGGATTTCTTTCCAGGGGATTTATTTGGTGCTGCTTTTGGTCCTGAGCCTCGGTAGCACGAGATAACTTTTAATTAGTGCCGGGTGATTTTATCTTTGATGGAGCAAAGGGATTTTGCCATTTGGATTTTAGCATATGAAATATTAACTTAAATATATATATTTAATTTTTGTATTAAATATTATATAGCAGCACGGTATTAATATTAAAGCTTTAATACAATGTAAATGTCAGAATGAGTTGTAGAGATAAAACCTAAATGAAATGTATTTACCTCTCTGTTTCATTTACAATAGCAAATGATTTTCAAGTCAAAACAGATTTTTTTCACTTTTCAGTAGAAGTACTGTTTCTTTGTTCTGCAAGAAACCATTCCATTAGAGGTTGGTTTAGGTTTGGTTTTTTTGTTTTTTTTTTTTTTACACTTCTAATTCACATGACTTGAAGATCCAGGGCTTTAATGAGCACTGAGGCTAAGACCTGCAGTGATAGATGAGAGTGCTGTCAGCTCTCATATCTTCTCATCCTGATTTGTCCTCTCCAATTTGCTCTTCTCCCTCCCCTGTTCTGTTCCTAGGAAGGAGACGCGTGTACCTGGCCCTGGCTGATGCTCCCTTGGCAGCCGGTGGGTACCCATGAGGGAAGGGCGGCAGCGCTCGGGTGCTGGGTAATGCTCAGACAGGGCAGGGAAAACAAACAGCCCCTTTTCCCGCAACCTTTGCTGGGCTCAGATAACGCGTACACAGCCCAGGGTGTTGCTTGAAAGCCACAGTGAGGATGAATTTGCTGCATGCACGCTTGAAATCCTCCCCCTCTACTCTGTCCTGACGAGGCCGCATCTGGCGTAGTGTGTCCAGTTCTGGGCTCCCTGGTTCAAGAAGGACAGGGAACTGCTGGAGAGGGGACAGCAAAGGGCTACCAAGATGATTAGGGGACTGGAACATCTCTCTTATGAAGAAAGGCTGAGGGACTGGGTCTTTTTGGTCTGGAGAAGAGAAGACTGAGGGGTGATCTTATAAATATTGACGGGGTGGGTGTCAGGAGGAAGGGGCCAGGATCTTTTCAGTGGTGCCCAATGACAGGACAAGAGGTAACGGGCACAAACTTGAACGTAGGATGTTCCATCTCAACATGAGAAGGAACTTCTTTCCTTTGAGGATGGCAGAGCCCTGGCACAGGCTGCCCAGAGAGGTGGTAGAGTCTCCATCTCTGGAGACATTCCAAACCCGCCTGGATGCGTTCCTGTGCAACCTGCTGTGGGTGACCCTGTTCTGGCAGGGGGTTGGACTAGATGATCTCCAGAGGTCCCTTCCAACCCCTATCGTTCTGTGATTCTGTGAAATCCTGCACGGTGCATGAGGCATGCATGGTGGCGAGGTGGAGAATCTGCCCCCGGACACGCAGGGAGGCATGAGAGGATGCTTTGGGTCCCCATGGCCACAAGCAGTGTGAGATGAGACTTTGAGGTAGGGATGGTGCCCTGCTCTGGCCCGACCCGTGTCCTCATGCTCTTTGGTCCTGCTTGCTTGGCTCCTTAGCGGGAGGGGGATGAAAGAGTCTCCTTTCAAGCCCTCTCCTATCGGTGAAGCTGACCCTTTAGACCTTGAGGAAAGTGGGTAAAACTGCAAATGAATCCCTGAGAGGCAGTGGGGGGAGGTCGAGGGGATGAGGGACTGGGGGGTCCCTGTCCTGCTGGTGAGGTGTCATCTTTGGGGGAGCAGCGCTATGCCAGCATGGTCTGGGTGAGCTGAGATGCTGTGGAAGTGTCCCAGCTGGCTCAGGGAGGGACACCGCAGTGTCCAAGAGCCCCCACGTAGCTCTGCAAGGAAGGTTGCAGCAGAGAAATGCTTGGGGACCTCTCCCAGCAGGACAAGTTGGCTGGCCTTGTCCCCATTCTGGCCATAATTTTGATATTTCAGCTGGCTGTGATGAAGCAGCCCTGTCCCGTGGGCAAAGGCCGCCAGGATGGGAAGGGTGCTGCCTCCCCCAGCTCAGAGCAGTGAGGTGAAATCGCGAGGTGTGAGGACGTGGGCCGTGCTAAAGGAGCAAGTACAGAGCAAGCGAATCTCTTGGCGCAATACTTCTGCGCACGAGGTTTCCTTTTTCTTTCATCTTTCTATCTACATTCTTTTTTTTGAAGAAGCAGCAGATGAAAGAGCCCACCACTCGCATCAAACCCCTATCAAGTGCATTAAAGGAAATGTTTTTGGCTTCATGGTTTGCTTTGAAGGAACCAGTGGCAAAATGAGCTAGGAAGGCACGAAAGACACCCCAGCTAGTTTAGCTGCATTTCCAGTGTCAGAAAATCGTTCTCTGAAGTAATCAAGACGCAGGTGCTTGAAAAGGATGCACGAGGCCGTATCCTTAAGGTGCACTTTAGCTCAGCTTCTTGGCTTCTTTTGTGCCCCAGCGATGGCTGCAAACTGCCCCCAAATTACCTCTTCCACTCAAAACAAGTCGCAGGCTTTTGGGATGGTGGGGACAAAGGTAGAGATGCAGAAACATTTCAAAAGATTTTTTTCTGGAGAGAAGCTTCTGTTTTAAATTCCTTCTCCCTCTTGAATGCAATAAATGAGATGTGATGGCTCCCTGTATCAGGAATGAGATCGTGGCCGGGGCTGGTGAGATAGATAGCTGCGCGGGGTGATGAGCGAGGCGACGCCAACAGCCAGGAATGCGGTGTTGGATGCGGGAGGGGAAGGTTAGCTGGGCTCTCCCACCTTCTAGGAAATTGCTTCCCCTGCATCAGGGGATTTGGGACCAGTATTTACTAATGGGGCAGATTGCACACCGTGACTGCAGGCATCTTAAACAGGGAGATGTGACCATTTTGTATTTTCCTGTGTGTGAGCTGTAAATAGTAGCCCTTGTGTCTAGCCAAATGAAGGTTAATAAAACCAAATAAAAAATGAGTTCTGTTCAGCAAGGAGGGTCACTGATGGCATTCCAGCAAGCTCCTTGGGGTGGGACAGTGCTGCTCAGTGCTCTGTGTGTGGGGTCCCTGATCCCTGAGATACGTGATACAAACTTGAACATAGGAAGTTCCATCTCAAAAGGAGGAGGAACTTCTTTACTTTGAGGGTGGCACTGGAACAGGCTGCCCAGAAAAGTGGTGGAGTCTTTGTCTCTGGAGATACTCAAAACCTGCCTAGACACATTCCTGTGCAACCTGCTCTGGGTGACCCTGCTCTGGCAGGGGGTTGGACTAGATGATCTCCAGAGGTCCCTTCCAACCCCTACCATTCTGTGATTCGTGGACATAGCAAATATCAACATCTGCTCCCCTCCTGTCCCCCTGTCAGGAAGGAGATGATGCTTGGTGGAGCTCCCCGGTTCTTCTTGTTAGTCCCTTCCAGTGGGCACACATGCAATTCCCTGACTGAGAGAATGAGTGGGCAAATTTTAGGACAAGTCAGTTGAAGGATCTTCTGCTGCAGGGTGTCATTAACCCCAGTTTTCCCATCTCCGCTGAGGGAAATCAAAGCTGTATATAGCTTCTTTGGCCAAGTGTGGAGTAATTTTATGGCCAATAAGCAACTCTTCTAGATGTTCAGGGCTTAATTGTTTTGGTGGTCATAGATCATCTCTAGGGTGGAAACTTGTCCACCGAGGATGGACTCTGTGGTCCATTGTCCACACACAGCCCATGGAGTGTAGCGGGGTCTCCGCTCCTTTGAAGCACCCGTTGCGGGTTATTTCCAATTTTCCAAATTACTTTTCCTTACTATTCGACTTCAAATCCCATATGTCTTTTTGGGAGGCTCTTCAAATGTAGGTAGTGGACAGCAGACTATAGGTATGTTCCGTGGGATGTGGGTGAAGAGCAGGGGACGGGATCTCGGGCACAGGCGCAGGGACGGGGAGCGCATAGCACTCTGTTTTTGTAGCATCTCTTTGCTGTAAAAGTATAGCGGTAATAAGTGTAAGGCTGAAATGCCTTGCTGTGCCCGCGAAGCTTTTGTTCACAGCCACAGTGGAAGCAAAGGATCCTCATGAGTAGAGGGATGCCATCGCCACCAGCGTGGTACTCATGGCCACAGGCCGTATTTCATGATTTCTGAAATGTGGAGGAATATAAAAATCTAAGTGATAAGCTGGAGTTTGACTTTTACGGGTGGAAGGGGAGCATTGTACTTTTTACCACTAGCCACAGAGGGGTTGAAGCTAAATTGAACCCAGAATGTTAATGTGGTTTTAAGAAGCCGGGAAGCGGTGGCAAGGAGGAGCGGTTGGCAGGAGGGAGGGAGGGATGCCAGCTGCCCCGGGAGCCGAGCGCCAGCCTCCAGCTTCAGCCTGGCCTCCGGGAGCAGGGACTGGCCCCGGCTCCGCACACACAAGGGGACAGAGTGCCAGACCCAGAGGTGATGCCCCTCTTTGGGACACGCTGTCCTGCTCAGTGCGATGTTGTGCGGTACCATAACCAGGTTTGGGGATCAGATGCTGTGCAGCCCAATGGGTCTGGGCGAATACACCCTGCTGAGCAGCAGCCTGGCTGAAACAACCTGCTAGCAAAATTGCTGTTTCCTCTATGTATACCCCTTTTTTTCCGCTACCCTAATGTAGGCAGTCCCTAGATGGCCCTGTGCGATGCGGGCAGAAGGACCCCCACGCAGCCCCTCGCTAAGAGGCACCAGGGAGGGTCGGGCACCAAAATATAGGTTGGCAGGAACATTAGGGTTGCCTCCAGCTTTGTACTTGGGTAGCTTTGGGGACCGCTGAGACTTCATCTCTGTGGCTACAGCGGCTACTTCTCTTCCAGCCTGGGCAGGCACAGGCTGTTCAGCCCAAGCCTGTGCCTTGAGGAGCGCTGGTTGCTGAGCTGATGAGAAATCTGCCTTCAAATTGGAGACATTTGTAAGCGTGGCTCGCTGGATTTGGAGGGAAATGCTACTGAGCTGCCGCATTGTTGATTTAGACATTTACCTGAGGTTTGCAGTCTCACTCCTCTTCCTTTCCATTTGCTTTGGGGCTCTGCTGGCCTGTATTACAGGAGCTATTCCCTCATTTCCCGGGAAGGGGAGCAGGGAAATGCTGGTGCAGCTGCAGTGTGGCCCCCCCAGGCCGGGCTCACACCTTCAGGGTGAAGCTCGTTCACAGACCCTGGTGCAGCACAGCACTGGGCCAGCAAGTAAATTTATTTCCCTCCTTCCAGGCTCAGTTTTCCTCTGTGGCGATACATAGGAGACAGAGAGCACCCGCTGCAACCTCTCCCTAGTACCGCCTTGCAATCAGACACAGAGAAAGCAAGGATTTGAAGGGGACAGGAGTTTCTTAAGGAAACTTCCAAGCTCCCCCTCTTTGCTGGATGATGGCATGTCTCAGGACATCACTAGGAGGAGGTGTCACGAGTTCTGATGACCTAAGAGAGGCCACCAAGAAGAAATTCCTTCCTCCAGATGCTGCTTCAGCATCCCTTGCCAGGCAGTAATCCCCCCGGTCCTCACCCCTTGCCCTGCAGGAGCTGGCGAAGCCACTGAGCAGCTCAGGGCACTAAGCCAAATGGATAGACTTAATTCTGCTGGCTGGAAAACCCACAGCAGCCGGGGCAGAGTGTGACCTGTGAACCCCTGTCCCCAGCGCTGTCCTCCCAGGCAGGACTGGCTTGTCACCGCCCTGGCCCTGAGCCTCAGGGGGTGCGATGGGCGCAGCTCCTGGGGTCACCCAGCCTCACAAACCCATCTGAGGCTGCCCCTACACCTCCATGGGCATGGCCAGACTCTGTCGGGCAGCGACTTAACACGTGGATGGTGTCTACAAAACTCCCTCCTGTTTTTTCCGGCCCATTGGGAATAGGGCAGGGGGATGCGATGCAGCGGGAATTGGGTCGCTGGTCTCTCCCCATCTCAGCTTTGGGGTTCCTGGGTCATCTTGGCACTGTAAGAGCAGCTCCTGCAGGAGCATTTTGGGACACAGGGTGGAGAAACTGATTTTTTTTTTCCCTTTTGTGAGGCAAAAAGTAAATCCTCAGTGCTGGTGGGAAATGGCATAGAAAAGGAGTTGTCTGGATTACAGGGAGAGAAATGCCAATTATATTAAAATGGGGGTAAAATCAGGAAGGCTTTATCAGGGCCGTTCACTGACAAAACTTGCAGCTACAGGCTGTATAAGAAAAGGCTCAGGTTTGAATCCACAGAAACATTTTGGTCATAATAATCCTGCATCATTCAGGCAAAACTCCTGTGGGGTCCAGTGGGAGCCTTGCTCGGGGCCTGGAGGATTTACCTTATTGGCCTTTTGAAAAATGTTAGAGAGTTTAAAACTGGGGGCTGAGTTACCCCGAGGAAAACAATGTGCAGCGGCAGGGCCGATGCCTGCCGTATCATGGCGAGTGCCAGCTTTTCTCTTTGTCCTTTCCCATTCACCGTACAGCAAGAGGAAAGGGATGAAAGCGAGAACCTGTAAAGTTTCTCTCCCCACGCTCTGTCAGCTCTTTTTCTTTTTCTTCCCCTTCCTTTATTTCCTTTGCGCTTGGCTGGGCTGTGAAGTCCTCTTTGTTCCTGGCTGCCCTCTGCCCTCGGTGCTCAGAAGGATGCCAAGTGGCCAGCGCAGGGTCACCGGAGGAGCCTTCCCAGGGCTTTGTTAGTGGTGGCCCTGCCACGTGTCCCTCCCCGGAGGCTGCAGCGCTTGCTGTGAGCCGCACAGACACTGATGTGACCCAGGAGGTGAAGCTTTTCTACAGCCCCGGGGACCGACATGTCCCCATGTGACTGTGTTCTGCTCAGGAGACCATAAGCCATACCCGCACCTTGAGGATCTGGTCTCCAGCACATTGCAATGGAATTCAGGCACGTGGGGGCTTTTAAATACCAGTTTGTGCTGCAAAACGAGGTCACTGGGGACAGTTGTGGCTGCCCTTGTGCTGGCTGGGTGGGAGATGGCAGGCTTTGCCTCCGTGCCGGGGCTGTTTGCAGCCGAGCTGCCTCGTGCCCCCGGCTGTGGCGTGGGATGCAGCCCAGGCACCGTGCTGGCAGGAAGAAAGAGATTTCAAAAAAATATTCATTAACCTATTTCTGTTTTCTGGCTGCTGCAGCTATTTTTGGGCCCCGTCTTTTTCTCGCATGACCTGAGTTTTACCACTCGAGGCAATCAGATTGATGAAAACCCTTCTGCAAGGTTGTTTAAACCCACAGTTAGGTGGAATGAGGAGCACTGTTGAAAAGCAGCAGTCTCTGGTTTTCAGGTTCTCCACTCTCCAATGGGTGATGGGCAGAAGAGTCGGCCCTGGCGTGCCAGGACCCTGTGGGCACACGGGCTGTGCTGGCCTAGGTGCAGGTCCTCACCAAAGCACATCCCCGTTAGCTTATGATGCCTTTTGGAAAGCTGGAGACAAAAGGGCATCCTGCTGTGGAAGAAGGAGCTCAGGTGAGGAGCCTCTGGGGACCTGTTGGAAAATCAGAGGTGAAAAGTACACACCAGGCAGCTCAAAACCCTGGGCCAGGACCAGCCACCCTAGAGGATGTTCTTGTTGCCGTAAGTGCCAGCAGCTTTAAGGAAAGGATGGGGAAAATGGTGAGGGAAATGAAGAAATTAAGAGGGAAATTCTTCATGTGCTTGGCCAGTACTTGGCCCGTGTCCTGAAGGATGAACCTCTGTAACCTATACATCATTTTTCTCTTGTGCTTCAGGTGGCCTCTCGCCACCGATCTGAATGTCTGATCAGCTTAAGCCCTGCACCACCGAAACCTCAGAGTCAATTTGTGGCAGCATCTCCCAGAGGTTAATGGTAACGTTATGGGAAAGTGGTCAATTTTTAATTCACCGCTGACTAATTTCACTCTATATCCCCTTGTGCTGCTGCAAAAAAGCAGCCACCAGCTGCTTGTTGCAACAGCGTCTGGCTTTCACCTTATTATTAACTTCTTTTTTTTCCTATTTTGGGGTTCTTTTCACTTCCTGGCAGTTGGTGCTGGGTTGCTGGAGGGAAACCATCTGCGTGACTGGGGAGATTTAGAGAATTGGTAACAGAAGGGATGTTATCAGAGTCTGATACTTTAGATGACTGTGGTAATCCAAAGCTGATTACAGCTGGGCTGGTGCAGCAGGAAATTCGGGACATATTGGACACCGACGCTTCCCACCAGCATCAAGCAGCGCATGGCTGACGGTGTGTGTGCCGGAGAAGGGGAGACCTCGTTGTGTTTGTATGGTCCTGGGAGAAATGGTGACCCTTTCCCTTTGAGATCGCGGCTGCTGGTCTCCTTTGCTAAAGGAGGTAGGGAAAAATAAGAGATAGGAAAAAAAAAAAAGAAGGTGGGAAACATTGCAGCCACTCGTTGGGTGGTGGGAACGTGGCTGTGAGGGTGAACGTGTCCACATCCAACATTCAAATTCCCCGGCTGTGACAAAGTCCCCGCCCAGGGCTGCTCCCCGTGGGCGCAGGTCAGTCCCGCGCAGATTTATGTCCTTGGGCTCGGCTGCGCTTTTGTGTTGCTGTCGATGAGTAATGCAGCCTGCGCAAATCAAGCGCATAAATTCCAGGTGTCATAGAGCCGGCGATGATGTATCCCCGCCGGGGCAGAGAGGCGTCTCTCGCTCCTGTCATGCTTTATTAATAGATATTGGGGATTGGATCACCTTCAGTCCCATAAATACGCTCCAAGGGGAGTTGCATTGGTGCTGGCCTCTGTGGAGGGTTTTGGGCCAACCCTGAGGCCGCCGGGCAGGAGGGGGCTGTGACTGTGGGATGCTCTTTGCTCATGGGGTGACCGTTCGTGCAGGGAAGCAAAGGCCCATGCCACGGTCCAGCCACGCAAGGATATTGCGGTCCAGTTTGCCCAAAGACGGGAAACTTTTCCCTGGGGTGCTTTCCTCCACGGTGGGAGGTTTTTTCAACGCTCCATGATGGCCACTGCGTGTGCACAGGGGAGAAAGCGCAACACGGGAGCCTCTGCAGGAGATGACAAGCTCTGCAAACCGTGATGTGGCTCCTTCCCTTTATCCCGGGCAGGAATGGCCCTGTGCCAAGGGGTGCTGCGGCAGAGGACAGCTGACCCGTGCTTCTGGTGCTTTTATCAGCAGAAAAAGGGCTTGCAGGGTGCACATGCTGCCCCATGGAACTGCCATGATGCCGGGGGGGAGGCTGTATCATGATGGGGCCAGCATATAATGTGGGATGGAAAAGAAAGTAAAGACTCCCCGAGCCACTCCTATCGCAGCCTGTGCTCATCAAGCTGCTTTTTGGGGTGTTTGTTGGTTTAGTCACCACTTGGCTCCCACTCAAGCACCCGTGGGATAGGGTGTCCCCCACCTCAGCGCTGCCTGCGGCCCCCGGCTTTGGTGGCACCATGGGATCACGGATCACACGCGGGGCTGTGCTCAGGCTGCCCCAGATTGAACTGTGCTATTGATCTCCACTTTGATTCCCGCTGCTTTATTTACTTGCTCAGTAATAATTTGCTTAATAAAACCCTGCTATGGTGATTACTGAGTCCCCAAACCTTTTGATTTCCAATTGCGTCCCGAGCCCCAAAATCACCAGAGTTTCTGCGTTTGCCTTGAGGGACAGTCTAGGGTTTATGTCGCGTAATCTGGGGCTGTATGGGCTGACCCATTTCTGCTTCATCCATAGGTACCAGTAGACGGGCACCATCTCGGGGTGTTTGGGTGGTCTGAAGAGCCTGTTGGCATGGGTGCGTGTGGGGAGACCCCGTCCTGGGACAGCCTGCAAGCCCCAGGGGGGAGAAAAGCAGAAGTTATTCCCAGTGATCCTAATACCCCAACTGGGACCACAGGCATAAAAACTCAGCAAAACCCATGATGTTCTCATGTGCCTGTGCAGGTCCTGGCAGCCTCCTGCTCGTGCAAACATCGTTTGATTTATGTAGCAACGTTCCATGGTGAGGAAAGCATCATCCTTCTCATTAGTCCAGCATCCAGCACGGTGGGGTCCTGGCTGTGGGCAAGCCGGCGACGGAAATATGAGATAATATTAATAAAAGGCAGCTGAAAGTGGGGCTTGCCAGATGCAGCCACGCTGGGGGTTGCCAGGAAATGACAACACTGCGTGCAGGCTCTGCGCAAGATTAGAAAGTGTTGGGAAATGGTCCCCCTGAGTCTTTAACCAAGAATGGACAGTATGCAAATACAGTTGGTTAATCATTGCAAAATAGGACAGGGTTTCCAGGGATAGAAAGCAATTTTATTCTTTCATTATGCAGGCTGCTCGGTCTTAAGTATGTTGAAGAGAAATTCGTATTTTTTTAAAAAAGGAAGCAAACAAAAGTGAATGGGAAGGTTTGTACCACCAAGATGCTTTCGGAGATGCTCGCTGCTCCTGGGCGGATGGAGGCAGGGACCACAGGGCCGTGATGGAGGGTATGTTGGGCTTGGTGATGGCACAGGGTTTGGTCCCAGTTTTGGAGCTGGTGTCACCCTCCCTGTCTGCATCTGGGTTTGGTGCGAGCTTTGTCCTGGCCTTATCTACAGAGTGGCTATAAACCCCGGGGGTGGCTGCAGCCACCTGCTGGGGGGGGGATGCCAGACTGGGGGAGACAGTTTGGTCCCTTGGGCAGATTTGTCAGACCGAAAGAAGGGCACCAGCCATAAAGTTGTGCGAGCACGAGCAGGAGGCGACCCATGGGGCAGATATACCCCCAGCCTGGACCCCACCAATGGGAAAGATGTGATATTTTCTCATCTCTCATTTTCTCATTTGATATTTTTCCTGAACGTTCCATCAGTGGGGGGGAAAAAAAAAAAAAATTCCTGTTTAGCTGTTTCAGTCTAGTTTGGGATGAAAACGAAATGCTGAAATATTCCTCTGGCCCGAGGCGGTGTTTAGCCAGCTCTATTAATACAGCTGCATGCATATTAATAGCCGGGCTGCTTGTGAGCGTTCGGTCATGCCTCGGTGGCGCGGGGCTGTGGCTGCCCCCGCTGCCATGTCGTGCGGGGCAGGGATGCGGGATGCGGGATGCAGTGCTGGCTGCTCTGCAGGGCTGCCAGGCTGCGGCGTGGCTCCCCGCCTGCGTGTCCCACGGGGCAGCGGCCAGCGGGGCCGGTGGCTCGGCATCCCCGGGGCGAGACACAGCATCCCCTCTTGGTTCTCCCTCCCCGACATGCTGGGGCCACCGGGTGCTAAATGAACCCCGGGCTGTGGGTGCTTTTGGGTGCTTTTGGCTGGTTTACTGCCTCTAGATGGCACTGACCCAACGTGCATGGCTCGGGAGCGGGACAGCTTCTGAATTATATCTTGTTCCCCTCCCTTGGGTTATTTTTGTTTTGGAATCCTTTAATAATGGATGTTCGGTTTTGGCAGCGAGGTGCTGATTACAGAAATAATCGATGCCAGTGACAGAAAAGTACCTGCTCACGCTGGGTGCTTCCCCGCTCTCCTCCTGCGGGAGCCGGGGCTTGGTGGGTGCCTGTCCCCTGGGTCTGAGCTGAGCGGGGACACCGGGGCAGGAGGCTGCTGGTCTGTGAACTGGGGAAAATGCCCTCCTGGATGCCTTCTTCCTTCCCCACGTCCACGTTGTGCCAAAGTGAAATCCCCTGCACGGGAAGGCGGCAGCACAGTGCACACGCGGGCAGGATCCTCGGCTTCGAGAGGCATCCCCTCTTCTGCTCTCGGTTATCCCTAGTAACAGCTTTGCTCTCTTAAATCCCATTTTATGCTTATTTCCACATCCCTTGAGTCAGGCAGCAAGAATCTGCCTTAAGCCCTGGAGCAACATGAGATCTGTGGAGCCTGGGGATGCACCACGGACCAAAGCCATGAGGAAAGGGAAAATTCCTGTTCCTGCTGCGCCTGCTGTGGAGGGTAAAATGCTCCGGCTTGGGTGGGAAGGGGGATCGCAAATGGTGCCTTGTCCCTGCGCATCCCTATCGCAACCTGTCCCTGCAGCATCCGTGCCCCCAGCGCCCTCCTCCTGTCCCGTGGGGAGCGGGATGCACTTTTCCCACTGTGGGGTTAGACACTGGGGAAACTTTATTAAGAGACCCAGATGTATGGGGTGCTGCAGGGACTTTAACAGCTGATGGCTACCAGAAAGGAGGGTCGTGGCCACAAAGGCCGGAGCCTGGAGGGGTTGAACAGGGCCCCTCCATGGAGCAGGAGCGTCTCAGCCCCTCGCTGCCTCCCTCCAGCCAGGGGGGATTACTTGTCTGATGGAAGATAAAGCCCCCAAGGTCACCCAGGCTGAAAGGCTGCTTATGCTCCCTTCTAGGAAATAATCAGAGCATTTTCGATAGTGTTTTGCCTGACCTTGTGGATAATAAGGGGGATGGGGCTGCTCAGGGCCAGCGGGCAGCAATGGAGCCCAAGGGGTCTGTCTGGGATCCTGCCTGGGTAAAGAAGGGTTAATGGCCTGTCCCACAGTAGTCACTTGTAGGTATTTGAAGACTGGTGAGATCGCCTATTATACTTACTGGGCAGCTTGAAGGAGGGTATTGTATATATATTTGTCTGTATGTAAGTATATATTTGTTTGTATTACTTAATATTCAGCCATGAGCTGCCTAAAGGACAGTGTGGCATTATTTAAGATTTAAGGACAAGCCAAGGGAGATTTCTGGGAAACTGGGGCTATTCCCCACGCAGCAAAAGAGGGGAATACTTAATTCCCTCCTTTCCAGCACAAATGAGCAAGTGCGTGCTGCCTGAGCAGGAGGGAATACAATTTGGTTGGGAAACTTGTATCATGCAGGAAGCAGCTCTTCTCCCTGGGACTGCCGTCCTCGCCGTCCCAATTTCTCGGAGACGGATGTGTCACTGTGTCTGGGTCCCTCGCTGGGATGTGCCCCTGAAGCAGCTTCCCCAAACGCCCGGGAAACAGCAAATTTAAACCTGTGGCTGCGCTTGTGCTTGGTGGTGTGTCGGGAGGAACTCCCCAGAGTGAGAAGCAGCGGTGGGGGCTTAGAAATCAGTAGAGGAGGGTTAAAAACTACACGTGGCTTGCAAAAGATGCCTTTGCCCTTTCCTGTAGGAGGGAAGGATGAGGACTGGCAGGTTCCCATCTCCCCGGCAGGTGCCCTTCCACCAGTCCCACTGCAGGGCCGGGGACCAGAGGGGAGCCAAGGGTTGGGGAGAGCATTTATTTAAGTTAAATCCTGTCTTGGGAACCCATGGTGTCCTAAAGAGCAAATCATGTGAAAACCCCCCGGTTTTTAACCCCATCCCAGACACTTTGGGATAGTCTGATTGATGGGCTTTTAGCTCTGGGAGTCAGCCTTATTGCTTCCAGCAAGAAAGAATCACTGAAATGCACATTTTCAAGAAGATTTTGGGAAGGGTCGCGATGTCACTGAAACAAAGATGGATGTTTTGTTTGGATGAGGGCTCATAAATTGTCTGGGGGATGGATGCGTCTACTGGGAAATATGAACGTGGGTAAAACATTTGCACTATCTTCTATTTGCAGAGTTATCAAAGCTGCCAGAAACGTTGCTTTTAGGACTTGCAGTATGTATTTAACTCTTTCTTCAGCGAATGCTTCTGGCTTTTATTCTTTTTTTTTGCTGAATAGTTGCTGGGCTTGCTGCATGTCCTGTTGCAGGACTATGGAGCTCAGGTCCCCGTCAGTTCTGGTCCTGGGAGGACCCTGTTTGCTCTCCTGACTTCCAGCTCTGGACTTTTTTTTTTTCCAACATTTTCTCCTCCTTGGGAAAAAACATGTAGACATGAGGTTCTGGAAGCCAAAAAAGAGGACTTTTTTTCTTGTGATCCTAAATGGTGTGTGTCCTCTGGGTGGTCCCACCACTCCGCTGAGCAAGTGGCAGCTGCTTAGTTACTTGCAGAGTGAGGTATGAAAAGTGCCCTTAAATATTAGTTGGAAGCAACCAATGATCCACGGTTTCCTCATTGTTCCGCACAACCAAGGGATCAGCAAAAGAGCAGAAGAAGTGGACTCGCCAACCTGCCGGAATACCGGGCAGGTTTTGGGGCAGGATGGCGATGGCAGAGCTTTGCATTCCTGTGTGTCCCCTGGGGAGGAGGGAGCAAGGTCTAGTGCCCTGGACTCCCACAGAGAAAAGAAATCTTACAGCCACAGAGAGATAACGGTGAGGAAAATCAATCCAGAGCATTTATAATGAATAGTAAATAAGCAAACATGGGCCAGCTGTCTACGCAGGTATGTAGCTTCATCAAGAGACGCCGGTGACATTCTGATAATGGCTTGCATTTAATAACAGGATTTAACGTCCCCGTAAAGGGAGCAGGCAGTCATCTATTGTCAGAACTGCAAGATAGAGTTTTCTTGTATTACACTTTCACAAATTGCTTGTGAAATAAGGTCAGGCAGCGACGGAGCACGATGCCATCCCTTCCTGCCTCCTGGACGGAGCAGGACCCGCTGCCGCAGATGTGCCGAGAGCGAGTGGTGGCTTTGCTGGGCAGTGGAGGGGTAAAATCCGTGTTGCGCCCCGGTGTGGAGAGTTGCCCTGACCCAAAAGCGGCATGGTGGCTGTGGCTGTGGCTCCGTGGTGGGGTCTGGCTTTGAAGCAGAGGCTTGTTGAGGCTGGACTGTGCGTCCTCATGGTCATGGGGATGCTCTCATGGGGATATGGTATTCGGGATGCTCTCATGGGGATGCAGTCATCGGGGTGCTCTCATGGGGATGTTTTCATGGGGATGCTGTCATCGGGATGTGATCATGGGGATGCTCTCGGACCCATTCCCAGGCTATGCAACCCAAATCCCCCAGCACAGCCAAAGCCGGCGCTGGCTCGGCACTCAGCCCGGCAGTGCAGACCACCCGCTGTAATTCCAGACCTTCCCACCCTGTTACAGCCCTGCCGCGCTCTGGGATGCTATCGCTTCCCCGAAAATTCTGCATGCTCTGGATATGCAGACATCCTCTGGGATCCTGGCGGCGGCTGGGCTGTGTGCGTCGGGGGGCAGCAGCTCTCACCCCCTCACCTAATCCCCACTCCGCAGCCGTCAGGCTCCTGGCATGGAGGGGAGGGGGAATGCAAGGCCGTTCGCAGGCTGTATCAAAGGGGTCTGTTGATATTATGGTAACCACAGGGGTGAAACTTGATTAGCTGGGGTTGTGATCAATAATTAATGATGGTTATTTATTATTTGTTAAGTGCCGACACTGTGTTCGCTTCCAAATCCCCCAAGGGATATATAGCTTTGTTCGGCGTCCCTGAGTTGCATTTTTATACTGCTCATGGGTCAGAAAAGATTTCACAGAAAGAATATTTAAAAAAAAGCGTAATCCTTTGTATGGCGAGAACAGAAACATCCCACTGCTGTAAAATTTGCTGTAACCAGGGAGAAAAATTCTCTTCTTTTTCCTAGGGGTTTGATTTCAGGACAGCTATCCGCCAGCTCAGGATGGCGTAATCTGCGGGTCGGAAGTCGGCAGAGGAGTAGTGCGAGTTCATTTCTGCCGCTTCTCTGCCTCACGTGAAGCCAGAGCTGTGCTGAAGTGCATCAGAGCAAAGGGAAGGGAGATGTAGTGCAGCTGGATTTGAAAAGATTTGAATAATTTAGTTGGCTGGGTCATGGGCGGAACGTGCTGCTTGTGGTATCTGTGAAGCTGTGTTAAAGCCGGAGGGCTGAGGTTCATCCCGGGGCAGAAGGTTGGGGAAGGTCCTTGACTTTCCCTTAGCTGCATGGAGGGATGCTGGCGCACGCGGTCCCTGCTGCAGGCTGGGTGAGGGCAGGGGGAGAGGTGCCACCGAGGTGGTTTTAGCTCTCAGCAGAGGGGTCTGTGCCTTGAGTTCAACTCTACAACGGCAACGGATTAAACAAGAAGAGAGGGCAATTTGATGGGACGGAGAGACCAGGTGGTGGTGACAGCAGGACAAAATACTTCAAGGTTCAGGAGCTGAAGTGGATGCAATAATTCGGACCCCCATCTGAAAACCAGCTTCCTCTGGGCCCCCTGCAGTGGTGGGAACAGCTGAGGGTGGGCAGGGAGGGAGCCACCGTCTCTCTGCCCACCTCTGCCCTCGCCCAGCAAGGTGCTGCTCCCTGTGTCCCTCATGGGGACAACCTCGGCCATGGTGAGCACCATCACCTCCACCCTCAAGCACGGAGTGAAAACAACACTGTTGTTTTTTTTTTTTTAAGAGGAAAAAGAAAAACAACTAGGATTTAAGAAAACACCACAAGCGGTTATTTAGGACTTTATAAACTTTACAGACCCCTTCTTAGATGCCCCGTTAGGGATCTAGGGGGATCTAGGACTACAGAGCCCCTTTATAGACCCCTTCCCAGAGACCCCTCGGCTGCCCAGGGGATGACAACTCACTGTCAGCAGGAGGGACAGGGAAGTGCCTGTGGGGACCGGGCACGTGGGGACCTCACCAGTGGAGCTGCCATCTCCCCTACTTGAACGTACTGATTCATGCTTTATTTTAATGAACTTAGCAGCCTTTTAAAGCTAATTACATTTCTCGCTCTATTGCTCCAAGAGATTAGAGGACCTCTTCTAATTTCTGACCTGGATGTAACTCCAGCTAAACCCCCCCCGGGCATGATAAAGCTGGTGCCCCCCAGCCCCCGCGGGGCAGGGGGTCCCCCGCAGAGCCCGTGGTGGTTATCTATGGGTTATCTGGGTTAAAACCCGCTGCCGAGGCTCCATCCAGGCTTGTTGCCGCCATCTCCCTGCTGTAGCCTGGCTGCTCGGTGGCTGCCTTGTAAATCCCTCCCATCCCTAACGCCCCCATGGATTCTGCCAAGGTTTAGCTCCCGTCCTCCCACTCCGGGCTTCACCGCAGTGGCTTAAACCAGTGAGGGTGCGAGTATGGCTGGTGCATGATGGATGTAATCGGGCGGCTTCGGAACAAACGTGCCTTGGGTGTCAGTGTTATTTGTTGCTGTCTGACGGCAACAAAACAAATTTTTAAGCAAACTCTAGGTACTGTATGGCCCTATTGTTATCTCGCTGGTCCCGGTGACTTGGACAAATCACTTAAGCTTTGTGCTTGTGGTTTACACTTTATTTTTTTTTTTTTTTGCCAGAAACCTTTGTTACCATCCTATCCCAGCCTTGTGTCACACAGAGCAGCGGGGTTAATCTCCTCTTGCTACAGACAGAGAACTTAGGATGTACAGAGCTTTATTTCGTATGGAAACACTCTCTGGTTAATCCCTGTTTGGATACAACAAGAAAGGGAATGAAGGGTTAATGAAGCCTCCCCGGAGAGATTAGTCTGGAATTTTCAAGGCTTCTTTAGTCACAACATTTATTAAAGGCTCTTTTTTGTTGTTGTTTTATAGTTGTAATGCTCCATTCAAAGAAATCCCTCCTGGAGAATTCTTTCAATTTGGTCTCCAGCACAGAAATAAACTGGCTTATCTGAGATCTTCTAATATCATATTCAGGGCTTTTAATAAATGTAAGTTTCATCAGTGCCTTTTTTTTTTTATTTTATTTATTTTTTTTTTTAAACTGGCGAGATAATTTAATATTAACACATCACACCTTATCACCCAATAACACTTAGTCCCTGTAATCTTATGACAGGCTAATTTCTGTAGCAACATCCCCTGTGTCAAATCTGCTCCATTCCATTACTACCCCGGCTGCTCGTGGAGCCTGAGTTGGTAATGAATATTCTGGCTTCTAAGCTTTTATCTGAGGATTATGGAATGAATTTGGAGTTTAGCTTGAGGGCGTTACAGCTTCATTTTGCCTAGTGGAGTTCGTTCATATCGTTGGAATAAATCGTGTTTTTTTTTTTTTTTTATGCTAAAAATGTAAGGTACAGAACCAAAAATATATATGTGCAAAATCCCCCTGGATGGGGGGGTGAGGGATTAAGTGCAGGATTTGAGGAAAAAGGGTTAATTGAAAAGAGAGATGGGGAGAAGCCGCTGCCTGTCTCCCTGGGAAGGGAGCAGTGGGGCCGTGGTGTTCCCTCACTGACACCGCCGTGGGCAGGTGTTTGGTGATGGTTTGAGCTGGGGGAAGGAGGGGATCGGTCCTTGAGGACCTTGAGGTGGGTCGTCTGCCAAGGCAGCGGCGCCGGTGAGCCTCTGATCGCGGCGGGTTGGTGCCTCTCCCCTCCCGCCTTTCACCACTGCGCCGCTAACGGCTTTCGCTTAATTTAATATGTGCAGCTCAGAAGGCTGAAGATGAGGTGAGCTCATTTGGCATAATTATCGGATGTGTCAGGAATGTGAAATCTGAGGCAGCGTAACTGTCCTGGAGCCATCACACCTCCGACAGCCTGTCGGCTCTGGATGCTGCAAAGCTGGGAAACGCACCTGCTTCCTCAAGCAGAAAATAGACTGTTAAAAAAAAAAAAAAATTGGTGAAGGCTAAACTGCTATCGTGTTGTTTTTTTTTTTAATGTGCAGCATATGCTCCCCATCCATGCTCCGCTGCCCTCTCCGTGCATCTCCTCCCTTGGAGTGGTGCCAGCACGCACAATGCCACTCAGGGCAGGTCATGGCAATGGCAGGCTGTGACACGGGGACAAGCTGGCAAGGGCACGTGTCCCACGTGTCCGGTTGAAGGCAGCTGCGATCACAGGCTCGTGGCGGAGGTGTGGGTGCTCTCGCTGACAAGCAAAACTCTTCCTGGGGTGGGAGAGAGAGGGTAAGGCACCATGCTTCGCATGGGCTGCGTGCTCAGGTCAGGGACTGGGGCATCCCTGGCTGTCCCCGTCCCCTCCTGCCTGTCCCGGGCAGCTGAGAGCCAGTTGTTCAGGGCAAAATACAGCCCCCATTTCATGGCCATTGTACAAAGCAGCACAAAACTGTGACTGATGTGAGCAGAGGTGGCCGCTTGTTTCGTTTTCCGCCTGTCCAACTTCTGCCTGGATCGCTCTGGTACTCCTCACTATATCTTTTGAAAATCCTATCGTCTCAGTCAATCTCCCATCCCTGCTTCCCTGCAGCCATTAGACAAGTCCTCAGCCCAAACCCTGGAGGGGGGACAGCTTTGGAGCAGACTTTTCTGAGCTGTCTGCCAGAGATGCCACCAGTAAGGAAATAAATAGCCGGCAGTGGGATGCCAGTATCCCGGGAGTGGGGATTTGGGAGTGAGTTTCGGCAGGAAGCAGTGGTGGTGTGCCCGCTCCGGTTGACCCTGGGGAATCGGGAGGGTGTTACCTGGCTCCGTGTCCTTCCCATCGACACCACAGAGTGCCAAAATTCACCCCCTGCCCACCTCCCCCTTCCTCAGTGAACACCAAATAATACATTTGACGAAAAATAATTACCTTGCCATAAATTGGGTATTAGCATATGAATTAGAGTTTAACATATGAAAGGGCTTTTGATGCCGCATAAAATTAATATAGAAAATGACCGTAACAGAATAACAAATTACGTTTTAGAAGTCAGCTCCGCGGAGCCGGGCTGACATCGTAGTGGCGGCACAAAGATGCCTGAGCTGGGTGGGGGGAGGTGGGGGGGACATGCATCGCTCTGACCCCCCAAACAGGCTGACCCCGGTGTTCGGTGCCTTGGGTCTGAGGCAATTCATGCAGGTAATCCCCCCCCAGTTTGTATTCTGGCACTTCGTGTTTATTTGGGCAAGTGGTGGTTTATTTTTGGCCCCTGGCTTTTGTCCAGGGTGATCGTTTTGTTACTGGTGATTAACCTGGGGCTTTTTTTTCCACTTGAGTTTTAAATATCCCGGCCAGGTTAGCTTTTGGCTGCATCGTGAATATATCCAGGACAGAGAGGATTTAAGACAGCTGTTGAGGCGTGTTGTGATATTGTTAAAAACAATCTGTGGATATAAATTATTATTCGCAGGCAAAAAGTTTTCTAGGGCAGAGTTAAGCTGGTAAAGACAGGCCATTTATTTTCGGGGCGGGGGGGGGAGAAGAGAAATCCAAGCTCTTATTAAAATATGACAGGTATGAACATGATTATACGTGGTTTGGATAACAGCAGCTCAATGAGCTGCCACGTGGGCTCTGGGTCCTCTCAGACTGACACAACTGCAAAAACCAAGGTATTGCCTTAAGTTGCCTTCCCTGGAATTTAAAATCAACAGGCTTCGCCTTGTATTTGGAGCGAGAGCGCTCAGCTGATGATCAGCAGCCCACTGAAATGCCAGAACGCGTTTGCATGTCGTCAGGCATCCACCCGATGCAGAAAGTCTTGGAAAACATGAGTTGGAAAGCTTGGAGATTATTTTTTTTTTCCTAGTCAAATAACTGGAAATATCCTGAAGGGTACAGAGCCCACCTCTGCAGAGGGCAGTGCGGGGTGGGGGTACGCAGCAGCGTCTCTCAGCCGCCATCCTGTTCCCTACGGGCAGTTTTTCTTTGCCACAAGAACAGTGTCTACGTGGTGGGGGGACCATGGCTTGTGTTGGAGAGCGTGAGGATCTCTACCCGGCAGCCACAATATAGAGGTAGAAATGGGACATACCGGTATTTTCCTGCCCCTCTGGCAGAGGAACAGGGCTGGTTTTGTGCCCTGTGCATGGAGAGGGTGGCCATGAGGGTGGACATTGTGCTGGTGCTTCCAGCCCAACTTTTGAAGTGCCTGTGCAGCTCCTGTAGTTGCAGGCGAGCAGCACCAGTCCGGGCTTTGTGTCCGTGATTAAATATTGCAGGCAGCCTGCGGGTAGCGTGGGCAGAAAGACTTATGACCGAGCATGCAGGAGAGACGAAGCTGGGGAGGGCTGCAGGAGTCTTGGAGAGCAGGAGAAGGGTCCAAGATGATGGTGGGGGTGTTAGCTGCATCTGGGGATGCATGGCTAGAGGGTTTTCTCCCTTGACCACCACTCTTTCCCAGAGTAGATACCACGTTCCTGGTCTCAGGGAGTGACAAATCTTCTAGGAAAGCATCGTGCGGGCAGGGGGGGCATGCAGAGTCCCCTAAAGCCAACCCTTTGCCTGCAAAAGTTCACTTCCTTGCTGTAATCCTGCAACACGGGATCACGCTCTCCACGACTTTTGTTTCTGATCCAAATTCCCCACTCTCCATTTACTACTTCCAGGGAAATCCCTGCGTTTCTTAATCCCTGCAAGGTTCTCCGCCACGTTTTCTCCTCCCTTGTGGTGTTTTGTGGATGGGACTGCCCCGTTAGCAGCACTGCCCTTAGACCCTCGGCAGACATCAATCTCTTCCCAGCACTGGACGTGCTGCCTTTGCAACACGCAAAGCCCCCTGTGCTGGCCTGGGTCTGGTCCAGATCACAAGAAGTCCATGGCTTCATGGCTGTCCTTTTTCTTTTTTTTTTTTTTTTTGTTATTTTTTTTTTGTTTTGTTTTGTTTTTTGTCTGTTAGCAGAAAAGCCTTAGGTTGTACGTATGCCTAAGATAGCAACATAATTATATCTTCCCAGCTGCCGTATGTAAATGCTCTTCCTATGAGTGCCAATTAAAATAAATACAGATTATTGGGAACTTAAAGGACAAACACATCACTTTTTGTCTAAATATCATCCTGGATGCCGGGGCCATTAAGGTGTTTTGCATTAGTGCCTGCATTTATGACCCGTGTTGGTTGCTTTTAGCAGGGAAATGACCTTAGCCTCCTTACCGGGGCAGGCAGGCGATGGTGGCCCAGGGTTTTTGCTGGGCATCCAGGGGGGATCGAGGGAGCATTTACTGCCCGGACCAGTGAGCTTTCTTCGTTTGGAGGAGCAGAGAGGGCTGCCTGCTCTGATGGCTTGGCAAGCAAACACTAATCTAAAGAACTTGCTAAATTCACATTCACGGCCAGGCAGAGCAAGCCAAATAGAGACAACCGTGCTCTGCCCTGAGGGTTAACTACCTGCTGCTGAAATACTAATTGCAGCGAATTGTGTCTATCAATTATAGCAAAGAGGGTTTGCCAGGGGAGGGCAAGGGAGGGAGAAGCCCCGATCCTCTCAAACACGCTTTCTGCTAATCAGCTGAGAGATGGGAGGGTTCGGGAGACGGGTAATGAGTGGGATGTGAGTGTCCCTCACCAGGTGGTAGCTAGGACATCCTTGGTCATCCAAAGCACCCCTTTGCCTTGGGTGTTCGTGCTCTGGTTCATCCTCTAGGGTCCCCAGTTGGCCCTTGGCTGCCTGCTGTCAGGGAGGGCTGAGGTGTCACAGAATCATAGAATGGTTCGGGTTGGAAGGGATGTTAAGGATCATCTAGTTCCAACCCCCCTGCCCTGGGCAGGGACACCTCCCACTAGACCAGGTTGCTCAAAGCCCCGTCCAACCTGGCCTGGAACACCTCCAGGGATGGGGCAGCCACAGCCTCCCTGGGCAGCCTGTTCCAGCGCCTCACCACCCTCACAGGAAAGAATTTCTTCCTAATATCCAGTCTAAATCTACCCTTCAGTTTGAAACCGTTACCCCTCATCCTATCGCTCCAGTCCCTGATAAAGAGTCCCTCCCCACCCGTCCTGTAGGCCCCCTTTAGGTACTGGAAGGCTGCTATAAGGTCACCCCGGAGCCTTCTCTTCTCTAGTGTCCATGGCCATCACAGGCTGCTTCTCCTGGGGTTTTCTGTGACCTTGTCCAGGTTGCTGGTGGTCACCATGGAAATCACCATCACTCAGCTCCCTCAGTGCCTTTTTGAGGGTCTGGGTTTCCAGTGAGACCCCATGTCCTGCCAGAGGTCTGGTGGGATTATCCAACAGGCTGGTTAAAACTTCCCTTTCCCTCCTTCAGGCAACTATTTTAATTGCAATACTATGATACGACTAATAAAAAGAGGGATTTCACACTCTCGCCAGCTTTGGGAATCTATTGTTCAGGCTGTTTACCTCCCTTTTTGTTCTGAGTAATGATTGTCTCCTTGGACAAGGTTGTCCTCTAAATTATACTAAATTGGTGGTAATTTATGTAATATTTCTCACTTCATACAGTAGCAATTTGATGTTTACAAATCCTCCTGCCGGGGACTGCTTTTGGGGATGCTCAGCTCTGTGGCTGAGCAGTCCTGGAGGGACCAGAGCACCCCAGAGCTCTGCACCCTGAGGGGGCCGGATGCCCGAGACCTGACCCCTGCTGTCCCCTGGTTGCTCCCCAGTGCGTTCGGCTCCGGGGGAGCTTCTACTTCTGGCACCTCCAGTTTATTTGCAAGGAAGAAGGAGCAGGTATCTATTATAAATTATCTTCTTTTTGCGACATGCTTGCCCTATTTTCCTAAACTCCTGAGTTACCCATAGTGAAGTTAACAAAGCACTGCATAAAGTGCTGCATCTCTACTGGGTCCAGTTCTGGGCTCCCCGGTTCCAGAAGGACAGGGAACTGGTGGAGAGGGTGCAGCAAAGAGCTACCAAGATGATTAGGGGACTGGAACATCTCTCTTATGAAGAAAGGCCGAGGGATTTGGGTCTTTCTGGTCTGGAGAAGAGAAGACTGAGGGGGGATTTTATCAACACTTATAAATATTTAAAGGATGGGTGTCAGGAGGATGGGGCCAGGCTTTTTTCAGTGGTGCCCAGCGACAGGACAAGAGGTAACGGGCACAAACTTGCCCGTTTGAAGTAGGAATAGGAAGTTCCACCTAAACATGAGGAAGAACTTCTTTCCTTTGAGGGTGGCAGAGCACTGGCACAGGCTGCCCAGAGAGGTGGTGGAGTCTCCGTCTCTGGAGACATTCCAAACCTGCCTGGATGCGTTCCTGTGCAACCTGCTGTGGGTGACCCTGCTCTGGCAGGGGATTGGACTAGATGATCTGCAGAGGTCCCTTCCAACCCTGACCATTCTGTGATTCTGTGATCTCTGTGATCCCTCTTGGTACCGCTTGGTTTAAATAGTGGAGCAATGAATTTTTTCAGACTTTTTAACCAACGTCCTGGTTGAACTTATTTCATGAGATGAAAAATAAAAATAAAAAAAAAAGAAGAAAAAAGAAAAAGATAACTAAAATTTTGTCCAAAGATGAACAATGAGCTGGTGAAGGGTCTGGAGAACAAGTCTTCTGAGGAGAGCCCGAGAGAGCTGGGGTTCTTTAGTCTGGAGAAAAGGAGGCTGAGGGGAGACCTTAATGCTCTCTACAACTTCCTGAAAGGAGGGTGTAGCAAGGTAGATGTTGGTCCCTTTTCCCAAGTAGCTAGGGATAGGATGAGAAGGAAACAGCCTCAAATTGTGCCAAGGGAGGTTTAGATTGGATATTAGGAAAAATTTCTTCACCAAAAGGGTTGCCAAGCATTGGAACAGGCTCCCCAGGGGAGTGGTGGAGTCACCATCCCTGGAGGTATTTAAAAGATATGTAGATGTGGCGCTGAGGGGCATGGTTTAGTGGTAGACTTGGCAGTGTTAGGTTTACAGTTGGACTTAATGATCTTAAAGGTCTTTTCCAACCTAAATTATTCTATGATTCTATTCTATAATTCTATAAAGCATCACCTAGAAGTCTCTAGCCCAATCTCCTGCTTGAAGAAGGACTATCATCACCACTAGGTCTGGTCAGATGTGGCTCTGTGTGGCCACATCCTGGAAACCTCCAAGGTTGGAGACTTCACTACCTCTGGTGACCTGTCCCAGAGCTACACCAGTCTCCCAGGGGATGATTTTTCCTAGCTAGTATCTAGCTAGACATTATATTTTATGTATCAATAGTTACAGTTTGCCCTTAGAGTGAAGAATCATCTTCAAAACTGCCCTTTGTGTAGCTGTAGGAATCCATCAGGAGTAAGAAGTCCTGTGCAGGGCACATCCGTGTGGGAAGGAGAGGCCAGGAACTGGGCAAAACCCCCCCGGTACCCTTGGGCGAGAGTACAGCCAGCGCTGTGCCGGGGGACAGGGACAAGGTGTCTCTCCCTTCCCATCCCAGCAGGTTTCTCTTGCTCGGAAATGAGAGGCAGAGCCTTGAAGTGGTGTGTGTCTTCAGCACCCACAGGTGTCTTTTCCCTGCTTGCCTTTTTTTCTTTTTTTCAACTCTCTGTTGAAGTTTCCAGTTATTATTGTAGATTTATCTCAGTTGTATGTCTTCCCTCTGAAAACAAAACCATTCTTTTTCTCCCCCACCCCCCGGCTTTTTTTCAGGCATAAGTTTTAGTTCCATCTTCTTGTTAAAAGATAACTCAAATTTCGAACGTCCTTGTTGAGGCTGTTCAGTGTGGGGGTGACTGTCGTCTTGATATTATAATGCCAGCATTTTTTTTTTTGTTTGAGTTTTTCTTTTTCTTGCCACTAAGTACTGAAGCTGGGTATTTTGGTATGGAAGAATTCAGAATATAGTTTTTCTTGATCAGCCACAGGGGCATATCTCTAAGCAAAAATCTTTCTGTTTGGGAAGAAGGGAATAGTGCAGGTAACCTGGAGAAAACGCTAGGGTGACAACTGAGTTTTTCCATAGATAAGTATGCCCCAGTCCTGCTCACTCTTATAGTTCTGATCTTAAACGTGGGATTCAAAGAGCATCATGCTCATCTGCTATAAACCTTCGCAGTGTGAGGAAGGAGCGTTGGCTGTGCTGCTGACAGCCTCCCTAGCAGAGGCCAGTAGCATTTTGGCATGTGTTTTTACAGAAACACCTACATAAGCCCCCCAAGGGCTTAAATTAGTCTTAGAGCAGAGGGAAAAGGATATTTGCTGCCTTTTTTCAGTTTTGTTGTTTGGCCAAATGTTTCCTGTGGAGGATATAGAATGCCCTTTCTCCTTTGCTGCTTTGCCGCTAAGGGTTTTGTCTTCAGACTTACTCATCTAAGTGAACAGGGTATGTGTTTTTGACCAAATGTAGGCATTAGATTAAACCAATGTTGCAATTAAATAAATTCTTATTCTCTGCAAAAATTCCCAATACTCTGCAACTGTGTATCTCGCAAATGCATTGCAGCACCTTGTGTTCAAGGGATACAGATAAGCATATGGACTGTCTGACTTTGTCCGTGCAGGATTTTCCCAGAAACGTCTTCATCCAGTGGCAGAGGGGTTCTTTTCTCTTCTTTGGCAGAGTTTTTGTTTGTGGCTCATGGTCCTCCCTGCGCTGGGGAGGGATTCATGGATGAGTGCTGGAGTTGTGCTGACCATGTCAGGAATGTAGGTATGGTAGGGTGGCTAAGTGGTAGAATTGGCTGGAGTTCAGGGCAATTCCAAAATTTTGGATTTTCCTATCACTATCTCCTGCCTCCTTTTAAAGTTATAAGTCATCTGCAAGACCTAAGGTGAGGCAAGCACCAATGCCCCAGGGTCCTGGAGCCACTGAGTAGACCCTTGCCCCATCCCATGCCATCAAATCTTCCCTCCTGTCCAGGCTGCCAGCTAATTATTGCCCCTTTTTAAGCACAGTGCAGGGAAGGATCTTTGTGATGAGCCCTTGGATGATGAGGGGGCAGGCATCGGGGCTCCATGTGCTGTAGGCACCAGCTCATCTTCGATGAGGAGATGCTGGTGAAATGGGAGGCCCTGCTCCTGCAAATGCATCTACCCTCCCTGAAGGCAATCTCCGGCTTAGACTCTAGGACGAGGCTGCTCTGCTACTTATTTTTTTCACCTTTTATTTCTTTTTTTCCTAGTCGTTGCAGGCATTTCTGCATTTGGGGAGTGCCACAGGCCTTCTGGCTCTGTCACTTCAAAGCCTGTCGCCCTTAATGGCATTTCTCACCAGCCCCTTCCCGCCCGCCTCTCCCATTGCGGTGCGTCCCCCACTCCCTGCACCCTCCGCCTTAATTCTTTATGGACAAAAGCTGACTTTAGCACAAGTCTCCCTTGATCAAAGGGAGCCTTATCCAGTCCCGGAGACAAGCACATCCCTGGGAGACGGCAGAAATTAGGTCAGCTCCGCGGTGCTCGGTGTGGGATGGATGGGGCTACCCCCGCCTCCTCTGCCAGCACGGGGCTGCCAGTTGCCCTCCTCCTGCCTTTGGGGATCCCCTGGGACAAGGCTCTGCTTGGGGGCACCTGGGGTCCCCCCAGCCTTCCCACCCTAGTTAGCATCCTGCCCGGCACCCATCAGCCTCCCCTTGCTGCCTCCTGCATCCTCCAGTGCTGGATCCCCGCCGGCAGCTCTTTCCCTTTTATCTCAGGGTGCCCCAACGTGTCTTGGGGCAAATGTCGTCATTCAAGGTCATGCTGGCCCCTGTCAGGATGGGGTTAGCCAGGGTGACAGCAATGAGCATGCTGGGCTGGAGGGGGCACATTAAAAACTGAATTCATGGAATCACAGAATCACAGAATGGTTTGAGTTGGAAGGGACCTTAAAGATCATCTAGTTCCAACGCCCCTGCCCTGGGCACGGACACCTCCCACTAGACCAGGTTGCTCAAAGCCTCATCCAGCCTGGTCCCCTTAAGGGTCCCCTGGTCCCCTTAATCCCCTTGTCACTCACGCCAGCAGAGCCCAAGCCCCTTTACAAGCCATGCCATTATAACACACAGTCAGCTACATGATGGAGCGAAATCTCACTGGGAATGGGGTGCACAATGAACTGCTAGTGGGACAGGACCCATCTTGAATCTTTAAGGTGACTTTGCTTTTTCTGGTGCCCAGTAGGCTGAGTGCTCCGCAAGACAGCGGGGAGGGAAAGGAGGGACCCGCAGCTCAGCTGAATGGAGGGGACCACACTGCAGCCCCCAAGCAGCATTCAGCTCAGCCCCCTGACCTTTTGTACAGCTCATTAACAACAAATGCTGGAGAGGAGGAGGGCAGAGCTATTACAGAGCAATTTATATGTAAATGCCTAAAGTACCAAATCAAAAGCGAGCCTACTGGCATTCATTAGAAAAAAAACATTATTGAATTTTTTTGTACGTGGCTGTGTTTGGGGTTTTGTTTTTCAGCTTGGCAAGACAAAGCACGCTGTCAAACCACCTGTTCGGCTTCTTGATTCTCCAGCTGCACCCTTGCCGCATCCAGGCACAGGTTAGGGCCAGGTTTTCCCTTCCCTGGGTAAGGTGGGGAACGAGACAGGGAGACTCTGGCCTCTGAGGTCCCCAGTAAGCCCTGGAGAGGGACATCCCACCTCCGTTGCTCACCCAGGACACCAAGGCAAGCCCCCAGAGACTGGCTTTGCCATCCCCACACAAAAGCAGGAGCCCAAGGTGTTCCCTATAACTTACACCATGGCATGGACCTCGCTTCCCCTCGGATAGATGGTCCAAAAAATTCAGCCTAGAGGGGTTTCCAACCAAAGTGAGTTTACCGTTAGCTAAAACCTGAATTTTCTCTGCAGTGAGGTTTTTAGCTCTCAGCTGAGGGCTACTTCTGCCAGCGGCCATAGAAACAAGGTAAAACACATGTATAAATTCTTAATTGAACCGTTATCTATAATAGCCCCAAGTAGTACAGCTGGTGGCACTGCTGCTGGAGAGAGTGTGTCGATGTCTTTGTGTATTTGAAGAACAAGCTGATTTTTCCTTTCCTAGTGCTTTTCAGCTTTTCAAGCTGAGACTGCACTCAGGTGAGTTTGGGGGTCCCAGGGTCCAGCTGAAGGCCTGTGAGTGCCTTGCTTGTGTCACAAGTCTGGATGTAGTTTGATTTGAGGCAGCAAAGACTATTTCTGGACATGAATGCAAAGTGGAAGAGCTGCCTACAGTGAAGGTACAGCCCTAAACAGGTCTTTTTGCACCAGTGATTGTGCCAAGATCCCAGATCCCTCTCCTGCCCCAGCATCCTTCCACCCTGGCTCCTTTGCAAAGCTGCCCAAATCTGTGAAAACCCTTTCCGCATCAGCTCCACATCCATCGGCAGCAACCATGGCTGTCTTCGTGAGTGTATGACCCAGCGGTGGAGGCACAGGGAGGCTTTTTGGCCTCTTACCAGCTGTATGGTACCTGGGTTCAGCTGCCTTCCAGTTGGCTGCTTGTGGGGCAACAGCAACACTACCCCGTGCTTGGCATTCTGGGTAACCTTATGCAAATGAATGTAAATACAAGACCTATGCCATTGACATAATGACAGGATCGGTTGTTTTGTCAGGTGTTAGTGTTAGCTCAAAGATATTTCTATCACACTTCTCGACACACAATGTCTGGAGATTTCCAAGAGAGGCTTTTGGCAGCTGTGCAAGGGAAAGCTATTCAAATGGGAGAGAGAGAAAAATGGAAAATAATCAACATTGCAGCATCAGTATCAAATATGCAGGAACGCCCATCCTGGAAGAGATGTGTTTGTTATCTCTCAAACCATTATCGTTGTATCAAACACAAGAGCTCTCTCTGGGATGCTTGTGCCCATGGCCAGGCATTGCACCCCCAAGCAGGTGCGATGAGCAAATGTGTCCTTGGCCTTACCCATTCCTCTCCTCCAAACAGCCAATTTACAATTTTTTCTTGTAGCTTATATCAGAATTAGAATGAATCCCCAGCCTCACGATGGGGCAAAGAAATGTTAGCCCTTTCTTCTCTGCATTAGCGAGGAGCTGAACTGTTGGCAGCTCCAGCAGAGGATGGGTTTGCAATGAGGACATCTCTCCACGCTGGGGTTTTGTCTGCTACAGCTACATGGCCAACCTGGGCGAAGCTTTTGGCTGCATCTGCTGACACGGTGGTGGCACAGTGGCCTCCTGCATCACTGTCACAGCAAACCATCACCGCGGCTCCGGTTTTGAGCCTGTGCTCTGGCCTGGAGGCAGCTGAGCGTGACGAGAGCTACAGCAAAACAAAACCACCGTCAGGAGCTTCAATTTGCTTACAGGAGACTCCATCTGCTGGGAAAAATAGTGAGGGGTAAGCTGAAAAAGATTAAAAATTGCTGTCTGGGTGTGCGGAGTTGGGAGGTCTCGCTGGAGCAGGAATGGGGGCTGCTATGGCCCCAGCGTGAGCAGGAGTCAGCCCATCGCACAGGCCTGGTACATTAACGAGCAATTTAATGAAGAGCCACATCAACTGGCAGCTGTTGGCTGTCTGAAGGGACAGAACACCTCACCCTGGTGCTTGTATCATGCGTTTTGCTGCTCCCATGTGTGCTTCGGTACCTCCACCTGGGAGGAGAGGAATGGCTGCCAGCTCTAGCAGGAATTGCTCTAGGTATTTGGCCATCTCTTTGTTTATCCAAAATGACTAGCTGGGTGGGCTGGGCCCTTAATCAGTGTGTTCTTGATTGGGCTAATGGAGAAAAAGACCCAGCTGCCAGATTTCCCAGTGACTTGGGGAAGCCTATTCCTTGTGTGCCTGTGCTGACCCTCAGAAATTAAGTGAAAAAAATCACAAGAGCTCAGAGAATCTGTCCCAGAGAGGGTGTTCAGGGTAAAAGACTAAAATAATGTTACTTAATCATGTCGTACAAGAAGTCGATAAAGAATAACAACACAGCTCTGATGTGCTGAATGCCAGACTCCACTTCTATTATGTCCATAATATATCTCCATTGATGCAAGATAAATACGATAATAACATTTCATCTTAATCTCGAGGAGATAAAAACAATGCCTGTTGGCAAGATGGTGCTCCCGCTGTTTTTCCTGGCCATTAGTCCACGGGAAGTGTTGCCTCATCCCTGCCAGGCACACGCTTTCTGGTCCTATAACTTCCACCGAGCTCAACTAAAGCGAAGTTCACCCCAGCTGCACGGAGTATTCTCTTCGACTGGGTGACTGCTCACATCCAACTCTCTGCTCCTTCTCCAGAGGCATGCGGTGATCTCCTGCAGCGTCATCCCCTCCGTCCTCCCTCCGGTGCAGGAGGGCTGAGCCTTGGCAGGTCCCCAGGGACCACCCGGGTCCCAAGAGGGAGGAGGTGAGGAGAAACCCCCAGGATGTACTTTTCCCAGCTCATTTCCAGCCCATAGCAGAAGATCAGAAGCAGGTCTTGTCTCCTGCATGGTACCTCCCTGGGGCACAACAATTAATCAGTAGCCAGCTGCCATCTACCTGGGAATTAGCTAATTTCCTGAGGATTAGTTTAATTGTCTAATTATTTGTTATATCGCCTCTCCTCCCATGCCTCATTCATTGTTTGATTGTTTTATTTGTAAAATATCTTTAGTCTTTTTTATTTGAAGACATTCAAGAGACTTATTTTGTTTTTTTGTTTTTTTGTTTTTTTTTTTTTTTTGCATGCATTTCTCATCTGAAGAGTCCTTTCTGACACAAACCTCTCCTCAGCCTCCCCAAGAGCAAGGACCGGGAGGTTTGGCCCTTACAGCAGGTCATCTCCCCCCTGCCTACATGAAAGGCCTCTAATCCCTTTTTGTTCTTGTGCTCATCTTGCCTGACCAGCTTCTGAGACAATATTGAACTGCACAAGGGATGTGTCTCTCGAGAAATCTGTGGCAGGAGTTTTAGGGTTAGGGCATAAATGTGATTTTTCTCCTTCAGTGGGTGTTTAACTAATTGAGTTTGTCTTTGCCTCTAAAGAATCCACCTGCATTTGCAAAATCTGCTCCTGCCTCCAAAAACTGTTGTGTATTGACACCTTGGTCTTTGTTCACAGGGCACCCCCCCTCCCCCCCAAAAAAAGCAAACAAAAAAAGGAAATCACCCACAGAACAGCCTTTTGTGACTGTGAATGGATATGTTTGGAAGTGCAGGGATGGATTCTCTTCTCCTATTCCAGCTGCCTTTGCAGAGGGACTTAGAGGCTCTTCCAAAGAAGCAACGAAATTGCTGAGTCCTCTGCAGGACCCTCGTGCCCTGGGCTTACCAGCTGGTGTAAACTCCAACCAGTTAGCTCCAGATAGCTCTTACCAGCTGGTGTAAACTCCAACCAGTTAGCTCCAGATAGCTCTTACCAGCTGGTGTAAACTCCAACCAGTTAGCTCCAGATAGCTCTTACCAGCTGGTGTAAACTCCAACCAGTTAGCTCCAGATAGCTCTTACCAGCTGGTGTAAACTCCAACCAGTTAGCTCCAGATAGCTCTTACCAGCTGGTGTAAGCTCCAGCTGACTTTTCCATCCTCCACCTGCAGCGATGTGCAGGGAGCTGGTCTAAAATTTGATTTGAGGCTGAAATACCCCTGCTTGGGCCTAGAGTTAAAAGTGAGTTAAAATATCCCTTCCTTGGTGAAAAAGGAGTGCTTCCTCTTTCCTCTCCGCTTTGGTAGCAGAGCTAGGAGCCAACGTCGGGGGGACAGTACGGCAAAGCTGCCACCGTCACTCGGGCAGAGTGTGGCTGAATCGCTGCAGATAATAATCCTCTACTGATTTTGCCTTGTTTTTACAATCATCTGAGAATTTTCACTAAGCAGAACGAGAAAATCTTCTGATCCCCCAGAGGGTTCTCTTGTTCCTCTCGTTCTCTCAAGGAAATATCAACAAGAAATAAACAAAAAACAAAGCAGAAAAATTAAACCCATGAGTAAACCATAAATAATGGGGTAGAGCTGGCTGAGAGTGCTTTGATGTTCAAATGCATCAGCTATTTGTTTTGGTTCTTTTCCTTATAATTTTCCTGTTTTCACTTTCCTAACTTTTCCCAGGCAGGTTTCAGTAGCAGGCACGGCTCCTCAGTGGTCCATGAGCATCTCCAGCCCTGCATGGAGGAGCGTGACCTGGGCTGGGTATGGGTAGGATTGTTTCTTCGCTGGACGCTTCTCACAGAAGCTTTTGGGGATCTGCTTCGGAGGATCATTCCTCCTGGACAAGTCCATCTGTTAAGGTTTTATCTATGTTTTGATGAGTTCCCAAAATGTGTGTGTTTGTGCGCTGTCTCACTGTGTATGCCTATGCTGGACTGGAGAAGAGAAGGCTCCGGGAAGACCTTATAGCAGCCTTCCAGTACCTAAAGGGGGCCTACAGGAAGGATGGGGAGGGACTCTTTATCTGAAGGAGGGGAGATTTAGATTGGATATTAGGAAGAAATTCTTTCCTGTGAGGGTGGTGAGGCGCTGGAACAGGCTGCCCAGGGAGGTTGTGGCTGCCCCATCCCTGGAGGTGTTCCAGGCCAGGTTGGACGGGGCTTTGAGCAACCTGGTCTAGTGGGAGGTGTCCCTGCCCAGGGCAGGGGGGTTGGAACTAGATGATCCTTAACATCCCTTCCAACCCGAACCATTCTATGATTCTATGATTCTATAACTTGGGTGTCAGGATTGATGTAGGCTGTATTTTATGCCCATGTTGTGGTTATTGCTGGGGCTTTTTGTGGATTGGAGATGACTCTGAGGAGTTTCCCATGGCATGGAGAAAGAGTGTGCATGTGTGTGTGTGTGTGTGCATGCACACGTGTGTTTGGGGACGGGGGTCTGCACACCTCATCCGAGTGCAGCGTTTGCAATAGAAGCCAATTCCAAGTGCAAGCAACGCTGTTCTGCTGCTCAGAGGTGGTTGTTGGCTCACACAACTGAAAAGATTATGACATTCAAAAGAAATAATTTATAGACAGCAGATGTTTCATAAACTGATAAAAAAAAAACCAACAACCAGAACACCAGCCCACCCAATATGTGCATGTGCTTCGACTTGGAAACAAGCATCTAGACAGAGCAGCTGCTGAGAACGCTAAGGGAGGTCGGCTCCGGAGCAGCACTGAGATACACACGATGCCGAATGCCTAATAAGAAATTTCGAAGTGATACAAAGAGGGCATCTGAGGGAAATTAAACTCATGAATTTTTTATAAGAAATAGGGCTAAGAACGATATGAAGTGGGGAGATGTAAAGTGGGGAATGGGGAAGGAAGAAGGGAAAAACAATAATGAAGATGCACTAGACCCGAGCCACGACGTGAAGCCCTTTGGCAGTGAGCTCTGAGCAAAGCTGGAGCATTTCGGAGCCGGCAGGCAGGAACGTGACCTTGCTCCTGCCCCCCCGAGCCTGGCAGGGGTGCGAGCGGGAATGCTGCTGGGGGATGGGGCAGCAGAGGCTGTCACTGCCATGTACCCCTTCCCAGAGTGCCTTTTTGCTGCAACTGTAAAAAATTCATTTCAACGTCGAAGCATGTTTTAGTTTGAGTTTTCATTTTGGTTGATTTCATTTCTTCTGCGTCTGCTAAATAATGACACAAACCTTTTCAGAAAACACCCTTCTAGTGCTCTCTAACTGCTTGTTTTTTGGACGGTAATCAGCCCTCCTCTTCCTCTTGGTCCCCGCAGCCCCTGCCCAGGCAGTGGCAGCAGCCAGGAGGAGAAGGTGGACATCTCCCTCCTCCATGTGCTCCAGCAGGGCTGGGCAGCTGGGACAGAGCACACACCTGGGGTGCAGACCCCATTGGTGAAAGCCTCCATCCATCCAGCTGTGGCTCCTGGGACACATCTGCCATGGACCCCATGGACTGACTGCAGCTAGTTGCATCTCTCCTCCACCAGTGCCCACCTCTCTGCATCTGTACACTGTTGGAAGCAGCTCCTTCCTTACAGCCTTTCCTCCATGAACACACAGATCATCTGTTTTTCTCCAATTTTAGTCCCTTTCACATAGGGACTTGCCTTCATAATCAGAAGACCTCTCCTGCAGCCCCAGCTTTGGTGGCCATCAGCCTCCCTGCTATGATTACATAGATCTCCCTAAGGTATTACAGGGATGTAACTCATCTGAAGGACCTGGTCAGTTATTTCCCAGCTGGCTATTAATCATTGTGTTTGGCCCAGAAGCCCTTTGGCAGAGATCCACATCTCTTGACCAGCTTTTAGCAACCCCCGAAATAGCCCTCAGGGTTAGCCAGTGATGTAGTTTCCCACTCACATCCCTAAATGCCTGCTAATCTGTTCACCCTCTGGGTAAAGGTCTGGATGGAACAGATGAATGTCTGGTATTGCCACCTGAAAACTGCAGGGCAAGGCAAATGAAATAAGGGGTATAGACAAGAGGAGCGAAGGAGGTCTCAGGAAGGATCAGGCCAGCCCCTCCTCAGAGAGACAGGATCAGGTAGCCCTGGCTGGCAGGAATCTGTGCCCATCGTGCAAGAGAGTTGACGAATTTGGTAGGCGACAGCTCAGAAACCTTAGCTGGGATCTCCTACTCTTGCTGGCTGAAGATGGAGCTTTTGTGTCTCCTGTTTTTGTCATTGCCACGTTCATGCCCTCCACGTTGTGCTGACTGCCAGAGGTGGCAGTTCACAGGGGTGCCTGGCTACCTGGTGTATTAAATCCAGAAAACACAGCCTACTGCTGCCATAAGTTTATTTTGTTTGTTAAAGGCTTCTGATAGCTGTTCCTCCTTCTCGCTTGTGTTTCCTTTTACTTGTTCTTCCAGTTTGTCCCTGTCTGGGACCCACTGGGGTTTTTGGACTTAGGGAACTTTTCCCCTGCTAGATGTGAATGGTATCCAGAGCCTGGGCTTACGCAGCATTGCAAAAACAGCTGAAACCAGTGTGGGCATCCTGGAAGAAGGAGGACACATTCTGGTTTAATAATAACTTGGTCTCCCTGGAGACCATCACATGTAGACAAGCTTCAAAAAAAAAACTCATAAAAGACCCTAGAAATTCCCCTAATTTTCACTCCCCCTCCTCTTCACACGCCCCAGGTCCATCACGGTTGAGTTACTTAAGCAGAGCACGTTGTGCATTTACAGGTGGTTTATTTTTTCCTAGAAAGACAGAGAATTCATACAAAGCTGGTGCTGTCGCATGCCCTGGGTCAGGGCTGAGGGTTCGTGTTCATGTTAAGCATTGCTCATTTGTTCCCATTTCCACAAATGGATTGCTTTGTAGCGGGTCTCCTTGGAGAGGTGCTGCGCATCAGAGAGAGCTCCTTCAGATGGGATTAATGCCGTCACCGTTAACCTGCATCGAACCTCAAGCTCGCAACCACTCATGTGGTGCTGTGTCCTTATGGACATGAATTTCTCCGGTATGGAGGAAGACAGAGATCCAGCCTGAAGATATCTCTCATGGCTATGTCTGAATAACAGAAGGCAACCATGCCCACACGTGATGCCCGCGTGCAGGCTGTGCCTGGCAGAGCTGCTGCAGGAACTGGACCCGCCACCCCAAAAGTGACCTTCTCCAGCAGGTCTCCCTCTCGGTAGGACGTGGCTTGTGGCCACATGAAAATTTTAATATTTTCTGTGTCGAGTGAGGGCTCTGAAAGGTTTTTCCATCAATAATAGGTTAATTGGGGGATGGTGGTTACCTGTGAGAGAAAAGATTGATCCACCCCAGCACCCTCACCTCCAAAAGTGGACAAGGGAATGGGTTGAATTCAAGGAAAACTGCGGCTGCACTTTCCCAGCCCACAGCTGCTCTTCCCACCTGCAGCTCCGGCGCTTTCCTGAGAGTCTGTGTTTAATAATGTTGATGGACATTCCCCCCCCCCCCCCCCCCCCCCCCCCCCCGGCCATGAATTTGTCTAATTGCTTTTTTGTATTTCTGGATATCCATTTGCCGCTCTCAGCCAAGGAAAGGTTAATGAATTAGAGCCCTTAAAAGCACCCAAAGGATTTCAAAAGAAAAAATTCTCTAAACACAAAGCCTCATGTTCTCATACTGTCATTAAGAGCTGCAGGATCATTTTGAGGGAGGTTGGTCTAAGCGTGGGGACCCCAACCCTATCCCTCTCCCAACCCAGAGAAACTGGGGTGGTTTCTCTGGGTCTGCCTGAAACCTGCCGTTCCCGTTAAAGCTATTTTGTTCTGTGCTTGGAGGGTTTTGTTTCCTTTTATTTACTTATTTTCTGTTAGAGGAAGAGGGAGAGTTTGGACTGTTTGTATTTCAAATGTGCAGCCAGAAAACCAACAGCTGCTTATTATGGATGAGTTTCACAGGGGCCCAGAAAGCGAAGGAGAGAAGAAATGTAAAGGAGCAAAGCTTGGCACAAGTGGAAACGATCAGCATGAATACAAACCTGCCCGGGAAGAGGTGTCCAGAGGAGAGGGGTTTCAGCAGCGTTTCAGAGCCCTGTGGAGCAGGATGTATGGCTGTGGTGAAGGGGAAACAGGGCTCCTCATGATGACCCCCCCATTATGGGACAGTGGGGGACATTTAAACCTCTGCCGAGGCAACTGCCAGCCCTGGGGATGCTCTGCTGGTCCCGTTGTCCCCCTCACACCACCCGTGGGTCTGTGCTCTCTCCCATCTGGGCTGGGAGAGGACATTTGGATTTGGGAAAAGTGTGGCTTTGCGTCTGGCCACGCATGGGCAGGGACAGCGATTGCTCCAGCAACACACAAGGGCAGCAAAAGGACTAAAAAGGTGCCTGGGGACCGTCCCCTTGGTTCATTTAACAGCAACATTGATCCATGGCACTTGGCTGGAAACGTTGGTGGCTCCCAAGTGACAGCAGTGGCTGGGGAGCAGCAGAGGGACATGCTCCTGTCCAGGCAGGACTCCGGACATAGCTTATGCAGGGAACGCACTGATAATTACTCAGCTCCCAAACCTGGAATTTGGGGGTGTAATTAGGGCACATAGGTTGTAATTAACCACAGGGACCAAGCACACCAACTCTCAAGGTACAGAAGGAGTTTAATGGTCTCCTGGAGCCTCCCACTGTGGTGGCTGTGGGACCCTGGCTCCTAGGAGAAGGTACAAGTGTAAAACACTATCTTGTCTATACAGCTGTGGGGGCCTCCTGTAATATCACCCCTAAATGCATTTTATGGAGAGGGTCAAAGATGGGATGGGGGAGGTTACACACCGCATGGCGGGTGCCTCATGCTGCTTTGGGAGGAGGGCAGTGAAACCCCAGCATCAGCACTAAAAGGGGTAGGGCCAAACCCCCGGGACCAGGAAGCAAAGCTCTCCTGGAGGTCTGCATGCACCTCCAGGCTCTAATCACCCAAACCAGCCTCACCTGGGGCCTCTTCCCACCCACCCACACCTCCAGCCATTAACTGGGGCTGCATTTAAGCTCAGGCTCTTGGCTCTTCTTCCTTCCCTTGGCTGGGCTCTGTGGGTGCTGTACCTTGTCCCTTGGTCCTGGCTTCAGGGTTGCCCTTGGACCTTCTTTGTTGCTATGGACCTGCATGGTGGCAATCACTGCCCCGAAACTGGATCTCCTTGCTCTGGCACTGAGCCCCATGTTGGTGAGATTGCTGTCCCCCTCAGCTCCTGGCGCGTCTTCCTTCGCAGAGCTGCTTCCTCTTGCTGCTTCTTGACACTTCATCCCCAGGTAGGCCAGCTTTTGTTTTGTTTTATTTTATTTTTGTTTAATGCTTTTTTTTTTTTTTTTATTAACGGAAGAGCTGCTTTCAAGATGCAGTGCAGTTTCTCCCTGAGGTTGTCTCATCTGCTGCTTGGCCAGGTGAGCAGCCACCTGCCAGCAGTGAAAATATCAGCACAGACCCTGGGGAGGGGGGTGGGTGTGGGGTTTGTGTAGGTGGAAGGGGCTCTTGTGAGGTCCACGTGTTACTGCTGTGACTCTGGCAGCTCCTGGTGCTCTCAGGACCATTTCCAGGTGAGCAATGCTTGTTGTGCTGTGCAGACCTCGCTCTACAGGATGTGGAAGTTGCCCAGAGTAAAGAAATGCTTTTCCTTAGCTTCCCCCCCTGCCCAGTATTTTCTTCCTGCTGTTCCCACCCTCTGAAGGCTGAGGGCTTGGCAGTGCCGGGCTGCTGCAGGATTTAGGAGCTGATTTTAAGGGCTCGGAGTGAGATCCCACTCTCTGCTTCCAGCTGCTGGTGGAGTTTTAAAGCACCAGCGGCTGCCTGGGATGCGTTCTGCAGCACAGCTACTGATGGGGGCATGGAGGGATGGGTACAATGAGGGAAAAGAGCTGAGGAAGCACAGAGTGTGAAAATAAAGATGAACGGAGGGGAAGGAAGGAGAGCTGGAAGCAGCTGGCAGAGAATTGTAATAAGGTGACAAGAAGCTAACACTTCAGCAGGTGCTCGGTGCACCCAGTAACCCAACACATTTAATGAGATGCCGCCTGCTGCTAACCGAAAAGGTTGGTTTCTCCAAATAAATATTATAATAATACGTGGGAGATTGCTCTGATAGAGTGCTTAGTCCCCCCCCAGCTCTCCCTGTCTCACCTGATAGCGCTCTATTGAACCTGCTGTTTGCCCACATGCTGTGGCTACTTTCTGTGACCAGCTGCGCTCCCAGTCCAGCGCCGGAGGTTTGGGCTGTGGAGAGGTGTCTGCTGCTGGGAGCATTGGTCCTGCCTGCTCCTGTGGATGTGGGCTGTGGCCCTGAAGGAGGAAGTTTTGGGCTGGCTGCTTGGACATATCTTGGCAAGGTTGGGTTTGTGCAAAGCAAGGGCTGGCCATGGACCCTGGGCAGGCGTGTGGGCTGCTGCACCTCCACGAGCTCCGCTCCTGGTCAGATGTGTGGTTGTCCCTCCAGTGTCTGGCCTCAGATGCGTGTTGCCTTGAATGATGCCCACAGTTGCTTTTATCAGCTCAGACCTGACCCTGAAATCCACTTTAGTTTGCTCTCTCTTGTGCTGGCCTGATGATTAGTTGCCAAATCTGGCTGCTGTTGGGGCTGTGGCTGCTTTCTGCACTGGCTAGGTGCCTATGAGAGCCTGGGATGCTGGTGTCACTGAGCTGGGGAGGGACTGGAGAGGAGGAGGGAAATTAAGGTTTGATGGGCAGGGCTGGGCTGTGGGTGTTTGTGGTGAAACCTGGGGTGATGAATGTGTGGTAAGGCTGATACCACTCTAGAACACAAGTTCAGACCTTTAGATGAGATGCTGGTGTTCTTAATGGGGATGCTGAGTTGCTTTTTTAGTGAAACTTGCTTTGGTTTTTATGGATACACCAAGGTGCTGACCAGTGCTTGTAACCAGACTGGAGACTGGATGAAGCTCCTGCGCTTAATGGCAGGGAAAATCCTTTCCCACAGAAGCGACAGGTCAGCAGATTCCCTCTGCTCCTCTGGAACAGCTCAGAGCTTTCAAGGAAGATGAAGAGCTGGGAATAGTGGCCAGGTGATTGAAACCAAAGGAAAAGGTTAAAAGTCCCAGCTGCACAGCTATAATAACAGGACCGCCAAGCACTTTGCTGCAGTGCAAGCGTAAGATCATTCCAGGTTTTATGGCTCCTCCAGGCCCTGTTGCAGGCTGAGATCCTCCTCCTGTGCTCTGCCACCAGCTGCAAAACCAATGGCAAAAGTAAGAAGTGTGAGGAACTGGGATATTAGTAATGGACCCGCCAGAGCTCCTCTGCTTCAGCTCAGCAGCTGCCTTGCTCAAAATTCTGTGATTCTTTCCATGCAAAGTACTTATTTTTAACCTATTTCTTTGGTAGTTTCTCTCTAGCCTTTGTGGCCAAATACTGGTTTTGCTTCTCTGAGCAAGGTTAGGTGGTCATTCTCCCTTTTCTGCTCTTCCTAGAGTGCTAATTTTCTGTGTGGAAATAATGCAGGTTTCTGCTGTCAGAAAATGGTTGGCAAGCTGAGTTGTTCATGGGTTGTAAATGTGCTGTCAAGTGGCCTCTAAGAGCTGGGCAGGCACCAGAAAAAGTTCCTCCCTTCATCTAAAATCCAAACAAATGCTCCTAAGGGCTTAACCCATAAGTTTGCTAAGTGTGGGGAAAAGCTTGTATTACACTTGTTTCCACACTGGAAAGGTGTTCCATCATGAAGAGCTCAAGTGGTGTCCAGGGTGTTGCTGGAGATGTTATGAAGTTGTTGGGGCTGAGGGATGCTTTGCCCTGTGACTTGGGGGATTCCTGCTTCCCATGGCTCCCTGCTAGCTGTGGAAGTCCCCTGCCACTGAAAGAGGCAGCAAGAGGGAAATAATGTTTGCTCAAGGTTGCCATGAGTGGACACCAAGGTGACAACAGACTTCTCCTGCCCCTGGTGGAGATGAGGGGTAAGGAGAAATGCTTCTGCTCAAGCTAAGCCTGGAGAGAAGCGGGGTCACCATCTAAACCAAACCTGAGCACTTCCAAACTGCAGGCGTTCACCTCAACCCTGTCTCTGGGATCTGAGCAGAAGTCATGTTGATCCACTTCTTGCTGTGGACCAGGCTCTGAGCTGGAGGAGCAGCTGTGGTCTGGGCCACCAGTGGCCTCACTGATGTGATGGCAATGTTCTCCTCCACCCACCACACAGCCCTCCTCTGTTTTACCCATAGTGCTAGAACAGCCTTAAAATAGATGGTAAAAGAGAGAAAGTGCGCAAACAGTTTATACCACTTCTGCATAGTTTGCTCTATTTTTAGTCACAATTTGGTAAACGAATGTAGGTCAAGAAATGGAGGAGAATTTGCACTTTTTTCTTTTGTACACAATTCAAGACAATTTTGGAAAACTGGAACAGCTCAGGAAAGGACTAAGTAGCTACCGAGCACAAGGTTGTTTCTGCCTGAAGAGTAGGCTCCTTGCCTGGTGGGAAGGGAGGAATTAATTTTTATTTCCTTCCAAAATGTTCCCTACTTTGTTGAACATTTACATAAAATCTTACTTAAACCACAGGTTTCCACCTCTCTTACAGAGATTGTGCAGTGATGCACAGGTCCCTTTCTCAGGTCCCTGTACTCGTTTGTGAGGAGTGGAGGGGGGCTGGTGCAGGGTGGGTGGGTGTCAGGAGGATGGGGCCAGGCTCTTTTCAGTGGTGCCCAGTGACAGGACAAGAGGTAATGGGCACAAACTTGAACACAGGAAGTTCCATCTCAACATGAGAAGGAACTTCTTTCCTTTGAGGGTGGCAGAGCACTGGCACAGGCTGCCCAGAGAGGTGGTGGGGTCTCCATCTCTGGAGACATTCCAAACCCGCCTGGACGCGTTCCTGTGCAACCTGCTGTGGGTGACCCTGCTCTGGCAGGGGGTTGGACAAGATGATCTCCAGAGGTCCCTTCCAACCCCTACCATTCTATGTAATGCCCATGGTGACCAGCCCTGCTCGGCCACCATCAAGCCCCCCAAAACTGGTCCTATGGACTAAAATGGCAACCCTGAAAAGGGAGCAGAGGCTGGCATTTGGTGCATGATTTGATAGCTGTGCCTTAATACAGTGCTGTGTTACTTGTGGCAGAGCAGATTTTAGCATAAAAAAAGCACTGGAGGTTGGTTTTAACAGCTCCAGACACCCCACTAAATTGCCTACTGGGGGAGCTGGGGTTTTGGGGCATTTCATGAAAAATTAACAGGACTAAACTCCAGGGTTGTTGGCTTTTTGGAGGAGGTGAGAGCAGGGACTTCAATTTTTTTGAACTTTTTTTTTTTTCCTGACCAGTTGGTTCATGACAAAAAAGAGCTTTCCTCAATTTTCACCTCCTGGTTCCCATTTTCTTCCACCGAAGCTCTCTGAAATTAGGTGCTGGCTGTCCCAGGAGGTTGTGCTCTGTAGCCTGGGCCAGAAGGGAGCACTGTCACTGTTTTCTTCTGCCACAGGGAGCTGGGGAAACCTCTCTGAGCCATCTCTTCCAGGTGGTCAAGACATTAGTTTGTACTAGCAGTAGCTTAATTTTCAGAGTTAACAAATAAAACTTAAATGTTGAGGTCCTGCAAGCAGTTGGCTCGCTCCTCTCCAGCCTGGGAGCGTATCTTGCAGTAAAGTAGATCAACCAAAGACACCAATTCCTGTTGCAAAACACATGCCAGCCTTGCTCAGCAAGATACTGCAGGAGTGGGTACAAACTGGGCAGGACACTTAGTCCTCCGACACAGGGGTGAGAGACGCGGCTAGATGGATCTCAGCTAGTCCAACTTAATTCTGCTGACCAATTAATATAATTAACCATTTGACGCCTGTGATGAGACATTATGGGTTGTGTATCTATCATGACAGAGTTGTCCTTTAAAGAATAAGAGGCTGAATTGTGCGTTTCTGGCTCTTCTGCAGAGATCGGGGCTAAAATTGGACAAATCGACCCCCTGTGCTGCGGGGTCAGGCTCTTGGGTGCCGGGTCAGGCTCTTGGGTGCCGGGTCAGGCTCGGTGGTTCATTCAATCCAAGCAGCTATTCAACAGTTAAAGAAGAACAGCAGACTTCCCAGTATGCAAAAATGTTACGTTCCTTATTATAGCTGCTATAGAAGTTATAATTTAACCTGCACTTAAAAAAAAAAAAAGACTTCTCAGAATGGAGCTAGACTTGATATCCTTTTTTCAATGTATTATTACTTGGAGTATATGGCAGGTGTTGGCTGTTTGCTGCAGAGTGTTTGAAATGCCCAGCAGAGTTAAATGAGAGAAGTACTGAGGGGCATGCCCAGGCACTGATCCACACCCTGGATCCTGTTTAGTAGGTGGGCTGTTGGGAGAAGGGCTGAAGTTCGGAGCAGAGCTGAGAGGCCAGCATGGTCTCCCCTTCTGCAGAGCGGCTAAAGGGGTCCTTAGGGTGTACAAGATCTGTGAGGTGACTGCTGAAGATGTGGAAACACCACTCGGTGGATACAGATGCAAAATCTAGTTTATTCTTCTGTTACATGTTTCTGCTCCACGGGAAGTGTTTGAGGGTTTATGCTGGGGAGGGGGATAGAATAGGTAGAGGTAGGTGGGAAGGCGATCTGCTTTGAAATGGGACATAGACTTGACCTAGTTACAGCTATAGCTTCATCTGTGTTTAGAGAAGGTTTTTCACCAGATTTTCTTGATCTTGGGATCCTTTGAAGGTGAAGGGGAAGCAGTAGTAATGTAGTAAGGAGAGCTGGCTGGCCACTAAAACAGAAGGGCATGTGTTTTGATAGAGGGTGCCTGAGGATGAATGTCCTTCTTCTGAGTACCCTTGAAGGCATTCCCTTGCCAGCCCCTTTGGAGGCAGATTGCTTCTGTGGGTTGGATGGGTCCCTTTGCTGCAGCAACTGCATCCCACAGGGACAAGACCATAGCGGTCTTGGAGCCGCAGTGTCCAGGAGGGATGCTCTGAGCTGTGCCCCTGCGCAGCCCTCTTCCTGTCTTCCACCTTACCACACTCAGCAAAGAAAAATCTGCCAAAATAGCTTTCTTGTGGTAGTACTCAATTACCTTCAGGACACTTGCTCACTTCTCTGCTAGCTTCAGGCATACGCAAATGTAATTAATATGTTCTAAATTAATCTTCAGCACACGGGGGAGCAAGAAGACACAACCTTCCCTGACTTCCTCCCAGTCCCCATTCTCCTAATGATGGTGTGGAATAATAGGACTGCAAGAAAGAGCATTTAACATTCACCTGTGCCCTTACGAAGGTGCACTTGCAGCTCTCTGCATGGCAGGATAATCACTGTACCTGCTGCTGTTGGATTTATCAGTATGAGCAGGGATGGTTGGCACCTGCAGGCAGCCTCCCTGGCTTGCTCTGGCTTCGGCAAATGTCACCGCGGCATCATTGAGGAAGCTCAAGTGTCCCTCAGCCCTTTCTCTATTGGACTTTCTCAGGTGATGCTTGGGCAGGGACCATCAAAGTGCCCTGGTCCACCACACTCCAGCTGGGGAAGGACATTGTACACCAGGAAACCAAAGGATAGAATAATCATAATTAAAAAAAAAAAGAACATTACTTGATGGAGGCTGATGTAATCTTTTTCCAGCCTGGCTCACTGTCTGTCTTGGCTGGTACATGTGTGGCAGTGGTTTTAAACTAGAGCAAGGTAGGTTTAGATTAGACATTAGGAAGAAGTTCTTTACAATGAGGGTGGTGAGACACTGGCACAGGTTGCCCAGAGAGGTGGTGGAGGCCCCATCCCCAGAGATATTCAAGGCCAGGCTTGATGAGGCTCTGAGCAACCTGACCTAGTTGAAGATGTCCCTGCTTACTGAAGGGGGGTTGGACTAGATGACCTTTAGAGGTCCCTTCCAACCCAACACATTCTATGATTCTATGTGGTGCTTGGATGGTCACTGCGAGCATTCAGCCTGGCCCAGGTCTTGCTGTGGCATTGTGTCCTTGAATCGTGGCACCTTCTATCCGTAGTGGCATGGTTGTGTCCCAAGCTGCATGGTGGCCCGGGGAACGCAGCAGCATTAACTGTGATGGGAAGCTTCCGGAGCAGCAGGCTTTTGTGTTACTTCTGTCTCCTTTGTTTCTGGGTGTTCAAAAATATTTATGTATTTGTGGGACATGTGTCAAATTGCTTGTGTATGCAAATCATGTGTTTAATTATGCATTAGCCTACATTAACAGCTTTTTTTGTCTAGAAATCTCAAAGTGGTTAGTGAGGGGGGAGATGTGCTGCTGTGATGGTGTCACTGTGGGGATGCCGGTGCCTGTTCCCACACCATGTGAGAGGCTGTTGGGGATGGCTGTGGCCCGTTCCCACATGGCTGGATGAACCTGTCTTCATCTGTGTGTGTGTTTGCATGCAATGCCCTGGCTCTGGACTGCAAGGAGACCCATCTGCACAGCCCAGGAGAAAGCCAGACCTTTCCAAAGCTAATTGCTTTGAATACTTACTCTTCCCCCGCACCCAAAGTGGTGTTTTCCCTTAAAAAGGCCATATACCGATGACAGTGCTTACGTGTCTGCACTTGAAAATCTGGTCTCTAATGTATCTTTCCAGTATTTTCTATAGATACTCACATATCAAAAACCTCTTTTGCTTACAGGTTTTTGTTAGCCACCGGTGGCTGGCAAATGGTCTACAAAGAGCTCAGTTATGCCACTAACAATTGCACGTGCTTGACTTGTGGCAGAAAAAAGTGGCTTGATTCTTTTTTTCTTTAAAGCTCAGCTAAAGCAAGATTAACGGAAAATCAATGTGTGCGCTGTAAATTCTGTGTAGTTAATACATACAATATTTTAAAAGTACAAAATAATAGAAAAGCAGGCAGGGTAAAAAGACAGTAATTGATGGATTGCCTTTGATTTTTGTTGAGAGAATAATTGTGTAACTCTGAGATGAGGCACTTAACAAGCTGACATCATGTTCTGCAACTCTTCCATCCATTTAGTCATGAAAATCACTGTTTTCAGTGTACCTGGAAAGCTGCACCAGAGAATGGTGCAGCACATTTATTATCAAATCTCAGAGGTATGTTGTACATGAGGAGCAGCTGAGAAGGCTGCGAATGTGGCTTGTAAAATGCTAACCTTGTGTTTTGTTGGATGCGGACACTCTGAGCCTTGTGTGCTGGCTCCTTCCCATCACCCCCGGTGAGCAGGACGCGCTTCTCTTAATGGGTAGGGAATGGTGCTACGCTTAGCATTTTTTTTTTTTTTGCAATGAATGCCTGGTGAGAAATGGTTTGTGAGCTGTTAACTGTGTTCCCAACTCATTAAATCTCCTGGGAGTGAATGCTCCCCATGGTTAATACTTTGTTGAACGCAGCCTACCGGGGAGTGACTCTTTATCACAGCAAAGCTCAGCAAAAGCCTGCCCTGGGGTGGCAAACAAGGTGGGTCCCTTGTGTCAGGCTGTCTACAGATGGAGGAAACAGCTCTGATCTTAATAGCTTGCAATCTGAGGAAGTGACTGGACAAAGTGCAGGAAATACAGATGATGTGGGAGTGTTTGCCTGTGGTCTCGGGACCAGGGAGGCAGGGACAAAAGCAAAGGCTCCCCAGCTGCAGCTCTATCTGCTGCAGCTATCCCCATCTGCTTGGTGGGGAGATTGGGTAGAGGGACCCATCCTGAGAAGGACAACAAAGCTCCCTCCAGGGGTGATGTGTTACCATCCTTAACTGCTGTATAGTTTGACACCTGCAGGGGTACGTGGCTGTCAGAGGGACTCCAACTTTGACTTTTTTTACAGCTGTCCTAGTGACAAGGTAGTATTTTCCAGCGCAGGAAATCTGAGTCAACCACATCACCAGCCTAGCCCAGGGAAGCTCGGGCATAGGGGCAGGCTTGCTATGCAATGAATACTTAAATTTGAGGACGAAGTTTCCCCTGGAGGTCCAGTTTAGTCTCCAAGAGTTAGTGTACAAAATATATTCCATGATGGGTGGGGAACAGAGTTACAACAGCCTACAGACCGAGGAAGTCTACCAAGGAAAGATGTAGTAGTTCATTTTTACCAGACCTTCTAGGCAATAGTCTCATTAACTTAAGATACACAAGCATCTCTCAAAAGGCAGTGCCATGTCCTGCTGGGCATTCCTGAGATGGTTTGTTGGATGGGGACTTGACCAAAACCGTCTCTGTAGGAAGAGGAGAGTTGGCTGATGGCAGCATAAAGGTGAGAGTCTTCTGTGCTGCCTTTTAACCTGGGACTGACTGTGAGAGCTGCTTGGACCCATTAAAAGATCCAGTTTGTTGAGCACTTGTAAGCAACTGATGGCAGCTGTGGATGCTAGGAAGACTTCTCAAAGGCATGGATGGCAGGTCAGGGCCTAATTCAGATAGCTGTATAGGAGCTAGGGTCCTAGGAGACTCCATGGGGTTGGGAGGACCTTTTTCAGAGCAATCATCCTAATTCTCTGAGACTGTTGTACTCTCAAATCCAGGTGCCAGCTCTCCTCTTTATTCCCCTGCAGGCACCAGGATGGATGCTGTATCGCTAGCTTGCACCCATATGTGGGATGAAGCCTAGCTGAAAATTGTACCCTAAGGAGCCACTTCTAGAAAAAATTCAGGATACTCTGAAATTTTCAGGTGTGAGAGCAAGTACTCTGCAGACATAGCTACTCCTGGAAAGGCTGGGCTTTTCACTTGAGATTGATCGCTCTGTCTCGGCATGTGTTATTAAGCATAAAAAATACAAGGATGCAAGGGAATAAACTCTAGTATAAAACCCCAAAGATTTATGCTTGAGCTTTTCCACCCAGGCTCTGTATTTGTTTTACTGCTTACTTAAGGGGCTCAATTACGTCTTGGAAGAGGTGGGAGGCAGAGGGTGGGGAAGAAACCTGTCACCTAAATGGCAAGGCGCAGTGCTTCAGTGAGGTGTAATGCCTCCTGGCTGCTGGTGGGAAGGAAGAGGGGCTGGTGTGGCTGGTGGTAACTGGGCAGAGCTATTTCAGCAACAACCCTCAGTCCCTGTGCGGCAGAGGAAAGTCTAGGTCTGAGGACTGGTGGGGTACAAATATTCTTGCTAACCTGGATGCTCTGCTGGTATAAAAAGACCTCAACCTCCTGCCTGCGTCCCCCTGCCAAACCTCAGAGAATAAACATTGGCAGTTCCTGCTAGAAAAGAAAGAAGACTGAAAATCTCTTGGGGAGTTTGCTCTCTTAAAAGTAGAAAAGCTGAAACTTTATGCAACTCAGTAGGCAGTGGGATGCAAGTTATGGATGTCTCATGGATTCAGTATGCTCCTTCCTGCCTTAAAACCTTTCTCAGGTCTCCCAGCAGCCTGCAGGAGAAGACAGTGTGTTGTGTGTTTTTTGTTTATTTTTTTCCTGTCCTCAAATAATCCCACACGGGGCAGAAATGCCCCTGCAGTGTCTGTGGGGTGCCATCAGGCAGGGCTATCGCTCAGGTAGTAGAGGCTGCTCATGACAGGTGGGTTTAGGAGGAAGCAGTGAAGCCATAGGACTTGGGGAGGCATTTTCTGCTGCAGTGACCCTGGCTGCTCTGCTGGCATCTCAAATAAGTGTTTTGCCAGAAGAGTGGCATTTTCTAGAGGTGGTTTGGGGGTGTCCTGGTGGTCTGTTAGCCACAGTGCACAGCGGGGATCCCGGACTTCTGATGCTGGTGGATGCTTTGATTTGGGGAAGGGACCTGGGGTTTTCCTGACCTGCCCCGGTGCTGTCCCCTGTCACCCAGAGCTGGGCGGTTCCTCTGGGTTTTCACCTTCCCTTCCTCTGCCCCAGGAGGCACCAGTCTTGCTCTTGCCAAGCAGTGCCCGGGCTCCCCAAATACAAGATGGGGCTGGGGCCTGTTCCCTGGCTCAGGGACTTCAGATGTGAAGTCTCTCTGGTGGTGCAGCTTCGCTAGGCTTAAAACATAAGCAAGGCAAGTAACATAGCCTAACTGATAAGATTTAGAAAAAACAAACAAGTGGTCAAGCTAAGAAACTTTTTGTTTGTGTTAGTCTAAACAGCAGGTGGGTTTTGTTCCACATCCTGCAGTTTTCCACCTCTTTTATCCAGCAGTAATTTTCCCAGGGTTATGAAGGCGGTTGTTCTTACTCTATACAAATACACTTCTGTCTTTCAAACTTTGACTTTTAAAAATATATTTAATGGAAAAAGCACACTGAGTAATTTATTGCAGCTGTTTCTGCCCTGTCACCAGGGAGATACTGAAAGAAGAACAAGTCTGGCATTGCAAGAAGGTGGGAAGGCTGGGGGAGAATTGAAATGGGAGATGGAAAAGAACAGGCAGAGGGAAGACTAGAAGCCCCCTCTGAGTGTGTATAGACACATATATGTGTGTTAATAACGTGTCTGTGTGCATTGTGGCACATTTACATACACACATACATGCATATAAATACAGATCTATACATGACAAACCAGCTCAGAGGGAGTTTATTATTGCTGTTATTGGCAGGAATATTTTCTTCCTTTGTCTGAACAGCAAGGAAAAAAAATAATCTATATTATTGTTTCATGCCATGTTGTACAAGATGCCAGTACACAGGTTAATGAAAAAAATGCATGAATTTGGATAGATATATAAAGGTCCCTTGGGTGTTCAGTCATAAATCTTAGTAGCTGGAAGGCAGAGCAGACATAAATAGGCCTGATATAACCAACTGTTTTACATACAAATGAATGCTTGCCTTTTATTTAGTTGACAATATTATTATTTCAAATCCAAGGAGAATATTAAATGAATTCCGTTATGTTGTCTCCATTAGGAGTGATCCTTGATCTCTGAATTGACTGTAGCGCGGGCTTTGGGCTCCATGCAGGGCTGTATAAAATGAGGGGGGGTGTGTATGTACGTGCATTATTTCACATAATGGGGTGAGTGTCACTGGAATGTACTTGGCTCATTACAGAAATGTGCCTTCCCTGCAAAGCTCCACTGGGAGGTAGGAAAAAAGGAAATAAATTGGCTTATGATGGCCCCATATTCATAATTAAGGGTTCTGTACAATGGGCTTCTACTGAACCAACAGCAGCAGAGAGCTTATTTCTTTTAAAATATTCTTCTTTCTTGTTCTTGGCAATACGGTGCTGGCTGTACATTGACAAGTTGGCAGCACTGGGATCCACGGTTGCTTTTACCTGTGGGACGTGCACAGGTAACAAATGTCTTCCCCTTCCTCTGCCTGGCATCAGGAGGGGGTGCACAATGGTCTGTTAACCCCAAAACACCCCCACCGGGTTCTCTCTCTGCTGCAAATGGGGAGAGAGGCCCCGTTTATAATAATATAGTGGGTTCTGGTTTAGAGGCACTGGTTTGTTGAACCCACGGATGGGATGGACTCATGCTGCAGCCTGCTTGGTGTCAGACTTGCAGAAGGGGCCTTGGAAGGACAAGGTTCCGCATGCCACCGTTCCCTGGAGTAAAAGGAAAACGTAATGTGGAGTTTCCCTGAAATACCACCCAATTCCTTGTAATTACTGGGCAGTATTAAAAACACAAATGGAACAATTGCTTGTTTTTTCTTGTTGTCCATTGACTGCAAACCTAGCAAAAAAGGACTTGCTGCACTTTACTGGTCAATAAAAGGTATGGAGTGAACATGCAAAGGGCAGGCAAAGAGATGAGGTTTTTTGAGTGTAACTAATTTTATGAAGAATAGCACTTACCACAAAAAGGGGGAAAGTGTTTGGTTTGTTGGCTTTATACAGCTCATTTTTCAAGCCATTTGTGTGTCTTTGCGTAAGAAATATTAAAATGACTAAACATTCTGGGGGATTTTTGGTAGCTCACTGACCAGTGCTATCAGTATTTTTTGGTTGCAGGGCAGCGCATTTTTGTATGTTTTTCTGGGAGGTAGAGTTGGTCATTGCTGAACCCACACGTTTGCTGATGAGAGGTCTTGGCACAGCTTGGCTTTTTTGAAGCTATTTAGTAGGGTCTGCAGCTCTAAGATCATTTCTGAATGTTTGGATATGTGATTTCCTCACTAGTTCTGTGCCTTCACGCTCTCAAGATCCGTAGTTGATAGGAAAGTGTGATTATCTACACTTTACAGTGTATGGGGGCAAAGAGAAATTGAGATGGCTTGGTCAAGGTTGCCCAGAATCTGTAGCAAACCAAAGAGCTGAGCCCAGTTCCTTATGTCCAGGACGCAGCTCCCACCCATGGGCCACCCTCCATCTATCGCAGTTTGTGCAACTTTAGTTTTCCACCGTCTTTGGGTAGAGCAGATGGTACCACAGTACCAAAAGGTGCCTCTGCAAGGGTTTAAGCAGCCTGAAGGAAAATTTAAACCGAAGAATATTGTTGAATTGTGTGTTGAGGGTACTGCAGTGTAGAAAGGACCTTGGTCACCCTTCCAAGTTGCTCCTTTGTGTTTGGGTAAAATAGAAAAATAAGCTGGGATGCCTGAGACTCCACAAATACCTTCTTTTTGCCCCAGCCTGCTTGCTTTTGGCTGACGCGGTATGCAGACTCCACTGCTGGCCACAGCTACGTGCAGCTCTTCTTGCTGAGCTGATGCTCGAAGGCAGATGAGTTATGCAGGAGATGCCCTCCCCAGTGCGTTTGCATTTTTTAGCACTGCCAGACACACCGTCCTGCCTTCCATTCCCTGAGCTTAGTTCCAGGCTATTTCTTGCCTCTCTGGGCGCACAAAGCAAAACCCAGCTTAGTTTGCTACAGGTCTTTGGGGTCATCTTTGCTCTCGGCTCACCGAAGCCATGGAAATTTTGTAGCTATTGAAATCTATATGAAGGGAAGTTTAATTTTAAAACAAAGCCTTCCAACAGTCAGAGCCAGCCAGCTCAGAGGATTGTACTTTAAAAAAAAAAAAATATTAGCATTTGAAAGCAAATCTCCTTGATTCTATATTAATCTGGAAAATTAAGATGAAAAAATAATTATGGAACACCGCAGTATTCTTATTCTCTCAGAGCTGAGAAGCTGAATTCCAAAAGTGGAGAGTGCTCCTGAATCTAAAAATACTGATACTTTTACATTTTTATCCGAGTTTTCTCATTGTTCTCAGACAGAGCTGACCCAGCCGTGGGGGGTGAGTGGGGGCCTCGGCCACCCTGTCCCTGGGCGAGCAGCTGAGCAGGTCCGTGCCCGGGCTGGGTGCCCTGCTAGTGAACTGGGGGAGATTTTTCGTTTCCCACTTCATGGGGATGTGGAGGAGAGAGGTTGTGGTGGAGCATGGGGAGATGTCACCTGCCAGCGTGGCTTTGAACAAGCCAGGAGACTCTGAGACTGCTGAGGATGGTTTCCCTGCTCCGGTTGGCTTGGCATCAGTGCAAGGGGTTATAGGCTGGTGATAAAAGAGCTGGCAGGAGAAGAGGGCAGGGGAAAAGCCTTCTGGCAGATATGCATATCCTTGAACTGCAAATGAAACAACAAGGAATAATGTGCACCCTTTGCTTCTGTTACCGGATCCTCTGTGCCGCAGTGAGATTTGTTGCAAAGGCAAAGTTTCCTTTGAATAATTGTATTTAAAAGGAGTTGGATCAGCATGGGGGTATCTGGCCCCGCAGACGGAGCCAGGCGGAGCAGCGCCGATCAGCTCCGGGGCCAGCTGCCACTGCTCTACAACAAAGCGCAGGCTGGGTAATCAGGGCAGTGTGCGGCAGATAAATGTCTGGGAAATTATTTTTGGAGTGAATTATAATTAAAAAGAACCGCAGGACAGAGAGTACGAGTGCAAAATGCAGAGAAAAGATGCAGACGTGTTTGCAAGTCAGTTTTTCTCTTCTGTTTTCAAATACTGCTGAACTGGAAGTGTTCAGCCAGCTGAGGGTGTTATCTGTTAGCTGGTGAGGGCATGGAAATGATGAGAGCTGGCGCTGCCTGACGGGCCTGGTGGATGGGAGGATGACCTCCTGCATGGGTAGCGAACCCCTCTATCCCAGTTAATACCTTTGGTGTCCAGCTTCCGCTGCCACCATTATCAACCCCAAAATGTTTCCCAGCCTTAATAAGACCTGGTATGAATAGCACCAATAGCCAGAAATGCTTCAGATTGCCCAAATTTTGCCTTGCTGTTAAAAGTAGCTGAGGACCACTGGGTTCCTCAAATAGTCATTTGCTATGAGTGACCCAACACCAGTTGATGAGCTTTTGTGCCCTTGCGGCAGAGATTCATCCGTATCTCAGAACCTCTTTGTCCAGGTCTATTGCACCATGGACTTTCATGCTTCTAAGCGTCATTCTGCTAGCTTCTTAGGGTATTTTATCTTAAACTCATTTCTTTGCTGCTGGAAGTGTTGCAGACCAGCTTTGTTCAGCACATTGTAAAAGGCTAGTGCTAGTATTCTGTGTTTCTTGTTTAATTTGTCAGCCATAAATAAGAAAAGAAAACCAACAACCCACCAGTGGACAACGTTGGCTCTTTGGTATGTTCGCTAATGTGGGAGGTAATTATTCACACGACTTCTGCTCGCAGTTCCAAAAATAAAGGGAAAGAGGGAAAAGCCTGGTGAGCTTTGCAGAAGCGGATAGCAATTTGCACCGGGGGCTGTTTGGGACCTCTGGCTCCTTTCCTGGGAAATGGTTCTGTGAGCCCCTAATCAGCACAAGCTTCCCTACGCTGTGCCGCGCAGCTAACCGCAACTTAACTTACTCCTCTTTTATTTGCATTTAATGTGCTATGGCTGAATAGAGATGCAAGTCTGTGTAATGAACACAACTGCAATCTGTTTATACAGCAAATCAGAGTAATATTTTTCTTGTATAATGCCCTGTAGCCTAGCGAAAGCTTCACTGAGCGGGGTGCTCAGGAACTTGGTGTTCTGGCTCCCTCTCTTCTACGGATGCTATTTCTGTGTCTGTCATGACCCTGCTGTGGTTTCAAGTCCTGGGTTTCTTGTGGATTCACCATGGAAAATTTCTTTTGGTGCCTAAATATCAGCTCCTGGGCGTGCTGAGAAAAGCCCAAATGCTGCTGGTGCAGAGCAGCTGGCGATTAAGACATCAGGATGTGGGAAAAGGCTCTTGTCACTCATCATATTGGCTGATATGAACTATTTGTTGGCATTTTACTGATATAAGCTCTTCTGTATCACCTACTCCCTGCCACTCGTTGGGTTTTGTGGTTTTAAAAAAAACCCCACCACCCACAAAACAACTGATATGCCACCTCACTGGCACCTTTTGGGTGCCCAGCCCTGAGGGAGGGGTGAGCCGTGGCTGGTGCGGGAAGCAAGAGGGCATGGGGACAAGTTGTGCCTGGGTTGTCCCCAACCACAGGGCGTTATGAAGCTAGAGCTCAGGTTTAGCCCAGGAATGGTGGACAGGGTGCAGCAGAGAGCTACAAAGATGATTAGGGGACTGGAACACCTCCCTTATGAAGAAAGGTTGAGGGATTTGGGTCTCTTCAGTCTGGAAAAAAGACGGCTGAGGGGGCTGAGGATGGGGCCAGGCTCTTTTCAGTGGTGCCCAGTGACAGGACAAGAGGTAATGGGCACAAACTTGAGCACAGGAAGTTCCACCTAAACATGAGGAGGAACTTCTTTACTGTGAGGGTGGCAGAGCCCTGGCACAGGCTGCCCAGAGAGGTGGTGGAGTCTCTGTCTCTGGAGACATTCCAAACCCACCTGGATGCGTTCCTGTGCGACCTGCTGTAGGTGACCCTGCTGTGGCAGGGGGTTGGACTAGATGATCTCCAGAGGTCCCTTCCAACCCTATGATTCTATGATCTCACGCAGAGGGAGCTTCAGCATCAAAGTTGGGGGCTTTAGCCCCCAGCTGGCAGCAAGGCATGGGAACATTATCCTTTTGCCTTTGATCTCGAGCTGAACTGATTCAAATTTCTTCCTTATGTGCTGCAGAGGTCCCAGGCCTGTTCCTTACCCTGCTTTCCAGGAGAGCTGCCTTAGGCTGGGCTTCCCACTGCTGGGGGGATATGTTCTATTCACAGAATCACAAAGTAGGGCCAGGAGCAGAGCCCAAAATGCTGCTGCAGCTGTCCTGGGCATGTGCGTGGGTTATTTGCATGTGGCCCATATGGAAGAGGCAAACATACCTCTCTCTTTCTGCCAAAGGAGTTAAATGCTGCTCATGCACATCATGTGTGTGTGTGGGAGTGGGGAAACAGGTCCAGGAGTGAGAGCTCTTGGGGAAGGGGCTTGCTGAAATGACTTCTGCATGCAGAAACCTTGTGTTTAGATGTATGGGGGCTGTTGTACTCGCATTATCAAAAAGTAGCAGTGGTTGAGATGTACAGCTGGTTAATGAGAGGTGCCCCTTCAGGGAGCAGCACTCAGCAACACTCAGATGCAAGGGGAATCTCGCCATCCTGTCCAGAAAAGGGGACAATTTATCCTGCAAGCTTCAGAAAGATCAGTGCTTCCTTTAATGAATGTTTTCTCCAGAAACTGGCCTCAGTCACAGCTGCAGGGGGAGCAGCTCTCAACTATGTGTCCCCAGGATGAATCTTTCACAGCCTGGAAGAGCCCATAAGTCATGGTTTGGTAGCACTTGTATGAGAGAGATTTGGTATCTGCATGAGACTTGTCATAGATGGGGCTCGTGCTGTGAGATCGCTGGGTGTTTATAAGGCACAGAGCAGGGTGGGACCTCAGGAGCAGCTCATCCTCTACGAAAGGGTTGAGAACTTGTTCATCTGTGGCCTTGCTACTGGTGTGGGATATGTTGGGGATGCTGTCCTTGCTCCAAAGGTGGTGGATGTGGGCAACTTCAGAAGTTAGAAAATGCTCCACAATCTGTTATTTAGTCTTTGGAGGGGAAGAAGAAAAAAAAAACCCAAACCCCCATATGTACTTCTGTATTTTTTTCTGGCAGTTACTATTTTGTTTTGGATATGGGAACCTGAGCAAACTCCCTCGTGAAAGCCTGCCAGGGAGCATCCATTCCTCAGCCAGCCCTGACCCCCACCTCCTTTTTGGGGGGTGCAGATGGAGACCTGGATCTCTGCTTTGTGCTGGGCTGTCATGGGCATCGGTAACAGGCAACACTGGTTCCTGTCTCCCAGCTGCATAAAGGGATTGTGGCATTTTCAGCCGATGCTCTCTAAAATTGAGCAAGTGATATGAGTGCTAAACAGCGTGGCTACAGCATGTGAAGTGTCGGCAGCTGTGAAATGTAGACAGAACAGAGGTAATAGTGCGTATTAAGTGAAACTCTTCCTATATCTAAGAGGCTGATATAAACATGTTAGTTTGCTGCCCTCCTTCCTTTTGGTGTGATACTCATCAAAAAATGAACTTGGCTGTTCTCCCAATAGAACTGGAGGTTTCCTTGTTTTCATTTCTTTTTCCTGAGGCTTTCTACATCTCACTCTCATCTGCACAGGAGGGGGTGGTAAATACTTGAGATGAAAAAACAACCAGTTGGGAACACCCATTTATTGATGTTTTCTGCGTTGTCCACCCAAGACAGGTGGTCTCCGAGGCTGGGGGCAGAGGGTGAGTTCCCTGTTTGATGGATTAAAATGAGAGCACCTTTTAAGATAAATTCCTCCTCTTGTTGCTCGCTTGTTCATTTCCAAACAGCACTTTGTTGCTTTGCAGGGTGTTTTATTTCTGTTTTTTCCGTCTCAAAGAGGACTCAGATTCTTTTTACTGTCTTCCTAGGGGCAGGCTTGGCCTCTCAAGGAGTGCAGGATCCTCAGTGACTCGTCTCCTTCTCTGCTCAACCCGAGATGCTCCTGTGTTCAGCAGGGCCAAAGCGCAGCTGGTGGTAGGAGAAACCCCTCTTTATGTATGTTTGAAGGTTAGAAATATCAGGAATAGAGAAGATCATGAAAAAGCTATGTCCCTCATGTGGGGGCTGGCCTACATTTCCCACCAAATGGCTCTGTGCCTCCTGGCCAATGCTTTGAAGATGTACCCTGCGTTTTGAGGAGGAGTTCTGTTATTTCTCTTCCATCTGTGTGAATTGGCTTAGGTGATCTCTGCTCCTCCCCATGCTGCATAGCATCCCTTTGTGGTGGGTCTGGGGGTGGTTGCACCATCTTCATGCCATTGGCACAGTGGCGTGTCCGCTGCGTGGCCTGCAGGGTGCAGAGCCCCACTGTCCCCTCATGTATGGTGGAGCATGGTTTCCTTGGGGAAGTTCAGTGCTCCTGAGCTCTGGTGAGACGAATACAACATTCCAGCTGTGTTGGTGCACTGGAGCTTTTTTCCCTATCTGGTTGCCAATCCCAAAGGGTTCCGGTCTCTGGCGCGGGCAGAGGGGCTCAATGAGCTGCAGGGGACACTAAACTCACCATAAATTATTTTTTAGCTCTAGGCAAAACTGGTCCCCGAACTAGGTGACATTAACAGTGGTGCATCACCACAGGGGGCAGCCAAAACTGCAGTATGGTGTGTTTTTGTATGTGGGGGTACATGGGCTTTCTTGTTAATATAATCACATGAAAAAGAGAGAGCACTGGCTGGGAGACAACTCCTCCACCTCTCTGTATTTTGCATCTATGGCTTGCATCTACCTGCTCGTACTGGGCATCTCAAACACCATCCCTTCCATTATACATGTCATATTTTTCATGTTTTTCCCAACATTTGCCCTCCCACTTGCAAGGTGGGATGTGCACAGACAGGATCACCAAAAAAATTGTGTTAGAAGGGCTCTTTAGGGGTCCAAATGGTCCCAGGCTGCTCAGGACCTGGGATGTGCGTGCTGTGGCTGTTCTGCTTGTAGGGTCTTCCTGAGCTCCCTGCCATCTCTGCTTTAGTTGGTGTTACACAGAAGGGCACTAATAAGTTAAGTAATTACTCATGTCCAAATCAATTTGCAGTCCTGTCTGCTTCATTTCCTCTTTGGAGACAATATCAACATTGATTCCTGAAGTCACCCTTCACATCTCCAGTACTGCGCACAGGCATACCCTTTCAGTGAGTTCTGGAACAAGGTCTGAAGGAAGGTTTCTTCCTTCAATGAAACTTGTTTGGTACTATTTTGTAGCAGTTGACATACCTTGATGTGGGTGCAAATTATTTTTCCGGTAGATCTCAATGATCTGGCAAAAAAAGGCAATTGGAATTTAACAGCATTGCTTAAAGGCAGCAATTGACTGGTGTAATAACAGAAGTGAGTGCAGAACGGGCCTTGCTGTCAGAATGGGCTGTCCATTGGCTTCCACCGCTCTGGAAAATTGGATTCTAGTGAGTGGTTCAGCTGACTGGAGATCTCTGGAGAAAAAACCTGGGATTTTGCAGAAAATGTTAGTGATTTGTCATTCTTCCTGGTCCAAGGCTGCAATAACGGACCAACAGCTGTTGTGGTTTTTTTTTTTTTGAGGAAAGCAAAGCTCTTGCTCCTTGTAATGCCCAAGAGGTGCTATGACTTCTTTTGTCTAGCTTTTTGTCTGGGGGCACCTGTCATCTTCCCCCACTCGTGGCCTCTGGGCTATGTGCTCCAGAGACAGGGATCCAGCAATGGGCAGGCACGGGGTGGTCCTGCTGCAATGGAAAATGAAGCCTCTCCAACCCACACCCACAACTCTGAAAGACACAACGAGACTTTTTGTCACTGTTAAAGTGCAAAAAAAGGGATCGCCATCCAAGCTTGCTGCTGCCTGGGGGTAAGGGGCTGCCTGGTCCTCAGCATCCATCCACATTCAGCTCACCTCTGTGGGGTGCAGGAGAAACAAGGCACGTGGAGATCAAGGTGGTGTTGTACTGTGCAGGGTGAGGAATTGAATCTTTAATTTTCATATGTTAAAATTTCAGGAGCTTTTGCACCTGTGTGCTCTTTCTCTTGGCCTCGGTGGGGCTGCCCTGGCTGATGTGGTGGATGAACATTCACTGCATCCAGCTGTGGGTGGTAATTTGCTTTTCCTGGGAGCCCTGATTTACACTCTGCCTGCAAAGGAGTCTTTATAGGAGATGTGACAGATTAAAAATAGATGACTTCAAAGTAATCAGATTTTTTAAAATAAAAAAATTAAGTGTGAAATTCTGACCATCTATATTGAGATCTTAATTCAATATACTTAAATAACTTAAATGAAAATGCTGAAGCAACATGTTTGCTGCTGAAGTTTTCTGATTCATCAAACCACTTAAAGGATAGATGTAACCTGGCTAAATGCCTGCAGTAAACCTTGCTGAAGGGCTGCCTCGACTGTAAAAGCACGTGTCTTCAGGAGTTACAGAAAGAACAATTTTTAATAGAAGTTTTATCCAGTAGTAAAGCTCAGAAATTAATTCATTCAGATTTTGTAAAAACAAACAAACCAAAAAAAACCCCAAAAAAACCCCACAAAAAACCCCCCACAAACAACCAAACCAAACCAGCCAACACCACCCCAGGAAAATGGCTTTCCTTCTGCAATCTCTGAATAAAAATCAGGAGCAAGAAGATAATATCGATTAGCTCTAACACCTTGAATGTTTTGGCCCCAGTTATTAGAAACAATCAGTTCACTTTTATTGACTGAATATAATTCATCTATTGTATAGTAAATCAGATTTAAATGCAAAGCATGTTTTAGTAAAAATATTTTTATTACCTAGCACACGTGAAGAACTTGTAATTGGTAGAAAGTGATTTGAAATGCTGATTTGTGCATTTTCATTCAGTTCCACTTGCTGTCCAAGTACAGCTTGACACGAGTGAAAAATAAACTAACATTTAGTAAATTGTAAAGGCATCACTTAGGACTTTTTAACATGGGAAAAATTCAGACTCTGAATGAACACAGGTATCTGTATTTGCTTAAATGCATACAGATGAAGCAGTGAATTGAATGCAAAGGCTAAATTTAATTGCAGTTCATGTTTTAATGATTTCCCACCAATGACAATAAACCTTTTTGCTCAAGAGTGACTCAAAAGTACAAACACAAATAGGACTGAGACCAGTGATGCTTGCTGATTTAAAATACTTTTATGTAAATCAACCCATCATTGCTAGGGAAGGAATAAAAGGCCTCTCCATTATTGGAGAGTCTGGCAGGGGACGGACCTCAGGGAGGCTGCTGTGGTCCCTAGAATTGAGAGCTGAAACTGCCATGTCTTCTCCAGTTCCAGGACACAAAAGAAGAGTTTCCAGCCCTTCTGAGGGCAAACAGTGAGAAACAGCAACTTATCAAATGGGGCATGATAGATTGCTGCCAGAGGAATGAAAACCTGCCTGCACTGATAATAAACATTGCAGCTGCTTCCAAAAATTACTCCCCAGGGCAGCTTCTTCAAACTTTAGGCATGGAGGAAAAAAAAAAACCTGTACCCAGCAGAGCCAGTCCATTCAGTAACACACACACACACCCACCCACACCCCCACCCAACCCCACACCCACCCACACACACCCCAACAGGGAAAAGCCAGTGAGGACGAGTGGCATTGGTGTCTCTTGTAGCTTTTGTCAAGGGTGTTGTGCTGGAGTGAGCCTGAGTCACTGAGATGGGATTATTCAGCTGGGTTTGAGCCTCAGCTACTCTACCTGGCTTCGGTCTTGCTCTTCATGTCCTCCTCCTTTCTGTTGTGCTCATCAGGTTATGTTTGGCCGGAACTTTTTATGTAGGTACATAACTGGAAGGAGGAAAGGAGCTAAGAGATGCTCTGGCACTTTTTGTGTGGTTCTTGTATCTGAGTGGTTTGGAGATGCCGTCATTGATTCTTCTTCTGGCTCCCTGAATCATTTGAGGCTTCTCAGTTGGTGCCTGTGTGCCTGGGTTTCCCATGTCTACTGTTGGTATAGCCCTGGGCAATCTTGCTGGAGGGCTGGGAGGCCAAAGATGCTTAGATTGAGAGGGGGTGTGTTAGGCTTTGTAATGCTCCACAGATGTGGAGCTTTGCTTGCCTGCTCCAGATAGAGCTGTTAGGAACAGTTGTTCTTAAAGGAGGCAAATCCCTTCCTTGGTCCCTTTCTCAATTAAAGGAAATCACCTATTGCCTTTTTGGAGTACTCTCTTCGCATCAAGGGAAAATAATGAGGATGATGTCTGTCCTCCCATCTCCTCTCCTTCCCACAGAAAAAGAGCTGGGATCTTTTGGTCTTCACACTCCAAAACACCAAGAGAAGGGTGAAATCAATCTTGCTTCCACCCACCTCCCTCCCTTTTCAGGAATTGCTTCTGGAGGGTCCTCCTCCTGCCTTAACAGCTTAGTTCTAGTAAAATTATACCCCCAAAACTTGGTTCCTGTGAAATGCTATGCTTAATAAAATGTGTTGCATATCAATAATTTAGGGACTTGTGACAATACATAAAACGCTTTTAAAAATATTGCGAACTTGGCCTCATGTTCTCGATAATTAAAAATGGTGTAATGGCAAAGTATGGTAGGTGTAACTTTATTTCATATTTTCCTTGTATTTAAACCAGGGGGCATAAATTTTAAAATACCATAAAAAGTGTGGCAAGATTATACTATTGTAAATATATCTGATATATTGTCCCATATATCTAAATTATTAATATGCAATGCAGCCAACGGGAGTCTAAATTCTACCCAGCACAAGCTCTAGGTGATCATTGTAAGTGGAACTTGGTAAGCTATGGGGGAATGGAGATAAACCTCAACAGCTGAGTAGTCTCCTTCTCTGGGCTTGAGTTTCCTCTGCTTTGCCCTTATGGAGCCATTTACACCTGTGCTAAGTAGGGATAAAACGCTGCCGAACTGAATTCTTCACTGCCTTGCCCTTGAGGTTGCGTTTTACATCTGGTTTGCATTTGCAGAGCCAGATCGCAGCCTTATCTCTGCTGTTGGAGCCTGGGCATTACAGCAGGGAGGTCAGGTCAGTTGGTTGAGACTGGGACAGGATGGCTGAGAGCAGAAACTGGAGCATTTTTAGCATGGGGAGAGAAAATCAACTGCACGTGCCTGGAATTAGTGACTCACTGAATGTAAAGCTGGGAGTAGCTCTGATGGGATGGAAAGGTTGGGAAGAGAAGTATAAATTAAATAGAAGAAAGTGAAGATATGGGCCAAAACCGTAGATTTGCTCTCAGACTTCGGGTCAGAAACAGCACACTGATGGTGGAAATCTGGAGAAACCCCAAGTACTTGCTCTGTATTAGCAGTCACTCAGCTAAAATTCTCTATTCACGGCAACACTTGTCTCAAGGTCATGAATGAAGGGTGTTTTGCTGATGGAGATAAGAAATCTGGGGACCTGGACTATATAATGCAATATAAAGGTATGGCCCGTGTTTCCCAGGGCATGCAGGTCCCTGGCAGGTATCAGTAGAAGGCAAAGGGTTGACAAAGCCCCAATATTTTCACATTCATATGTAGGGCCAAAACATATCGATCCATTTTTTTTTTTTTGTGCTTGCTGCAGGCTGTGCCGTACTGCTGTGGCTCTGTCTTTGTTTTGGGATAAAACAGGTGAAATGAGTAGGTAGTTAAAATTTTCTTGGGCTTTTTATTTAAGGATTGCCTACCGGCTCAGGAAGGCATCATCTCTGCTTTACCAGCATCTCTGGGAGCCCTGGCTTAGGGAAAATCTTATTTTAAGGAGTTGGTGTGGGGTCTGGGGTGAGAAGGGGATACATCAGGAAGTCCCAGAATACAGGCAAGATGCTCCATCCTGGCAATTGCACTTTGTAAGAGCTTATGGACTGAGAGGTTAAAAAAAAGGTTTAGTTTTGCACGCTGTTCTCAGAGGCTGTGTCTGAGTGCAGCACTTAGTGCACCTGGCCAGCTGATTACTATTTTCTCATGGGGGGAATTTATTCCTAGCCTGACACAGGTGGGTGATTGGTTTATGCCTTTGATCCTGAGGATTTACAGCCATTTGGGAGGCTGAGTGTCTGTGTTTGTTCAGGGCTGGCTGGATCCTGCTGTTGTCCGGAGGAGCAGGAGGATCCTGACTTCCTCCCCTGCCCTTTCTCTGCTCCTTTTAATTTTCCACTGAGGGGTGATTCACGCACTCCCCCAGCTTGGCTAACCCAGCTGTGTAAGTGCTCCTGGCTCCTATGTTGTATCAGCATCCTCTTTATTCCTCTGAGGACACAATCTGTAGGTGATATTTTAGAGAAATCAATGTGAAGCAAAAATTGGCAGCTTTGGCTTTGCAAGCAAATGACAAGCGCCTTCCTATTGGCCCAAAGATTTTTTTTTTTTGGGGGGGTGAGGTGGGTGGTGGTGGTGGAAAATGTCAATGTTCTCTTTTTCTTTTTAAATGGACTCAGCTTACAGTAACTGCTATGGAAGTGTATTTTATTTTCCATTTAGTACCATCTTCATTAGACACCAGAATGAATCTCTCGATACAGAGTACATCAGGGAGAATTAATCGTCCTGTTCACAGAGGTGGTATTTTCGTGAGTCACTAATAGTGATGAGTGTAGTGCTTCCTTACAAGATTTTTTTTCCTTCAAGAAAAATGAAAACTGCTGAATAATAAGGAAAAAAAATAAGACAAAGAGCATCCTCCTGACATGCAGTGTATGGTGTGCATCTCGCTGGGCAGCCAAGCAGGCAGGGGGGTGCAGGGAAGAGGAGCTCAGGATGGCTCCACCTGCCCACCCACCGCTCCGAGTGGGGCATTGTAAGTAATATAATCCCCTGCGTTTATTTGCCTGACCTTTCCTCAAAACTTCAGCGATGGATGTTTGTTATGCTTTCTGGACAGTCAATTCTAGTGCTTTGCTAACCCTCGAATTCAACAATTTCTTTTGATGCTGACCCTAAATGTGCATTGCTGCAATTCAGACATGTTCATGATCACTTTATCTGTAGCAGATATGGAGGATGATCTGTCCGTCTCCCTTTCTGAGGCTGCATCATGCTAACGTAAGGATTTCTGTTCTTTTCCCTCCACAATGTCTCTTTAAACTGAATCCCAGGTCCTTCATCTTTCCTCAGCTGCCCTTTCTTGGTTTCCCAATCCATCCATGCCTAAGGAAGGCACGGATGGATTGGGAAAAACTGCCACCTTAGACTTCCGGAGGGCAAACTTTGACCTGTTCAGAAGACTGCTGGACAGAATCCCTTGGGAGGCTGCCCTGAAGGATATAGGAGCCCAGGAAGGCTGGACGTACTTCAGGAGAGAAGTCTTAAAGGCACAAGAGGAGGCTGTCCCCGTGTGCCAAAAAACAAGCAGGCGGGGAAGGAGACCGGCCTGGCTAAATAGGGACCTTTGGCTGGACCTCAAGAACAAAAGGAGAGTCTACGACCTTTGGAAGAGGGGGCAGGTCTCTTGTGAAGACTATAAGGATATAGCGAAGCTATGCAGGGAGAAAATTAGGAGAGCCAAAGCGCAGCTAGAGCTCAACCTAGCTACAGCTGTTAAGGGTAACAAAAAATGTTTCTATTAAATTCATTAACAACAAAAGGAGGATTAGGGAAAATCTCCCTCCCTTATTGGATGCAGAGGGAAACATAGTCACAAAGGATGAGGAAAAGGCTGAGGTGCTCATTGCCTACTTTGCCTCAGTCTTTAGCAGTGGAACTAGCTGTTCCCTGGGCACACAGCCTCATGAGCTAGGAGACAGGGAGGGGAAGCTGAACGAGGTCATCACAATTAAAGAGGAAGCGATCAGTGACCTGCTACACCGCTTGGATGCACACAAGTCTATGGGACCAGATGGGTTACATCCAAGAGTGCTGAAAGAGTTGGCAGACGTGCTTGCCAAGCCACTTTCCATTATCTACCTGAAGTCATGGCTAACTGGGGAGGTCCCAATGGACTGGAGGGTGGCAAATGTAGCACCCATCTATAAAAAAGGTAGAAAGGAGGATCCGGAAAACTATAGACCTGTTAGTCTAACCTCAGTAGCAGGGAAGGTCATGGAGCAGATCATCTTGAGTGCCATTACAAGCCATATAATGGACAAGCAGGGGATCAGGCCTAGTCAGCATGGGTTTACGAAAGGCGGGTCCTGCCTGATGAACCTGATCTCCTTCTGTGACAAGATGACCTGATTATTGGATGAGGGAAAGGCTGTGGACATTGTCTACCTGGACTTTCGAAAAGTATTTGACACTGTCCCCCATAGAATTCTCATGGGAAAACTGGCGGCTCATGGCCTGGATGAGCATACGATCTGCTGGATCAGGCGCTGGATGGGTGGTCCCAAAGAGTGGTGGTCAGTGGAGTTAAATCCAGCTGGCAGCCGGTCACAAGTGGTGTCCCTCAGGGCTCAGTGTTGGGACCATTTCTGTTTAACATCTTTATTGATGACCTTGATAAGGACATAGAGTGTATCATCAGCAAGTTTGCAGATGACACGAAGCTAAGCAGGAGTGTTGATCTACATGAGGATAGGGAGCCTCTACAGAGAGACTTGGATAGATTGGACCTATGGGCCAATGCTAATGGAATGTGCTTCAACAGGGCCAAGTGCCAGGTCCTGCACTTGGGCCACAACAACCCTATGCATCGCTACAGGCTTGGGGAAGTGTGGCTGGAGAGCTGCCTGGCAGAAAAAGAACTGGGGGTTCTAATTGACAAGCGGCTGAATATGAGCCAGCGCTGTGCCCAGGTGGCCAAGAAAGCCAATGGCATCCTGGCTTGTATTAGAAATAATGTGACCAGCAGAAGTAGGGAGTTGATTGTCCCCCTGTACTCAGCACTGGTGAGGCCACATCTTGAGTATTGTGTCCAGTTCTGGACACCTCAATATGAGAGAGATATTGAGGTGCTGGAGCGAGGGCAGAGGAGGGCAACGAAGCTGGTGAAGGGCCTGGAGAATAAATCTTATGAGGAGCGGTTAAGGGAGCTGGGACTGTTTAGTTTGAGGAAGAGGAGGCTGAGGGGAGACCTCATCACTCTCTACAACTACTTGAAAGGACACTGTAGAGAGGTTGGTGCTGGTCTCTTCTCACAGGTAATTAGTGATAGAACAAGAGGGAATGGGTTAAAGCTGCAGCAGGGCAGGTTTAGGCTGGACATTAGGAAAAAATTCTTCACAGAAGGAGTGGTTAGACACTGGAATAGGCTGCCCAGGGAGGTGGTGGAGTCACCATCCCTGAATGTGTTTAAGACTTGTTTAGATGTGGTGTTAAGGGATATGGTGTAAGGGAGAACTTTGTAGAGTGGGGTTGATGGTTGGACTCGATGATCCCAAGTGTCTTTTCCAACCTAAATGATTCTATGATGGTAGTGCTAGAAAGCCTCATCGCTGCTCCGTGGTTTGCCCTACCCTGTTTTCCTTGCCTTTGGCCATGTTTTGGCTCAGGATAGCCCTTGGCTGATGGCCACATGATGGGTCTTTCCTACCTAATGATAAGTCTCTGTGCAGGACCTTGTTGACCACAGCCTGCTTCTCCTGTGGAGTATTTCTCTCGTTTGTTAAGACTGGTCCAAATGCCCATTGTCTCCCATTTGCTTGCAGTTGATGTCTCCAAACTTACTCTTTTGTCCAGGTCAGATAGTGAAAATAGTGGATAATAGTGGCCCAAGACAAATCCTCGCCCAATGCATACAGGTACGTTCCTCTAGTTTGATAAGTCATTGAAAGCAGCTTTCCGAGTATGTTTTTCAACTTGTGTATTACCACCTTAGCAATCTCACCTAATTGCTTAAGACAATATCATGTAAAACGATGTCAAAGGCCTTCCTGATGTTGTTGTATGCTTCAGTGACCACCTCTCCCTCTCCGTGAGTCCTGCTGCCCTGTCATAGAAAAACATGAGACTGGCTTGATATTTGTTCTTGACAAATCCGTGTTGGCTGTTCCTCACTGCCTTGTTACCTCTTAGGCGCTTAGAATATGTTTATTTGATGATTTGTTGCTATATTTTTTTTCTGGGAATTGGAGTTAAGCTGACTGGCCTGTAATTCCCTGCTATGTTTGCTGTTCTTTGCTCTTCTGGGACTCGCTGCAGTCCCTGAGTTTTCAAAGATAAGCGCTAACAGCCCTCAGATTGCCTCCACCACTTCTAAGTACCTGGCAGTGAATCTCAGCAGACCCAGCTGATTTGAAAACATGCAATTTATATAAATATCTTCCGAACTGTTGCTTCCCCCTTGTAGTCTGAATTCTTACCTTTTTGTCACAAATAACAATTGAAATATCTATACAAATGAATCCATCCTTTTTAGTAGTGAAGCATTACCCTCTGCAATGATGGTTGGTAACAGCTCTGCTGAATAATGGAGGAACTCCTCTCCTGGTCATTGGCTTATTACTAATTTGACTTTTTTTTTTGCTATTATTTAAGTTCCTTACAAGCTCTACAGCAATAATGAACCTGACCTGTTTTTTATTTTAATTCCTAAATGCATGCCCTACTCATTTACAGAGTCCTTAGCCATTTGAATCAGTTTCTACAACCTATATTTTTCTGTCCTGTCTGTGGTCCAGGATGTGGCCCTTACCCCAGATGCTTTTCTATATTTTATTCGGAGTATTGTTTTTGGTTTTTTTTTTTTAAGATTCAAAGGCAGGTATGTCAGAGGGTGAGAAGATTTTATGCTGGAGATAGTAGAAATTCCCTAATGTGCCACAAGATCTCTGCTGTGCCCTGGCAGGCTCCAGCAGCCGATGGCTGGGGTGGGCACACTGTGTTGCCCCACCAGCCACAATGCCTCATGGACAGGGCCAGGGTAGCAAACGTGCTGTTGTTCCCAAATACCTTAACTTTTCAGGTGAAAACCTGCCTTTTAAAATAGACCAGAAGAATTTTCACTTTGGATCTCCGATACTTCACACTTATTTTTATCTTTGTTTTGTCTTACCATCATTTTGTGGCACCACGTTAATAGTGAAGAACAGACTTCACTGATAATGGTATACTATGACAACCTGTTAAGCAAATCACACTGACGTTTTTCTTACTTGCATTAAGGATGGCTGGGATTTGGCTTGCTGAATGAAACATCAGATTTTTCCTGTGTTTTGAAGTGCTTCCCATCTCATTTGCAATGAAAAGGTTTGACAGTTTTCAAGTCGGCAACACTTTGATCTACGTGTCAACTTGCTTCAACTCACTTCATTGGAACCAACAGGAGAAGTTTCATTCTAGAGAAGAAGTATTTGATACCTGTTGTCCCTGATATTTTTTAAATAAAAAGTCAAGAGTGTTTCAACTCATACATTCCATCGTGGTAGAACTTGTCAGTAACAGTAACATGTGTTATAAGTTATAGTGGACTTGTCATAAAATGGGGAAAAAAAACAACCACCAAAGCTGCACAACAGAATTGAAACTAAAATTTCACAATTCTGAACTGAAATTCTTAATGGGAAATTTGAGACAAGATCAGATCATATGTCATGATTTCTTAATGGCAATTGACAGAAAAGAACATTTTTCAAATAACTTTGTTTTCAATAAAACTGAATCAGTTTAACTGAAGGACATTTGGATGAGAAACAAAACCAACCAAACAAACAGTTCTTGCACCCAACGTGAGATGAACAAGTGTGACCCCTGAGAGGCAACATGGGTGATAAACATTGGATCGTGTTGGGAAATGCCTCTTCCTATGAATCATTCAGTTTTCTGCTTTATATGCTTGCAGAAAGAGCCCTTTTCTCTGCGTAGGAGTCTTCCTGGTGAACCCAAGGCCATGGCAGAGCCAGGTAGCTCCTCACCTGTAGGAGCACTTTCCCTTGGGGCAAAACCAAGAGAAAGCTCAGAGCGCTGACCTTGCTGTCCTGCACGTGATGGCACTGTCGTTTCTACCTCTCTGGCTGGCAAGTTAGCTCCATTTCTTTTGAGTAAGTGTAAATATTGACTGCAGCCTCCTCTCTGTGGGCAATCTCAGCCTCTGAAATGCTGCCAGTTGTTGCTTTCTGGAATCTCTCGATGGTTTTCTCTTCCTGGGGGAAGTTTTGAGGTAGAGAGGAGTAATCTGAGGGCTTGGTCCCTCTGCTCAGTTAAGATTTGGTAGCACCGGGACTGCAGGAAAGAACAGCAGAAAAAGGTGGCCAGGTTGGGGTGTGTGGCCAATGGGCAAGCTGGGTCCCTCCTGACTTGCACCATAACTGGTCATGCTCTGGCTTGCCCAAGGAAGTAGACCTGGAAGGGAAATTGGATGAACACAACACCCCAAAATAAGCAAAAACTGCCTCACGCTCTAGTTTTATGCCACATTTAAAAAACAACCAACCACTCACCTCTTATGTTCCACAAAGGATGATGATTCAGTAACTAATTAGTACAATATTAATGTATTCCTGCAAGACTGAATGAAGAGTACCACAGAGTGATTCTTTACCTCTACTTTTTGCAGTTCTTTATGCTTTTCAGAAATCCACTGGCTCTGTATCATCTCTGCCCCAGCCTGGTTGCTTGTGCCGAATAGCAGGTTTGAACCTCATCTGAATGTTTCTTTGCAAAAGATTTGTGTTGGAAGATGGTGGTTTGATGAAATTGTATGTTTCTGCATGTGCGGCATGCAGAAAGGGTATTGATTTGACAGCTTAACTTTGCAGGGGAAAAAGCAAATTGACTGGATTCGAATGACAGGTTTTGGTATTCTTAGTTTGAAATAACCTTTTATTTCAAGATACAGAAATGGCAGAGGGAGGAGAAATCAACAGTCAAAACTGAAGAGAAACACAGCAGTTGATGAGATTCTTTTTCTTCCATTTGGAAAAGCATTTCAAAATTTAACAAAGGGGGGGAAAAAAGGTATTTTGTATTTCCACTATGAACAAAAAAAAGCCTAAGTCTCTCTGTGGCCAGCCCTATGCAGAGTATCTACCAAGAGCAAAAGACCTGCAGCTATGAAGAAAATAGCTATTTCTGCGGTGTAAAACCTTCCTTTCCTTCATTCTTCATGCAGCCTGAATCCAATCATGGAGAATGTTTATTTTGAAAAGTCATCAAGATAGAGTCAAGACTGTGGTGACTTGGTGGCTGTTATTGAGATCTCAAACAGGCACCTTTGGTCTGAAGCCTGACAGCCCACTCTTGTGCTGCCGGTAGGATTACAGCTAGTGCAAAAGTCTTCAGCTTTTAAGGCTTGGCACGTAGTGAGGTATTCTGGGGTTTGCATGGGAATAGAGATATAGTAATGAGTGTGTGTGCGAGGGTTTGTCTCAAGAGTAACTGCTGAAGGCAGCATCAAGCCGCTAGGCATGCACTGTGTTTAAATTTCCAGGATTTGAAAGGTTTGTGTCTACGCACTACCACTGGTGGGTCTCCGTAGGGCCCAGCCTAGGCTTGCAGGTTGGCTGTCTCTGTAAGCAAAATAATAATGAATATAATTACTAGTAATTTCCAGCTTGTTCATTGTCAGAAGCCAAGCTGAATCCTAATTTCCTTGATGCAGCGATGTCCTGTTCAGGATTGGGCAAATAGCACGGAGTTTTCCATTTATATTCCAGTCAGCATCTTAAAACAATCCCTCTCCTCCTCTCTGCTCTCATCTTTGATGGACAGACCACTCCTATTAGTACTGATGCTCTTGGTGCCACGAGGCTTCCCCTGAGCAGGGTTGCTTGTGCTGAGCAGGGCACAAGGGAGCAAATGGCAGTGCCTCTCCTGTCTCAGCAGACAGGACACCACGGAGAGGTGCCACCCTCAATTAAGAGAGAGATCTGGTGATAATGTGGCCCTTCAGCCCAGGTTCTATCTGCGCTTTGCCCACAAGAAAATGCAAAACCCCCAAGTGCACCACTGCTTTGAGATGGGGCTGAGGGCTCTGGGAATAAAGGGGTGGCAATGGCCTTGTAGATAGGGCAAATCCATGACAATTCCTGGGAACAGAGAGGACGGGGGCTTGTCTGGTGTGGCAGCACCTGTTAGAGCACACAGCTGCAAACCCCTTCTGGTACAGTGTCTCCCTCTGGCAGGGGAGACAAGCCCTGAACACTACCAAGGGCTATGGAGATGATTAGGGGACTGGAACACCTCTGTTATGAAGAAAGGCTGAGGTACTGGGTCTTTTTAGTCTGGACAAAAGACAGCTGAGGGGGGATCTTATCAGTGTTTATAAATACTTAAAGGGTAGGTGTCAGGAGGATGGGGCCAGGCTCTTTTCAGTGGTGCCCGGGGACAGGACAAGAGGTAACGGGCACAAATTTGAACACAGGAAGTTCCACCTAAACATGAGGATGAACTTCTTTACTTTGAGGGTAGCAGAGCCCTGGTACAGGCTGCCCAGAGAGGTGGTGGGGTCTCCGTCTCTGGAGACATTCAAAACCCACCTGGACGCGTTCCTGTGCAACCTGCTCTGGGTGATGTTACTTTGGCAGGGGACTGGACTAGATGATCTCCAGAGGTCCCTTCACAGAATCACAGAATGGTATGGTTGGAATGCCTCTGGTGAAGGGAACTCAACTAACTTATGGTGGTGAGAGAGGGAGCACATACCGACAAAGAATAAAACATTTCTCTCACGCCTATCTAAACGTATGACCTCATTTTGAGTTATAGTTTCACTGCTGCCACTATTACTTTTTATTATTTCTAAACTCAAAAATATAACAGAGGGGAAAGATAAAGTCTGAAATCCATTAATAGCTTTTTATTCTGTGGACTTTTAAAATACCACATCACCTTGATGTTTGAGTTCTCCGTGGCTAAGCTGAATTCTAATTTTGCTCCAGTAGCTTTGCTAGCCAGCTATACCTTTCAGGCTCACATCACATGGAAGATTAAAAAAAAAAAATCATCCAGATTTCATTTTTAATCTGTGTCCCTTTAAACGATTTATCCTTTTTGAGATACCTAATTACCCAACCTCTTCTAGATAACCATATCGTGTGTGTGTGTGTTATGTCTGTGATCCAAAATATCTGATCCCTATGGATTGATCCATTGGGGAATGAGGGTAATTAGTCTCTAACAGATAGAAATTTGGAAACATCTGTGCAGATTTAAGCTTAGGGAGCAGGTTTCAACATTGGGAAGAAAGTGAGAAAGCAAAACTCAAGGTACCAGGCAAATATTGCAATTAAATTAGTCAGCTGGAGGAAATTAAATCAAGGGAAATTGGAGTGTGTCATATTTTTTGATCTGGATTTCTGGCTGTTATGAGATTTTGAAGAGAACCAGTGAAGAAAATAGAAGCTAATAAGTTTTAATTTTTTTCCTAGTGACTCAGAGGAGAGCTGGATGAAGCCCTTTCTGATTTTGTGATAATTAATGCAGCTCCCATGGCAAAGGGAAATGCAGTGATTAGTCATAAGTCAGCTGAACTCTCACAGCAGATTATCAGACAACTTCTCATTGTTTCAGTCTGCACAACCTCTTTTTGTCTTCCTTAAACTACGTAACTCTTGTACGGACCCGTTTTATCTACAGGGCCAATCTTTGCTGAAGAAAACTGGTTGCAAACTTTTGATGGGCAGTTGGTGGGTTTTGCTGATTTTTTTTTTCCTCTGTTTTTACTGGTTTTGTTTTTCCTCAGGTGGGGACTGGCATTAGATAATGAGCAGATCTGGGAGCTGGAGAAGTAGATGGACCTGAACCTTTTGCTATGTATTATGAGAGTGTTGAGCTCTGACAGGCACCAGGGTCCCACACTACTGGAGATTTGTCTGGTGGTGCTCTGGGGGGATGGGTCAGACGGAACCTTGGTGCTGATGAAAGGGGAGAGCATGTTCCTTGCTTCCTGCCGTCTTTTCCCACGACTCCCCTTACACCAGCTCTGGGGCTCCTTGAGTGACTCCAGGAGCTGGTTCCACTCATTAAAGCAGTAGGGGAAAAAAACTGGTTTTTGGCAGGAGAGGTGTTTGTAGGTCTGAGGACTCCAGGGGCACCTTGAGATGGAGGATGAGGCAGAGCAGAGGTGTGAGTCCTTCCTGGCAGCTATGAACTGTTAGACTGGCAGGATGGGGACAGCAGTTAAAACTTCTAGTTCTGATATACTGGAGAACAGCTTCAGAAATCTCCTACCTTCCTATGCGTTCAAAAGATAGCTTCATTTTTCACACTTAAAGGAAAGAAAGAACTTCCCTGGCTCTTAAGGGATTTAGATCAGCTTCCTTTACTTGTGTCTCAACGTTATTAATTTGATTGTCCTCCGAGGTCTGCATTGGGAATAGTTAAGCATATGGTTAAAGTGCACAGTTAGGTATCAATAGTTATGAATAGCTGCATTAGTGAAGAAGGACACTTATGAGCTGTAAATGTGCAGATTTAGCTATTCCTTTAAAAAAAAAATTGCCTAAGGTGTTATGAGTGCCTTTATAGCAGTGCCCACATAGTGATAAATAGGGCACGTAGTCAAAGATGATGGTAAAACAGACCCAGGAACTTTTCTTAAAGATTAATCCTTTCAGTTTCTAATCTGACTGAAATTTATGCCAGTTTGTAAACAGTGTTATCTTGGGTAAAGTTTTGGTATCCTCTTGCAAGCCAGGAGGATCCAAGGCTGTCCTAACCCAGAGCTCCTGGGCTCATAAACCCTGGAGAACAGAGCGACACTCCATTAGCAGTGCAATTCATTTCCCCAGTGCCGTGCCCGGCCCCACGTCCCCAGCAGATTTAAATTCAGCAGCGAGAGCAAAGGAGGCCAAAGGCCTTTGCATGCAAGCAGATGACTTAGTGCTTCATTTTTCATGATTACTCAGGTAGACAGCACCGCGCTGACAGTTAATATAGAAAATGGGACATGTCCTCCTCCATGGAGATTGAGCAGGGGAGTAAGGAAGGATGAGTTGATGGAGAGACCAGCAAACTCTGGGAAGCAGCGGACCTTCCTGTTGCTGTGCACTACTGTACCAACGAAGTGCCCAACGAAGGTGCGAGACAGAATTTGTAATTAGTGTCCAAGGAGGTGCAAATTAGCTGTCCCTTTCTGAAAAGTGCTACCACCAACTCCTTCCCGAGCCTGACTTCTTCTCCTTGGTCAGAGGAAACCCAGGGATGCAGGTCTAACTACATCTTGCTTCCAAGAACCCACGAGGAACGTGCTCCAGAAGTAACATGTGCCGGTTCTAAAATTGCAAAAACTGTTAAAGGCAGAAGGTTTGCAAAGCCCTGAATGAGCTTTCTGACAGAGCAGGCAGAGGAGGAGAAGGTGGGGTGAAAACAAAGGTTGTAGTGTCTCCCTCTCCCAAGGACCCTAAAAGCTCCGTCCGAGAGCTGCAGGAGAAATGCACTGGAGTCTTACTAACCATGCAATTCTTCTACAAAAGTGGAAGAGCAATGCATGAAGATGCTGCGTGATCTTCTGGTGGTCAGTGAAGCAGGCTGTCCCTCCCATAAGTGTCTTTTTTTTTTTTAAAAAAAAACACACAAACCAAACAAGACCTGTTGTTACCGTGAGTAGAAGGGCTTTCAGGACAGCGTGACCGCAAAAGGAGTCTTGCTTCCCTTTAGGTATGAAGTATGTGTGATGTTCGATGTCTATGACGGGTTTTTGTTCACTTGTTGCCCCAACCTGCAAGTACAAAGGCAGCTTTTGAGTATTATTTGCAGTACATAAGAACTTCTCTTTTACAAAGCATAGGCCAGAAGAAACTTGAATTATTTTTTTTCAAAACCATCAACTCAATCTCTTAGACTTTTTCATAGAAAAGGCCGATGCTCCAAAGATTTGTGCAAAATCTTTCCAAAACAAGCCATTATTTCTGCTTGCAGGAGAAGAAAAGAAGCGTTTGTGGTAGTGTAGTAAGGGGCTTTAGATTATTTCCACACTGCCCCAATGATTTTATGCTAATATATGCCATGAGATTACTTTTTTTTTTCTTCTACTTGCACTTCATTGCATCTCAGGTATTTATCTCAGGCTCCTGACGTGCTCTGAGAGGTACCTCTATGGTTATTTTAAACAAACAAATCGTGCCTTGTCTGCGGGATCCCCCACAGGGTGTGGAGCAAGCCAAGGTGCTGTTTCCAAGTGGTGTGAGACGCTGGTGGCACATGGCAGCCTGGTGATTGATTTCTGCAGTCCTGGGGGAGAGAACTGTCCCCACACCACAGGCCAGGGCAAATGAGCTGTCAAACCCAATGTGTTTTACCTGGTAAATTATGTGCTGGTAATACAAACCATGCAGATGAGCAAAGAGAAGGGTGGGATGGTGGTGTTCTCTTGGAAGGACAAATATGTGTTTGGATACATTTTCTTTGGTTTCTCCCTCTAGGCTGCCAGTGGGAAGCTTTTGTGATAGTTTCTGAAGTTCTGCAGATGACACTTAGTCTGGGTCTTGTTGTTTCTTTGTCTCTGATAACTAAATGTGGGGTTAAATATGGGAGCGCAGCAGGAAGAACGCAGCATACCTCTCATCTCTCCCACTTACAATGTCGTTTCTTTGTGAACGTTTGCAAGTAAAAGTAGAAAAATAAATAGATGTTGAAGCGAATCCTAGATACAATCTCTAATTAGATTAAGACCCACAGTTATGGAATAATAAATTATCTAACTACCACGGTACAGCTTCACAAAGCTTTTAAGATTGATTTTTGCCTAAGGCCCTGGGAAAGTGACTTCAACAAAACTTAAAGAGATTAAGCCTGATTATTAAGTGAAAATACTATTTTTTTGATGCCCCTTCCAGACACAGGAGCAATTCTTGATGACCCTGTTAAAAAAAAAAAAATGACACCCTATGTAACTTTGGCAGCTGCATGGAGCGTGGCTTGGTTCGTTTACATGTGCCCAAAGCAGAAGTTAATAAGTCAAATGCTAACCTGGAAATGTAGCAGTGAGATGATTTTTTTTTTTTTTTTACTTTCAACCCTTCTAAATTAAAACGTATGCCCCGGTGTTTCAAGTACAAGGACTCTATTCATTTCTGTCATTGTGTTGTGTCTGTAACTCAGAAATGATTCGCAGCATCATCCATCTCCAGTCTGCTAATTTTATCAAGCTGAGCCATGCAGGGTCCATCGCTAACAATGAAACTTTATTTCATCTCACCCATTTGTGGTGTTAATGGGCGGCACCTTTGTCTCCAGCTGGTTGCTCGCCCAGTGCTCCCAGCAGCGCAGGGGCAACCACTGCCCTTTCCCTGCCAAGGGAGGACTCCTGGTTTGGAAACAGGGAGTTCAAGCCCCCGAAAGAGAGCCCATCTCCCTGTGCATCAGTTCCCTGGCTGGCGAACATCAGCCGTGCTTCTTGCTGTCCAGGTGTCTGCTGGGCTTGAAAGGGTCGGATCCTGCACATTAAGTGCCTGCCTGAATTTGAGGCTAAAAGTCTGGAGCTAACTTCTAATGACCTCTGTGATACTAATTCTTTTTTTTAATGGCTTTGGGCAATGAAAGTATGTACCTGGCTCATAGGAATGTTAACAAGCAGTAATTAGACAATGTTTGTACGTAGCTTTGAGAGCTTGGGGGTATGATTTCTCACCTGCAGTGTAGTTAACAATCCATATACTTTTTTTCTCTTTGCTCCACAGCACCCTGCAAGCAGTATGTAGAAAGGAGTTGCTATCTGCCACACAGGACCATTTGGAAAGCATTATTATTAAATTAACCCAGATGGCTTGATGGTGCCATTGTGTAGGGCACTGGCCTCTTACCCCTGGACACGCAAGAACACTCAGTCTCATAAAAGTACACATTTCTCACCATCCAACTTCACTGAGAAGCTCTCGGGTTTTGCACTGCCCAGGGAAAACCTGGCTGGCAAGAGTCAAGGGAGTCAGCACGTCTCAAGATGGGTGGAGAATCAGTTCCACATGGGAATTCTTAGGAAAGATCAAACTGATGTGTCTGCAAGGAGTGACTTCCAGGGTTCTGTCCTGAATACCAGGCTGTGTGCTGTGTCTGACAGCTAAATACAGCTCATCGACTGCTCATTTGCCATTCTTGCTTAAGAGGTGAGCAATAAGCAAAACTTGGAATAGCTAGTTTCTGGAAAATCAGGCATTATATATGGCCTTAACCATGCAGCAGGTATCTACTGGGGGTGGCAGATCAGTAGAAAGGCTAAAGGTTTTTTTCAGTTTTGCTCCCATCATGTTCCCTGCAAAATTTGGCTGGTGCTTGTGGCCAGAGTTGTATACCAGCTGTGTAGCTCCCACGCAGCAGGGGGTGAGGAAGGGGATGTGATTTTCCTGAAGAATAGGAGGATGTTTTTCCAGTTTGTAATATTTAAATCGGAGCCTAAGAGTGAGTGTAAGCAGTAGAAGATACGCCTCCCTACATGCGTGATTTCATATTGGTGAAAGTGACTGTTACCACCCTATGTGCGCAGCTGAGCATGAATGGGTGCCTCTGAAATTCTTTGTCCTTTTCTGATCTCTCGGCAATTCTGTGTCACCTGTGGTTTTGGCCTCGCTGGTGTTATACTCTGGGAGACACCTGGGTGGTGGAGCACCGTACTGACTCTCCTGTGCCCTGGTCACCACTCTGCTGGTCCTACCCACCTGCTGTCCCTTCCTAATGAGTGGCAGGACTGTGCCTCTCACCTCCAGTCTCCTTATTCCCCTTAATAGTTTCTTGTGAAGACTTTGACAAAGGTTTTTTATAAAGGCCAAGTGCTTTATTTGGCGTCCCTTTAGTCATTACTTTATTGATGTTTTGCAGAAAACTAATTAGAGGCTCAGCTGCTCCTGATGGGAACTTTACTGCTCTCTCCTGTCACATCGTGTTCACCGTGGTACTTCATCCCTAACTAGATCCCTATCTAAATCAGAGGTAATGTCTTTCAGTGCTTTATGCCCTATATAAACAGCAGCCGACTTCTCCATTTGGTCAGGCTGCATGTCATGAGCATTTAATTTAGAATAAGGGTTGTGGATGAGTGAGAAGAGAGAGGGCAGAGGGGAGCAGGCAATGGAGGGGGGTGGATGCTGGTGAAGAGGAGTGATAGGGCTGCCCCAAGGAGTTCTGGGTGGGCAAACAGCCCTTTGTCCTTTAGGAAATCGGTTCCATTGGGACCATTTATGGAACATGAATGATTTTGTTTCCTGGTGGAAAAGAAAGGTGAGATTGTTCCCTGGCCCCATGGCATGACCTGATCTGTTTCTGCTGGGATTTGCAAGCCAAACTTTTCCCTGCCTCTCAGGAGCTCCTATAATAGGGCTATATGCTGTCAAGTAACACCTTGCAATGACCTAAATGCTTGAAATGAAGAAAAAGAAATGATCTTCACTGTGCAAATAGTTCCCCCAGGCATTGGCATAGACTGTAAGTTTGTGGCAAGAGAAAGCCCATAATTCAGGGGTCTGTGCTGTGCAGTTTAGGTGTAGTGAAGTGAGGTGTCTCACTGGGGGTAAGTACGTGCTGGGGCACTGCGAGGCACAGGACTAGAGTTAAAACCTCGGTCTTACTCTGGATGCAGTGTCCATCTGCGTGGTGCTGGAGTGGGCACCGTGCCTCCAAGCTGTTGAATGTAATTTTTCATTTCTTTTTAAGCAGTATTGAGGTCAGGGAGGTGTTAGTAAGCCCTCTTTAGAGATGGTTTGTCTCTTTTGCTGCACACGTGGCCCATTTTACCGTTTTTAAGGGCTGCCATACAGTGGCAAAGCCAACAGGGAAGAGCAGGGCCCGGCTGCTGGCAGCACTTTCTCGCTTGCTCAAGGTCTCTGTGGAGCAGCCTCTGCAACGAGTTGTCACCGGGACCCCCTGCCTCTCTCCTGCTGCTGCATGCAGAGGGGAGGATGAATTGCTCTTTCCATGAGTATTAAATATTTTATTTTGTGACCGTCATCTAATCAGATTCTTTATCTCAACTATATATTAAAAGAAAAGTAATAAAAAAAGGATTTTAATAAACTTAACCTCCTTAAATTGTGTAATTGTCACTTTCCCAGGACATTAGGGAACCTGTAAGGGGGGGAAAAAATATGTACAGAGCAGTTTTCGGTGCATTGATAATTTATTATCTAATAATCTCTTCTCTTCCACACTATTCCCAGTTTTCTCATTACTTGTATGCAGCATAACGCCCTGTTGCTAGCAGCAGATTTCTGTGCTACTGCAGAGCCAGATCTGCTCCGTGTCGGTGTCGAACATGCTGGTGGCAGGAGGAGAAGGGACTCTGCTGGGTCCAGGCACAGCCAAGACCTGAAGCCGTTAAAATTGCTAAAGGACTTGATTTCTCTCCTAATGTTGGGCTGATTTTGAGAAGCGCTGTTTTCAGCAGAGTGGTGGCCAGCTTTTTTTGCACTGCCAAGCCATGGCAGGTGTTTCAGCCTCACGCCATCCTTGAGGAACCCAGAGGATGATGTGGGTGGGTTGGGTCGATACATGGTGGGGCCTCGCCATCATGTGCTGTGGTTGTTCTTCACAGGACAGCTTTGGGGGTGACTTGCAGCCTTGGAAGACGAAGAGGGATACATTCACGCACAGGTCAGTTTGCTTTGCACCTCTGCATACAGCTCTTGTCAAAGCCTGCAGAGTCATTGGAAAGGCAAACCCAGCAGCTGGGCTGGATCCTAGTGTCCCAGGGTCATGTCTATGCTGAAAGACGGCATTGTTTGAACCTCTTTTGGTGTAATTCAGGTGGTATAGTTCACCCAGAGTGGGTTTAATTGTCATGGTATAGAAGGCAACTGTGTGTGTAAGTCTGGTATAAGGCTCTTAATTTCTACCCTTCCCTTCCCCAGCACTCTTAGTTGGGCATAACTAAGGTGGACAAAAGGGTCAGAGCAGCTCCAAGTGCATCTTAGTCTCTGTTCCTGCTAGGGGCAAATCTACCCTTGGTTCTGGTGGGCACACGCATCCTCAGGCATGTGCTGGGTGAAGGTGGTTTCCATGAAGTTGCTCAGATAGCTGAAACTTAGGTATGAATCCTGTGGATCCCATTTCTCCCAGGGAACACATCCCAGCTGAGACTTCTTCTGGTCTGACTAATCTAAATGATACTGATATGAGTTTTTCTTCACTGTCTTGAATGGTGCGCAAACGTTGAGAGCACAAAGTACACCTTTGGAGAGCTCACAGACCCGCTAGTGTAGGCTGTGCATAAAGTTTGTGTTTAGGTTAAAGCAGAAGACCTGAGACAGCTTTAGGCACTGCAGAATCCTGAAGGATACAAAGCAGAGGTTGCCCTGACCCCCAACAGGCACCTCGAACTACCCAGAAAACGCTGGGGTAAAAGTGGCCTGCCTGGGTCTTCACAGGGATGTGGGTCTACCAAGTTGTCTATGAACATGTAAAACGCATATGGTTCTGGAGAGAAGAGGTAGTGCTAAGCCAGGGATACGAGGGGAAAGAGAGATGCAATTGGAGATACGACTTCCCTCACCAGCTCACCATATTTAAAAGTGGGTAATTCTCTCACTCTCCTTTTACAGTTTACCTTCATATGAGAATTTATGAGACAGCTTTACCTACACCAGTGAGCTTCTCCCAGAGATAAATTCAATACAGCAAGTCATCCCTGGATCAGAAGGTCATCAATGAAGAGTGAGCATGGGTCAGATAACTGATGCCTGCTGCAATTTGCAATTACATATCGCATTTGGGAACACGTGTGAGAGTGTTACCATCATTAAGCTTTGGGCTGGGCAGATTGATTTATGTGATTTGATTGAAATTGTGTAGAGGGCGATTACAATAAGGAGCGAGGAAATTAAATGAAAATGCTCCTGGTTAGGAAGCAAATGTAAATGATTTGTTTATGTTCTTCAGAGCTCTGTGTATGTTGATCCACATCTGCATCACCAAGGAAGGGCGCAGAGCAGAGGACAGAGAAGATTGCAGGTGTTGAAGGCAAATAACTGCGCTGTGGTGGTGACTTATCGAGCAGGAACTCGGCTTTGGCTACTGGGCAGGCAGGTATTACTCTTCAGAGAGCAGAGCTGGATAGCCTTGCTTATCAAGGAGGAAAATAGGATGGTGTGTGGGCTGGCGGGTAGGACTGGTAGTCGTGAATGAGGAGATCTGAGTTTTCATCTTCCCTGCATGTGTTTGCTGAGCACCTGCACCCCCCGGCAGCCTGGGAAGGGATCGATGACCCACTGGTGCCAGTCTGGGAATGCAAACTGCTGGGGTTTTGTAGGTATTTATTCAGGTATTGGTATGACTTTAAACGCAGGGAAAGCCCTGCAAATACAGAATCGGGAAATAAGTGTGCAATAGCTAAGGAAAGGATTTTAACAAGGATTTGCTTTGTGGTCTGAAGGCACAATTGGGTGGTTGGAGGCCACGGTGGGAGAGAACGAGAGCCGTTATCAGAGCCAGATTTCTGTGTATTAGTGGCAAAGTTAACACCCAGACCTAAACTCAGCTGTTACGGAAAAGGATTGGAACTTATTGTGGCCCAATCTGGCCATGGAAATTGCTGCCTCTGCCCTTGCCCTGCTCTCCTCTTGATTCTTGTGATTTTAAAGTATGATCAGTCTTATTATTCGTGAAAATCTGGGATGTCTCTCCCCGCCAACAGATAGCATTCTGATAAAAGAGTCAATAAGGCTAATGTTGTTTTCAGTCACTAAATTTGACATAAAGCTGGGCTAGGAAAAAGGGAATTTGTCTCTGAATACATTAGTTGATGACTGACAGGAAAATATTGCAAATGATGTAGTTCCAGTCACCTGTTAAGCTTGCTGAATATTGGAAAAATGTTTTTGCAAATGTATCGTAATAATTGGCAGAAAAGAAAGAAATTAATATTATGCAGCCATTTCCCCCACAAATTTCTCCATTATGTACCTACAGAAGCAAGTGCTTCCCACATCAGGAGCAGTTTCTAAATCAAATCTCCATTTCGGGCTCCCCAGGAGCCCTGTGAGGTGTGGAGGTGTGCTGATGGGGCTGGAAAAGGCTCCCCGTAACTCCCTCTGTTATTTATAAGTTACACATGAGTGTATCCCCAAGAACACACACCTCTCTTGGGGTTGTGGGGACCACACAGCACCGTTTCAGATCTGGTTTGCACAAGTTGGAGACCCACCAATGTGGTGTGAGCTGGAAGGTCTCTTTGCTGCAGCAGATAGGACGCTGCTTTCCAAGAGAGGGTTATATCTGCTAATACAGGTATCAGAGTCTGCAGTGGCCAGCTGACACAAAACTATTGCTGAATATATCACCAGGTTGATGTCACCTGTGTGCACAGTGTGACATGTGCCCCAGAGATGGGCACTGGCTGGTCCTTGCTGGCCACCTCGCTGTGTGCAACAGCAGTGGCTCTGTGGCCACATAAGGGAAACTTGTACCTCACCAACCCAATTCCTACGTGCTGACAACAAGTCTGGAGCAGGGGAAGAAGGCTGGAAAAATCAATGAGAATGGCAGCTAGAAAAGATAGCAGATAATATTGGCAGATAGGAGAGCAATGGAGTAGGAAGAGGAGGAATAATCGATGAGGTAGTTCATAATGGAGATGGCACGTCTCCGGAGGATGTCCAGGGTATGCTCAGCCTCTGTGTGCTGCATCAGCTCCTTGACAGAGGGACCTTCTATTGAGTTTAAGATTTTTTTAAGAAAAAGATTTCAAAGGCCAACGTACTAGTAAGATTCAGAACGGACTTGGAGACTTTAGGGCAGATTTCCATTGGCTCCGGACAGGATTTTATATGCTGACTCAGTTTTTCGAATGAAGAACATAATGCTTCTCCCTCCCTTTAACCTGCCCGCTTTGTGGGCATCTCCTTGGGTTATCAAAAGCCTTGAGATTTCTCCAAGGAGCCCAAAAGGAGCTGAGGAGAAATAGGACAGACTTTGCACCCTGTCTCATGGAGCAGGGCACACAGAGTTCCTGTTCCTGCTGGCTGGGTCCCTGCCACACACATTTATTGTGGCTGTTGGTTTCTCTTCGGAGCTGTGTCCCCTGGATCTGAAATGAAAGCAGCATAATTGGCCACTGTGGTGGTGCATCCAATGACAAAAAGCATTTTTCTGAAAGCATTTTTCCCCCCTGTTACTGAAAGATTACACCTGATGTTATAAACCTACATCGCTCCCAGTTGGTACCACCACTAAGTAATTTACCCTTCTAGAAAATCTTCTTGTTATTGCAGCATGTTCACTGCAACCATCTAGGTGAAATTATTTCATTCAGGTTAGAAAAAAAAGATGACAGGATTTTTGTCTTGTGTTGTCCAATACTTCAAAACCCTTGTAGAAAAATGAGTTATAGATCCAGACAAAGAGGGGCTGAACACCCATTACCCAGTTTGGTTTTTAATATAAGAGAGAAGTAAGGGGAGCAGGGGGTTGGTGGGGAACAGAGGGGTGCAGGCAGCCTGGAGGAATGCTGACTCTATTCAGAAAAGGTTTACATCAGGAAACCTTGAATTATACAGTTCAAATTGGGATTTGTGTAGGGATTTCCCCTGATGACAGGTGGATATTTCAGAGGAAAGAAATTTAAGTTTCATCGATAATGCCTTAGCAGTTTTGTGAATCTACATTTGGATATTTGTAGGAGAGGGGAAGTGTGGTTTGACTACATTTGATTGTCCTTAATGTCGCATCCCTTCACCCAAAGAGAAATTTTTCACTCTCCCTACACAATCATGCTTATTGTCTCTTGTCCTTTCCCTTCCCCGGGTATGTGGAAGCGATGCAAGATGTTTGTAGGAGGTGTCCAACCACGGCTACCTAATGCCCAGAAACCTGTTCCTCCCCTGGATTCCGCTCTGGGGGTAGCTGCCCCAAACCAGTACGATGCTCAGTGTCTGCTGCCCTCTGCTATATACAGACCAAAGTGGCAGGTCTCCTGTCGGCAAAGACCTTTAAATCTTGGAGTGCTTCTCCAGGACAGGGGTAGGAGCAGGACACAAACTATCTGAAAATAAAGTTGACGTAGCTCGTAGTTGACGCATGCAGCGAAGTGCACAAACTTCCTCGGAAGTTACTGGCGATGTCCAGCTCTCCTGTGGTGCAAATTGTACCGACGTGATGTCCCTGTTGGAGCAGGCAGACGGAGCCAGGATATTGGCATCAGATTCAGAGAGTGCAAGACCCAATTTAGACCCAAACTGGAAAGGCATCTTCTCTGTTTTAGCGCTGCTGACATCTCAAAACCCCATCTGCCTCGTGTGCTTCCCTCTGATTTTGGGGTGCACCCCCTGAGGGGTGATTTCAGTTCTGAGCCTCCACCTGGGCTTTTCCCCGTGGTCCAGGGCTGTTAATCCCAGTGGCACCAGTCTCATCAGACTGGTTGGCAGGAGGGAGGTATGTTTGTTGGTTTTTGTGTGCTTCTTTACTGGAGAGAGCAAGGACTGTGGGAATACCCAATGCACGTGAGCCGCTTGTTAGGTTATTCTTGTTAGCTTTAGAATAATTGGCCAATTTCAATGCAATTTGACAGAAAAGAGCTTAGAAAGGTACCAGATTTCTGAAAAGCTCTGTAAAAATAGCTGGACAGGTGAGAGGAAACCCATGGCATGGACTCGCATCTTGGGGGATGCAAAAAAATCTGCTGGGGGGCTTTCCATAAGAAAGTGGGACTTCGTAGTTTTGTTGGCTATGCAGGAACTTAAAGTACGGGGGCCTTTGTTTTTCTACTAAAAGAAAGGAGGAGGTTGGGGGGTTGGATGTTCAAGGTGTCCCATGCTTTTGGGAGCCTTGGTGACCATAGCAGTTACCTAAATTAAACTGGACATTGATAGGAAGAAGAATCAAGAAGGGACAAGACTATGTTCCGTGGGACAGGAAGGAAATAAAGGGAGTATGTAATTCTAAGGGAAAATTAATACCGTGCAGTTCTGTAATCCTTTCCATTCAAGGACGCTGCGGTACCTTTGTAGAAAGTTGGTGGGTATCTCCATTGCTTTTTTACAAATACAGAAGTGGAGGCACAAGGGCATGGAAAGTCTGTGCCAGGACCAGGCACGGTCTCTGAGCCTCTTGGTTCTCGTCTGAGCCTCAGTCACAGGACGCTTCATTTCCTTGTAGCCAAGGAGAAGCCAGAGGAAAAGAAAATGAAGCAGCTATTGGTAGCTGTCACTTCTCATGAAAAACTTGAGTGGTATTGTCTATTTTTATAATACGTTTTTTAGAAAGTCTGCCAGGATTGATTTCAAAACTGTAGAATTAGAGAATCTCTGACTTCTGTAGTCAGTTGTTTGAAAGGTTAATAATTCCTATTAAAAACAACCCTGTGCTGCTTACAGAGTGTTTTGAGATGGAGAATGAAGGCACAGCTCTGCTTTTCCTCGATGCTCTTTGCTTTGCTGGCTCCTAAAGCCAGAATTTCTTCCAGAGCCTCTGCGTATTGACAGTGTGGGTGCTAAATTTAATATTGCTGCCAAACGGCCAGACATGCAGGTGGCTGACCTTCACACCTGGCTAAACAAATCTGCTCGCCACTCCCTGCCCTATTTAGGGGGTCACATGCAAAAAACCCTGTGGTGGGGCTGGCAGGAGCCTGCCCTCCTGGGGGAGTATTTTGCCAGCTGAAAAAGAAAGCTTAAAACCATCAGGATGTCTCTCTGTCTGAGAGAGAAAATCTATCAGAGATTATTCTGAGCCTTATTCCCAATCAACCCGAGGCAATGGGAGAAGCATACACTCCTGTGACTTAATCGAGACAGGCACAGCGTGGTCCAGCCGTTCCTCGGAGGCTGGGATGCAGTTCCGTGTGTGGGGTACGGCTGCAGCAGCAGGGAAAACGCATTCCCCAAAGGCAGCAAACGGGGGCCTGAGCAGATAAACTATCTGAAAAATGGTTACGCTCTATACCCTGCTTAGCCTCTCCGTACACAAAATGGCCAGCTAATAAGAGACAAATCCTCAAATGACTATTGAAGGTGTGAGAGAACTGCCTCACTCTGCTAACTTTCAATAATCGGTGAAGCAATGGCAATAGAGTTTGTGCACTGCGGTGGAAGAGATCTATTAAGGGTCCTTTCCAAGCCTGTGCTGCTGGGGAGAACAGTTAATTGAAACTATGGTGCTTATTTTAATTGTGTCTGTCCGTAAGCCTTTGCTCGAATCGCTCTGTCGAGGTTGCTTCCTGTCTCTGCTAGCTCTGCTTCCGAGCTGGGTGATGCTACAGTGTCAGTACCTGTTTTTTTTTTTTACAGCAGATTTGGTTTTACTTTTGTGAAGTACAGCAGGACTCCAGAGCTGCACAAAAATCAATCCCTCAGCCTCCTTCCTGCAGAGAGACAGGGCTGTCTTCATACTTTCTGCATCAGACACTTGTGGCCTCGGGGGTTTGTCTCCAGCCTGCAGAGCACCGCGTGTTCACGCTGAGCCAGCTTGCTTCTTGCCCCAAAGGAGAACAGCACCTTGGCACTGGTTTTGGTGGTTAATAATCCAGACTCAGGGCCATGCTGAGGCCATTCATCTTCTGAGTGCAGAGGTGAGGCAGCATCTCCGAACGCTGCAGCACTGAGATGGGCAAGCTCAGAGCCAGTCTGGGGTCAGACACAGTGTGGCTTCTGTAACAGGTTTGGGTTTCATCATAGAATCATAGCATGGTTTGGGTTGGAAGGGACCTTAAAGATCATCCAGTTCCAACCCCTCTGCCATGGGCAGGGACACCTCCTGCTAGACCAGGTTGCTCAAAGCCTCATCCAGCCTGGTCTTGAACACCTCCAGGGACGGGGCAGCCACAGCTTCTCTGGGCAACCTGGACCAGTGTCTCACCACCCTCACAGCAAAGAATTTCTTCCTAATATCTCATCTAAATCTCCCCTTTTTCCAGATTAAAACCATTCCCTCTTGTCCTGTGGCTCCCTTCCCTGATCAAGAGTCCCTCCCCAGCTTTCCTGGAGCCCCTTTAGGGACTGGAAGGGCTCTAAGGTCTCACCAGAGCCTTCTCTTCTCCAGGTTGAACACCCTCAACTGTCTCAGCCTGTCCTCACAGCAGAGGGGCTCCAGCCTTCAGAGAATCTTCATGGCCTCCTCTGGCCCCGCTCAAACGGTTCCACGTCCTTCTGCTGTTGGGGCCCCCAAAGCTGGACACAAAACTGCAGGTGAGGTGTCACCAGAGTGGAGCAGAGAGGCAGAATCACCTTCCTTGACTTGGTTAGTGGCAATGGAGTGTGTACGTAGTGGGACAGCTGCTGAGATGGAGAAGGGAAGTTGTGTGGTGGACAACTTCAATATGGTCTGTCCCAATAACTGCTGGGAGTGCTGTCGCTGCTGACACTGGCCAGCCAGAGTAGGTCAGGAAAAATGGGATAGTAGTGGTTAAAGTTATCCCAGCAGACTAGGGCAATAAGGAGCAGTGTTAGAGGAGATACCGGAGTTGGAATCTGGACTAGTATGTACCAGCACTGGGGTGGCTGCAGCGATGCTGGGGAAGGAATGATCCTGAATGGGAACAGGCTGGTGAGAGGGAGCCAGGGCTCATCCCCACGGGCTTTAGCCCAGCGTTGTGCCAGAGCTTTGCGGTTTGCCGGGCTGCTGTTAAATAAATAAAACCCAAGGAACGGTTCCTCTTGAGAGATCCAGTATGTTCTGGGGAGGTCAGAATCCAGGCAGTGCTGCAGGTCCCCTTGGTGGGTGCTGCTTTTCCGGGGCCTGATCTATGGGCGAGAGGTGAATGCTGAACTTTAATAACTACATAGGCAACGTTAATGAGGGAAGTTTATCAGTATCCTGTGTTAGTCTAAATCTCCTTGTATGGCCGTTTCTCCCTTCAGTTAAATAACCGCTTTGCCTTTCAGGAGGGTCTGGCTGCTGGCATGCTGAGCCCTGGGCTGCGTTGCCAGCCAGAGCCCGTGTTGATAGGGGGCTTTGGGAGTCACATCTGCATCTCCCCTGTTCCTGGCACGAAGTGAAGGTGATGCTATGACAAGGGCTTTGAGAGAGAAAATTGACCATGGAGCATGTAAGTGGCATTGTTGGGAGGGAGATGGGTTCAACCCAGGGAGGTACCAGCCTGGTGGGGTCAGGTAGTCATCTCAACTGGGGGCTTTGCTCCTCGGTGCCTGGACCCATCCCTCCCCTGCAGAGGAACGAAACGAGCATTCAGCATCCTTGTATCCCTACCGAGGCCAGCCCCAGCACTGGTGTGTACTGCACCGGCAGCAGGACGGGGAGTTAGTATAGACTGAGTGTAAATTATCTTTATTTCGAAAGCGCTTTGCAGCGCCAAGAAAGTATAAACTGGTTTTAAGTCTTGTTATTTTAAAAGTCTGATCACCTTGAGCTTGGGACCCCTGGGAGGTTTCAAAAGACTCCAGCAGAGTCTTTCTTTGTTTGCATGGATTAAAAATGTAAATATATTTAGGCTATGAATGCAGAATGGGGATAAAAGAAAATATTAGGAAATATTATGCATTTCCGATTTTTAGATTTATGCTCTTCCTCATAAAAGTGTGAATGACATTTATTTGGCTGGCTGCATAATCCATGTTAACAAGACAATTAGTATGTGCTGAAAGTTATTATTTTCCTCGGCATGTCAAATCAGGACTGCTGCTGGATTTGGAATGGAGCCTTGATTCATTTCTACTTCGCGGTAAAAGATAATATTGAATTTTTCTCCAAAGATCTTGGCAGCGTGTAATTAATACTTTGTTTTTTTTCCTGCCTTAAGTGAAAATGGAGCAAAACACAGCAACCTAACTGGGGAAAAATTCAGACAAAAATGAACATCTTTTTTTTCCTGTAATTGTGTGTTGAGAGGATTTTGTGCTTCTGAGAGCCAGCAGGCTGACAGCCGGGATGGCTGCGGCTCTCTCCTCTTTCTCAGAGCAGGCACAGGGCTAGCAAAGGCACGGTGGTTTTTGCAGGCACCATCACGTGTCTCAAAGAGGTAACTTTGCTGGAGTTTCTCACCTCTGTGGGAACCAGCTCAAAACCATTTGGGTGGCAGAATCTGGAGTTTAACAAGGCCCAAGATGCTACTGCATTAAGAGACTTAAACTAGTGCATAAATATTGTGGTCGCTGCTCATTTCTCTTCAGATGCAACAGCCTACGCCAGGGCTCTGTGTTCGGTTGCTGCAGGTCTCTTCTACAGCAAGGTTTCGGTTAGTTTATCAAGGCTTGTGTCTGTGCATGATAGGGGGCTTATAAAAGACTGTTTCATAGCAGTGTTTTTCCCTTTTTCTTTTAACATTTCCTGCCCTTCTCCCCCTTCTGTACAGTGCAGCTGTGTGAGCTGTACGCAGCCGAGCAGGGATGCTGCCTCCCTGGCCCTGGCAGCAGGCAGCTCACGGCGGGATCTGCTCAGCTGCAGAAAGTTTTGCGGCCATGGCTAAACTTGAGGCTGATGCATCAGAAAGACCTGAAACATTGAATTTGGAGTTCCTCTCCGTCGTGTTTAACCCCAGCCAAACAACCAGCACCACTCAGCTGCCCGCTCATTCCCCCCAGCTGAGATAAGAGAGAGAATAGGAGACGTAAAAGTGAGAAAAAACTTGTGGGTTGAGATAAAGACAGTTTAATAATTAAAGTAAAAGCCGTGCATGCAAGCAAAGCAAAACAGCTATTTTCAGGTGGAAATGAAGCCTATCTTGGCTGAGGAATGGTAGTGGCTAAGGCTGGGAGGAGGCTGGAGATCCAGAAATGCTGCATTTTAGCTTATCCATTTCATCCTGTAGTTACGGACTCTGTGCTGTTCTTTCCCATGAACCTGCCCTGAGTAAGAGCGGTGGTGCCGTGGAAGGGAATCGAGAGGGAATTGCTTTATGAGCAATTTGTATTGAAGGGGAGACAGAATAGAGAAAAATAGGGCTGGTGATGCTGGGTCCATCGCTGGTGAAGCTCTGTGCCACTCCCTCACGCTGAGGGGGTATCTGGTACCCAAATTGGTGGTCACCCCCATGGGCAACAAAGCTGCTGCTGATGGGCCACAGCCAAGGAGGTTGGGAGCATCCTCGTAGGCTTGATTTCTAGCTCTGCAGTTGGTTTCCTCTGGGCATTGCGGGTGTCCCTCTGCCTTGGCATCTCCACTCGCAACAAGGGCAAAAACAGGTTTCTGCTTTCTCCTGGGAAGAGGCAGGGAGCGGCTGATTAGCATTTGTGAGGCAGAATGATGAACACCCCTGGAAAGACCAGGAATAAGCAAGCCTGGGGGCTGGAGGGGTGCAGCAAATAAGGCAGAGGTTCCCCATCGAATGAGAATGAATTTAAGCACTGAATAACTCCCCTGTTCCCCAAGCAGTGTCTATTCTTTGCAAATGAGGCAGGAGTCCCGTGGATAATAAAATGGGACTAAATCCCCAAACATCCTTCACCCAGGCGAGGGGGCTGGGAGGATGGGCCAGGAATTAGTGAGGAGAGAGCCCGGCAGGACGAGGGGAGCGGGCAGGTCTGCACTTACAGAGCTGATCCCCCCCCCGCCCAGGTAACGGCGCTGCTCCGGGAATGTGAGAGCAGGGTGAAATGGGGCCAACTGGCTTTGACGAATAGCAAATGTGGCAGGGAAATTGATGGAAACCTTCAGAGAGGTGAAAAGATTTAGGGTTAAGTATGAAAAATGTAAGTGTTCCTGGCAGCACGACAATCTTCACAGTCATATTTCAATTCCTAGATGAAAGTGTTTTATTTAGGAAGGTCACCAGTTTCCTGGCCAGCCACCATGAATATGTGGCCAGATTTGCCCCTCTTAAAACATGGAGGCATAAACAGGATTGCAGCATGTGTTGTCTTTTTATTCAAAACCAACTCCTTTATCGGTTTTTCCCCATCTCCCTGGAAATTGTTTGTTGATGAGGGACTTGAATTGCTCCAGAGCTGGTCCTCTGGGTACAGCTTAATTCCTCTTATCTGTCATCCCCACGCATCCGAGCTCGGCTGGCTCCAGACCACACTGAACTCATTTAAGGCATTAACTGCGACGGAAGCAAGTGTGAGCCTTTCGAGAAATGCTGTTGGATGACATGCGTGCATCAGCCCCAAATAAAGGTTAATTTCATTCATCAGGAGATGTGATTAAACTGCTTTAGCTGGTAGCCATTGTTCTGGGCTATACTACCTATCATAAGCATTGACACGGGGCATTTCAGGAGCTGTGATTTCTGTGTTTTCTCTTGCTGTTCAAATACTAGAATAAATTAGGCCCCAACAACCCTAAACGTAAATATTTCCTACAGGGTTTTTTTTTTTTGGTCGTGTCTTGGCCAATCACTGTTATTATTTTCATAATTATGCTGTTCTCCATCTGCTTGATGGAGTTAATGTCTCACTTTGTCAATCACTGGCCCATCTTCCTCCAGCATCTCGGCAATAGAGTATGCAGAAATTAAGCTATTTTCCAGGCATTTAAATTACAGCTTTTAGTGGATGTGTGCTCATCTTTGCGTGTATTCATTGACTGGCTCCTCAATTCTGCCTCATCAGGGAAAAATGTGGGCGCAGGAGGGCTTGAATCCCGCCACGGTATTTCATGGTGTATTTGGGCAGAGCTGCAGCGTTGTTGATACAGCAGAATGGGACCTGGCTCCTCTTCTCCCTGCCCCCAAACTTGACACCCTCCTCCTCAAAAGGCAAAACCAAGGCAAGGTCTGCTGGGGCATGGCTAGAGGCACTCAGAGGGTGCATGAGAGAGAAGCAGCTTCGTGCACTGCCGCATGAGCTATACTGTGGGGCTTGGCTTGTGCAAAGCCCCTTTATTCTCATTTATGTGATAATAGCCACAGGCCTCAGCAAGGAGTGGGGTGGGGGCGAAGTGCTGTCAGGTGTCTTGTTGTTGGGTGCCTCCAGGAAGGGCCAGTTCTTGCTGCGCCATGGTTTTTAGGTGGAGAACAGCCCCCTGTGCTTTTCTTCTATGTTTTACATGCTCCAGCCTTGCCGTAAAGGAGTGAGGTGAAAGAGAGGGCAGGGTCGCCATCGGGGCTGGGTGGGTGAGCTGGATTTAAATGGGGTGCTAATCACAGAGCAGCTCAGCTGCTGGAAATGTGGGCAAGTACCGACCATCCAGCCCGCCCTGACCTGGCACTGGTGCCAGCAGCACCCTCCTGTGTCCCAGCCAGCAGGTGCTTCCCCTCCTTGTAGAGGGGTTATTATTGAGCAACCTCATCTAGTGGGAGATGTCCCTGCCCATGGCAGGGGGGCTGGGACTAGGTGATCTTTAAAGTCCCTTCCAACCCAAACCATTCTATGATCTCAGTGCTTACCCATGTGGGCACTGAGTGTTTGGACGGACATGAATAAAGCCAAACTAAAACCACGGCATGGGGCAGCCCAGCTCTGCTGCACAGCCTGAGGTGGGGCTGTAGAGGATCCTCAGTAGATCCCAATATATCTTGTGTCTCCCCAAAGCTCATTATCGTGGCGGAAGCGCAGAACCAGCCCAGCACCCAAGCTGGCTCAATTAAAGCGAGTTTGAGTAGTTCTGCACAGACGTACCCTAAGGGAGAGAGCACTGATTATTTGTTCTGCACAGCGGTTTGGCTACCTGTAAACAGGCATGCATCCTGCTGAACGCATCCGTGGTAACGAGCTGAGGCCATTGCCTAATTAATATTTCAAACATTACCAAGCTAGATTGATATACTGTAAACGAATGGTGTCAATGACAACAAAAATTAGATAAGGAGCAGCTGGAAGTGATCTGCTTGTATTTAAGATCTAGCACCACTAGGAAACTGCTTTTATTAACAGCAACTTGAAAAAACTTCAGGGCTTTTTGAAGTGGTACTATATATACTGGGTGAGAAGGTGGCACTCGTCTTCTTGCTCCCCAGTACCTACCATGAGGATCAGATTCTTCATTAGCACGGGCCAGTGTCACTGTACAGTGTGGTGCCAACCACGTTCGTTAGCTGCATGTAATTGGCCTGTGGTTTGGAAATTGCATGCAGGGTTTGGGGGCAAAGGAGCTTTTTCTGAAATTCATAATAAAATAAGGAATTGGGTAGCTGAGCACAGAGATTTGAATTCCAAGTGAGGATGCCCCGCTTAATGAAAGGTAGGTTTTCTTCGGTGATTATGAAGGGTTACAATTTGTAGGTTCCCTGAGCAAAAAATACAGCTGCTCCCCCCTCATCCTGGTGACAAATTTGCCTATTTCTCTTAGTTATTACCCATCTTGGTATATAGTTTGTAGTTCATGTTTGGCATGTTGTTTGTAGAGTGTGGTTTTGGTTCCAGCTCTTTGATTGCTAATAGATGATTCAGTTTAATACCGTGTTTTGTGTCGTATGTATTATACCTGCTTTGAATATTTGCCAGATTCAGATTACTTACTCCAGAGGAGATGCAATGTCCCCTGCATCCTAAGTGGTTAACAGAAGTTTGAAGGCTGGCTGATTTGTTTCTGTCAGGATGAGAAAACAATGTTATGTAGCAGCTACGTTTTCGGTGTAGTCTGTCTTTTTTTTTTTAATCATTCACACGCACACACACAAAAGGGAAATGCACATCTGTCTTGTTTCCTTAAGCACAACAGAGATAACTCAAGCAGATTCTTAAGCCAGAAATCAACACGTCTGCCACACCAGTGAGTGCTGTGACTGGAAAACTAAATCTCTCCTGTCTTTGTGACTTTTCTTGGCTTTCCGCCTCTGGGGCGTGCGAGCAGCAGGGCAGCTCTCTGCCCTTGCCCACCTCCTGTAGCCTCCCAGACTGCAGGCATCCTCACCGATGAAGGTCCCGACCGGCAGAAGGGCTCGCTGGCAGGTTGGCCAGGCGGTCCAGACTGCCTGGCAGAGATTGAGTCTGAGTCTCAGTGTCTTGGAGAAAGTCTTCAGGATGCTTGGTATTGTACCAGATTTTGGAAAAGGCAGCTGGAAGATGTCGCTGTCCCATATGACACCGTCTAAAAGACAAGATTTCTTGTCTCTCTTTGTCATGGCCAGCCCTGAAATATACTGTTTTAGCATCATTATAGGATACTGTGGACTGCTTTTCTCCTGATAAAATATATTCTGTTCAATATTGAATATATATCTATTCTATTCATGGGTTTCAGGGCTCTGTGACTATGCCTGGGTCCAAAATATACCTGGTAGCAGCCTTAAGCCATCTGGAGCACAAGTCCTGTTGGGAAACAAACCAACTCTTTAGTCCTTTACAAGGCACGGCATCAAAAAGAGGTGATTCATTTTCAGTTTGGATGAAGAGCCCTTGCAAAAAAGAAACCTCTATGATGATAAAACTCACTTCAAAAAAGGGAGAGGAAAATATTCCTTTTATGAAACATAAATTCCCTGCTGTGGAAAACTATTGAGGCAAGTAGATGAGTAAGATTATAAAAAGGATTAGATATGGATTAGCCAGGATTAAGGCAATGAAGCCTCTTGGATAAAATTCACAAGAGGTTTTCATCCTGATGTGTTTGGGGTCCTAGATAAAGTGTTACTTCTATGTCGGAAAAAACTCCCATCTCCTGCATTGCAAAGACCTAAAGATTGTTTGGGTTTTCTCCATTTCATTCTTAAAAAAACCCCCAAACTCCAAAAGTGAACAAGGCTGAGTGTAAAGACCTCATAATAGTGACTGGTAATACAGTGCCTGATGGCGTTCAATGTAGTGGAATATAAAATATGCACATGGGGGAAAAAAAAAGAAACAGTATTAACTGTATATGTGTACATACATATAAATATACATACATATATATGTGTATATATACTCAGGTGGTCCTTGAAATGACTAGTGCCCTGAGGAATGAGATGTTGGACTTATAACAGAGAGCCCCTCAGAAAGTATAAGTTTGGTGCTCAAGAGCAATCAAATAGGGGAACTGAGTGTGAGGAATTATCAAGGAATAAGCAGAGAACAAACTGGAGGATCTTGTTATAGCGCTGTGCAAGCCACTGCTGACCTCTGAGCCTGGGGGGGGTCTGGCTCCCCTGCAGGGTGTCCAGCAAGGTTGGGCAAGGGGCGCAGAGCAGCTTCTCCCTCAGGCACCAGCGGTGAAGGGGCAAGGAGTCCAACCTGGAAAAGAAAAGGCAGAGGGGAGATTATGACAGAGCTCGAGAACATCAGGAGCAGCTTGAATTGGGAAGAGAGGTCCACTGCCTCTTCTAAATCCATGCAGACACAGACTAAAACGGCAGGTTGGGAAAACCCCAGAGAAGGATATTGCGAAATGAAAACCTGGCATGAAGTTGAAAATGTTGTCTAGCAAAACATCATCTGAAGGGTGCCTACAAGAAAGCTGTGAATGGACTTTTTGCAAGGCCATGTAGTGATAGGATGAGGGGTAATGGCTTCGAACTGGAAGAGGGGAGATTTAGATGAGATATCAGGAAAAAATTTTTTACGCTGAGAGTGGTGAGCCCCTGGCCCATGTTGCCCAGAGAAGCTGTGGCTGCCCCATCCCTGGAGGTGTTCAAGGCCAGGTTGGATGCGGCTTTGAGCAACCTGGTCTAGTGGGAGTTGTCCCTATCCAGGGCAGGGAGTTGGAACTAGGTGATCTTTAAGGTCCCTTCTGACCTAAACCATTCTTTGATTCTATAAAACTATGTGGAGGAAAAATCAAAAAGGGCTTCCGGATCAGCAAGCCCTTGAGCCAGAGGCTGCAGCAAGTGCAGCACCAGTCCCAGACACATGTCACTGCTTGTCCTCTTCTTACTCATGTCCCCATGGCACTGGTCAGTGGTGGCTGCATGTCCTGGTTTGAGGTAAAACAGAACCAATTTTCTGATTTGTAATTTTACTTTTTAGCTGGGCCTCTTCTAACTGACTAAAGTCTGAAATTAACAGCGTATTGTTCAGAAACTGTTCGCCCTCAGAGTGATAAGACCTGATTATACCAAGGAATGGTGTGCACAGAGGCTCTTGCTTATGCTTATTGCTATAACAACCAAGGTCAGATAACTTCGCCGTTTGTCCCGTTAGAGGGTCAGAAGCGGAGAAGTGTAGAGGGGTCCCACCTGGAGGGAGGAGTGGACGGGACAGATGACCCAAAACTGACCAACAGGGTATTCCATCCCATCCGCATCATGCTCAGTATAAAAAGCTAAGGGATCAAAGGGGCAAGTAGGCTCTGACTCTGGCTCTGGGTTGGGCTTGGGCTCGTTTTCCTTCAATGGCCAACGTCTGAGGAGGACCCTGTCAGTTCGTCTGCCTTTGATCCCAATCTGAGCATTCCTGACTCTCGTTCCGGAATTCAGCTCCTGTCTGTCGCTGACTCCAGTCTGGGACTTTCCCTGTGTCTGCTGGTGATGTGATCGTCATCCTGGGAGCTGGATACGGTTTTGTATATACTGTATACTTTTTTTTTCTTTTTCTTTTCTCTATTATTATTTACTATTTTCTTATTTATTATTATTTTCATTAAAGTAGTTTAGTTCTTTTTCTAAACTCGTAAATCTCCTTATCTCTTCCTCTCCTCTCTGAGAAGAGAGGGGGGGAAGGGCCATCTGTCGTTCTGATTGGCCGATCTGGCCAAAACCACGACACTGCAGGAGGCAGAAGAGCCAGACCAAGACTGCTGTGTGCCTTGAGCGTGGCTACAGAGCAGCTAGCAAGCTTTACCACGCTGGAACGGAAAGGGTTTGTACAAGTCATTCTCTGAGACTTCCAGCACTGTCCTGCCAGAGTGAAGCTCTGTTATCTGTGTACGTTATTACAGAGCTTTAATCCGCAGCATCATCTTTCAAAAGTGTTTGGTCTCAAAGTAAGTTTGGAACTGCAACAGTCCAAGCTATCAGCTCCTTCCCTGTTTCTAATAAAGGAGGTATTGCTTGGTTGTAGGCAGCGAAAAATAATTTTCAGATGTTGCTGCTACTCTCAGCAGGGTGTAATAGAAACTCATTATCGTTCACAAGTCTAACTTAATTACATTTTTTCTTGAAGGATGTTACGCTGGCTCAGCGGGAAGGGGGTTTCATCTACATAACGTTCAGGGGCTGTCTACTCAAAACTTAGTAATATCTATGGTAAACACCTAAGAAAGGTGGGGAATTACTTTAGGACCTTCTTTTGATCAATGCAAGGTGTGGCATGGATCCATCAGACCCACAGGAAACGTTATCATGCCCAGTATCTGAATCAATAGACAATGCAATGTTACCTTGCTACTTATGTGCTTATTGTTTTCATCAGATGGTCCCAAAATCTGAGAATTAGTAATTTCTTTATTGGTCAAATCTTAAAGGCTTTACTTGTTTGGGTTTTTTCTTAAATTTCATTTGCAGAAGGAAGTTTTTCTTCACAGAAGACTCAAGGCGGTACTGAAAATTGAGAGAGTAAAAGAAAAGACATTGCAATTTAATCTAGGGGGATGAAAGCACTCTTTGGTTGCATATAGATGATGTCTGAGTATAATCTGGCCCTGTGTGAGGCAGGTGTCCTTATCTCTCTTGTGTGGTTAACCATGAGGTGCATTGCTGCAGGTCACTCAGCAGTTGGGTGTGGGGAGCTCTTCTCCGAGGCCAGGTCCACCAAATGCTGCTTTCTACATCTATGCCGTTGTAGCAGGTCCTGGCACGCCGTGATTTGGAGAGTGCATCAGGGAGCTGAAAATACCAAAACACAATTATTTATGGGTTATGTGTTGTGAGGGTCAGCAGAGCTTCACAGAGCTGCTTTCCAGGTCAGCCTGGGAGGACTCTGCAGCCTGACCCCAGCCCGGCAATTACTGCTGCCTGGCACGGGTTTGGGTGGGTGGTCGTAGCCTGCACAGCAATGGGTCAGAGAGGGTGAACTTTGCAGGCAGGCTCTGAGACAGGAACAAAAAAGAGGTGAAAAGAGGTGAACTCAGCCATATAATTAGCTGTGTAATTAAACTTCTGCTGGGGCAAGGAACTCTGGGCCAGTTCTGCCTCCTGTGAAGTGTGGTGACACCTCCAACACCCCTGACTTAAGAGAAATAAAAGCAATGCCTACAGGTGTTTCTCTGATGGGGGACACAGATACAGAAGCAGTTCCTGTGGCAGGTTTAGCAAATGTCTTTGGGGTTAAACTGGAAGGATTTAGCCATTGATATGGCATAGGGATTGCCAAGTAATGCGTATGGCCCCAGTGGGGGAGAGAAAAAGTCTGAAACAAAACAAAAGTAATTAAACAGAAGCAAAGCAGGCGGCGCTTCTCTGCTGATAATCTATGCAAACTACAAGGTTTCTTGTTCGGTCAATCAATAAACCATCCCATTTCATTTTATTTTTGTGTGGTTGCATGTTCTGGCTATATTGTGATAGAAACATTGCGAAGAATTGATTCACAGATAGAAATATATCTGGGTTGCTTGTGGTTTATTAAGAAGATCAAGATAACAAGTGCTGCATTATTGATCAAACCCAGAGGGACACTTCCTTTTTTTCCTGCTTGTCGATGAAATCCTGTTGTAATTATTTTTTCCCTTTTCTCATTCTTCCTTTCCTCTCACCCCTCCCTAAGCCTCTGGAGATGCAGTAATGAAGTAAGCATAAAAAATGTCAATCAGGGCTGGCAATGGGCAGGAGAAGGGTAGAAGAAGGGAGACAAGCAGGAATACTGCAAGGGAAGAATGCTTTTGCCAGCATGCATAGGAGTGCTAATGCTCTTCATTGAAGCTTTACAGGTACAGAAGCTTAACAGGCACTGAAGTAGCCTTTTTTTTTTGTTTGCACTTTAGAAATCTTTTACTGTGGATTTAAATCTTTATTTACAGCATAATCAGGCCTGCCTGCTGGGTCCTGTGCAGAGCTGGATTTACCAAGCATTGGGATCGCTGTGGGCGAGGGGAGAGGAGAGCTGGCGGTCTGCTAGTTTTAGCAGAAGAAAAAAGGGGATCTTTTCCGAAGGCCCTGCAAGGAGACTGGTTGTTGTCTACGTATCAGTTATGACCATGGCGCAGCAGTTTTTGCGACAAGCATGGAAAAAAGATATTTCTTGGCTCTTGGCTGGAGAGACGAGCTTTGAAACAACAGCAGCATTTATTTGCGCAGGGATGGTCCCACTGCCTCCGAGTCCCAAATGAAGCTTTGATCTTCATGTCTCTCATTACGTTCACTAAGTGAACGCTTTCTCACACATCAGTGTCACACAGAACTGGGCAGGTTCAAGTGCACTTTGTCCTCCCTGCCCCCTTGAGATTTTACTTCTCCTGTGAGTTGGAGATCTCGTCAGCAGTTCAGAGCAGGTAGACCCTACAGTTTTTCTATCCCTAATTTTTGCATGTAGTACCTCGGCTGCACTCTCCTGGTGACTGGTACTCCTTGAGGAAGGTCTCCAGCTCCGTGATCAGGCTGGAAAATTCCAGCTGTGTAGATCTGCGGTGAAGAAAACCATTAGACCTTGGGATAGGCCAGTCCTGTCCTTCATGGTAGTGTCTGCCTGAAGTGTTCCACAGGTGTCCTTAAAGCAAACCAGTTAGGAGTTTGTGGGCCACCACAAATTTGGGTTGATTTTCCTTCTCTTCTATGTCTTTGCTTCCCTTTGCCTTCCTCTCCAGAAAACAGAAAAGGATCTCACGATTCAGCCCATTTGTCATAAATCAGGGAGAGCATCAGCTGCACGACTCGCTGTTGCTGTACGACCCCTGGCCACATCAGCACTGCCCTTTCAGCTCTCCTGCCAAAGCCTGGAGCCTGGGGTGGCCATGGGACATCTGCGCTGCTGAGGACATGCCCTGCACGGGGACCCAGCGCGTCTTCATATCTCCTGCTCCAGCCCCAGGGACTGCAGGATGGGAGGAAGCCTCTGTTAGTGCTGGGTTTGCTGGTCCATACCAAGTTTGCTCGTTGGTTATTAACATGTTGGATTTAAAGTTCTTTCTGGGAAAGCAGGTTGTCCTCCCAAAGCTCCTTCACTGGCGTGCTTGTACTTACCCTGTGGTTATTGCCTCCACTGACACGTTACTGTCAGCTAATTTTTAGCTTCAGAGCTAATGCTGGCCTGGAGGTGGAGGATACCATGCACATTGCTGCCATAAAGGTGATGCTACAGGTTATTGAAAACCTCTATTTCCCTCCCTGTGGACCTGCTTAAGCACAACTCAAATGGCTTTTCCACTCAGATGCTGTGGGACATGTTCCTATCCCTTATATTCAACACAACGTCTTGTGTACTCAGCGTGTTATTTCCTTGTTAAATCCTGGGGCTCGGCGAGACAGCGCTCCCACGCACGGCACCGGTGGGGCTGCCTCTACTCCACAGCCGCTGCTGTTCCTCCCGCTGCCTGTTTGTTGTTCAATTTGTACAGGCTAAGTTTTCCCACCACGTACATCCCACAGTCCCATAAAATTTAAAAGACTTGCCTGGGCATAAATGGGTTGTGTTTTGTTTATATAACCACAGGAACAACACATTTGAGATACAAGGAGAGCAAAAAGTCAAGCATAACAGAGTTAGAGGTCAGAATTAAACTGGTTTGTACTGTTTCCTTGTGCACATACATGTTATGATCTACCTTTAATTGCATGGCAATGTTTAAAAGCTCCCTGCTGTCACTCTGTGTCCTCGCCAGGAAGATGGGATGCTCTAATGCTCCCAGTAAAAGCATCACTAGCTGGTTTGGTTACCTCTTAAACATAGGAAGGATTTTGTTTGTTCATTTGTTTTGTCTTGTTTTCTGAAATACCACATTTTGGCTGAGACATTTCAAACCTCTTTAGCTTGACGTAGGCGCTCAAGATACAAAATTCTAATTTTGTAGAAAATTTAGCATTATAATCCAATGAAAACAGGTCTAACGAGGCGCTTTTACCAGGCAGCACTTCTGGTCCTGATGGTGATGCATGTGGCTGACAAATATAATTTATTTACTTATAGAAGAAAAACACAGGCAGATGTTGGAGATTCGGAGTTCCTCTCTTATTTGAGAAGTGGTTGAGAAGTGCTGGACTAAACCAAGAGTCAGAAGCTCTGATAAAGACGGATGGTACTGCATTTCAACCTTCTCGCTGGGTTCACAATTGGTACTAACATTTAAAAGGCTTTGAGAGGTATTAAGACCCAGTGGTCACATCAGGTTTGTCCCACTGTCAATGAAGAATAAGGCAAGTCCTGAAAGCAGTTCAGGCTTTCTGTAGTTCACAACTACACTCCTAATTTAGGTGGCTGTGACAGGTAGGTAGACTTACTTTTGCCTAGGCAAAATGACTACAATATTTCCTATAGCAGCACCAGCTTTACTTGCAGAGGTGGGAGAGGGCATGAATCAGAGAAGATAAATTTTATATTCAAAGGTAGTCTGGCAAGTTCTTATGGCACTTAATAGCTGGCATACTCCCACTGCAAGGGAAGCAGAAAGCAAATTCAATAATTTATGTTACAAAAATCCCACCGCTCTTTATTATGTGCACAGATGGTGTCTCAGGAGCTTTGCTGCCAGTGCTCTGCATGCCTAATGCCAGGCAGGGAGCATTGCTTTTCCAGCCCAGGTGACAGTGGGAAAGCTCCTTTTTTCATTTTTGCTAGAACCATGTGGATTTCCAAACTCTCCCATTGTTACATTTCACTTAGACCAACTTTCCAGCAAAAAGTCAAGGTATTACTGCAGACCACAGTTAGCCGGGGTGAAGGCAGAGGTAGAAATGAGAACAGATTATGCACCATGGAGGTGAAAATCTCTTGCAAACAGAGCAACAAATAGAAAGGTGTTGCAGGATATCTAATACGCTGGAAAATGGAGTTGCTTTTTCTTAAATCCTTTCACACATACAGAGACTTTTAAGGGTAAAACGTGGAATGAGCTAGATTTTTGGAAATATTTCAGCTCCAGGAATGGAATAATCTCAACAAACACCGCTTTGTTTTTTATGGAGGCTTCTTCAAGCAGCAACACCTTCTGGAAGAACTGCAGTTCTGCAGCTATTTATAAATAGACCTAGACTGGCCTTTTCTAATAAGCACCATCTTTCTTGAGCTGACCACTCTTTGCTGTCGCAGCGTACCACGAACTTACTTAACTTCACTGCTAGCTGGGTTTGGGATAGTCTTCTTAGTAAAAGTTACAGGACTGTAGAAAGGTCAGATCTGCTCAGCCTCTTTTCACAAGTGCCACACTAAGACGACCATTTACTTTAAGTAATAAAACTCTCTGTAGGTTTATGCATCCCCCCTCCAGCCTAAAGCTCTTCTAGCACTTAACGGCTATTGCGTTATGATATACAGCATCACTAGGACACAGCAAAGCACTGTCCTGCGTTCATAGGTAGGAGAAAAAAACCACAGAGGACGTGGCTGGCTTCTGAGAATCACAGATCTTATCTCAAAAATGCTTTAGGCCAGTAGAATTTAACCCCAGGGTCTTCCAGCTGACAGAATTTGGCATTAATCCATCTAATTTCATGCTGATAGAAGAATTACTGTCAGCTGAGACATTTGGGGACTTTTCCTTTTGCCTTTTTTTTTTTTTTTTTTTATGTAAAGACCCATAGGATATTAATGCCATTGTGCTGTAGTTGATGGGCTTTGTCCTTGGCCTTACTTCTGTAGGCTGTGTGCTATTGAGTGGAAATGTGCTTCAAAGGGGCAAAGGGGAAGCTGCACATGGGCAGAAGTTCCAGGGTACGTGGAATAAGAGCAGAGATTTCAATTTCAATGCATGTGCCTGGAGTGCCTGTGTATTGAATATGTTGGAGGTCATGGATTTAATGCGTATGACTTCTATTGGACTATGGGCCATCTGAGATACTGACTGCAAAGGATTTCAGGTCAAATTGCTTCTGTTGCAGAACATTTGACCCCCGGTCGATGGAAACCAAAGGATTTCACCAAACCTCAGTGCTTCTGAGCTGCTTTCATCTCCTACAGCTGGGCTAAGGTAGAAGTGAGCTCCATGGGAGCATTGCTTTGAAAAGCGGACATCAGGTTACTGATTCACCAGGGCTTGTGCCTCAGCTTCCCATGGTCTTTAGCATACTTGAGCATTCAGATTGCTCTGATAACTTAGACCTAACTGTCTCGAAGTTGAACATCCACAAATGGAGAACAGAACTTACTGAGAACTAACTTTCCAGATTTCTCTGCTGATCTTAATTAATCTGTCCTATTAGACAATTGCAGAGCACTTTATGGATCTGTGATCTTTCGATATTTAGTGCATTGTTGCTATTATCAGTGCTTTGTTTCTCTCTTGGTCTTCCTAACTGCTTTATTATTGTTTGTGAATTAAAAGGCCAAAGTGAAGAGCAGTATTTGTTAGCTGTGCTCAGATTACCCTGGTGCCCTGGGGAACCAAAGGGGATGTTCAGGGAATTTGGGGGGTGGTCATTTGTCTTAGCATAATAATTCTCCTGACTTCTGAAAGAATTTTAACATTTCCAGCCTTTCACCTTCAAGGATACCAGCAGAGCTGACCTGAGAGGTTGGCCCAAAGGAAGCTAATAAGATAGCTTGCACCGTGAAGCTGGAGGAGTCGATAATAATGAATATTTAAGTGGCAGAATTTTCCACTGCCACCACTGAACTTTTTTCCTACTAATTACTGCCATTAATAAAGTCCTGCCAACACCTGACTAATGAGGGCTTAGCACCAACTTTACTTAAACTATGGCCTTTTGTTTTCTTGGTTGTGCAATGTGTGTGACAATTGCCAGGCTGCTGAGCATGGAGGTTTTAGAGAGATTAATAGAATATGGAAATAACCTTACAAGAATTCCATGCTGATGAAAATAGAAATTCTTACTGAAAATACTGTCTTTTTAAGTTCAGATAAATGCTGGTTCTGCTGGTCTCCTGTCAGATGTTCAGAGAGATGATGGGTTTTGTCTTCTGCTTTCTAGGACGACTCTTGATGTTTGAAAGAGGAGCATGGAAGAGTTAACCTGAATTTGCTCACGAGTCCTGTTTTCTCCCTGCAGGACTAGGAATTACTGCTCCAGAGAGAAAAGAAGTGAGGACACTTGATGCTTTATGCTTTGTGGTGTTGTTGGTTCTCTGCCCTACAATAGCAAACGGTAAGGAGCCTGAGCTTTGTTTTCAGCTGTTGGAATCCAGAATGAAGTCTTCTCTTGTTTTGGTTTGACTTACCGTACATACCAGTTTATGAAATGAAGTGCTTGCAGGAAGGAAAAAAATCTCCCTTTGCTTCATACAAAGTTCTTAGTTGAAACTCCTATCCTATCTCCACCTGACTGGCTGCTTTTAGAGCATTTAGACAGAGGCAAAGTTCCCAGAGTCCAGGCAAGAACTTCCCCTGCCCCTAAAGACACCTTACCACAAAGGGTGCTTCAGTGTTAAAATTAGCTTAGTTGCAGCTTATCTGTAAATCTTATTGAAGAGGCAGCTTTTAGCCATAGGACCATGATTTTTCTCATGCTGTTAGCTGGTGAGTAACGTACTACACTGGGTCAAGTGCCTCAGTACTTGACCCTCCTGGGGACAATGCTGTTCCATTATGAGTGCTGGACGGAGATGATGTGGGAATGCCTCCCATCTGAATCTTGTAGGGCTTCAGGGGAGCCCGTGCAGAACAAGCTGAGAGCTGGAAGTCCTTAACTCGGGAGCAGATCCGAGTCCTTTGAGAGTGTGGAATCACTGTCACTGTTGAGAGAAGCTGGCGGTGTAATTGCAGAACTAAAAAGTCAGCCTGAGAGATGCTGGTTGGGGCTGTGAATTTCAGTCGACACCAAGCTCTGGCTTCTATCATTTTAGAGTTGTTTCATGTTTAAACAGTGTAATTGCTGTTAAACACAAGTTCTCTGAGCTTTAATAAAAATAGCACCACATTAACCTAATGAGTTTTTTACAGGCGGGATTGATAACATTTATTAAAGGGCTTACATAATGTATTTGTCTGCAATAAAAAATGATAGGACTCAGTGACCTGAGAGGTCTTTCTGGTCCCAGTACTTCTGTTACAGGCAAACCAGCCATGAGAGGGCAACTGAGGCTCGTGTGCCACTGGTGGGGCTGTGAAAGGGGTGTAATTAAAAAAATATAATCTTTTTAATTCATAATTAATCTGTCAGCTCTGGGAAAAATATTTGCCACTGTTCACTGGAAGCTAGTGTGACAGTGACAGCCTCCTTTAGCAGTAACACCTCATGGAGGTGGCGCTTCTGGAAGACATGGCTGGATGCCATCTGGAACGAAGGAATGGGGCATCAAAGTTGTCTTCTGCGTTGCAGGAGTTGTCACTGGGGCCTTTGGAGGAACACACTCGCTGCTGCTGAGTCTGTTCCTTTACGGTGGGTGACCAAAGTGGTGGCAACTCCCAGACAGCAACAAATTCCTCTGTGCAGTCTGTGGGAAAGGTTGGCTCCTTGTGCTTCTGCCCCATTACTCAATCCCTGCGAGAGGTAACAGGGCCTGGAGTGATTCATGGTGCTTCCTGCCCATTTCTCAGTGTGCAGAAGACAACCCACCTCCTGAGTCATGGCCCTTAAAAAGCAGGAGAACTAATAATGACTGTATAGCCATGAAACATCTGTGATAGATTTCAGACCTGCTTTTTCCTAAAGAAAAAAAGTCAAAAAGCAATTGTAATTGAAATGAGCCTGATGACAGCAGGCAACTTCTGATTTCCCTGGACAAAGTGTAGCACAGGTCAGTGCTGAGAGGGTGTAGTGTGGTTCTCGCCAGACCCTGTAGTATCGCCTGTCCATGACATTACAGAACGCAAGCAAGTTTCCCCTAAATATACGCGTTCATATTTTTGCATCTCTATTTGGAGTCCTCAGGTATGATAGTTCAAGCTGCCCTCTGCAACCTCTGGTACTAGAAACTAAGATTTCTTGAATCTCTGGATTCAGCTCTTCATGTTAACCCCCATATAACTTTTGGGTTTTCTCCTCTGCACCTGAGGGCCCTGAAGAGAAGCAAACCCCTGTGGGTCCCTGAGTGCTGGATTTCAGGAATTCAGTCCCACTTATGCCAGCAATCTGTGTGGACCGCTGTGATGTTGCGGTTGGTCTGGTTCCCCATCCAGGGTGCAGTTGCCAAGACCATTACTTGGAGCTGGTGCAGGTTTTTATGGGAGTTAATCCTGTGGCATCCTGTTCCCTTAGCCCAGGCACAGGAGAAGTGAACAAATCTTGCTTTTGCTTTGGAGTTTGCCTGTGCTACAGTCTTAGTTGTGAAGGCGTCCACTGCTACTGAGAACTTTTGACGTGCATCTCGCGTTTTCCTCTGGTGGGTTTTTGAGAAGCGCTTGTGGGGAGGTAAGCTTGTCCTTGGAATGTGACTTAATGAGCTTTGACTTATGGCTGTGACTATTTCACTTTGTGTAGTGAGGAAGAATCAGGTCCTTGTACCTATTTTTGTTGTCTGTGGACTCAACTGAGGGCAGATTGTAGTGAGAAACCCTTCACCATGTTTCTCCTCCCCTTTTGTGTCATAGCTCCTGGACACTATGGAGTGAGGAAAGAAACATGCTGCAGAGGAAAGCCTGAATTTGTATGCGTCCGCTCCTGGAAGCAGAGGGGAGACTCTGCCATAGCTGCTGCAATGCCTGGGAAGGTGCTCGGGAGAGGAACAGCACCGTCTTCCCTGTCCTTAGTTAATGCGAGACACCCAGAAGCAATGTTATACTGTTCATATAATTTCTTTCATTTTCTGTGTCTTCTCTCCCAATCTGTCCTATTTTTTCTCTCTCGCATCCTCACCATTGTCCTGGTTATAGACGTTCTTATTGAGGTCTGTTTGCAGAGCTCAAAGCAGTGTCTCTGAATTTTATCAGCAGTTAATACACAAGGATTGCCCCAAACCCAAACCATTTATCAGCTGCTCGCCATCACTAGTTAGAGCAGTGGGGTGGGGTAGGTCAGAGTTCTTTAACAGCCTTGAAATCCATTCTTGACAGAACTGAATAAAACATTTGGTCTGGAAAGAAGTCACGTGTGTAGATGTGAGAGGTGTGCGTCCAGTCCTGTGTGGGGCTGGAGGTGTGACTGCCTGACCTCGGGGCTGTGGAGGAGATGGTTTCCAGTGCAGTAGCTTGGAGCGTGTGTTGTGGTGGCCCTGGGAAGCCCTGCCCCTGGCCTGGGGTCCTGCTCTGCTGGGCAGTGCTCAAATACAAAGCAAGGTGATGAAAAACATGGGAGGTTGCTGACTTTGGAGAAGAGCCTGGCAAGTTTCTGTGTTTGTCGTCATGAGCAACAGAGACATCCCTGAGGCTGACTTCAGCTGTGGGGGGAATGGATGCAGCTCCCCATCAACAAGGAGTGTCCTGGAAAGCGCTGGTGTGAATTTGCAACAGATCTGCTGTGGGTTTCTTAGTGGCAACACATTCTTTACCATTGCTTATTCCAAGGAGGGTGTTTAGTTGTTGACGTGTATTTTGTTACTGTTTTTTATTAACTTAATTAAGCCCAAAGTTTCCTTCAAAACAAATGAACAAAAGGTGGTAGAGTGGGAGGACTGGAAGATTTGGTGGAATAGATTCTGAGGAGAAGACTGTAGGAAGTCTAGGGAAAGCGTGGACAAGGAAAAGGTGTGGAAGGGTCTATTGCTCGGAAGAGGGAGAAAGAATAGCTGGAAAAGAGGTGGTGAAAAGTTTGAATCACCTGGTGGACATTTTTCTGTCCTTGGTGGCCCACTAATGAGAAAAGGTATCTGTAAATATTTAATACGGAGGGTCTGGAGGGGAAATTTCCTCCAGCCCGTTTGTCTGGGGCAGTATTTGACCCGCTTCCCAACGTGGCATGAATGCAGACAGCACCCTGTCAATCAGCATCCCACGGCTGGCAGGGAAAGGACGTGACAGGGATTATAACGGTGAAAGCTAAAGATGAAAAACTAGTGCTTCCGCAGACTTGGAAATAAAAGCTTCATATGGCATTTTTTATTTCCTTGTGTTGCGTCTTTGTTTTTAAAGGGAGAGAGAAGAACAAGGTTATTTGTGGAGGCGTTAAGTTAAGCAACAGAAAAATCTCTGACTCCAAGTTGCTGCTGGGTTCTTCTCATTTTGTTTTTTTGACCCTGGATGCATTACTCTCCAGCATCTTCACAGGCTGAGGAATAAAACATGACATAACTAAGATGTACAGTGTGCTTTTTGGCTAAACTGTGGGACTGGTGAAACATTACCATCATTTTTCTGGCTTTTATTTGAAATCATAAAGAGTTAAGTGCATCAGTTTGCTGTGGTTATTTTTTCTTTCTTTCTGTAAATAAAAAATGAAGGAAGAACGTGGCAGTTAATTTGATAGTTTGTTGGGAGAATATACTGGTCTATGACATCATTAATTGAAATGAAGGGCAGAAAACATTCAGAGCTGCAGGAAAAAATTCTAAAGGAAGGTTTGGCAAATGACATAAAAAATGAGATCTCAGGGCTCAAACTTACAACTTATACAGTTGCCACATACCTTTTAGTGATGAGTGTTAAGGAGCAGGGAGCAGAACAAGACGGGGGGCTTTGGTAGAGGATCTGGTTTTGAGTTGGGTTTTTTTTCCAGAATACCACAAATTAATAGATATTTGTCAATGAATATTCACAGAACTCCTACAAAGTAGCTAGCTTTCCCCTTTCCCTGTTTTAAGGATTACACAGTAGTTGTGGAGCCAGTTTCCCAATGTAAGCATTTATTAAGGTAGGCACTAAATCCGTACGTAGACACCCAATATTTATTTTTAGTATTTTACCTTCAAAGAGTGACAGCAAATAAATGATAAAAGGTGTCTCTGGGTACCTGGGATGATTATTTAAGCACAGTTGTAGATGTCTCAGAGGACCCTAGATGTAAGATAGACTGACCATGATGAGCTCACTTATTATAAATACATCCAACTAATAGTACCGGAAACCCAAAGCGCTGCTGTTAAAGATGGCTTCTTCATCTTCGCTTCACTTCTTTTGGTTATCCTTAATGGTTATATAGGAAGAAATAAAGAGAGTCCTGTGATTTCATAAGATATGAAGCTGTATACCCGCTCTTGTTTTTTCTGACAAATATTAGTGGAAGAAGGTAGCATTTACCATTAAGACTTGATGCCATTCTTACAGATGACATCTCTGAATTCAGAGAAAGGGCGAGAAATATTCTCATGGTGTGAAGCCATGAAGGCGAATCATCTCCCCGTGGGCCAGCAGCCCCAGAGCATCAGTGTAAGCTTTAGAACTGCCTGTGAGTTAAACATTGGGAACAGAGGAGCTGCTTGGAGGAACCAGGTTCCCGTCGTCGTGTCCCCGACTCTTCTGACTTTGATGGCTTTATTGTCCCATTTCAATGATTTCTGAAGATGCGCGACAGCTCACTGCTTGAGCAGATCTGGAGGAAAACAGCACCCTTCTCTGAAAAAAAATTGATTTGTAAATACTGGCAGATATAACAAAGGAAATCTATAGTGGGACAAGCATGTCAGGAATGCTGCAGTGACAAGATCAATGTGTTTTGAGCAGTGTAGTGCCTTGCACTTCGGCAGCAGCTCTTGTCTGGAGGCACATGTGCCCCGAGAAGGTGGAGGAAAGGCTATCATGCGCTGCCCGTGCTCCGAGTAGGCAGGGTTAAACGTGCCGCCAGAGTAGAAGGAGACAGATGTCTAGGAAACATAATTGTACACCTGTGTATCTTTTTCAGAAGATGCTCTGCTTTGAAATTGAAAACTTTAGGGGTGGGATCTTAGCACAGAAATTAATTTTTAGACATCAGTGCTATCTGGTTAGAGTAATTGCTTATTATCTGCTTCCCTGGGGTTTTAAGCTCTTGGAAACGACTATTTACATCTCAGTGCGTGCTTAAAGGAAGGAGAAAATTGCACTCCATCATTTCAAAGCTCTGTTCTGGCTCTGTGATACACCAGGAGGAAAAAAGAATTTGGAGAAATCTTCCTCCTGACCCGTCTGTTCCAGGGAGTACCCAAGTTTGACACACTTGTCTGACTGCTGCTCATACTGGAGTATGAGATATACCATTACACATGGCCTATCTTGGCTAAGCCATGCTGACAGCCTAAAATGATCCCCATGATCCTTTCTAATGTGTTAAAAGGGTTTTTGTTTGGGTTTTGGTTTGTTGGGTTTTGTTTTTTTTTTGGTTGCGTTAGTTTTCTTGTTGTTGGTAGTTTTTTTTAATAAAAGGCATATCAAATCATCACATAGGTCCTGTGGAAACTTGTCTCATCAAAACCTCAAACCAGGCAGAGAAATCTAAATTAGGAGCCACCATGAAGCTTCCAGCTAGGAAGCTGATGGTTTTCTTCATGTCATCAGTAACTCAAATTTGCAGTGGGCTGTTGGAGGGGAATGTTAGATCCTTCTGTGTCCATGGCAGATCGGGTGTCAGCCAGACTTTCAAGACATCCCTCCTCCCAGGAGGTGGATGGCTTCTGGTGGCTACGTGACAAAAATAGGGTAGTTTGGACAGTTGCCACCAGGATCTCTCAATTTAAGAAAGTGGAGGGTAAGAATTAGTTACAAGGATTGTTCGTCTGGAGTGTGTTATAAAAACTGATAGAAAGGTCAGGATCTGAAGCACCCTGTGCTCCGCAGCTGGCATCCCACCAAGACCATCCAAATGGACAAGTTAGAGATGAAAATATCAGCATGGCGGGGGAACCTGGGTGCACAGAGGGGGAGAAATTGGTCCCAAATCACACATGGGGTCTGGGATGTGGGGAAGGATCCATTAGTTATCAAGGTCCAAGCAGTGCCCCCCAAATTTACTGCAATGTGTAGCTCTTGGGGCACTGGGTTGTGCATGATGTGAGGTAGAAACCCAGTCACTGTCTTCTCCCTGTACTGCGCTATCCAGGTTGGGATCTGGTATCGTTTGTGGTCTCTGATTTTTAATGTTACTTAAGGGGTGAGTAACCTCAGTGCTGGTCAACGGGTTAGAGGCCATGCTGTGGGGGATGGAGAAGTTTTCGTCTTTCTCTTTGTCTTTTTATTTATTTATTTATTTGCTTGTTTCTAAGTCTACAGTAAACACTGCTATAAACTATGCTGTTGTAAAACAACTGCAAATTGAGGCATTATTTCATGTTATTTGTACCACAATTTTATTGCATTCACAGTTATTTACAGTATGTAAATAAGCTTCATAGTGTAGAAAAATGTTCCGCTATAACTCAGTTGTTTGAGCATTAAAAAGAAGGGGGAGGAAATCAACCAAAACCCATAGATGCATGCAGCAAGAAAAGATTATGGATAATATTATGGATTTTTTTTTGTTATAGGATTAGCTCTGTTTGAAAATAGCACCTATTTCCTGAAATGCTGAAATTTGTGTACTTCAGCTACCTGCATTGTGTTATAAATCCATGATGACTATTTTCCATCAAATATTGTGTTACAATTTGAATTATTAAATGCTAAATGGCTGTGTATAGATTGTAAGGCAATGAGAATTTCCTGCCAGTTGAAAGAGAGACCTAGTGTGGGTAAGAATATAGCCTTTGATGAGCATTGCAGCGTCTGTAGACATAAGCAATTATATGCAGATGGAGCACAGGCAGTACAAAGATAAATGTAAGGTCCTTTTAAATCCTGCTTGCAGTATTCCCTACATGAATATGGACGGCAGTGTGATTGTCTGGCTTTCTTAAGGCTTATTTTTCATCCCACTGAACGTAACGGCAAAACATCTATTAATTTCAGCGGCAGCAGGGCAGGGTGCTTTGGCTCTAGATTAAAGCAGTCTAAAAAAATTTTGGAGAGAGGTAGTGAACTAGTTTGGCAGAAAAATATTGCTTGGGTGAATGTAGTTTGAGGAGACTGTTCAAACAGGGAAGAGGCTTCTGTGTTTGCCCTTATGCTTTTTAGCAATCTTTTTTTTCAGCAAGTTTGGCATATTTCCAGGACCCTGATTTAGGCTGGTATTAAGGTTGTTTTTTTTTCTGGAGAAATCACAATGTTTGGCAAATATAGCATGAAAAAAAGCCGTGGTAATAAAAGGCAGCAGAAAAAGAGATCCATTCTGGTAGTCCTGGCTAAAGAAGGAGGGTTTTGAAAACTAGGTGAAGCTTGAGTTTGATGGATCCGGTGTGTGAACCACCACCAGGGAGACAAGGTTCCTCCAGGTGGTCTGTCCTACATCGTCTTACACCGTTAGAGGAGCAAGTGGCACATCTGGGCAGGGATGAATATGTGTCCTGTTAGCTCCATGTGTGTTTTGAGATTGTGGGAGGATGAGATAGCTGCTAGGATTCATAGACAGTCACAAGAGTGTGTTTAAGGAAAGTAAAGTAGCATGTCAAGCTGTTGTGGGTGATGCTAGATATCCTTCTGGCATACCAACCAGCCACTGCATGTCTCGTGCTCTCTGTAGTTACAGGCAGGACATGATTGCTGCTGAATGTGAGCACAAAGCTCTTCATCCTGCATGGAAATCACCTCCTGCTTCCCACAGAGATGCACTCTCAGCTGCCCTGCAAAATATTTAGAAACTAGACAAATCCTTTCTGTCAACTTTAATAATTAAATGTGGTGTGGAGATGTCTCTTTCCACCACCTCTGCCTTCTCATTAGGACAGGCAGTGCCTTACTTGTAGCCTGCAGAGCTGACCCTGCCTGCTGAGAGGTGCTGGAAGCTGCGCCGTCTTGGAGGGACTTTGTTTCAGGGGCGATAAATCTCCTTTTTGGGCAGCAGGATTTCCCACTGCTCTTCCCACCAGCTAGATGAATGCACCTGCATGCGACATGCTGTCCCACTGTCGGTTCCAGCAGGGAGCTTGGCACCTGAAGGTCATTCCCTTGGAAACAGAAAACCTAGAGGGCCTAAAAGGTAACAAAAGCAGATGTGGTTAAAATCCAACAGTGACAGCTGCTGGGTGGCATCGGAGCTGGGAGGCTCTGCCCCTGCCATGCGTGGTTTAGTCCTCACTCTGTCTTTCTATGTTAGCTTCGGTTTGAAAGCCCTTTGCAAAGTGCGTGGCAAGATGCTTCCGTGGTCGTACCATGCCCTAGGACAGAGCAATCCGTGTTACACCCTGTCCACTGCTGAACGAGTCTTTTAATATGTGGAGGTAGGTGATCTGAGATGTATTTGCATGGATGTTTTGAAAGCAAATCAACCTCGGTTCTTCACAAAGTTCCTTTGGATAAAAACTATGGAAACCAGATTCCTAGCCCCTTGTTAGACCTGATGGCACTGCAGCGATACAGAGAGAATGTGAAGTGGTTTCGAGGCGGCCTTTGAGAAGCAGAAGGAAGCACAGCTATTCCTTCATTATTATTTTTTCAAACAGCACGTACGTGGTTTCTCAGCCACAGTCTTTATTGAGTCTGACGTTGCCAGGTACGAGCCTACATTTCCTTTCACCCCCAGTTGCTTCCCCCAAACACTTTTATTTTTGCTGCCTTTCCCCTGTTCCTAAGAGTCGGGGAAGGCATCTCTTTTCCAAGCTCAGTGTGTTGGGCTCTTAATTGGCATCAGAAAAAAACCAGCAGAGCAGGACGAGCTCTGTCCAGGGCTTTTCTCTTTGTGTTTTCGGTGGCTGTCGTAATCAGACCCCCAGTAATGTGCTGTAATGAATCAGCACCTTGCAGATGTGGAATAAATTAGTCTTGTGAAAAGAACTTTGCCATAGAAGCAACATAAACTTTGCTATATTACCCTAAGGTGCCTGGTAATTGCTGTTGACTGGGGGGGGAAGCCATCCAGAGGAGGAATGCAATTTGTTGCTGTGGCTACTAGCTCCCAGATTTATTCTCTCTCCTCTTTCTCCCTGAGTCTTGTAAAATAGACCACAAATTCAGCAGCTCCAATGATTTCTTTTTCTTTTATGTTGAGGGTTTTTTTCATTTTGTGTTTGTTTTTTTATTTATTTATTTTAGAGTAAATTCTGTCCACAGGTTTATAGCACTGGCTAATGCAGCATCACTGTGGACTTGTACTATAATCGCTCAGTGCCCAGTGCGAGTTAGCTGGCATCTGCTGCCAGATTGCAGAGTGCCTTCTAAATGGCCAATGGCATCCTGGGCTGCATCAAGAAGAGTGTGGTAAGCAGGTGGAGGGAGATTGTCCTCCCCCTCTACTCTGTCCTGGCGAGGCCGCATCTGGAGTGCTGTGTCCAGTTCTGGGCTCCTCGGTTCCAGAAGGACAGGGAACTGCTGGAGAAGGGGCAGCAAAGGGCTACCAAGATGATTAGGGGACTGGAACATCTCTCTTATGAAGAAATGCTGAGGGATTTGGGTCTCTTCAGTCTGGAAAAAGACGACTGAGGGGGGATCTTATCAATGCTTATAAATACTGAAAGGGTGGGTGTCAGGAAGATGGGGCCAGGCTCTTTTCAGTGGTGCCTGGCAACAGGACAAGAGGTAATGGGCACAAACTTGAGCATAGGAAGTTCCACCTAAACATGAGAAGGAACTTCTTTACTTTCAGGATGGCAGAGCACTGGAACAGGCTGCCCAGAAAAATGGTGGAGTCTCCATCTCTGGAGACATTCAAAACCCGCCTGGACGCGTTCCTGTGCGACCTGCTCTGGGTGACCCTGCTCTGGCAGGGGGTTGGACTAGATGACCTCCAGAGGTCCCTTCCAACCCTGACCATTCTGTGATTCTGTGACCAGGCTCTGCAGGACAGTGTCCTGCAGGTGCTTCTTTAACGTTAGGTCCGTCTCCGCTCAGCCTGGTGCACACCTCAGCTTCGCTCCCAAAGAGCTGCGGCTGTTTCCAGATGATCTTCTTGACTTGCTTTCTGTCTGGCTGGGGAACATCTCCTGCCACTTGTCATTATCAGGGAAAAAAGGTGTAGAAACTGTGTTTATATCAGTTATAAGTGTAGGAGCCATTTTCAGCAGCCTTCTCTCAAGGCTGAAAGGAGCCTTCCTGGCTGATGGGACTGGAGCAGCTGCTCCTCCAGCTCTATCAGCGGCTTTTCTCAGCTTCCTAATGTCATGTTGTGTTTTCTGGAGAGAGAGGAGCTGTACTCTTGGCATCCCACAAAGGAGAAAGGGACACACTGGTGCCTGGTCTCTGCACTCCATGTTGGGTGAAATAAACTCTGCATCACCCTGGTCTTGCTGGGTAAAAATGTTTCTTTGGCTTTTTGCCCAAGGCAAGAGAGAATTTTCATAGTTTCAGGGAAATATGGTTACATATGTATACACACATATCGTGTATAACAAGTGAATATATTAATTTCAAAGATAAATTGTGTGTGCAATGTTTTATACATATAAAATTGGGAACTCGGCATGAGACAGAGAGGATATTTTCACAGCGTGTGGGAGGGCAGCACTTGGTACCAAGGAGAAAGGGAGGGCCATTCCCTATAGGAAGAGGCAGGGGCGATTTTCCTGTTCCTCCCTGGGATTTCTGGGTGATACTGGTCAAGTCCTTTCAGCCCCTGTAAAACTGAGTACAGGAACAGCACTGTTTAGCTCGGAGCTCTGAACTGGTCAGGTACCACTGTGAGTGAGTTAGAGATGCCTTAGACTATTAGGGACGCTGTTGCTTTTCTTCATCCTGATAAAACTCTATTGGGTTTCAGAAGATGACAGCCGTGTGAGCGTTTCTCCTCTGCTTTCGTTTGCATCTGCCTTCCACTGATATGATTTTGCTTTTCGTGGGTTGACTCCCAATTTCCGCTAGCATTTCTTAAAAGATATGGCCCACAGAACAAAATTACATGGAAAACATGGCACAAGAAATTGTTATATCAGGAATGAAAGCTGATGCATCAAGAAAGCATGCTGTCATCTTCAGAGGCTGATTTTTAGCACAGTCAACAGTGAGACGTTGTAGGCTCTTACACAGCCTGGGGGTTACGAAGTCTTAGCAATATCTCCTTGCCAAGAGCCTGGGAAACTGGATCTTGATGTAGGGGTCTCTTGGGCCAGCTCTGGCTTTCTGAGATGTTTGATCTCCTAATGTCCTGTTAAAAGATCTTCATAGCTTTAGTATTTGGACTCCCAAACTCAGTATTTTGACTCAACAATCTGATTTACCATTTTGGGAAAAAAACAATCAACCAACCAACCGAACTTTTTTTTTTCCTTCACTATAGAAGAGATTTATTAAATAGGTTTGCTTCAGAAGAGAAATCCGGTAGAGTGCAGAGCACAGCAGAAATGCTCCTCATGGCTGCTACATAACTCGGCTGGAGATGTGGTGTGCTTTCCTGGGTGATATACCTAACTTTCCCCTTCCTCATACAATCTGAGGACTCCGTTCTCATCTAAACATCCTTCATCTATCCAAGATAGAGGCTAAAATCCACCTGTTTACCACCGCCTGTTTGCCCATTGTTTCCTTACGGTTTCCTATTGCTTCCTGCCTTGTGGATCTCAGCCCGGGTACACCTCTGTTTTCAGGCAAGTCACGTTTTTTGTATCATATCAGCCACTTTGTGACCTTCGTTCTCCCAGCCTAATGTTTTCATTCTCAGTCCTGTCGCTTTGCTGGGTCAAGATGTGCCATTTCAAGCGCTGCAGACAATGGAGCGTTTGTGTTTCCGCAGCCCACTCAGTGTTGTGGGGTGAGTGCTCGTTCTGGAGAGCTGGGCGTTTGTTATTTAAATACGGGGCTAGTTTTTTCCAAATAATTTGGATTTTGAACTGGTCAGGCCGTAAAACAAATGCCAGTTTCTCAAACATGCCTTACCTATTAACTCCCAAGTGACAGACTTTATAGCCAGTTTTCAAACACGGGGAGCACACGGGAAACTTACATGTATAGATTTTTTAAATAAAATGAGATGATTTGCTCTGGTATCTTCATGGCAGCCTGAGCTTTTCTGCAAAGATAAATTGCAGGTACTGAGTGCAGTGCACTTGCAGACACATGAATATTGATACAAGGCAGAGAATGACCGTGTAACCCAAAGCCAACACAGCACACGAGCTCACGCATGGGATGTTCACGTGAGCCAGCAAACTGGTCGACGCCACAGTTCACCAATTACCTCAATTATTGTGACAGCTTCCTGATCCAACACCAGCTTTTCAGCTTGTTCCCTGATCCCTGTTTAATGACGGAGTGCTCCCATAGTTAATTTTTATATTTATGGCCCCTGCTGTCATGTTCCTTGGGTCTGTTAAATTTTATGCTCTGTAAAACTGTTTACGATTCATGGTGACCCTCGTGCTACTCTGGCTGCTGTGCACAACTGCAGAGCTGAGTACCAAAACCAGAGCCACCCAAAGTTGCGAGATGTTTAACAGAAAAAGACCATGAAACTGAAAAATCCTGGTGTAAAAACTTCAAAGTGGGCAAATATGATAAGTTTCCTAGAAATTCTGCAGTCTCTAGAACTGGTCTCTAGTTTTGTGTTAGGAAAATGCGCTCAGACATTACACAAAAATCTTTAATTTTTTTCTCTACCTAAAATAGGCATTATTTTTCACAGGAATTGATTGTAAAAATCTATGTGTTGTCTCAGGAATCTGGGAGCTTTCAGATTCTTGTTTGGCTTGTACTCTTTATCAGATAATAAGTGTGGCTTTTTAAAATGATGATATAGCATTCCATAATTTATTTACAGTTGCAATCAAATCCTATTTAAACTTCAGTGGCTGTAAATTCTTATTTAATGTGTATGAAAATTATTACTTTTGTCTTAGATTTCAGTAGGTTCATAGGCTGAATTGCTGTTATAATTAAATTGAAGGCATTTTTGTTTTTCTGTTCCAAATGAAGTTATTAGTTCAGCCATAGGATTTTAGGAGAAGCAGAGAGATTAATGTTATGACCCAGGCTAAGTTCTTGTATAACACGAGTCATAGGACTTCACTCGGTGATGTATCCATCCCAATAACTTCTGGTTGACCGGGAATGGAAGTGTGTGTATGTGTATATAAAATTCAATCTTCTTTGAAAGATATGAAGTGATGGAAAAGCTACTGCATCCCTTGGCAATCTGTTCCAATTTGTTAAAAAACATTCTTCTAACTCTTCTTCAGACCTTCATTCAGATAAGGTTGGAGTCATTTAAACTGACTGACTCATCACTCCTTTGCCTGCAAATATTTTCTGGTTGCCTGCTGTTCAGGTCACTCTCATACTTAATTTCAAGAGTTCATTGGAATGTTTCATTCTCTGTACAGCCTCTGGGGCTTTGTTGTATTTGAAAAATGAAAAAGTATTTGATTGGATTCCCTAATAAAATGCGCATAAGAAAACCTCGCACAAGAAAGCAGAGGACATCTCTGTTGGAAGGTTGAAAGATGCCAGCTAAACCTAAATGCTTCTGTGCAGATGAACAGCAGAAACCTTGCTTGTGATTTTGACTTTCCACCTGTAAATCACACAGTCACTTTCAGAGGCCACACCTGATTCATCCCAGCATCTCAAACTCCCATCTCTGACTCCATCAGGGAAGCTGCCCTTTGGAGCACCTGGGCCAGCCTGGTTTCTGCGAGTGTGCAGGATGCTCTGTGCACCATGGATTTCCCTGCGGTCAGTAAGTGAAACCGTTGGGATTTAATTGGTGGTATTCCTTAAGTTGCATTGCACTGACGTGGGAGGCATATATCCAAAGGTGCTGGCGCTACCTTAGAACAAACCCGGAGTTTGATCTCATCCCCATCAGTTCCATGCTTTCGAGCTGAAGTGGTGTCACTGGTACCAGTGGAAAATGACCACTGAGTCATTTCATTTTGCTGCACTGAACGTTTTGCTTGGCACATTTCACTTCCTTCTGATTCTCTCCGCTTTTCTTCCTCGCTTTTCTTCCAGGCTGTCCCCCTGAAGCCCTGCATTACCCTTCCACTCGGTCTCATGCTCATACTAGCTGTCCTCTGCCTTCTTTTCCTCACAGTTCAATGTTTCCTTCTAAATCCGCATTAGCTGCTCCGTACCTGCCTTATGCCTCCAGGCACTTCTGCCAGCACAATTTTTGAAAATTTTGTCGATGCTTCCATCTAGTTACCCAGCTGATCTGCTCACCACATGAATTTCCTGTGTCTTTTCTTAACTGGTCACATCTCTGAGCGTGAAGGGAGAAGAAAAGATTGCTGCCAGGCACAGGGGTCAGTGTGATTAGTTGGTCCTCTTCTATCCAGCTTTAACAACCTGAATATTGGCCATTGACCGTGGTAACAACATCTGCCTATTTCTAAAGCTGAGTATATCATGGTAAGATGCGGAAATCTGGATATACTGTTTAATAACTAGATTTTTAAATGCTAGGTTTTTTTATTCTGGTAAATCAACGTATTTTTTTCCTTCAGCACTACCATTTTAGAAGCACAATAAACCCATCAATAAAGTAAATATTTAAAGCTGTAAATTATAGTAAACAAAAGTGGCCAGAATTGGTGGTCACTGCTCTTGCTTCTACATGAACAGCAGAGCAGGGATACTTGTGACAGCAGATGCAAGACCTTCCCAGCACCACAACTGCCAAACCGCTGGACGAGCAGTGCTCTTATTTAGCAATTTGGACCTGCCAAGGGATGCTCTGGTGGAGCGTGCAGACATGGTGTGGTCTCTGCAGGACTAGACCTGCCATAGAGGATCTGCAACCCTCAGCTGGCGGTTACTTAAGGAGGTGGTGATGCCTAAGAGATCCATGTGGTTGCAAGCTTAAAGGCAGTTCTGGAGAGGAGCCTGATGTTGGTTTCCAGTCTTCACCACTGAAGCTGGTGGCATCCCCTGAGCTTCAGTGTTTAAGTGGCTGCTTAAGTATTTTATTATACTTCTCTTCATCTTTCAGTAAAATAGGCCTGAGACTCAGGGACTCCCTTGAAGATCCTTTGGCTGTGCAGGCCTGAAGCGCTCTCCTGTTGATGGAAGTCAACAGCAACAATGTTACGGACTCCAGGGGAGATGCAGTTGCTGTAGACGAGCAAGGGAATTCAGTGTGGGATAAAGAGTTAAGGAGAATTTGCTCATTTCACAACAAGTGGTACAGTGCTGCATCTCTGGGATCGTGCCATCCCAAGGTACAGTAAAGACTGATTCTGCAGAAGTGCCCGTGATGGATGATAATGAATGCTTCTTTGCATAAGACTTTCATTTTCTAGAGAGAAACATTTATTATTGGTGAATGATAGTATGGTCTTTGATTTTTCATCTGCTGTTTCCTAATTCAATGATAAATCTTAACTATTCAAATTCTAGCTGTTCTTAATTATCTAAATGATCCTTCTCAAAGATGACTGGCATTCGGACAGGTTGGGCAGCCTGGCCCACTGGATCTGCTGGAAGTCTGGTCCAAGTGGAAAAACAAAAGAAAAAAGAGGGGAAGGCAGAACTGAGGCAGCCCGCCAGCTCTTGGAAGGAATACACCGGCTTCAAGGTGACTTGGAGAGTTGCTTCCTTTGGACCTTGACACCAATGCCTCCCTTGCCTTTCTTGTTCCCGTTTCCTGGGGTTAGCTGGCCTGGCTGAGACCAGCTTCATTCCCATGAGGTGCAAGGTTGAGTCAGGGCAGGTTCTTGGATATTTGAGTGAGGGAACTTGGCCAAGGCCTTTGTCTAAAGACTGTCCTTTCCAAAGAGGTTTTGGTTGCCGCTCCAAAGCTACAGTGCTGCCAGCTCAGGAAATGTAGACAGGTGAAAAAAAAATTTGAAAAAAAAGGGAAGGAAAAAAAACCCCACAACCCACTGAGTCATAATCATCATAATCTTTAAATCATGAGATCTGGAAAACAAACAAAATATCATTAAGAATTTTTATTCTGTCTTTTGCCTTTTTAATCTTCTTACTCTCATGTGTGAGATTATTCTTCCATTTGAAATTAACCTTAACTGCACGCTCCTCTGATGGAGACTGGGATAATCCTTTCTGAGGAGAGTTACTGTGCATTAGTTGCTTGTCTTGACTCTTCTCCTTTTTTTTCCACTTCACCCTACCTTTTTTGTTGTGCAGAGACCTGCACTGGAGCTACAAAATGTGTCTGGAGAAAATGAAAAAAACCTGACTATAGGTACTTCTCGCATATTATGTTTTCTGATTATTTTTCAATAAAAAATTATCTTGGTTGCAAAGACCTTGTACATAAGAGTGTAATTGCATCATCAACCACTTTCTAATTGCTAGAAAAAAACATTAGCCCAAAGAGAGCTTTCTCTAACTTACTGTTATAATTAGATTTAGAATCTTTCAATATATCTTAAAAAATATTTCTCACACACTCAAAGCACTTAAAATAATTTAAAATCATTCTCTTTTCTTTATACAATTTCTGTCAACTGCATAGCGATATAAATTATTCAGTAATTACAATAAATATAAGCTTAATATACATATATATCAGTGTAATTAACTGTCCAAATAACTAGAAACAATATATTTTTCTTTTAATTCTCTTTTGATTTCAGGGCTTCAAGAGTTGTCCTTTGCTTGAGACCGTACATCTCTCCCACTTTTTATCCCTACCAGTAGACAGCACCTAATTTATATGCTCTGAATTGAAGTTGGGAGGGGTTTCTCCTCTGGTCACAAAAGGAGCCTGGCTCTTTCCTTGTGCATAGTCAGACAGTTTTGCTTGAATTGTGCTGCTGCCTCCAGTACTGCAGCCCTTAAATCAGGTGTCTTCACCTTGGCTGTGGCTCACGGACCCTGAAGCACCAGTGACATGGAAGCTGAGAGCTGGGTCCTCTTGAACCAGCTTGCTGGGGCCAGCACCTTCTTGCAGGAGACAACTTCCATGGAGGTTCCGTCGATCTTGGTGGGAGACAACCTCCAAAAGGTCCTGGTGAGGAAGCCCAAAGGTGAGGTTAGCTGTGCTGGACAGCATAACGTTGTGCTAATGTTGTGCTTCAGCTGAAAGCCTATGTTTGTGGGGACCTGGGCTTTGTCTGAAGATGAGCATTGTTAAACAGAGAGGGTAAAAGGGAGAGGAGAAAGCAGTTCCATTCTGACCAGGGCTGGGAGATGTTGCTGGATGTAGGCTGCCCAGGAGCTCCCATAGGCATGAAACCCCATAGCAATGGGTTTGAGATGATTCTGGACCACCATACCGATGCTGGGTCGGTGGGTCTGTGTTGTCTTTTGTACCCACTGTGAACAGGAGCAGTTGGAGAGCCTGGTGGTGGAGAAGGCAATGAGATAACAGCCTCTGCAGAGCAACCCGAACAAGAGGTATGAGTCAAACGCACACCAGGAAATGCGCACTCCATTCCTTCATCTGTCTGGGCTGGAGTCTCCAGCTCCAGCACATCTGTCTGAGATAACCCATATCAGTATCAACCTTTTTTTAATAGAAAAAAGGTGAGGTAGTCAAAGACCCTTTGGGCTCACTGGTTATTAAGTGTCGTTCCTTGGTCCCTGTCAGCTGGTCTTGTTTTCTGTTTTGCGATTACAGAAGAAAACCCCATTCATAGAGCTTGGGATTTTTGTTTTCCCTACATACAATGGGTGTTTTCCTGCCTCTCCCTTCAATGTCTCCCTCTGACTGTTTTGGAACCAGGATGCTAGTACGCTCTTTTCCTAGCCTTTAAACTTCCCTTCTAATTGGAAGGAAGAGCACTTGGATGGTGATAAGACCACCTGGTCTGTTCTTGGAAACTATTGCCTAAATTTTGCTGCCAGCAAATATCAGCTGTCCCCTGTTTGAACGAAAGCTCCCTGGGAGCTTTGTGGTGTGTTGGGGATGTCTCAACCCAAAGTGTACGATGCACGTCTGTTGGTGGTGGCCATGCTGAAGTGCTCTGGGCTGGCTGCTGAGGTCTCCCAGACCTCAAACACAAACCGAGGTGTGGGAGCTGAGGGCTGCCCCTGCTGGGGGGGAATTTGCAACCAGGAGAGCAGAGGGGTGATGTTGATGGGGCGGCACAAGTCCAAGGAGAAAATCAGAGGAGTTAAGATGTAGTAGAAAAGCAATTGTAACGTTAAATACATCAGAGGCTGCTGGTTTGTTGAGGTTTTTTTGGTTTTTTGCCTCTTTTTTTTTTTTTTAAATTTGATGGGAGGGGGGAAGGAAAGGGGGCTCCTGATACTTTTATACATCTGACTAAAGAGCTCATGTTAACATTCCCTTTTTAAAATACAGCGTCGGCCTGTGTGTAAAATGAGCTTTGAAGTGCAGAACTGACAAACCCCAGGGGAAAGCATGTCTTTTATTAACAACTGCCGGTACACTTCAGGAACCTTATTTTAATGTTTAGTGAAAATGTTTTCTGTGTGAGCAAAAAGAATGGCTGGGCTGAAGCACTCACTGGCCGTGGCAGGAGGCCTCGGTGCCTGTTTGTCCTCCTGCTTCCCCTCTGCACAGCGTCTTGGACCCACGGGTGGGGTGGGAGGGGGACCAGCCTGCGGTGACAGTCGCTGCCGAGGCTCCATGAGTAAGTCACAGTGTGTTGTAGCTGCTTGTGTTGTAGAGTAGTGACATGGCAGTTGTTTTGGGGTTTGTTTTGGGTTGTTTTGTTTTTTTTTAAATCTTTTTCGTTGTTTTGGTTTTTTTTTGGTGGGGGGGGGGCGGTTCTTTATAGTATTGAGGTGACTTCTGGACCAAAGCTGCCCTTGGATTTCAGGGACATGCTGGGTTCTGGTTCTTCAAAAGGGACTTAGGTGCTTTTGGAAAGCATTTTAACAAAGAAGAAACTTTAGTGTGTTATACATGTATAGCTCTGTAGTTTTATTTTAAATGTATTTATATAATGCAGAAAGTGGACTCATTCTTCCTGTCTTTAATCTACCTTGCACTAATAGAGATGTATCTGGGAGATACGGGCCTGTAGCTCTCTCCTCCCTCTCCCTCCAGTGGTGCTATGCATCCTTGCTCCCATGTGCTCCCTTTGCTTGACGGAGCCCCAAAATACACCCAGTACACTGATGGTACTGTGCTGAGCACAACTGGTTAGGGGAAAGCCCCTGTCTCCTGCAGGCGGTTATTCCTCTAAGTAGGACTAGAATTTGTAGTCTGCTAGAGAAGGGTCACAGACCTTGATGTTTTGGGTCTTCAAATCAAATCCTGCTGAGGGTGGCAACGATATGACAAGGACCACGCGTCATGGCCATTCTCACTATGAAGCCATGGGCTGGTCTCCAAAAAGTCCCATAGGTGCTGACATCATGACGTTCTCCCCAGTGATGGTAAGGGTTTGGAATTTTGTCAGTAATTGCAATAGAAAAGCCATTAATTGAGTAAGCGATGGTAATCTGACTTCCATAAGAGAGGAAAGACAGCATGCTGTTTGATGGCTCTGGGGAAGCTCTATCACTGGGAACAATGCAGAGTAAATAGAGAAGCCTTCTCCTCCATGGCTGTCCATGTCACCCCTTCCCTGTAGCTTCCTTCTTTGTTGCATGGCTCAATCCCTCTTCTGTTGTAATGATCTGTCCGCTCTTTCTGAAACTTCAATAATTTGCTGTAATCCTTCCGCACTTCTAAAATGTAAGGAATTCGCCTATAAATTGGAAGAGTTCTGTACCAGCCTGCAGTTATGATGGTAAGGAAGAACTGGAGCCCTGGATTAAAGGCAGTGGTGGACCACAACACTGTGGCTGAACTCGCTGGTAAGGCAGAGGCCAGCAGTGCGGACGGTTTGGCTCTAACTGGTATCTCTGTGTCAAAAGTGAAAACAGTGTAAGGAACAAAGGTGTTTGCTGAGAGCCAGGACAGGGTGAACAGCAGAGATTTCTACCTGCCAGTTTTCAGTTACACGTCCATGGAATTGCCATGAAGGAAACAGCCAGAGCCAGCAGGAGATGTGGGACCTTCTTATCTTTCTAAGATGATCCCCTGAATAAAACAAGATACAGCCTCAGCCCTCAGGAGTCCTTGGACCAAACAATTCCATCCACAGCCCTGCACCCCACACTAGCTAACTGCCCTCCTTGCAAGGGTCTCTCAACTTCGCAAAATTATGCACAACTTCATAAGCGTTTATTAGAGACATTCTTGTCTTAAGACCACGGCAGGTTAAATGACTTGTCTAAGGCTAGAGAAAGAGGTCGGTGTCAATGCTGTGATTAGACATTTGCATTTCTTGGCTTTGAGATTTGGGGATCTGAGAATGGCTGATACGGAATGAAATACGAGCATTCTGAATTTTTTATGTTGCAGTTCAAGTATATTTGGGCTAGATTCATCAAAGGAATAACCGGGAGAGATATTTTTCATTTGTAGAATCTTAATGAATACATGACACTGCTATTCATTATTTATCTGCTTTCACATTTTAATTAATAGTTCTACCAGCTATTTCTGATTTTTTTCTATATTTATAGAAAGCCATCACTTCAAAAATATTGAATCATGCTGCTGTTTGTTACCTTTCGTAAAATTTCCTTAATATTAGAACTGAATTTCGCTGTAACTCTTAAGTACGTAAGTGAAGGAGAAGAATGTCATCTATTTTTCTATTCCTTTGAGTCCCATCAAAAGTTTGTGGGTTTCCTTCCCCCAAATGCTTTTACAATGCAGCTGACATGAATTAGCCAAGGAAGCTGGTGTTTCTTGTGCGGGCAGGAGCTACTAGAGGACACCACCAGGTGACTGATGAAGCAAACAGGCAGAGCCATAAACAGGGAAACTGGGAAAAAAAGGGTAGGGATGGGGAAATGCTGTTTCCTACCATTCTCTGGGGATGGATGGAGCTAATCCAACACCTCCTTATTGCCAGCCAGCAGACATGGCCTGGGAATGCACAAATCCTTGCAACGCCTCTTTGTCGTTATTTCTCGTGATGCTAGACCAGATCTGCCTAGAGGAGCTTCTCCCAAAAAGCTCTGCAGAGCTGCTCTCACTGAGCTGGAGAAGCTCCGGGACCCTACCACAGGGTAGGGGTATGAGTGAGGTGACATTTCTCACCGTGTGAGCCCTTGCCACCCCTTCAGCACTGAATTTCACTGATTTATGCAGGACTGTCTTCCTGGCGTGACCAACGCAGACTTACAGAACAGTAGGGACACATTGCACAGAGAGTTTACCAGGGCAGGATGGAGGAAAAACCTCTTGATCTTCTGAAGTTAATGGGAAAGATGACAGAAATGTAAAGCAGCCCTCTCCCTTGCAGGTTCTTCTTAAAAGAGGTGGTTGCAAGAACAATGGAACGTTTAGAAAACTTTCAAATGACAGATTTAAAGACAGGATAATGTTGTCAACAAACCAATTAAGGCTGGGAGGTGACACAAATGTGAACGTTTTCCCTGTACAAACCCGGTACCCAAGCCAGGTACAAGGATTTCTTCCAGTTGTGAAAAAACAGTACAAAAACAAAAACAAAACCAAAAACACTTCAAGCATTTTTTAAATATTATCTGTGAAGGATATCATGAGGAAGCATCTGCAGAAAAATCAGATTATAAAACCTCCTTCTCGGGCTCTTGGCTGTAACCCAAAAGTCTTTAGAGCAGCGAGTTCATTGTCGTTTCACAAGGTGCTGCAATCCTAAATGCAAACCCCCAGGAAACCCAATTGAAAAAGTTCCCTCTTTTCCAGGTGGCTTTTACCTCTGTGCGGTGCTGGGGATGTCAGAGGAGCAGTCAGCACTGAGACTTCCTTAAAAGTCTTTTAATCCCACAGAAATTATGTAAATCATGTGAAATCTCAGCTCTGCTGAAGATGATGGCAGGGCTCCGCTGGCTGCTTTCCTTTGCAACAGGGTTTTGTGTTTGGCCCTTGACTTCCCTGTATTATTCTCTGTATTGATATAGTCAAACCCTCAAATGTCAGGGATTTCAGGGAATGGAAAGGCATCTAGGAAAACGCTCCATCTAGCTCTAAAATGTGTTTTTAAATGGCTTTGATTTTGCTTCTAAAAAACAAAATCACATACCCACAAATCTACCTGCGCACAAAGGCTGTTCTTGATGTGAGAAGCTTTGTCTGTGAGCAACAGGGCTGTGCCAAGCCTGGAGGCATCATTCCAGATAATTTTAACCAAATCCACCCATATTTGTTTCTCAATATTTCCCTCAAGACAGCAAAAAACCCACCGAACATATGATATGGTTATCAATTGCACCTTTTTGTTAAAAATGATAACCAAAAAGGTTATTTTTTTGTTGTCAAACTTCCAGGCTTTTTCAGGCCTAAAATTAAATGTACAACAGAAGATTTAAAAAAGGATGATGCTTGAGATTTGCAAGGTGGAAATTTTCCACTCTCTCTTTTAATTAATACTTTTAAAATTTTGAAACTTTTCTTTTTTTTTTTGTGTTTTGTTTTGTTTCCCCCTTATTGGAAGGAAAAGGGTTTGGAGAACATTTAGGCAGATTCCTAATTAATCTGCTGGAACAGTGTGGTTTAAAAAGAAAAAAAAACACATTGCTTTCCTCATTCTCGGTAGAAGGTGAAATGATATTTTTTTTCCTGGTTGCATCACAGGTGAGGAATCCCCTCAGCAAATACTTCTTCCACTAATGCTCATATCTCCAGTTCTTCATGTAGATTAAAAGTTGGCCTGGCCTAAAAATTTAATATGAAACTTTATTTAATGGAAAACTGGGGTGTTTATCTTTCTCTGAGGATGGTATTTGCTTTCAGTGGGAACTGTCCTGCCTTTCCTGACTCCAGTCTGAAGTGGGGTAAAGCGCATCCTTCAGAGGAACAGCGACAACTTCCCCCCAGGCGGATGAGGGGCATCTTGCTCTGCAGGTACAAAAATCTTCACAAATAGAATTTATTTCCCAGAGAAGCAGAGCGTTGCCTGCTTACAGCGGGTATTTTCAGACCCCGAGCAGCACTTCTGCTTACACTCCCCCTGGGGCAAGTTCCAAATCAGCCTCGGCACAGTCCCTGCCCTGAGGAGGTTACGTTGCATCAAGCTTTTTCTTAATTGCGCATGTTTTTGTTGAGGTTTTTTTTCTTTTTTCCTTTTTTTTCTTTCTTTTTTCTTCTTTCTCCTTTCTTTCTTCTTTCTTTCACCTTTCTTTTTTACTTTTTCTTTCTTTATTCTTTTTTCTTTTTTCCTTTTTTTCTTTCCTTTTTCCTTTTTTCTTTCTTTTTTCCTTTTTTCTTTTTCTCCTTTCTTTCTCCTTTCTTTCTCCTTTTCTTTCCTTTTCCTTTTTCCTCTCTTCTCCCTCTCTTCTCCCTCTCTTCTCCCTCTCTTCTCCCTCTCTTCTCCCTCTCTTCTTCCTCTCTTCTTCCTTTCTTTTCTTCCTTTCTTTTCTTCCTTTCTTTGCTTCCTTTCTTCTTTCCTTTCTTTTTTCTTCCTTTTTTTCCTGTTTTTCTTTTTTTTTTCTTTTCTTTTTTTTTTTTTTTTTTTTTTTTTTAACCATGCTGTGATGTTGTCTCTCTACCTACCCTGCCTCGGCAGGCTGAGCCCAGCCCAGGCAAATGGTAGCCCGACTTTGCGCCGGAGCTTGCGCTGCGCTTTTCAGAGCGGCTGGTTCTGCTCTGTCCTTCCGTGAGCCGGTCACCAGAGGGGGACAAAGCCCCACGCACGGCAAGGGCGGCGGGACACTCCTTCCCCCACCGAAAAAAAGCTCCTTCCGAGAGTGTGCTGGTCTGGGAGGTGCGTTTTGGGGTCCCCAGCTCCGGGGGTGGGGGTGGCAGCAGGCTGGGTGCCACACTGCAGGTATAGCCCGGGCTTCCCTGGCTATTGCACGGCACCACTGTTCTTTTAGGCTGGAAAAGGTGTATGTGCTATTTTTTTTTAAAAAAAAGGTGTATGTGCTATTTTTTACAAAAAAAGTCACCAGCATCCCTTAAAACACCTGTAGATTTGCTGGGGGTAAAGCAGGCGGTTGAGCTCATATTGCAAACTCAGTTTCAGAACTGCTCAGTTTTTCCCATCTTTTGTAGCAACAAAAAATGCTGTTTAAAACTACTGTTCATATGTAGAAAGATATATGCTCCCCCCAGTTTTGATGCGATTCACTGAAAACTGGAACACAGCTGATGCCCCAGTATTTAAATTAGCACCACCCATCCAGGAGAGAAATTTGCAACCTATGGCATTGAAAATGAGAGGAGAAACAAATTTGATGAGTATTTGGCTTTTTCAATAGCTAGCTATGCCTGATTGGAACCTGTAGGGAAAACAAACACAATTATTCGTGTGAGATTGAATTTCATTTCCAACAGAAAATATGAAAGCTGTCACCTGCATGCTCGTTGGAAGCCGGTTCTGGGATGGAGGATGCTCTAATGGTGGTGCTGGTGGGTACCGGCAGCAGTAGCCAGCCCTGGGTCGAGATGTGTGTCCTCTTGTCCCATTGCCATGTGTCCCCCCTTAAATGTGGGTCACTCATGTGGCAGGACTCCTCTCCCTCCCAAAAAGCATGGAGAGGGCAAAGCACGTCCCCTGCACTGGGGACCTGGTGCTGTCCCCGAGGGTATGTCCCACAGGCTGCAAGCCTGGATTTGGTTGCTTGGCCGGCCAAGCCTCATAGACCAAAATCTGTGAGACCTTAAGACATATAAATAATACTTGACTTGAGTCCATTTCCTCAGTGCCAGACAGCTTGCTGCTGAAAGGAGTGCTTTTTTTCTCCGGGTCCTCAGAGTCAGACCCTTGCCCGGATCCAGCTGTTCCTGGTAATTAAATTTTAATGCCTCAAGCTGGGAGTTTGTATTGGCGTTTGAAGTGAAGCATGTTAGCGGGTCCGGCGTGGTCACCCACAGGCTTTGAAGCTCCTTATCTGCCACCACGGACGGCGGGGGACAATCCCACCTCCATGTGTGCAGCCGCTGTGCTCGGTCCCAGCTGAACTGACTCAGCGGTTGTCCATTGATTTAGGGAATCAAGGAGATTTCTCCTGTACAGATGGGAGGGACTGGAAAGCTAATGGTGGTTTATTCTGGTGAAACCAAAGAACATATTAAATATTCCTGAGAGAGCCACGAAGTGGTGCCCATGGTGCCGTTTGTCAGCCGACGGCACCTTTGCTGTCTGCGTGGTGGCACCCGCTGATGTGGTCTCGGTGTCCTGTGGGGTGCGGAGCCGTCCCACAGATGGTCCCCAGGGTCACAGCTGGGGGAAGTTATGAGCCGGAGGGTCTCCATTGCTGCGGAGGAAAGAGGAGTTTAAGATGGAGGAGGTGACTAGAAAACCAGCCGTGCTGATATGCAAGGCTCTTCCTCCTCCTTAAACCCTTTCATTGTAATTACTGTGCAAACAGAAGGCCTGGGCAATTATTACGTGGTTTTGTGGGCGTAAATTTAACACGTCGTTCCCATGCAGCTACACTGGGAAGGGAGACTTTTTCCTTGGAGTTTTTCTGCTTAATTCACTGCTTCCAGTCTCTGTATGGCTTCAGTATAGCTAGTTAGCAGTCACCTGAGCGGGAAACAGCTCTGAACTCGGATCGGTAGCGGGGACTGACGCTGCCCTGAGGCAAACCTGGTCGGCAGGAGCATCTGGGGAGAAGCTGCAAATGTTTTTGCAGATGCAGACTGTGACCCAGCCCAAAACATAGGGTAAGGGATGCAGAGTGCACTCAGTAGGTCTCCCAAGGCTTATGAGAGCCTTATTGTCCCAAACCATGGTGGTTAATGAGATCCAAGGGGACACTTGAGCTAACAAATCCGGTGTTTAAGTGCTGGGGGTTTATGGGAGGATCCTGGGGGAGGGCAGCACTTCTCCAGAGCTCTGTCATCCAGAATTTACTGAGCTGAAGCACCAGTATCTCTCCCACAAGTTAGCACAGAACAACGGTGCTAATGTGTCTTAGGGACACTCTTTTGCATTTTTATTTCTGGGTTTAGCATATTGCACAAAAAGCCATGAAGCTCAGCTCATAATCATTTATTTATTGTAAGAGAAGCTTCCATGGAATTAGAGCAGCTTCCCCTTTCAGCTGGCAATAATAATCTCAATTATTTTGCCATTGCCTTGTCAGTTCGGCGCTAAGCATGAAAACAAAACAGATCAGCGCAGATGTGGCTTGCTGAAACGACCCCACAGCTCGGGATGAAGGAGGTGGTTTGAATGTATGTGGCCTTATGCATCTGTGTGTGATACAGTCAAACAAACCTCCACTGCTCTTTGAGAATAGATGACTTGGAAAAGGCTCTCAAGTTAAGTTATAAATTGTTTCCTCTCACCTGTGCCGCCGTCTCGTTCTGCTGTTCTGCTCCTTCCTGTTGCATTTGTTTCCTTCCTCCTTCCCTTTCCCTGTATGAATTCAAATCTGACAGTGCTTGTGCTGAAGGCACCCGTACTTACACCCTGCTCCGAGTGTTTTTAGTAGAATGCCACAGGTTCAGGCTGCCTGGCTCTCACAAATAATCTACCCAACGAAGCCCATTGCTGAGCAACTGATTTTCTGCTGGTGGGATAAAGATGCTGTCTGAAGCAGTTTTATCTTTTCAGTTTATCTTTTATTTCCCACACGTGCACTCCATAGTACAACGTGTCCTGCTGAGACTTGAACCTGTCAGTGCTTGTGGACCTACCTCCACTGTGAGAGCTGATGTTTTGTTCCAAGTCCCACGTCACGCAAAATCTGTTGGGCTTGTCCTTCCTCTGCACCCCGCCTCCGAGGTCCGTGCGAAAGCTGGAGGTGCGGATTTGTGCCCACAAAGACCCAGGTGTCCTCTGGAGTGTCAAAGGGGCCTTGGTATGTGTCTAAGCACAACACCTCCTGTATTTTGAAGGACTCACTGTGGAAATGATTAAGTCGAGTAGGTTTAGGGGCAATAAAGGTGGAAAGGGTTATGCTTTTCTTTCTCTTGTCTTCCTTCTTCAAGTCCACTGGACCCATTTTGTCCTTGAAGTATGGAGGAGAAGAGTGGAAAATTAAGATCTAGAATAGAAAGCCCCAGGCCTTCATGCTTCCAACAGGGGAAGTAACTTTATTGTGCTGAAGCTTTCCATAGTATCCCCATGGGGCCCGGGGATGCTCTGCGTACCTTGCCGCTCCAATACTGCTTTACCTGGTGGGGCTTTGGCCACAGGGGAAGGCTCTTTTCATCTCCTAAAATTCTCTGTGATGGTTGCAGGCCCAAACCTTGCCTTGTGGCAACAATGCCCAGGTGATTTTTGATTTTTGGTAGCTACTTTGAGTCTGTCCAGGCATCTTTTCTTCGTATAAAAGTGCACCTTGCTCACGGCTGACAGAAGTACAGGGATCCTTTCTCATAGAAAACACAGCTCAGGAGGGGACCATCCCGAGGATCTGCACTGCTGTCCACTTGTGGTCGCTCCCCTGGTTTGAGTGGGATGGGAACATGTCCTGTACATCCCGCTGTCCCTCGGGGCGATGCTGCCGGGGCAGGATCTACCAACGCAGCGCAGGAGAAGGTGAGCGTTGCGGGACGCGTTGTGTGCCGATGTGGAAATGATACTTGGCCAACAGTGACCTGTGCTTTAGAATCATAGAATCGTAGAATGTGTTGGGTTGGAAGGGACCTTTAAAGGTCATCTAGTCCAACACCCCTGCAGTAAGCAGGGACTACGTCTGTGCCAGGTACTCGTGGAGGGGAAAAAACCCCAAATTATTTACTTAAGAATGGGGAAATTACTCTCAACAAGCGATTATGAAGAAAAGATTAAGTAGTGTGATGGCAATATCTGATTTGATATTATAATATGAGAAATTATTTCCTTTTCCCAGGAAAGTGAGATTTCAAATCAGAAGAAAGAGCTAGAATCTGCATATTTTTGCTAACCAGTCAATTAATTTTGTTTACTTGAACAGAATTAATGTTTTCCTGCAATTTAAAAAAAAAAAGGTTCATCTAACTTCGAGCATTTTTTATTTGAACTTTAAACATATCTTTCTGACTTTTTTTTTTAAATCAAGAAAATATACGAAAGTTACTTTTTCTTCTCATCAGCTTCCATTTAGTGGATGTGTATTTTTCAAAGGGATGATTACATCAAACTTTTCTAATGAGCTCCATGGATTGGACATGGCCAAGAAAAGCACCTGGCTTAGGTCCCGCTTGTTTTGGTTTCTCCCATCTGTGGAATAAGTGGAGAAGCAATTTTACGGGTGACAGGATGAGATGGTGAAGAGAACATGTGAGAAAAAAGGCCCCTTATACCTGAAATTTTTTTGACAGAGATCTAAAGAAAGCTCTCAACCTTGTACAGCAGAATTGCGTCTCGTTAGTGTGACCACTCCGGCATTTTGATCTGCCCTGATATGTCTGGAAAATTACTTGTAATGTTCAGATACAGCCATTATTTCTGCAGTTTGGGGATTTCATTCCAGCTTGTTCTGGGTTTCAACTTCCCCAAGCTCTAGAGGTTGCCAGGGGTCTGGGATGGGCTAATCTCGGGGAGGGAAGCAGCAACTTTGTGTTGTTTCTGTGTCCTTTCAATGTAAGTTCAGAGCTCTCTTGTTCAGTGCCTTGGAAAACGAACTGATGACAAAAGAGATTTGGAGTTTGGATAGGGTAAGAATTAAATTGAATATTTGTCCTGAACCAACAATGCACTTGAACTATTCAGGACATTTAAAGAGTTGCACTTGTTTTTAAAAGAGTTTTTCTGTTTTCTTCGTCTCCTAAAATTCTCTGTGCTGATGTTGGACTCAAGCGCTAAAATGATCAACAGTCCCAAACACCGTGAGACGACGGTAAATTTGTCACTCAAAAATTTGGCAGGAGCAAACTTTCCCATCCCTCTTTTGTCATGGCAAAATACCAGGAGTTACAAACACCCTATGTGAATCAAAGACTTCGGAGATATTTTATATTTATATATATTTTGTTTTTATTTGTGGGGATATTATTATAAGAATATTTTTTTTTAAATATTTTTATGCCAAGAAAGGGATGACTCCACAGAGCTGCAACTTTCAGAGGTGGACCCAAGCTGAACTGTTCATGTTGTCCCAGCTCCTAAAAGCACTGAAGCTCAGTTTTAAACATGCGCTTCCATTCACCAGATTGGGCAAAGACCTCGAAGTCAGTATAATTAACCACACGCAAGTGCACCCCTGAACAGGAATTCTGTGCTGCAGTCCCAGGTCCGTATCTCTGAGCCTTCTTGCTTTAGTGAATTGCAGTTTGTTCCTCTTGGACCGAGGCTTAGTGCCTTCCTCCTTAGAGACAACTCCCGTAATTCCTGTGTAATTAGATTAGCTCTAACGAGATCTACCTGCAACAGACAGAATAAATTATTTCTAACCTCCCAGATCCTACTGAAAATGATGCCTGTGGTCCCTCCACATGGGAGCCTGGGCTCAGCAGTGATCATAGTGACAGAAAACATCCATTTTTAAGTGAAGAATTATATAGCATTAATGGCAGGACTAGTGAAGCTTAAGAGAAGATGTGTTAAATGATAAAGGTTCTCTCTCTTTGCTTTTATCGTCTGAATCCAGTAAACTGGAGTCCAGAAACCAGGAGGTTCATCAGGATGTTGGGATAGATACTGAAATGGCTCATTCTTCATTGCTTCTTAGCATTCCTTCTTTCTATATAAGGCAGCAGAAAAAAACCCTGCATTTTCTGACAAACCTGTCAATAAAGTTGCTCGGTAGGCACCAATAATGAGCAGCACGGGGACATGGCTGACAGATGATAGTCCTACATGTTTGTAAGCGACTCAAAATCTATTCCTCTGTGATCAGAATTAGGCAATAGTCTAAAGACACACTGAATCAGGGTCTAAAATCGAAGATACCTGTTGTGATATGCTACCTAGTAATCAGCTACGTGAAAACATATCTTGATCAGGTTGTATTTCTAGTTAGCACAGAGTGTACAAATTAAAGAATTAGCATATTTGTGGCAAATAAAATACTATGCTTTCAAGCAAGTGACTGTCCTTATTTAATGCCCCCCTTTGTATTTAGAGTAGCTGCAGAGGCGCATCCTGTACATGCTCAATAGGGCCAGCTGAATTATATGTTTAGAATAATTCATCAGATAAAGTCATGTCCATGAATAATCTGCATTCAGATCATGACCTTTACCAAGCCATGCTTTTTCCAGAGCTCAGAGCTCTCAGCTGATGCTGAGACAAGAGGAGCCCAGAGAAGCTTTCTTCCCATCCCCTTCGCTCCAGCAGCAGCCCTCATTTCAGGAGCAGGGCAGGAAAGCCGCAGCCCAGGAGATGTTTCAAGCCGGAAAGAAGGATTTTTCTGAGCGTGTGGCTGGAGCTGGGGAAGCAAGGGTGTTTTAAGTACTGAGAAGGGGTTGGGAAGATAGTGGCCTTACTGTAGTGAGCTGAGCTACAAGAGCTGTGTGTGGCCGGCATGTGCGGAGCCTTAGCTTCATCAGCATGGACTCTCCTGGGTCCTGCTTGCCTTCACTAACCATGGACCAAGAGAAGAAGCGCAGTCCCCAGAGCTCAGCTGTTTTGTGACATCTTGCCAAAGCACTGTCTCCAGTCTTTGAGGCCTGGGAGAGGTCAGATGAGAGGGAGCTGCTCCCACAGTCCCACTGCTGGTGGCTCTGGTCCCGAAGCCTTGCCTGCGGAGGTGACTCCATGCAGGAAGTGGACAATGCTGGAGTTGTGTTAACTTTTGTCTCACAGTTGCTGGACCCTGGGGAATGAGGTAGGGCAGCCTGTTCAGGTGATGTAAGTCCACATATGTTTATTCACTGAAACAGCTGGCTGCTTATCCCGGCACTAACCTGATGGGAAAAACACTAATGAAGCAGCTCTCTGCTGATGGCAGCTCTCGCTGTGCAAGCTGAACTCATTTTGCACACCTTAGTGCATTAGAGAGAAGAGGATAAAATTAAAATAACGTCAGGATGACAGACAGAAGCTTAGAGAAACACAGATTAGAGCTACGAACGGTTGTAAGCCTTGGTAGGTTTTACTCATCGTGGAAAAAATTAGTAGGAAATAAAATAGCCAAAAAACAACAGGGCTGCAAAGTGTCAGGAGCAAAAACTGAGTCAGAGATTTCCATTTTGCAAATATTATATCTTAATATTAGATGAGTTTGATGTTAGTGATTTTAAAAGTGAACTTTAACATTTTTAGTATGAAACATTTACATTCTCCCTCATTTGCTTTCAGCATTATCAGAGAGCTTTGTACTGCTCTCACACAGAAATATCTTATGAATTCTGCAGCGTTCTCTATTTGCTTCTTGTGCTTAAGATGGCAAGTAAAATTTTGTGTAAACCGCTGCTGTGGGAGGGGGGTTCCCCTGTGGCACGTTCCTCAGGTTCTTTGGCTCATCTGAGCGAGGGAAAACTCGAGAGGTGACAAGTCCTGGCATTGCTGTGGCGGGGGCCACAGTTTGTTCAGCTCAGGAGACCTTGATGGTTTGATACACCGGGTCAGCCGAGGAGCTGGTCCTCCTGCAAAATGAGCAGGAAAACTCAGTCTTGGGGTTGGAGTAGGCGTAAGGGGTAATCCTGACTTTGCTCTTCCCCCTCTGGATGAAAGCAGTGCCTCAGTTTCCCCGACTGTAGAATGGGGGACTCATAATAAAGTCTCATTGTAAGAGTTTTCAGAGCAGATGAGAAGCTCAAAGCAAGAGGTGTTGTTCTGTAGAAAACGGGTGTGAAGGAAAACCGAAAGGGTTTCAGCATTCAGCACTGTGTGCAGTGAGGTTCATTTGCTGTTTCAGCTTGTTTGGTCTTTTGTCAGGCCATTGAACAACAGCCAATGAAGAGGGAAGACCTTATATTTTTTTACAGGATATTTCTGTTCCCATGCCCTTGAACCAATTAACCGGCAGCAGGTTTGTGGTGCAGAATGCAGCAGTGTTGGATTCTTCCTGTTGGGGCTTTTGTCACTGCTGCAAAACTGTAACTAAAAGTGGGGTTTCATTATTTCATAATTTTTTTAAAAATTTATTTTAGGCTGCTAAAGAATTAACGTGAATAATTTTCCCGTTTCACCATCTGCTTTAGACTCCATCTCAAAGGGTTCCCAATGAGCGCGGCACGTAAAACCATTTAAAAATGATCCTCTCCATATTTCCCACACTCAGCAGTCTGCTAATGTGGCCAATAGATCGAGGTGATGGGCCTGCATGATTTAGAGAGGATCGTTAGGGTTATGATGAGCTGTGCAACTGTCTTGTTTATTCACAGTTAGCAATTTCGTCACAGTGCCCTTTGTCTCAGGAAGATTTTTTGGATTTAAGCTTTTACAGACGGAGTATTGCCAGGAACATTCATGGTGAGACTTCCAGCTTGGGCGCAGGAGCACAAGGTGCTCCGCTGCTTTCCATCTGATTTCCCCCTGAGTTGGTCTGGTGAGCTTTCCATAACTGATGTGAGGGTAAGTGCATGTCTCCCACAGGCATTCAAAGGGTTACTTGCAAAGAGTTTACATGTATTGACCGTCAAATCTCTGTCTCCATGCATTTCCCACTCCTTCTCTCTCTTGGGTCCAAGTTTTTTTGCCTTCAGTCTTTGCCTCCCTGGGCCAAACTCCACCAAAGCCTCTCTTAAACATCCTCCCCACGCTGTGTCTCAGTGCAGTGCACGAATCCCCACCTTCCCAGCGAGGAGGAGGAGGAGGAGGATTAGAAAGCTAAAGTATTTAACCTGCCTGTCAAACAAAATTATTCATGGCAGGTGAGTGGCTGAGCAGCATTTTGCGAAGTTCCCATGAATAATACATAGGATGGTCAGTCTTAGCACGGGAGTATTACTCCGGCCGTAGAGGAATGCGCATGCCTGGGAGAAGAAAAGGTGCGCACCTTAATTGTGTTCATTTTCTGTAGGGAGTGAAGGGATCCTTTGATGGTGGATCTCGAAGGGAGCTCTGCCCGATGGGACGGTGCGTGGGGTGGGGCCGGGGCTGCTGGCTGGGGCAGAGAGAGGCAGAGCCGGGCAGGGGCAGAGAGGGGCAGAGCAGGGCAGACCCCTGGGGTCTGACTCACGGCGTGCGGCTGTGCCCGCCGTGATGTGTGCGGATAGATTTATTATCGTGGGTAAAGCTGGATCGTCATGAGGTTACACAGCTCTGGGACTGCACCCAACTCATCTCCTGGCACCTTGGGACCAAGGCGGGAGATAAATGTGCAGCTCCCCTCGTCTCTTCCCTCTAGGTTTTGTTTGCAGCTCAGAAGACAGATGGACAGCCGTGTACACAAATATACTCAGGCTTGTCCCTGAAGAATGATGTCATGCTAGTTTTTTTGGGTTTTGTTTTTTTTTTTTTTTACACTCAGGGTAAAATATTATAATGGCACCATTTCCTTCCTTCAAGAAAGAAAATAGTTGAACAGATCTTCTATTCTTATGAAAAGCCTGTGTGTCTATTACTTTGCTGGGAATTGGATATTTTTTCTTTTCTTGAAAGAGGTTGCTTTCCTCACCTTAAAAAAATACCGTATCTTGGCTGAAATACAATTTTTACCGTGTTTTGTAATAGAATGCATAAAGGACGCTGAATATTTTCATTTCTGATTATATATAGAAAGTCCTAGCTTTATATTTTGAACAACTGGCATCCTATAAATTAAAACAAACAAAAATCCTCCAGCTTTTTGGTTTTATAAACTTTTACTTTTACTTGCCCTTTCCTCAGTGAACCTCCATTGGCTCTTTACTCACCCTGTCAATCCACGTGACAATAAAAGTGAGTACAAATGTGCTCGAAAAACCGCATCGTCCAGCACTTCGCAGACGCACACACACATCCCTCATGGTTTGAAAACTGCATTTTGATTACTGATGGGTTAGTGCTAACATAATCACAAGAGTCACAAAAATGTTGATGCAGACTCTGTAAGACAGTCTGCCCATTGACTTATTGGACTTTGGCTTGAGCATTTGATGTCCAGAAACAAAGGAAATTGAGAGAGGGGGCTGATGTGAAGAGACCCCATTTACAAGAGCCATCCCTGGAGGTGGCAGCAGCTGTGGTGGCCGGAGACGTAAACTGAGTGGGTGGGTGGATGTGGTTGTAACGTATGGCCGCAAGGGCATTGGAGTGAGGCCTTTAATTTCACATTAGGATTCTTCTCGTATTTGTTAGATAGAACAATATTAACCTTTTGAATTTATTTAGAAACTCATTAGTGCTTTTTCTATAGTCCATTCTTTTCCTGATTAGCTCTCCTCATTACAATTCAAATTTCTTTCTGCTACATTTACCACATTGTCCTGCTTTCTCTCATCTCTATTGTTGCTCGGCTTAATTTATTAAAGCAATGAAAAAGGAAGCGGTGGGGGGCGGGGGGGGGGGATTGGTTGATATAGCAGCCTTCCTATTCTTTGGTGCTTGAGAAGGAAGAGAGAAGATGGGAGACACCCCTGAGCTTGCCTCTTCCCCCAGGCAGGGTGCCCATGGTGGGCAGAGCACGGTGGCAGCAGTTTCTATATGAGCCCGGTTCGTGGTGGCAACATCAGATAAAAGACCTTCTGGATCTGCCTTAGTTTGTGCCCAAAACTGCCGGCAAGGTGCCAAAGCGCTGGGTGAAGGCAACTGCCTCCGCACGTGCCTGCGGTGATCCTCGCTTGCTGCGTTGCTTTCGCTTGCGGGGGCTCGACTTCCCTCCTTTCTCATTTCAGTCGTCGTTCAATCTCCGTGTTTTTAAATGGAATTCACTCTGAAAGTTCAGCATCCTCATCATGTCCTGGAAACGTATGCGACTAATCCCCCTGACTCCTCTGGCATCCTGTTTCTAAGGTTATTTTCAAAACTCTGTGTGTGCTCTTAGTAACGTTTCTTTTGTGTACTTTTCCTTGGTATCAAGATGGAAGCCCAGGAGTTGCTGTAATTGCTCTTGACTTCACACATCTCCCGTGGAATGCGAATTGAAATCTTGGTCAGTTTTTTTTTAGTGAGAGGCCTAAGCCTGTCCCTGTTTTGGGGGAATTGGAATGGGGAGCTGCTAAGTTTCAGATGTACATTTAAAACATTTGCTGCCCTGCGTTGCAAAATATTTTCTGTTAGGAACACGGAATTTTTGCTCTTGTTGTTTTTTTTTTCTTGTAGTACAGCATTTGTTTCTTCAGAGCGATGCTGCTGTATCCCATGTGCTTGTGATTAAAGATGCATATGCTTTTGACAGGAGATGATTAAATACAGCCAGATGATTGTAAGCGTCCCAGTCGTCGTGGTTCTCTGATTATCGGCGCATTTGAACATCTCGCAAATGTGAATGAATGTGTTTTCGCAGCAGCCATCGTAAAACAGGGAAGTGCCAGAGTATTTTATTTGAGGCACAGAGGGATTAACTCAGCAAAGGTTATAGAGGGATTTTTTGGCAGAGCCACAAAAATGAATCTAAATTTCTGAGTTTCTACTCCAATGCCTTAATCATAAAATCATCTTTTCTCTGAATTCTTTTCTGTCTGCGGTAATTACAGTTTTGGCTGGTTTTATGTCCTTTATAAAAACCTGTCTTTCACACATCTTGTAAAACTAAAAAAAAAAAAAGATGAAGATGAAACAATCATAATTTTCCAAGTGTATAATTCTGGACTCCAGCAGAGGCCTAAAACAAGTAAGGTAATTATTCCACTCAGTTCAGCACCATTTGGAGAATTAGGCTATTTTGTGAATTGTAGTTTTAAAATAAGACACATGAACTGGAAAAATTTCAATGAGCAACACGTAAAATAAAATAAATGCTTGCAAATATCAGCTGAAAGAGAAAAGGAGCTGGCCGGGAGCCTTTGGCATCCAGGTGATTGGAGAAAGACAGGAAAGATCAACGATGTTGAGGGAAGGTTAAAAAAGAAAAAAAAACACAAAATAAAGATTTTATTATTTCCTTTAGGTTATGGGGAGAATGCCAGGGCATACTTTTGGAGCTAAATTAATTCCTGGTGCAAGGTGAAGATAAAAAGACTTTCCCCAAGGATGAATTTGGCCCGTGGGCAATCACAGGAGGTCACTGAGGGGAAGCTGCCAAGAGGAGGCGGAGCCAGCATTAGTAGAGTTGTTAAAGTCTAGACTAGACGTGCATTTGTTAGTGATGGTTAATTAACTTGTTCCTGGCAATCAGCCACTGGGGCAGGAGGTGGACTTGATTTGCAAGTTGTGATTGCCAAGAAAGTCACCCATAATTGCCTCTGATTGTGTGGCTTTCTGCTTTTCACCTTGGTCTTGTGCTCCCCTGTAAATTTTATTTTTTTTGTTTTCTGTTTTGTTTTTTTTTTTTTTTGTTCTCTCTCCACAGGTTCTTTGCTTCATATAACACCATTTTTATGCTTATTGCTACTGCTGTGATTGAACCTCTGCCACAGCCTGATTTTGGGTGCCAGCACCCATGGTGACTGGAGAACATCAGCCATTGACATAGGTAAGAAGAGCAAAGGTACCTATGGCTGCAGAGGAGATTCAGGACCATTACCTGTGGCTGAGGAGAGCACAGTGCACTTGTATGTGAGCTGCAGAACACAGTTATTGTGTTTATCTCTGGTTCTAAATAGCTTCTAGGTGTGAACAGCCCCACAGGACTGGTTTCTACCCCCTTTCCCCAGGCAATCCTTCACTTTGGTTGCAGTTCCAGTTTATATTCTGTAATATCTGAACACCCTCTGTTGTACAGTAAGCAACGTCACTGAGATGCTACTCTGTTGCCTGGGGATGACACAGGGGCTGCCAAACAGGACCAGCATTGCTGGAGGATCGAGTGTTACCTACGCAACCCTTCAGCCCTTGGTGGCGTGTCAGACTGCAGACAGAGCAGACGGAGTAATGTAGACCTGGAGTCCCCACGTAGAAGGAACCAGCCAAAGGCTGAAATTATCTTCTGTTTAATTAGAGGTATGAGAGCGTGTAACAGAAAGTAGGTTGACTGTACAATGCACGAGTAGTGCAGAACCAGAAGCTGAAGATCAGGAGGAAAGAAGGTTTGGGTTTATTCCTCTGTGTTCCTGGAGGCAGGAAAGCGGTGGAAGTTGCCACGCTGCAAGTTTCCAGTTGACTGGCCTTGGACTGTGTCTTGCTTTTAAATGAAGCAAATCAGGAAGGAGGGAAAATGCAATAGTCTTAATTGAATTTTTTTATTTTTTTTTTATTTTTTTTTTTACTATTTTCTGTATACAGAAATGAAAGACAAGCTTGAATACCTAAGTGGATCCCTCTAGAAGCAGATTTACTGCTGGCAGGAAAGAAATTATGAGTCAGATCTCAGATTATGGTCCAGCCTGTGGCGCAGGCATGGAGAAGTTCTGGGGGGTCTTAATGTTGGGGGCGGGGGGAGGCTTTCAGGGATAAAGGTTGCTGGATCCATGATGAAGTTGTTGGGTTTGGGGCATTTTGGGGCGGGGTGTTGCATTTTGATGGGGGAGCATCCACTCTGGTAACAAATCTGTGAGAGGGGAGCAGTTGCAGATGCAGGAAGAGGCTGAGGGGAGTGGGTTGTTGCTGAACTGGAGAGGAATAAAAGCAAGAGAATGACATTAGCATATAATTTCTGGCAGTTGTTGCACCGCATAATAACTTCGATTTAAAAGCTTCTCATTTCCCTCACTTTGTGCCTTATTAAGGCTCCAACCTATATTTAATGGTGTGAATATCACTTTTTGCTTCCCTAATTCTGTGCCTGCAATTGATCTACATAACCTGTGAGGTCTCCACTTGGATTTCTGAAGCGTGTGAGGGCTCTCACTGTGTCCTGAGAGACACAAAATTATAACTCCAGCCCTCTCTTATGGTGCATGTGTTATTTTGGTCCTTTGCTTCCTTGTGGTATGAGCAGAGTAAAAAAAGAGTGAAAAGCATTGTTTTTGTTGGATCTCAGATATTTTGTGTCACGTTTCCAGGAGTGTTTCCAGCATGCCAGGCTGGTTTCCACTCAAACTCCTCTCAATTTCTTTTCCTTTGATGGCTAGTTCTGGGCCCAGGGCTAAGGCCACCTTGCTGCAGGGACTCTCTTAGCAGGGACCCAGGACCAGGAGCACCATGGCAGTCCAGCCAAGCAGATAGCTTAAAGGAGTGACTCCTTGGGGTTTCTGAGACTCTTGCTGGGATGAAAAGGTCTAGCTCTAACTATGGTTTGGCAAATTTTTCCAACTGGTAAGTGCCTTTTGAACTCACAGGTATATTTTAAGTTTTAAAAAAGGTGCATATCCAATTGATTGTTTTATGAAGCAGTTTTCATAAAGATTGAGCTTGGGGAAATGCCTCCTTTAGAAAATGTTCTTTAAATCTACAGGCTGTTCACGTTTCACGTAGTCTAGGCATTTCTAGCCTTGATGCGTTGTTTAGTACCAACTTCTTTAATTTTCTTGTCTGTAGTTGTGCTGTAGATATTTACCAGAATATTTTTTTTTCTGATGTGACTCATCCAGCTTCCTAAGAGAAAGTGCAGCTTATTCAAACTATTCTAAATCTATTTATCCAGGCAAATATTTGGACATGTAAAACAGTAGTAAAGTGCTACGATGTCTATCAGGGCAGGAGAGCACACAAAATCTTTGAAATTGTAAGTCTGGTGTGTTTTATCTGGAGGTATTAATTGGCAAAGAGCAGTGTAGAAATGTGATTCATACACATGCACATGCACACACGGCGAGCAAAAGCTTTGTATGTGTTTGAGCTCCATTTTCCCAGCACTAAATTTAGTTTGCACAGGCTCAGTTCTTTATCAGATGCTTCACCATGAAGGGGCTTTGAGGTTAGGTAGCTGCATGTAGAGCTCTCTCCTCCGTGTCACTGGTTCAGTCTTTAAAAGCCAAGAGTTGTCATGAGCTGATGCCTGGGTAATGGATTCCTCAAAAGCAGCTGGTATCACAGTTGAATTTTTCGAGTTCTTACATTTTATCCAGGATAGATTGGGTGTCTGAAACTTACCGTTGAAAAAGATTTCTCATGCAGCTGCTGATCAGTCTTGCTCCTTTGCATGACTGAAAAGCCCTTAGAGCGGGTGTAGTTGCTGCGCTTGAGCCCTTCTTGCAGCAGGACAGGCATCGCGCCCGCAAGAGGAACATCTGGGAAGAAGTGGCGAGGGTTTTTGGACTGGTCAGAAATTCCAGTTTAAATTTTGTTCCAGTTCAGTTCAATGGAGCTTGACAATTTCACCCTCACATCATGCAAGAGACTTCAAGAGAGGTTCCTCCTGTGCCCAGAGCAAGACTGGCCTTTCTTTTCTGGATACTTGTTCTCTGAGCTGTTGACATAGGCTACTAGAGCCCACATGGGATGATGGGAGGTATAAATTACTGCATAAGTGGTTAGGAATTTGGCAAGATTTACTTGTTCCCAGGGCTAGAGATGTGAAAGACCAGGGTTTGCTCTCCTTTTCTTGGCTTTAAACTTTTGGCTGCCTGAATTCATGTATTTCTTATTGATTCTGTAATGAAGACAGAGGCCTGAATTCATATGTTGCTTTTTATTTGCATTTTTACTAGAGTTACTTTCATTTCCTCATTGCTGAAGGCCATTAGTGAGGAGTTGTATGACTTGTCTAGGTTTCTGCTTTTTGTAGTTTCCCAAAGCTCTATACATAATAAATCAGGCACCCTTTTTTGCTTCTGCAATTAACTAATCCCCAATGTAACAGGAGCTGTAGAATTGATTGAATGTGTCAGGTTTTAAGCCTTAAGAAAAAAATACAACAAAGTAAAGAAACACATTTGTGGTGATGCTTTTCAGAAATGTCCTCATTCTTACATAAACCTAGCCATGAAATTAGGATGAATAAAAGATTTTGCCACTACGTCACCCTCCAGTCGATCCTAACCTGTGCTTGAAATGAACTTTGATGTGACACATTCATCTCTACAGCGCACACAGCTTCATCGTTCTGTTCATCTCACCTACAGATGACAACTCTCTTTGCTTCCCTTGAGGTAAGTTCCAGCAACAAGACACGTTGTCTGGCGTGGATATCTTGACTTGCTAGTTATAGCTATTCCACGGCAAGACCCTGTAATTTTTTCCTTTATGAAGACACCTCACTCTCATTGCTTTATGCCATTTCCCTGAATAAGGAAGATTGAAGCAAGGGAAGATTGAGGAACCTTTCTCAGAAACATCGCTGAAGTTGCTGACTGGCACTGAGCCATGACAGTTAGTCAAACCCACATTAAGCTGCATTTCAGCAAGAAACTGTTTGAGCTCAGTCTGACCTCTTTTCTTAAATAAGAATTTGAAAGTCCTCTCTTGCATAATGGGCTGTGTTGGCACGGCATCATGAAAGCAAAGTTGGATACTGGGTTCTCTCTGTACCAGCAAAGTATTCCTACATCAGAAACTACTTCTGCTAAGCTAAAAACTGTTTTCTTTAAAATAGGCTTGTCATTTATATGGTTAAAATAGTTTCCTTCCTTGTGATATTTTATCCCATGAACTTCCCCTTTTTTGTACAGAAAGCCTTGGGTCGTTTATTGTATAGTTCATGCTCTCAGATACTTCTGTTCCTTGATGACATTCCCAAACCTGAATTCCTTCTGCAGTTCAGACTTAGCAAGCTTTTGGTTCTGCTTTGCAGTTACGCTACACAGACACTCTGTTCATGCCATTAAACTCCTTGAAATCAACCCTTGCAGAAGGGTGAAACCTGCATGGAAACAGTAAGGTTTGTGTCAGCTTCCATATTCTTTTTTGTAAGGGCCCTTCCGGGGATACTGCCTGTTACAGAAAGCTATTTGGATACATCAGCTTCTCCAAGGGAGAAGTTACCCTCTAGGACTAGGTGCCAGAGGCAGGTTTTTAGTGTTCCTCCACACTGGCCAGAACTAGCAGAACAAGAGATTTTCTATTTCCTCACAAAGAGACAATTTATTTAAGTTTATATGGGCAAAATGCACAATACTGATCAAACTGCAGTTATGTTTGTGCATCATCTTTCCTCCTAAAGACAAGTTACTGAGTGCTGTTCTCCTTTCCTCCAAACAGAGAAAGAGCACTGGCAGTTCCAGCTCTGTGTAATTGTTTCCCAGCTCCCATGTACACCTGCAGAATATTGCCTGCGGCAGAACGGTGGAGATCATTAAAAGAATACTTATTTTTTTGCAAAGATTAAAGATTTTATATCTCTTTGGTGAATGTAAAAATATTAATTGAATAAAGTGTTAATTGTCAGTTAAAGAACAAATGTAGCTCAAAAACTATGTAAAGATGCTGGAATTTACAAATTAGCTGTTAATGTAGGAAGCATAAAGTGCTAAAAATCCTTAATTAAAACATACACATTTGAGGAGGAAAAAAAATTGTAATTTGAAGTATTCTTCATTTTAAGAGATGTTTCCTCAACTTCATTGAGCCTTATTGCTTTGTGTTGCAAACAGCTCATGTGCACTGTATTTTCCATTTATTAAGCAATGCTACATTTGCTGCTTGTTTGCTACTCTCAGAACCTCCTTTCTAGGCTGAAGTGAAGAGCAGCTTCCACTGAAGGTGTGCGTAGACATTGGGGGCTGTTTCACACCTGTGAACATGATGAACATTGCAGTAAGGACTATACATGGTCTGGTGTTCAAACACAATGTAGGGAACCAACTACTTGGGGAAAGCGAAGGTAAGTTTTGACTGGGCTTGACAGTGAAAACCAACCAATGACTTCAGCATTTAACACCTAGAAAGGTTAGGACAAGAGTCACACTAAATTTTTCCTCTGGACTGCACCTAGGTTTAATCCCTGAGGTGCACTGCTGCAGGTCTTTGGTGTACTTGGCGTCTTGACACCTGCCCTTGCACACTGGCCCTGCAGATGTAACATGGGTGGGAGAGCTGCCCTCTGTAATCTCTGCTGAGGAAAGAGTTTATTTTTACTGGTAAGAGCAAGCTCTCTCCTAAACTGTCACAGCCTGGGTCAGGAATGCATAAGAGACTGTTTCCTTGGGAGCTGGTTTGCCTTCTCTTCGGGGAATTAGCTAGGCATTAGTCACAGCTTTGCTGGGACCTTTCTTTGCCCTTTGCAAATAAATGTCTTTGGCTGAGGAGGGCAGGGCTGTGAGTCTTGGAAGGGATGAGGCACCATCTGGCCACCCTCTGCTTGGGATGACAGATTTACAGAGCTGGAAGGAAGCTCTGGGGAAGTCATCTACCATTGCTTGAGCAGGAGGTCAGTTGATCTCATTTCACCCAGGACTGCCGGGTGATGGTCGTGGATGAGGCTTGCTCCCTGGACGTTACGGCAGTCTGTGGAAGCTGTGCTGGAGGGGAGCGTAGGCATGGTCTCGTGTGCAGGGTAGAGAAAGATTGTTCTCTCCACCCCACCTCACCAGTTTGTTAGGAAGCATTCATTAAAAAAAATCATGTTTGCGAGACAGAGTTTTTTATGCTTCTCATTCTGAAGGAAATGCTAGAAATCCTGCTGAAGCAGGAGATGAAAAGGCCCTATGCCTTATCTTATAGCCAGCAGAGAAAGTCAAAAGGCCGTAGCCTCTTCCACACCAGAGCAGGACGGGAGACCTTACCCGATCTCTTACCACAGTGATAGAACTGCAGAAGGAATGACGGACAGGGTGAACATTACCCTTCCTGATAAAATTTTCTGGGCTTGTCTGGATGTTTTACTAATGAAAGGAAAACTTACATGAACTTATGGAGTGGGAGTCAGTGCAGAGGGAGTGGGAGGTTTTTTTGCTATTGCCTTAGAAAAGCCAGGATTTCATCCTGTGGTACTTCTGTTACTTCTCTGGTTTTCACTGTCTCTTCCACCTGTTTCCACTGACTGTCTTTTACGTGTGCTATTGTCACTTTGGGTAGAAAATACTTGCTGCTGTCAGGTCCAGAGCAGCCAGGAACTCCTCCAAGGTACTCTGCCCATCAGAGAGGTTTATTTCAGAGATGGCAAGTGCTGAGATACTTGAATAATGGGAAATCTCAAGGTATTTGTTCTCCCCACCCTTTCTTTACCAGATTTCCAACATATGTGCTGGGCTTCTGGGTTAGTGACATGGAGCTGACGGATGTTTGGCTTTTATTTCTGTGCACGTCTGCTTTTGAGAACTGCGTTGGAACAGTCTCTACAAAAGCGATGCTGCGTTTCGTTCTTGGAGTGATAGAGGAGGTTCCAGTCCCAAAGCTGAGACCCAGGGCTGGGCTGAACTCTGCGTAGAGAGTGGGGATGCAGGCTCCCACTGCCAGTCCATCTCCCGCTTGGCCCTGCACCTCTGGAAAAGGGAAGGCAGGCATGTCGAAAAGAAATAACACAATAACATCTTCTTAGTGACCTGCCATTAACCTCCGTGTCTTTTGTAGCTTAAAGCAACATTGCGCATGAAAAAAAAAAAATCAGCAAATACTTTTCCAAAGACAGTCAAACACTGCTGTTCTTTATCGGCTCAGATCTTTGTTGCCTGGGGCTATCTGAATCATTCTTCTTGCTAAAGTGTAAGGATTATTTTCCTTCTCTTAGTGTGAAAAGTTTACATTTATAAGACTCAGGCATGAAGGACCAAAAGGCGTTTAGTTTGGCTGCGCAGTAAAATAGTTTGGTGTTTTCATTGCTTCATTACTCTGAGCTGGTTGTTACAAACCAGTTTCGTCACAGCTACTGCTGCTGCTCAAAGTCTGGGTCTGGGTCTCTGCACACTGACACATGCTGCAAAACGTGCAGTTTGCACCAATTGTTGCGGTGTGCTGGTAACAGCCGGCATGTAAAAAATAAATAAAATCCCTCTCTTCTCCAATTCATGTTACTAAATTTGTATCGTGTGGGTGTTTGTCTCTATTTTCCTATTTTAGTGGCTTTGAAAACAGGGCAACAGGAAGCAGCGGGCATGCAAGAAGGAGGGATGAGGTGCTTGGGGAGCAGGGTTGCGGCACAGCAAAATGAGCCCGGATGTGGGGTGGGATTGAGCAGCGGGTCCCCCGTCAACCTGCCATCCTGGCAGGCTGGGCAGCAGTCTTTCTTTTCTCACCCATCCCAGATGCGTTCCTCTGCAGGACTGACTGCACTGGCTCAATACGCCGCAGTCCTCTCCCATTCTCCCCAGTGGCTTGGTTATTTTGGATGTGTGGAGCTCTAGTGAGGGTTAAGTGTCATAGTAAGACAAGGGAGAGATAAAACCTTTTATTAGATGAAGAGATATGGCCGGGGGGGGAAAAAAAATGTATTTTTCTGGGTGTATAAGCCTATCCCTGTTGTAAGCAGCGGGCTGTCCTCCAGGACACCCTTATCCTTCACCTGGCAACTCTGGGAGATTGACAGGTAACAACAGCAGCCACATTGGTAAAAGTTTCTGCAGATTTACTGTCAATAGCGTTTAGCTTGCTTTCCCTGAGAATGTTTTTCCTGAACTCTTTTTTTTTCACCTCAGCCTCAAAAATGGTTGGAAAATGAGTTTTTATTGATGGAAGAATTGCACATAAAGCCTTTGCTTTCACCTGCGTTTTCAATGGAAATAAGTCTGCTGCAACCTAACTTCTTTTTCTGGTGGCGCTAATCCTTTTTGGGTTGGTTACTCAGTGCAAACTGAAAAATAATAACAATTTCATGAAAACTGGGGGCTCTCCATGAACGTGTCCTTTTGTAGCAAATACTTCTTTTCTTGGGGGGAGGGAAATGTTTCACTGGAAAACTTTCAGCCTGTCTTGATTTGATTTTTGCCTTTTCCACATTTTGGCTCTGGTTCCACATCAAATAATTTGGTTTTGTCTGCTCCCCCTTCCTCCCCACCTGCCGCACTCTAATGGGAAATAAATCTCCAAGCTCTTTTCTATTCCTTACCGTCCTGTAAGTCTTCTGCTCTCACTGAATGACTGAGATCATACATCTCCTTTTATAAAACACTAAAAGTAACATTTATATTTTTTCCCCCCAGAATCCCTTTTGTCTGGTGTCAAATACAGGAACGCTAACAAAATAAACCTCAAGGATAAAAAAAATCCTTGTGGTTCTATCTGCAGTAGAGATAAGATCCTTTTTCAACAGCGATGGATGCTCTGGCATCTATTCCTCCTCCAGCCCCTTTTCTGTCTCTCCCAGGCTGGAGCAGTCTTGCCCTGTGTACGATAGGACAGAGGTTGGCTCTTGTGTGGGCAGTGGTCACAACACACCACACCACATGCCGTGTTTCCTTCTGATGTGTTTTCTAGTCCAAATTTCTCCCTGACTGAGTGGATCTGGGTAACCCAAGTTTCACACCCCAGGATATGCCTCAGAGCACGGCTTTCATGGAGCATGGCAAGCCCTTGCCCAACATCAGGAGATGCATTGGTCCTTGGTGGGATTGGAGTTTTGCAGTGGTTTCCGAATCGCGTCTGCCCTGTTTTGTGTCAGCCTGCCAGGGATCTGTGAGTCAGGCTGGTGCTCTCCAGCAATCAGCGGGGTTGTCACCACCCTGCATGCAGCAGCATCCAGCATCCATTGTTTAATAGGAGCAGCAAGATCTGCTTTAGTCATCTGATTGAGATGCTTAGAATTGCCATTTCAGAGAGCTTAGGTTCCTAATTGTTGAGTTGCTGAAGGAACTGCCTGTACCTGAGCTAAGTGTCTAATGCAGGTTAAAGCTTAGGCTGTGAAGTCCTTCCTCTTCCCAGTGAGCACATCTCCTGTTGGCACAGTCTATGGAAGCCATGCTAACTCGTGGTGGGGCCAGGGTCACGGCGCCCCGTGTTTTTGTGTGGTAATCAGATGCAGTTATGAGCACACACAAGGAGTAGGAAGGTGTTGTTTCCTCATTAGCCCCTTTTCAGTGCAGAACTGCACTTGAAGTCATCTTCCTTGCTTGCATCTCCCATGGGCGGATGAACTCCCAAGCAACGTGGTGTGACTTCAGCTGGGGCAGTCTCATGGACCCAAGTGCCTCGTGCTGGCGCCTGAAAGCACCTTGGCCGTATCAGCCAGACCTAGTTTCAGTGCACAGCCCAGCCGTGGGGAGTTAAGGCACCGTTAAGGCATTCAAAGGCTGGTGAGTGATCCTTCCTCTAAAGAAAGGCATCACAACCTTCCCAGCTACCATTTGGCAGCACCAACTCTCCCAGCTTTCTGATGGATTTGGTTCGTTTTCATCTGTCCTGAGCACACCCACCTGCTACCAGAGGCACTGAGCCACGCTGCTGGCATGGGGAATGAAATGCAAAAGGAAAGGGAAAACGCATTCGATTCCTGTCAGGTAGGTGAAAACTTATTTTTCCTCCTCCTCTCTCCTGCCTCCTGGAGAACATACCATACGTAGGTGACCTTTTGTCTCCTTCCTCCCCACCCGAGCTGAGAGGGATTCGGCTGACACATCCGATGACAGATAGATACCAGCATGAGCAAATTGTGCTTGAACTTGCTCCAGAGAAAATTGTTATAAGGCGTGCGCAGGCTCAGCTGCATTAGGGAGAGCACAGATCACAGTCAAATGTTTGTGTCATTTGCAAACGCCACTGCGAGGGGACTCGGAGGGATGAGCAGATGAGCGTTTTGAACTCTAAAGGTTACTGTAGAGAACATGAAATAGGGCTCTGTGTTTGACTTCTGAAGAATATTCTCCATTTGGGGAAGGTTCAGATGAAATCAGATTAATCCCTACCACCTGGATTTTTTTCTTTCATCTTCTGATTTTGTTTTTGTTTTTATTTTATTTTAAAGTTGATTTCTTGCTTCTTTTTTTTTTTTTTCCCCCCACAGGAAGTTCCTGAATTCCTGATGTTCACCAAAAGCTTGGTTAATGTGTATGCTCAGTCTTCACGGTATGAATAGAAATTAGGGAGACTAGATATGAAGGCACTTTAAAGCTGTACAAGCTGTTTATGAAAATAAAACTCTGATCACAAATCCCTGGTGCAAAATAAAAGAAATTTAATGCAGGAACTTTGAAAGCCTTGCCTGTCCAAACAGTGATTCCAGACTGATCTGCGGGAATCACAGAATCGCAGAATGATAGGGGTTGGAAAGGATCCAGTAACTCATTAACTCATAATTTAATGAAGAACTGTGCATTCTGGCCACCTCCATCACTCTGCCACTCCGGTCTGAATAAACTGGCTGTCTACCTGAAGATGCACTAATCCGAACCCTGCCGAGCTCTGCTTTCAGGGCAGTGGGGACTTCCTTCCAGGCATCTTATGTTAAGATGTGAATAATATTCTGGGACAATGCATACCATATTAATGACCTCACTCACTCTCAGTCTGTCATGGCGATACCCTGCCTCTCCATCCTTTGACCTTAGAAAGACAATCATTTATGGGACTGCCTAATGCTCAGCCATCCTTCAGCATGTTCAGAGAGGCAGCTTTGCTCCTTCCACCAGGCACCTATTGAATCTGTTCAGGCCATGTCTATTAAAAAACTGGACTCCGCAGCCAAGAGGACAGTGAGAGATGGATGGTGCTGGCGTGCAGCCACTTCAGAGGACAGAGGCAGGATCAGCCTGCCACGGACAGAGACAGACTAATGAAACCTGCAGGACTGGCATGCAATTACCTCATTTGCCAAAATCATTATAGAGAAGTCACATATTTCCAGTATTCTTCCCCTACCCTCAGAGACGAAGCTGTCACCTGGATTATGAATAGTTCCGGGCCAAATTCAGCGAGGGCTGGAGCAGGTGTAGTTTCGATGAAGTTGGTTTGCTTGGCCCAGCTGAGACCAGGGTCTGGTCCCTTGTGTGGTGGCTCCATCCCCAGGAGTGCTCAGGGTGGCCTCAGGACCATGAGAGAACATTGACCCTTGCTGTGGTGCTCTGAAACGTGTTAGAGAAACGCACTGCAATAGCATCGTCATCCCAGCACACATGCCTCAGAGTTCAAACCTTGCTGATTCTTAAAAAACACTAAGTACAAGTGTGGTAGCCTGCACCAAATCTGATCTTACGACGTTAGCATTAAAAACAGCAAAATCCATAGCATAAAAATCACCTTTTGTCTCAAAAAAGAAATGCAACGCTATTTGGATTATTTGGGGAAATGCCTGAATTACAGATACCAGATACTATTCTGGCCTTGGCGTGTTGGTCAAAGTCCAATTACCATTTCAGGGAGGTGCTGAGCCGTGGTTTAAGGCAGAATCCAGGTTAAAAAAACCACAAACCTTTGTAAGAGCTGACATGAAGAGCTGAAAAAAAGGAACTGTTGGTAGCACCAAATCAAGAATCATAGAACGGTTTGGGTTGGAAGGGACCTTAAGGATCACCCAGTTCCAACCCCTCTGCCATGGGCAGGGACACCTCCCACTAGACCAGGTTGCTCAAAGCCCCATCCAGCCTGGCCTTGAACACCTCCAGGGATGGGGCAGCCACAGCTTCTCTGGGCAGTAAGTCTCCAAACCCCAAGACCATGGATTCATATTCCTGAGTGCCATCTACTGGCATTTTCCTATTAACTCCTTGCCCACAAGTGTGCAGGTCCTTGTCCCCTGGTGTCCCTGCAGCAGCTCCAGCTGCTCACAGCACCTGGCCAGGTCACCTCCATGGTGGTGGGGGCTTACCCTGACTCACAGACCTTTGGCAGGCGAGGGGATTTACGTGAGCGTTGCAGTCTTGCTCCGGCAAGGAGAATGCACAGAATGGTGACGTGTGTGGACTTGTCTTATTAGCAGCACCTTGGGATTGCCATCACTGAGAAGGTCCCAGCCACTGCTCGTTCACAGTCTCCAGAGAGCAGCCTGCAGCCTGAGCAAACAGCCTGGGGAGTTGCGTCAGAGACAGCAAAATGCACTGAAACATATATTATGGCCATGAAGGCTTGTTTGTAGGACTTGCCCCGGTGATGGGCTGTTATGGGAAATGACACATTGATGTTGAAAGCCTTAAATGTTCCTCGGGCATATTGACAAAAACTGCATGCATCTCCTTAGGCTGCTGAAGCAACAGGGAAGAGAACATTTGCTTTCAGCTAATAAAACCCAATTTTAGTTGGTTTTGTTTTATTTTCTTTTGTCGCTGCTGCTGCTGTGGAAAAACAACCTGTCCTCCTGGAGTGCATCAGTGGGCTGCAGGCATGTCTCCCATCGTCTCATGGTATCCTCGGGGGCTTTCCTGGATGCGTTCTGCCTCACTTCATCCTTGCTATGGTTTTGATGCTGGTGTCATGTGCATATTGTCCTTTATCCATCAGGTAGGTTGTCGTGTCCTTGACCTGACCTGCTTCAGGTGAGGACAGAAACTCCAGCCCCAGCAAGGAATGACAGACACCCAAAGTCAGCAACAATTCCTTGCACCCAGCAAGGCTCAGGGGCTCTCAGGCAACCTCCCGACCAGCTTCTTTCATTTCCACTGCTTTATTCCATGTTTATCTCCCAGTTTGGATGAAACCACAGCAGGAAACTACAGGAACCGGCCAGGTTTCATTATTCAGCTGTAAAAGGCAGATACCAGAGCCCTCCACAGAGTCTCAGCAGGGAATTTCAGAGGAAAAAAATAGCCTTGTTGTCCCATTTTACTCCTCTGAACTGGTAACAGCCCAACGGAACACATAAGTAATGTCAAGGAACCGTATACAAGTGATACTGGGAATCAAAGCTCTCTCTAGATATTTGGAAATGCCTCATATTATGTGCATAACCTTAAATTAGCTTCTACAGTTACATGTATATGTGGCAACACAGATTTTTCTGCTGAAGTTTCGCTTTGCTCAGTGCTTGGGCACCCCTGCTGTGTTTCTCCCTATTCTTCTTGGGTCCTTCTTCACAGACCCTGTGTGGGACTCAGGTTCACTTCTTCCTAGCTGTACTTCTCTGTGGTACCTGTGCTTCTTGGTCATGATTGGAATTTTTAATTTTTTTTTTTTTTTTAAATAATATCCCAGACATGTTGTACAGTGTCTTGTTTTGTAATTGAGGAACTGAAGCACCATAGTTGGGAACAGTGTCCACTGATTTTTCTTCTTCCAGCTTGAAAATTGCTGGGGCTGATGATCTATTTATTTACAGCACTATTTTTTTTCTAGTGGATTTTCACAGCTTTTTGAACATTCAGATCTACAAAACTGTCCCTGGATGTCTCAAACAGAGGGAATAATTAACCAGACATTTCATGGCTTGTCTTCATTTAGGAAGGTAGCTGATACAGCCTACCCCGGCTGCAGTAAACTGTGCCATATCACCAGTGGTGTTGGGCTACTGAAGCAAGATTTTGTTGGTCATTGTTTGTTCTTCTCTGGAGCCACGTTCTTGTCTGAATTTTGTGCATTCAGTGCCCTGGGCTGGGGCAGAGTGAGGGTTTCAAATGGCCTGTAATTTCTAAGGTAGCTGGGAATAGCCTATGGAAGATGATGGCAGGACAGTATCCTATAGTTCCGTTCACTTCTGCCTACTCAAACACCAGCCTGCATTTTAAAACCCATCTAACAGCTTACTCAAGCAGCTTTGAAACTTACCCAACCCCAGCATCCAGACTCTTACCCCAGTTCCTTCCACCCCTTCCCCTCTCTGAGCTTGTTGATCTCACTTCATCCTCCTTCACCTGCTTTTCCGACATCTGGCTTTCAGCTGCTCCAGGCAATGATGAGCCACCACTCATGCCTGCCAGTAATTTCAAAGATATTCTTGAATGTCAGTATAATTTAGGATGCTTTTCTACAAAAATACTTATAAGTTATACGCTCATTTATATCATTTACATGGTCACTTACATGTTATTTAAAAATCACTGCCTGTTGTCTTGAAGAAATCCAAGAAGATGATGAAACATCAGTATGCAAGGATTTGCATTTCTCTCCTATAGTCCAAACCAGAAAATTATCTGTTTATGTAGACAGTTTGTGGTTGCTGAATGACTTTTCTGTTGGATTGGTTATGTAGTTTGATGAGAAATATTCAGGGGATAGAGATTTGGGGTGGAGTAAAAGTGTGGTTTTCCATCTGTCTGATGGAAATGTGATTGAAATGACTGCATTCAGGACATACTCTCCCTCCTCAGAATAAACAAAACTTTGAAGCAGTTTCTAAAAGCCATGGTTTCTCTCCAGGACTGCCATAGACCAAGCTGTGGACCATGGGTTGTGTGAATGGGAACCTGCCCTAGAACTGCTGTATATTAGACTAAACGAGCTAAAAATCTCTCCCTGACCCAGCAACAATCACACTCTACTGATGAACTGCAGCGTTGCAGGTTGTGAGCCAGTGAGAGGGTTGTTTTAATGTCTGAACAGGTGGAGCAGAGGATGGTTACAAACCACCCAGTTATGGGAAATCTGAGTCATGAAAACTATTGGATAAATTTAAATACATTATTCTAGCTTGAAGGAGGAGACCATCTGGGTAAGTAGAAGGATGTGTGTCTTACTGAGGGAAGAGTCCTTTCACATGACAAAAGAACTGTCCTGAGCCTGAAAAATCTGCCAGACCCGAGGTAAAAAGACCAGCTTAGAATGACACTGACTTAATGTTTGCCTGTCAAGAATCCAGCTAAGGGGCATAATATTAAAATATTTTTAAAAGTGATAAAAGACTTTTGCCGGTATTTGCCAGCTATATGAAGGAGGAAGGCCTGTAAATTTCATCAGAACTTCACATGATAAAGTCCCTCTTAGAAATTGTTAAAGAAATCTTGTATCTGAAGTCCAAATTCCATGACAGCTCTGCTTTAAACAAAAAGCTGAGAAAAAAATGCGAGGATCTCCTTGTGTCCAGATTGCAGTGGGCTTAGATAGACTGGTAGGACCACCTGACTTTTACCTTGTTTTTCAGAGCTAAGGCTCTGGTTTGACACCTGGCTCATCCCTGTAGATTGGGGTTAATGGTTGGGTAGCCAGGTGGTCTCCTGGTGGACGTCTTCCATCTGTGTTTGCCCGGGGCCCACTGCGACAAGACACATAGCCTGGTGTTCTGGCTCTCCCTCCTGGCACTTGCACTTCAGATAAGATGTAAGCAGCATGTTGGCAGTATGCTCAGGTAAACTTCAGTCCAACTCCATTAATTTTCACAGAGCAGGTCCTGCATGGCAGAATCCATCCTGGATGCCAGCTGAGACAAAGCAGAGAAGTGGGAGAGTCGGAGGGGCAGTGGAGATGTGCTGGCTGACCCAAGTAACGATGGAAAGAGGGGTGAGTAGCTCATTATTTACCCAGCACTGAGCTGTGATCGTGACTGGGGAAATGAAGGCAGTATAAGGGAAATAATCTGAAGGCAATGGCTCGATCCCTCTTGCTGTGTTGATGGGTTGATCGCCCACAAAGTGCGTAATGAAAGCACCCTCTGTCATCTCCTGTCATCTTCTCGGGAAATCACCTGCACAATGTGCTGGTACTACCACTCCTGAGGACCCAGCGACAACAACAAGTCTAACCTGCCCCAAGCATGGAACAGTGATTGCCATGGTCAGCATGGGGGGATCCAGGTCTGATACCACGGCAGGACAGGATTTGCAAAAAAAATCCATGCAAGTACTGCTGCAAAACACGCAAAGGCCCATGGGGCTTCCTCTCCACCCTTGCTTTAGGCAGTAGTGGTAATTCTAAGTTTTATTATATTTTTTTACAAGCATAGATCTCAAAGCCCTGTGGTACATACTCATCATTACCATCTTACAGATGGGGTCGCTGAAGCATAAAGAAATGAAATTACTTCCCTGGAACCATTAACTGGGCAAATGACAGGGCTAAAAATAGAGTCAACCTTTCATAACAACCCATTGCCATTCCTAACTCGGAGGAAAGATGCCAAGGAAGTTAGTTAAAGCAGGTAACAACTATTTAACTGAATACAGTTACTGAATCCTCTTGGCAAGATGCTTTCATGAGATTCTCCACCTAGATCGCTCCGATAAACCAACACATTTTTGGAAATAAAACCATTGACAGAAAGGACAGTGAGCCACATATGGCTGTAGTGTACGTCAGTCACACAAACCCTAATACGTTCAGAAGTTCCAAATGCCTTTTAAAGCTAATGGTCTGTGCACTAATAGCTCCTGGCCCTGGCATCCAGGCTAGCAGCTGGTGCCACTAATTGGTAGCCCCGAGGATGAGCACGTGTGCAGTGGGCAGGCGACTGGATTTCAGGAACGGCGAAAGGATTAGGATTCATGCCTTGCTAATTCTATCGTTCAGCATAGTCTTTAATCAAGATGAAAAGTCAAGAAATGGGCTAACAAACAACAGCTTTGCCCGATTACCAGAGCCCAGCTCGGCTCAGACCTGACAGACATTGCCTGGAACGGCCGGGCCAGTGGCAGCTTGTGAAACTGCCTGAGCTGCAGCTGTTCTTCTTCCCTCTGGTGTCTGCTGGACAATGCTAGAAATAGCATCAGAGAATAATATGTCTGTCATGGCCTTTCTGGGGATGCAGAGTCGATTATTTGAGGGGTGGATGTCAAGTCGTATAAAAGCATCCAAACACCTCCAGCAAAGCCCAGCCTGTCTGATATGGGCTTGTGACATCGGCTAGTGAAGGCATTAGCATCTCTTCTTTTTCTCCTTCCTGGTGTCTGCCTTGTGGAGTGTTGGAGGAATGTAGCCTTGTAAGGCAGGGCCATGGCAGAAAGAGCAAGAGCACTGAAATGGCTAAAGAAGGTTGTCAGAGAGCTGAAGCTGTTCAAGGAGATGCTGTGCATTGCTGAAGCCAGTACGGAGTGATCCAGCCCATAGCCCGAGAGCAGTTTGGAAAGCTGGTGTGTTACTTGATCTGTGCAAAGCAATGGGTACCACCTGTTTTCTTGATGGCAGAGGTTACAAGGCATCCTCTGATGTCCCTTTTTAACCCTGATAATTAAGGTTTTGATGTTCCCTGTGAAACCTAACAGATAACCTGGAATGAACCCATCTGAACACCATGCGTCTTTGTGCCTTTGAGAGATGAGCTGGCCCAGATTTGGGAGTTGCAAAGTCCCTGCAACTGCTGAGAATCCCCTTCTGATGCTCTGCAGATGATCTAGGGCCTGCTCCAGTCTCCTGCTTGAATTGGGATAACTTCAGATTGAAAATCCTTTGGGGAAACTCCCCCCAACCCTGACTGAGGTTTTGTAGTCCCCAATTCCTGTCAGATCTCAGAGCTCTTGTTACCTTCCCAGTAACTTCCACTTAGTGGTTCCAGATCATACAGTGGAGACGAGAGTGTCACAGTGAGATACGACAGAGATCACCAGCTCTAAGCGTTCTCATCGTTAACCTTCCCACCATTCTCCAAAAATATCCTTTCCCATTACGCTTGTGACTGAGTCTGAACCTTGCTACAGATGGCAGTGGGCTGAGGAGATGAAATTTTACTGCAGACAGAGCTCAAAGATGCACAAAAGAGGGAAATTGTGAAATTGCAATGACAGGGTTGTTTGGGTAGCTTGTGATGTTCTGGATTTAGAGAAATCCATGCCTAATGTGCCTGCATGGCAAGGTAAACTAAAGACCATATAATTCTATTTAAGCTTAACATAACAGGAGGAAACCCATGTCTCCTGGACTCCTTGCTGTCTGCAAGCATTAAGGCTGGTTTCTACACGTGTTGCTCAGTCACTCCATGTTAAAGAGCTTAGCATAAAGTATTTCTGGGATTTGGTTACTACAGAGCTTAAAGGCCTGGCTCTGCAGTATTCATACTTTCCTCGGATGACATCAAGATCAGGTACAATTTGACCTTTCGGGGGTTCATGGAGGAGAATGACCCCCTTGGCTTTTTCACCACCCTATTTCTTCCTACTCCCCTGCTGCTGTAGAGAGGAATCTCGCTGCTTATTTTTTCCAGTCGTCATGAGGCTGAGCTCGAGATGATGGAGGAAAGTCCCTTCCAAAGCCAGACCGGAGCTATGAATGGAGTTTTTCATGCAATGACTGGATAAAAACCTGGTATTTGAGGTGCTGGGGTGAACTGCTCCTCTTAGGCAAGGCATGCACAGGTGGATGGTCCCTCGCAGAGATGGAGGCTCAAAGGGGAGACATAAAGCACCTTCCCATGTTGCGAGGTGTGGTGCTGCATCGCCTTGTGTCACAGTCTGGGTATCCCACGGGGGGAGCTGAAGTCCTAACATGGCTGACAAACGGGGAATTGATGGAGTCTGGGCACACCGTGAACTCTCTCCCTGCGCCTCCACTTCCCCTCTCTTTGTTTCTCCTTCTGTGTCACTTCCATTGGCATTTGTCACTGTGTCTTCTCCGCCCGCCTCCCTGCTTTGTTTTTATTTGTTTTGTTTTCCTGACCTTAACAGTCCTGTTTCCAAGCCCAGCACGTTTAGGAGTGTTTGAACTCAGCAGATGTTTCCTGTTGTGATCAGTGTGGGACTTCTTAAAAGGTTAGCTGCGTTTTAATACGGCATCATCAGTAGCAGTGCATTGAGGTTAGAGCATTGTGTATTAAACATGCAAACAGATACTTTTCACAATAGCTGCCTCATCTTTCACCGTATATTAATAATGCAGGGAGTTCTAGATCATCTGTCCCTGTCATCGCTACTGCATATTGATACAGTCACAAGGACTGGCTGTTACAGAGCAAAATATGCGAGGATGTTCCCTGACCTTTTCCCTTCTCTCCACCAGTAAATTCTGTACTTTCTCTTCAGGCAACCAACACTGTACCCTGGCAGCAGTATTTTGGTAACATCCATAGCGCATAGTTTGGATATAACCAAGCATAGGGTGAATGCTATTCAGAAAGGTTATTTTAGTGCAGATCTTGATGGTCCCCTGACTTATTTATATGATCCTCTTCTGTGCCAAACGGTGAAATCTAGTTCCCATTCACATCCCTGATCTCTGTCTCACATCACTGCAGGGTACGAGCATCCATGACTGGGCACAGTCCTACCTGGAAAGCTGTAGGGCAATAGAAAGGACATGGGTGCAGGGGACCTGGGGAGTTTATTCAGTCCACTGCATGGCCCTGAGGTTGCAGTGGGCTTCCAGAGGATGATGTAGATTTTTGAAGACTGAGTTTGTGGAGAAGTGGTGTGTGTCCCCCATAACAACCCTTTTTGTTGAAGAGGTAGGAGGTAGCTGCATTGCTGAGCTCCAGAAGCGGGCAGAGGCTGCACAGATAGGATGGGTTGCCTGCCTACAGCTCCCCAGCTACTGCTGGTACATCCCCAGGGAGGGTCTCTCTCTTGTCTACAGAGATGACTCAGGCCCTAGGAATCTGGGCACTCTCCTCATGCACTGCAATATCTGTGTGGTGAAGGAAAGCCAACCCCCTATTTTTCTTCCTGAAATTCAGGCTCCTCTCGTTTGGGTACCTGCAGGTGGCAGGACTGAAGTGGATGGCACCCCTTTGTGGCGGTGACCAAGCAAGTAGGGCTGGTCTTCGTGGGTGTTTGCACGTGTACAGCGTGTGTTAGGAAATGTGGGGTCCCGGGGTCTCCTCTCCAGCTGCCAGGCACAGCTACCGCCTGCCTGTGTGGGCAAACACTGGCAGCTGCCATCGAGATGCTTCAGTTCCCCGCGCTCTGAAAACCCCGGTGCAGCACTGCCTTATTCCAAACATAACAGTGACAAACGCTCCTCCCTTAGTCTCCGTTACCCTCTTGGAGTTGGTGTTGGTGGCAGGAGCTCAGGTCTGGGGTGGGTTTTCCCCACAACTGGGTGCCCAGCTGGAGCTGTGCCCTGCCTGTGTGGGCTGAGCACCAGGAGACTTGTGTCCTCAGGGGGCCGTTCATGGGAGAGGTGACATTGCTGGAGAAACGTGTGCTGGCACCCCTGGGCAGAGTCATAGCCAGGGTGCTGGGAGCCAGACCCTGAGAGGCAGCCGGCTGGGAGTGATGGGTGACTTTCTGCAGAGAGACGCTGTGGGACTTTCTGGAGTGACGAGGACAAGGACTGAGTCTCTCAGAGCTCTTCCAGGCACTGGTATATTATAGCCCCCAGACTGATGTAATTAATGAGACATCCCGCTTTATGTAATAATGTGTTTTGTGTGACTCACCCTAATGAACAAAAACAATACCATGTGCCTCCTAATGGGACTCTTGGTCTTTATGTCCCAGTGTTTGCTATGAATTATTTAAGGCATCTGGAGGGATTTGTGAGTAATGAAATCTCTGCTGATTCTGTCTCACCTCAGATGACTCCAAAGGTCTGGTTAGCAGCTTTGGTTCTCTTTTAGGCTCATCCTTCACCTGCAAATCAGCCTGCCTGAAAAATTCTCCATGTTCTTGTCCTCTACATTCGCTTAGCCCTTGACTATGTTTCCTTTGCCTTCCCTCAACTTAAAAAATAAGATGCATTGCTCCATATCGTGTGTCTGCCTGGGGTGTGCTAAAGCTAGCTCTGTCAGAAGAGGAAGAAAAGTAATTTAGATCTTAAATTTAAGTACAGTAGCGGTTGTCACGGCAGGATCTTATTCAGGGAAGTGTGTGCAAGGTGAGCTTAAGTGCTTTCTGATATTCAAGCTCTTGGACCTCATGGGCCCTCTCCCTTTCATTGCAGGTGAGATCCTAAAGGCTAGATAACCACAGGAGTGGCCAAGGCTCTGGGTGCTCTTTGCTCATGGACAGCCAATCTTTCAGGCACATCGAGCTCCTTTGAAAACCACGCTTATAAACTCCATCATGGATGAGCCAGTGTGTGAGTCAGTCATGCCGATCAGGTAGGCAAAGTGGATGGGAAGTGCCATCTACCATTCAGTTGTGTGATCCATTGCAAACCCAGTGCCTCTGTGGCTGGTGCTTCTCTTGCAACAAGGAAGTTTGTTGAGGGGAAAAAAAGGATGAGACGAGAAGGAAGCACAGGCCTTTTTGGTTACGATGTTCAAAGGAATGAGCAGGTCAAGTCTCCTCATGGGTAGGGAAGCTGACAATCACTTTAATTTAATGGTAGGGGGTTTTGTGCTTTTGTTTTGTTTGTGTTTTTTTTTTAAAAACAAACAAACAAAACTTTCACATTCGCTTTTTCACTTTGTGCCTTGAGGATGCGTTGCACTACTGGACTTTGAGGCTGTGTGAAGACATTCTTCTAAGTCTGTGGCCTTGGAACAGAGAGCCTGAAGGGAACGTTGGGAAGATTAAAGACTCTTCAAGAGAATGGACGAGAGCAGACAGCCGGGATTTTCCAGAGCTCAGAGCTGGTGCGGAGCCTTAGCGCTTTGTAGCAGCTCTGAGTCTGCCACTGCCAACGGCCAAAGGGGATAAAACCAAACATCTGTCATCCATGACTTGTGACCAGAGAGGAGTGATCCTCCTTATTCCAGAGAATGAGAGTCTGATTTAAAGCACTTCATACCCTGCTTTTACTGACATTACAAGGGCACAGATGTTAGAGTAGTGTTTCTATTTTTAGGAGCTTGCTTGAGATTACAGGCCTGCACTACAGCAGTGGAACGGGAACCAGTCTCCCTTGAAGGAAATGAGTTCAGAGGCTTTTGGGGAAGCAGAAGTAAAGGGATGGATGTTGCAGTGCCGCAGTGAGTGGAGCTCTGACAGTTCCACCAGACACAAGTGCCTCGAGTTCTTGGCCTTTTCTCTGATTTGGTGCACATTGCCTAAATCCTAAAATATCTAACCCATCAAACGCTTGGAAAAAGCAGTTTAGGGGACAACACCTTGAAATACCTGTCCTCAAAAAGCAGTGGCTGTGACAAGTGGCTAAGTTAACCAGGTGTGCTGGGATATTTTCATCCTCTTTCCCTGAGTAGGAGGATTTAAGAACACTTTAAAAACAGAGCCAATGTTAGTTTTAAGCACAACAATTTAAATAGCTCCGAATTCTTTCTACAGCCATCAGAGACCAGAACTTTGTCAGGTCCACCCCTCTTGTCTCACGTTTAATGTCACACAGGGGACTTTAAAGCTGAAGCCAAGGGGATGTGCATGTCAAACTGGGTGCTGGGGGCATATCCTGGATGACGGCATGGCCTTGGGCAGTGGTTATCTATCACTATTAGTTAAGGGTGGTAAAAGCTTCTATTGCATCTCAACTTCCCCAGTGTTCCTGAACCAGGCAAAGCTCAAAGGAATGGATCTGTGCAAATACCTGGCCTCAGTAGTCTTAATCGGACATCCTCCTGTTCTTACTTTCTCATTCCTCCTCTCTTCAAAAAAGCCCTAAGAAAATTAATCTATCTTTGCTGGTATAGTTAAAAAGAGTACAAATAATCACATTAAGAAGATTTACATTTATTCCTGGTCTAATTTTCCCCAATAGGGAAGTTTGTCTTAACCTCTACAACAGACTGCAAATGCTTTGTCCAGTAGATTGATGTGCTCTGTGAATTAACAGGTCTATAGTTAGAAGATGACTGGGCTCTGCTCCCCTGAAAGCAATAGAAACATATGGGATATTACTGGCAGAAAATTTAAAAAAATCTGAAGACTGTAAGAACAGGGATCCACCAAAACATGATTGCTAATTCTTCCCAAGATGCAAAGTTTAAAAACAATTAGATGGAGGCACAGACTGTGCTAGCAAATCCATCTCCATGTGCAAAATTTTCTGTTAGCAATTGCAAATTGGACAGTGAGTTGAAATTCTCCCCTGTGGAGAAGGGAAAAGCACAAAGGCTTCTGCCCCTCTAAAATCTTGTTTGTCTCTGTGGTACTTACAGAGCCCTCATTAATGAAGTATTTAAGCATGTTACAACCTTATTGCAGCCCATGAGAATAGCATTCATTTTGCAGGCATAAATTGAAGCGCGGGAGCTGTGTTAACACTTACTTTGGCTCAGCTGTCCTGGGAACAGCAGCCTGCAGCATCCCAAAACTCACACTTGCACATCCACATTGCCCTTATGGGCAATGCTGTGCATCAAATCCCATCTGCTGCAGCAGAGGGTAACAAGATCCTTTTGAGATCCTTGGGCCATTTTATCTCCCCAGCCTCAGCCATCAGGTGACTCTTGCAGAGCAGATATGTGGGGGAAGGCAAGGCCCCGGTGGCTCATCTACCCCATACTCACAGCCTGCCCTGCAGATAACAGGGCTGAACTGCCACCAGGATGAGCATCCAAATCCTCCACCAAGTGAAGAACACGGACCATCTGGAAGTCTGGCCTCTGGCCAAGCCTCAGAAGTGATCTTTCACTTTAGAGCAGATGCAGACTTTAAGAGCAGCTTGTTCAAGGTTAGGCAGAAGGTCTGCAGGCAAATCTGTCTTCAAGTCCTTGAAAGCCTGGGGAAGTGGCTGTGTCTGAGGTCCTTGGGTCTGTCTGCCAAAGGGATGGCTCTTCATACCTTGCAAAAAGTTTCTCTGCCTTGGACCGTGGTGTGGATGGAGAACAGCTCAAAGAGGCAACATTCAGGGCACAGCCCACTAGACAAAAGTAGGACAGTAATACAAGAAAATGTTGGTGAATTCACATGGAATTCAGGAATTTTCCTATTTATCCCACAATGCTTGCCTAGATTGTTTTAAAAGCCAGGAATTAAAGATCGTTCTCTAGTGTTGACCTCTTTGTGTATCTATCTGGAATATTTTTAACAATAAATTTAACGTGAATTTTCAGTTCTCAACTTTCACCAAGAGTTCTGGGCCTGAGATTTTCTGCCCCAGGTGTTAAGGATAAGGAAGTTTTTTCAATGAGCAAGAATTTGTTTTAATAAGAATCAGTGACTTTAGCTACAAGTTTCCTTCCAGAAGCAGCTCAGCTCAGCAGCTGCCATCCCATGTGTTTGAGCATGAAACGTATTTGCTGTCACTACGAGTTTGAACATGTTGTTTAATCAGTTTGTGCCTCAGTTTCTCCTTCTTTGGGGAGTAAATAAGTGTCCACACACCTTTGGGTAGTTTACTGATCCATATAGACAAAACCCACCAGCTAACATGTTAAGGATGGTTCATCCTGTTGCTGTTTTTTAGTTATTTGCCTTACTGTGGTGCCTAGAAATAGCAGTTGTGGATAACTTTGAGCAGTCCAAACGCGTGATCCCCTCTGTCCCACTGTCCCCCTGCACTTAGGAGACTTTCAGGGATCTTGTGGGGAGCGAGGCATGTGAGGAGGCAGCGCACTTTAACCAGCTTCACCAACTTCACAGTGACTGTTGCTGCCTTTCAGTGTCCCGTGAATATCCACTCATTCTGCCTTAGTTTTGTTCACTTGATCAGTTTTCCACTTAGTTGTTTTAAAAATCCAGCTTTTGTCCTAGCTAATTCAGAACGAGGAGCGATGGGGAAACTTTCTGAAACATCCCTAAACTAAAAGAGAAAGCAGCTCAGAAGGAAAACACAAGCTGGATGTGGAAACATCTGAATGCTACAGATGCAGACCAAATTAAAATGCTTATTAAAAAGCAGGGGAGACCTTTCATCAGAGAGAGCACTGGGAGCCATCGCTGGTAGGATACCTGCACTGGCAGGGAGGCAATGGCAGTTTTTTTATGGCTTGTCGTCTTAAACAGGCACAATATAAAATTCACCTAAACCCCAGAGCGGCCTTGGGCTATGAAATTAAGCAAGTCCAAAGAATGCTGTGGGGAGACTAAACGAGGAGAGTCCTTGGAACTATTTATTGCTCTAGAATATGTGCTTTTTGGAATATGCATATGAAGAATGTAAAATAAATTATTAGCAGACTAGAAATCAATTTCCTTTCACACACAGATATTCTTGGTTGTGATAAACCCTCCTCTCAATAATTTTAAAATTCAGAGACTGGTTCAAACTTTGTTCCTCAGTGGGAATATATGTCACTATGAGGCATCGGAAATCTTCTTTACCGCTTTCCCATAAAGACCAGTTGACAAATATGCAAGTCATCATGGGAGTGGGAAAGCTTATTTATATTTTTTCAAGACATACTTAAGATCTCCCTTCCCCCAACTTTGGCACTTTTTTCTGAACTCCTTGTTGACACCTGGAAGGGAAATAAGAAAAAAGGAGGAATCCGTGGGGCTCAAGCAGCCCTTGCAGGATAGTCAGATGTGGATGTAGCAGTTCCTGTTGTCACCTGTGGGCCCAATCCTGCTCACGTCTGCAACCCAGCCTCACTCAGCACCTTGCAGTGGCATCATTTTTACACCCATTTTATGGCTCTAAGTAGCAGGGAGTACGAGGATGTAAAATGACTTTACCATCATTGAGAATCAGGTCTTAGAGCTCACAGAAATTCTGTTAGCAAACTCGCCAACCTGCGGTAATTACAGGTGCTGAAGTCTTTGTGTATGTGGATAATGCAGTTTCTGTAAAACGATCAAATTTTCCATGGGAAAAAAAACAACCCAGATTTTAAATCAAATCAATACATAGACTTTTCTCTTTTGTCAAGAAGATTTAAATGAAACATATCATTCCAGTCTAGTGGATCCAGATCAAACTATCTTGGCATATTAAGCCAAATCAAAACATGTCATTTTCAGTTAATTCCGCATTTCTTTGTGTGTTGCCAGAGCTGGTTGAGTGCCCTGCAGGAGCTCAGATGCTGTGTGCCATCCTCCTGCTGCCCGCAGAGTACGGTGGCTCTCCTGCCTCCTCGGGGCTGGTCTGTCCAGGCAGAACAGAGGGACAGATGGACATCCCTCGAGGCTCTGCTCTGCGGGGTAACTGGGAGACGGCGTTGGGGCTGAGAGCCGTCGGTGAAGGTAAGCTGCTTGGCTGCCCTAATGGTTCAACAAGGCAAAGCAAAACTTTTTTGATTTATGTACATAGAAATGTTTCTAAGTAAAACACATTAAGGTAATCAGATTTTCTGATGGATGGGAAACTCCAGTTTGCAATATTCTATATCAACACTTGCCTATGACTCATACTTGACTTTTTCTTTAGGCAAAACTCCCACTGCGCTACACCTTGCTTTCTTCTGGTCTGAACCAGCACCGGCCAGGTCAGGAGAGACCATTTATAAATCCTTTTTTTTTTTTTTGCAAATCCTGAATAATTTTCAGGTTCAGCCACATCTGAACTCCTTTTCTCTTTTCATCTCCTAATTTGCAAAGCTTCACAGATACTTTTGTGTTCATAAGCTTCTGGGAGAAGACTGGATTTCAGCCTTGAGCTGTAGGCTTGCACAGATACTTGAAACCATACCGTTTGCACTGCTAATAACGGGTGTATAATAGACTCAGAATAAATAGTCTGTGTGGACCTTACAGACTGATAGAATCAGATCTACCTCTGAGCTACGTTCTTTAAGTGAGTGAAATCCTCTGGATCTCCATGAATTTGCAAAAATATGAATCTGAAGCATCACTGTGCATGAATTAAGTTGAATGAGTCCATCTAATTAAGCAAAGGCTTTTCCCACACACGTCATGTGTAAACATTGGTTGTGTTCAAGGGAAACGTCAATTGACTTTAATCCAAACTTTGCCCCTGGTGAGGAGCAAAGCTCACAGGGCTGCCCACAGATAGTGATTTTGTTCCCCAAACTGCGGTGTTAAAGCTGTGAAGGATTGGGATGGCTGAAAACCACTGAGCTTGCCTGAGTAAATGAGTAATGCTGACTTTCCCTCCCAGGCCCACTGGGTGCTGAGTGTGATTAAAGGCAAGTCAAGAAGGACTGCGTGCTATTAATTCTATAGAGGCAATCTCTTGCATTATTCATTAGATGTATACGGCTTATTCTAGGAGGTGAGAAAATAGAGAAGCACCTTTGGTTGCATTGTAACATCTGTGAATACAGCTGGCTCTTTTTCTCTGTGTTCCACTTATTATGTGCAATTTGTATGTTTTCTTCTCCATCCTCAGATATAAAAAAAACCCCAGCTCTAAAGAGAAGAAACTTGCAATGCTTGTTATAACCAGGGCAAAACTCCCACTCCTCCTGTCGAGGCAGGAGTGGCCACGCTCTTGTTCAGCCTTGGCTGCAATATCTGCTATCATTTGTCAGCCTTCACATAATCAGGTAATTTAATGTAATTCCTACACTTTCAATCAAGCCTGGCGAGCAGATGGCAGAATTCAAGCCTGTAGATTTTGTCTAATGGTGTGGTCTGATTCCAGACCCGAAGCCGGCTGTCGGTGCCATCCCTGCGTTCACAGCAGAGCTGAGCTCCACTTATGCCGCTGCCACGTGGGCTCGGGAAAGGGGGTGCTCAGGGCTGGCATGGGGTCGTCGACCAGGCAGGCAGCCTCACCTGAATGGAAACGAGATTAAACACCTTCTGTTTCATTAAATGGCTGGACCCGTCTCTTGCTGGATGACCACAGAGAGAGGGTGGTGGGTGATGGCAGCCGGGGTTCCGCAGGGCGGTGGGACTCAGCCGGTGACACCCTGCCGCTGCACCTTCCCGCCCCCAAGTTAGGGGGCAGCTCCTCGGGGTGTCAGCACTGTGCTTTGAGCGGGGCATTAAACACCGACCCTCTCTGCCTGCCAGCAGAAGCCAATTAATGATAGCAGTTTGGACAAAAGCTTGATGGTGTCTCCGGCACCGAATAAATACTTTCCAGGCAGCAGATAAGAGAACAGTTGCTGTGTTTCAGAGCTACGATGCTGCTGTGGAGCATCTCAGCTGATGAGAAGGAGCAAACACATGGGGATGAAAGAGCACAGATGTCAGGGGTTTGTATGAGCTCTGCTCTGTCTTGATTCATAAGTTTGGCCAAGGAATGTCATGCCCCTTTTCTTATTTCTCCTGTCTAAAGAACAGCAACGCTCACCTTCCATGCTGAACAAGAAGTAAAGCTTAACCCGCAAATGTCCATGAAATGTTTTGATGAAAAATAATGAAGAAATTTGAAATGTTTGTTATTGGGCAAGATTTGAGCAGCCCCTTCCAGACAGCTGCTCCAAAATGACATTTTGCTTTTGAAAGAGCGGAAGCCTTGTGTGCGCTGCCTGTGTGCAGAGAGGAAGGTGGACCAGTCTCTCCTGGGGAGTTTGTCTCCACCAGCCTCCTTTGGGAAACACAGCCCGGCACGTCTGCTGCTCAGCCCTGGGTTTTAATAGTGGAATCTCCTACCCAAAACACACGTCTCCTTCCAGCCTTACCCAGCTTACTGCTGCCCGAGCCCTCCCATTTGCCCCCCAGCTTCTCCCCTTTGCCTGACTGGTGTGTCTGGCTCAAAGGCAGCTTTGACAGGCAGAAGATCACCCCTGTGTGTGTTTGCACAGTGCCAGCACACCTGGGTGTGTGTTTGCCCACGCTCCTGGGGGTTTCAGGGCTTTGAGCAGTGCCAAGTTAAATGGACTTGCTGCTTAGGACCGCTTTATTAAGCGGTAACTGAAGATGTGTAATCTTCTCAAGCCTGCTTCCAGAGGAGGGCTGGAGGTGGTTGCTTGGCATGTTGCTTTAACATTACTTTTCTGACTCTGAGTTGCTAAGCGCCCCAAGAAATGACTTGAGAGCTACCTTGAAGAAAGAAAACGTGGACATATTGATGTTGTACAAACCTCAGTGATTCCCCAGGAGAGTTGCACTGTGCATGAGATTAACGCACAGTATGTGGCAATCATCTGCCCTCTGCCTGTTTGAGGATTTCTCTTGCTGCTGCTGTGGCACTGGGGAAACGTGGCTGCTGCCAGAGCACTGGGGCTTCTGGGGAGTGGGACAGAGCAGACAGGGGTTGGGGGTCGCTGAGCATTGCAGGGATGTCCTGGGGGCAGGGGGTTTGTAAGGGGACTCCCAGGGGTGCGGTGAGTCTCACTGCCCTCCCAGAGGTAGGGATGTTCATTTCTCCAGTGGAGCTGACCTAAGAGGCACTTTTTGCCAAGTACAGATGTGCTAATGACTGTGGATTTCAGCTCAATTAGAAGGACTAAAAGGGGCTTAAAAGGCCTCTTCAAAGAACTCTTCGCTCCTGCATGGATGGTCATTGTTTCAAAGTGACTGAAGCCTTATAAGTGAAAAGGCACATATATATAGAGAGATATAGATATATAGATGTATATATACTTGTATGCTGGGGTGGTAGGGCGCTGTGATGCTGTTTGTACAGGCACTTCCCAGATCTCTGGCTGAATCAAAGCAGAAGGTGAGCTGTCTTCTGCACACGTGGCTGCTAAGCTTATGAGCTTTGTGGGCAAAGCTTAACCACGCTGTTGGAAGCGTTACCCAGGGAGAAGAGAGATGCATTTTGGCTGGTGGGAGAAATGACAGAAACAAGAAGGGAGACAAGCGCGTTTCTGTGTTGCTTTTGTTGCATGTGCTAGTGTTTTGATGAATGGTCCTTCTGCTCCCGGGTGCCCATGGCTGGTGTCCTGACATGTGGCTGGATGACGGGCAAAGACCAGAGGGCTCTGCTAACACCCTGCTTCCCCCTCCCTCCTCCAGCCACAGAGATGAGAGATTAATTCTCATCTGTGATAGTCATTGTCTCCTTGTGCAGGTTCATCAGGTGCAGCACGGACTCAAGCTTGTCTGAACCTTGATGATAAGCTCTCCTTGTTAAAAGCCATTATATTCGCTACTAGCTGAGTATAATTCTGACTGACTACTGCAGTTCTCCTCTGCATGTAATTGAATTCATATTCATCATAAAGCAATGAAAAATAAATTGTGTGTGTGTTTTTTTCCCCCTCATAAAGCAAGGCATGCTGCTGGCTCTGCCTTCCCTTTAATCTTCCCCTTTGCAACGTATTGTAATAGAATTCACGGGAACAGAACAGCCAAAATAGATTGTGCGTTTTTGACCCACCTAGCAGAAAGCGAGCTTTATTTCAATGCGAAGGAGGAATTGATTAATTCAGTTAGCTTCAAAGGAAAGATAAAGTCTTAGTTTAAGATGCTTCAATCCCAAAGAACAGTGCTGGTTCAGCTACAGCTGGCTATGGTGGTGTGGCAGAGGACCTGTGCCTCAAGTAGTAGTGAGGGGTTGCCAAAATCTGCCACTAGTCAGTTGGTTTGAGTCTAAGGTCTTAAAGACTTAGTGTGTTTCCCTGCAAGGTTCCCATGTTGAAGCCTCTGTAACTTGTGTGCTTGCAGCACACAAAACGCCCGAGTTTGGCAGAATCTGCTAGTCCTGTGTGCGGTGCCAGTGGGGCAGCTCAAGGCCTCCATTGTACCGTGGTTATTCACTGCCCCCAGGGCAACGACACGAGCTTGGTGTAAGGGAGGAGGAGAAATGGTCTGGGGCTGTGGGGACAAAGTGGAGGGCACAGGGCACTGCTGTGCGGGGTGCTCATTCCCTTACTCCTCATTCCTGCCCTGCAGCTGGTGGCTTCTGTCTACCGTAGAGACGTCCTCCTCTGAAGCAGATGTGACCACTGGTGCCCTCTAAATTCTTTTTAAAACCATTTTGTCTGGGCATCTCACAAATGGCAGATAGTTGATGGGCAACTGGTCAGCCGAGGCCATTGCCTCATCCCCATCCATGTTTATCTTTTTCTTTTGTTCTCCTGTCTTTGATAGGATCCCGAAACCAGGAGCTAATGGTGACTGTGAGCAGAGCTGCTACTGCGCTGTAGAGGCTTGTCAGAAATGCTCTGACAGGAAAAAAAAAGATGTATTTTCTGCAGCCCCTGGCTTGCTGCCAGCTGTGGGATCGCTGCTTCAGAGACAGAACAGCCCAGACAGCCCTAATGCATCATAAAATTAGTGAGTTTTGTTCCACAAAGGGTCCAAATGTCTTTCCAGTTAATTATTAATTTCATTATGGGGAAATCATTAATTACATTTTAATACTGAAAGACGTTACTTCTGCAATTCGTGAAATGAACATTAGGAAAAGAAATACTCATTGGTAGAGAGCCCTGGGAGTTGTGTGAGTGAGCAGCAGGAGCTGGAGAGTTTGTGGTCCTCCGTGATGCTCTCACTTCTCAGCCTGTCGCTTCTCCACTGCCTCCTCCCAGCACAGTGCTGGCAAGGGTGTAGGAAGTGGGTGCCAAGCGAGGCAGGCATGCGAGCAGCACCGTGCTTCTGTTGCCCTGTGTTGGATGCACTTTCCGTCCTAAATCAGTGCTAGTTGCATGCCAGAAATTCCAGATCCTTCCTTAACCTTGCTCAGGTTGGCTGTCTTGCCTTCCCTGTTGCAGTGAAATTTCCTTAAAGTAATAAGAAAATGTAGAGCAGGGTTTTAGTCTGCAGGTTCCTGAGGAAGACTTCTACCACAGAAGAAATCTGGACCCATGACTCAGGAGAGGAAGGTATTCCTCTCCCGTCACATGGCCATACAATGGGATGAGGGGGTTAATACATGACCGTGCTGCAAGACAATACAAGCAGCATCCTCCTCTGGGGACCAGACTGGGTCATCTTTGTACTGGGTAGTTTGCTCTGGTGGCTGTGTCATATCTGAGGGAAGAGCTGAGGCTGTGATGATATAATTGCAGTCAGTAATTGTTAAAATAATTCATCTGTTTTCTGCCCTATGAGGGAAGTCAAGAATTAAAACCTGCGAAAAGGAAATCTGATGCATGATACAGTAAACCTACTGGGCATTTGACAGTCTTCTCTAAATTAGAAGTCTATTTTGATGGCTGTTCCTTGGAGTATCATATTATGCATAAATGCTCTCTCTGCTTTCACCCTTATAGTTTTGATATTTTCTATAGCTCAGTAAACATTTGCCGCTGGAGATAGGAGTTACCACGTGGGATCAGAAAAGTGGTTTCCTTAGGTCAGAACCTTTTCCAGGCCAGTAGAGAGGGTTCAGATGCCACCAGGTAGAACACAGAGCGGGATTTTAAATTAAGCGTGTTTGCAATATGAGTGTATGATCCCATGGACCATATAGTGCTTAGGTGGGTGTTTTAATTTTTTGTCAATACCTCTCTTTTGTCCCTAGCAATTGGGCACTTCCAGCGCTGTTAATAACAGAGGGTGACTAGGAAGAAAACCCAAGGTGAATCAGTGACTGAGCTGGAAAAAAGAAGCAGGAGCCCTAAAACCCATCTCCTTCAGGAGAGGGAATTACCATGAGGTTCTGTTTGGACTGTGGCCTTCTCAAGTTTGATGTTGAGGAGGTAGAGGCTTAGCACCTGGATTTTTCCCTGAGACCACCAGCTGGGAAAAGTAATAAAAGACAGAGCAATATGCGAACTCCTGCTCCCATCCTAACCACCCAGGATGTGTCTCCTCACCTGGCTCCATAGCGGTTGCTGCCAGCCCTCCTCCCTCTGAACTACAGCGCTCTTCAAGAAGAAAACCAGCGTTTATTCTCAGCTGCTTAAACTGATTGCATCCATGATCTGCCGGGTCAGCCTCTGAATACCACTTCCCTTTGCTTGAGTCATTTAATCACCACTGCCAATCAGCACTATTGAAGAGAGCAACAATACATTTCAAAGCTCAATCACCTTCATAATCGTCTCACTATCAGCACATATGTCTCCCTGGAGGGCAGAATTACTGACAGATGAGCTGCAGGGTGTTTTTGCAATTGAAATGTTCACTGGTATGTGTGTGTGTCTCGTGAGCACACATATGACTATGTATATACATGAGTATGTGTGTTATGCTTTTAAATGTAGACTAAGTGTTGGGAGCAGCTTGCGTGCAAACACAGAACTATGCATTTAAGGAGGAAAATTTTTCAAATTAAAACAATCAGCCATTGGAATAATCTCCCAATGAAAGTGGTGGATTCCCCATCATTGAACGCTTTTAAGATTCAGCGGGACAGGGTGCTGGGCCATCTTGTCTAGACCGCAATTTAGCCCAGAAAGCTTGGACTAAATGATCCTTGAGGTCCCTTCAAACCTGATATTCTATGATTCTATGAAACAGAATTTGCAGGTTCTTAAATCTTCGGTAAGCTGAGAAACATGCTTAAAAACAACAATAATGTTGCAAGGTTTATAGTGACACTGCTCAGTGTTCAGATGCACCCAGTGGAGAGGGCTCACATGGGGATCAGTCCATGGTGGTCACTGCACTGGAAGGTCCTCCTGTTGCTAAATTTCCTCATTGTCCTCAAGTTGTGCAAATTGCTTATTTTTATCTTTTAAAATAGCATGAACTGGAGCCTCAGAGAACCTGCTCCACTTTGTGGAGATTGTCAGTCATGGGACAGTCCATTCCAGCCCATGTAGATGCTCCAGGGAGGCTGGGAAATCTCCCTGCCCACCCTCCCATCTCTTACTTTTCCATCCCAGCAAAAAAGTTCTCTGAAAGCTTGTATTTCCCTGGAGAAGCTTTCAATTTCAAGGGATGGGTGTTTTCCTGCAAAAACCTCTTCAACTGAAAAATTTCCAACTCTCGTAGCTATACACTCATTCTTTTTCAGCTTTCTACCTGGCTTTCTCTCTACTGCATCCCTCCTGATGTGCAGCAGCCAGAGATAAACCTTCATAGTCTCCATGCTCTGGAGCGGTCTGTCTAGCACCCGTCACAAGTCTCAGGGAAGCACCAGAAGCAATGTCACCCCTTAGCTCTGAGACACGAGCTCAGGCATCCGGCCCTGCAGCGCTTGTGCTGAACGGTATTACTTGGATCATTAACTTCTGACCCGCAACGCAGTGCAAGGCTGATGGTATAAAACACTCTGTAGTGATTCATCACCCGAGAGTCTAGATACAAATTATAATCTGCCTCTTATATATGCCACTATCCCATAATTTTAATCCCAAACATTTGTGCATGTAACGAGGCAGGGCTTTTATGGCTTACATCCTGGTGTAAGCCTGTGATTTGTAACATGCTGGAAATACAAAATCAAATAAGTGGGAGTAAAAATAAAACAACAGCAAACTTTTGCCCTTTGACATATGAAAATTGTTGTGATGGCTTTAAAATTTGCAAGGAAAACAACTGAACGTGCATGTGTCTACATCTGTGTGTTTCTGGTTTTATACATCTCTATAAAAGGTAACTAGGAAGGTCCAGACTTTCTTCCCTGATGCTCAACAAAGCAAATCCTGATATCCATTGACCCAGAAGGAATGCTGTGAGCAGGATCAAACCAGAGTCATTTCTGCCTTCAACTTATCAAGACCGAGTGTAAGTACAACTCGTTGCATGCAGAGTTGCGTCCTGCTGGCTGGATGCTTTCCCTGGAGGCTCTCAGCAAAAACTTTACTGTCCCTGTTGGTAACTTCTGGGCTGACACGCAACCTCTGGGACTCACACTGAGGGATGTGGGGTCCGGTCCTGACCCAGGCGGTGCTTTTATTTGCTGCACACATAGTTTTCAGGGTACAGATGCAGCTTGTCCTCTGTTATCACCACCTTTAACAATGTGGTTGCCACAACAGAGATAATAAGGCCCGATGGCTATGCGAAGTTACGGACTGTGGGACATGCGGACTGGGGAAGAGTGAAGAAGCACGAGCTATCAGGAAATGTGGTTTTATTAATCTGTACCAAATCAGGAAAATGCCCCACAGGGAAGAATATTATCAGGAAGAATCTGGGGATTCTGGGCACCTTTCCAACGAGGAACAGTAGAGCATTTGGAAAGGAGGAGCCTGACCAGGAGCTGGATGCCACCGCAAGAAAGACAGGCAGGATTAGCAACACCCATGAGTGAAAAGGCAAACACATAGCCCTGTAAACTGTATCCTAAAATTTCTTGTGCCCAGAGAGGTGGTGGTGGAGTCTCCATCTCTGGAGACATTCCAAACCTGCCTGGACGCGTTCCTGTGCAACCTGCTCTGGGTGACCCTGCTTTGGCAGGGGGTTGGACTAGATGATCTCCAGAGGTCCCTTCCAGCCCCTATCGTTCTGTGATTCTGTGATTCTGTGAGGCACGTGCCACATGCCTGGCAGAGCTGAGGGGCTGGAGAGTTTTAGGAACGGCTTTTGGGAGGGATTGGTCCTGGGGATATTGCTGCTGCTTTTCCGACTGACCTGGTATGGACTGCCTCAGACCCTGCAGACTTGGTGGCACCTCAGCTGCGGCTTGAGCTCACCTAGTGCCCCTGTGCCAGCAGAGCTGCCATTGTCTCACAACATCAACCCTTGGAGGGTCAGGGCTAACAGACAAAGCTGTGAGGCTTTGCAGTGCTGGTCTGTGCTCTCCTGATGACTTCTGTAGGTTCGATGTTTGTCATGGACAACCCATAAGTTTAACAAGCGTGTGAACTACATAAATGTTTTTCCTATAGAATATATTTGCTTAAAAGTTGAGATGACATTAGAGAGTGAGCAGATGGCAAACAACAAAAGACATTGGGATTTGAGCGCCGGGAGAAGAAACCAGCTTTCCTTGGAGAACGACACTGAGGAGGAAAAGAGAAAGTACCGAGCTGGAAACAATCAATGTTATGTGTTTTAAAATAGCAGCAAAAGCAATAAACTATTCCTTTTGGCTGCTTCTTCAAGCAAGCCACTTGAATGGAGGCTTTTCCCTGTAATGAAAATTATATGATCTCATCTTGGAGACTGGAGTGATGTAATAACCACGTAGGGAGTATTTTGATGTCTTGCATGGGTCATTGATAAACTGCCTGGCAAATTGGATCACGGACTATAGGGAACATTCCTGCCACAGCAGGAAAATGGTCTGGATATAGCAAGTGACCAAAGGGTTTTGAAAAATCCCACCATATGTAGTAATTGTTTCTAGTTACAGTCACAGAAATATATCTTTTATTTTCCCTCTCTTATTTTTTGTTGTCTTTTAATATAGCCTGTCCTTCTCATTCAATAACCCTTCTTATACCTTCATTTTCCCTCTATATTAAGACCTGATGATCCATTAAGGCAAATCCTATATTTCAAATTGCATCTAAATTGATACTGGAACATGGACCGCCTGCCTCAAAACCACTTCCATTCTCTTCTGCTGGAGATTAGATGGATTTTCTTTCTGAAAACAAATGAAAATTTTGATTATACGTGTCATTCAAACTGCAGTTCCATCTTATTAAACGTTTCCGGGCAGTTGGTGCTGGGAACATTGTAATAAGGACTCTAACATCTGAGACTGTTTGGCTGAATCTGTTGGCCAATTCCACGCTCTTAGTCAGGAAATTCTGGCTATTGCTAAGTGTGCAAACTGAAAACCATATGAAACAATGAAAATAAGTGTTTTATTATGTCACTAATATTTAAAGTGGTTTAGGATGGCAGCTGTTCATTTCTGCGTATTTCAATGCCTTAAGGAAAAATGCTCTCCAGGCTTCTTGTTTTCAGTGTATGCCTTGGCGTTACAACACCATTCATCTTCCCTCTCTAACATCCCAGATGTCCCTAAAGTCATTGAATAAAAGAAACCACCCATGAGATAAATGCTGGCTTAGGCTAAAAGATTACATTTCAAGTGTGCAGTAACCTTTTTCTTTTTCTCCCCCCCCCAGCCCCGAATCAGGTGCTGATTTGTCAGCCTAGATCCAAGGAAGGATGTGGGCTTTGCATTCTTCAATTCTAGGCATCGAGACCTTCGAGGGGGACCCAGCATCCTGGGAAGGTGCCTGGCTCTATGCAGCACCGAAGGAAGGTCCTCCTGGGATTGAAGGGATCCCATCTCAGACCTGCTTTTCTCCAGGGAAGTTCCACAGCCTGGAACGCTTTCCTGAGGAGGGTACTTCCATCTCCTTATTTGAAATAGCACCAGTCAAGCTTTTATTAATTAACACATAAATGTGTATCTCTAGTCAATTCCCAGATCACCAAGGAACAGATGGGTGCGCATTGATGTGAGTCCTTGCTAAATCACGGTTACTGTATAAAGAGGAGCAAAATTCATGGAGGAAGGAGAAGAATGAAAGCAAACAGGTAGCAAAGCATCACTGTAGGTTGTGGATGTCAGATTAAAAAAATTAATACAGCTGATATTAATTTGCAAGAGTGGGTTTCATACAGCCATGTGCTGTGCAAACAAGACCAATCTCCGCTGCCTTTTGGTTAGTTGATCCACCTGGAAGGGAGGCAGATTTTTTTTGGTGGTGATTTTCTTTTTCCCCCCAAAATCCAATCTCTATTGAAGGTGAAATGCAACTGCTGCTGCTGAGAACTGCAAACGGTCTAGTACAAAGGGTATTGCACATCACTCTGTCCTGGTTCTGTGGTTGAGTCAAGGAGACTGGAGCCACCAGTGGCACAAAATCCCCAATATCTTGTCACTTTGGTGGCTCCTGCCTAGAACCTGCACAACACCTTCCAGGTTAAAGCAAAGGGGTTTTTTTTTCCCCTGCTATCAGCACTGCTTCCCCTAAAGGCTCATACAGAAGTCGTTTTCTCCCAATAGTGTCTGGAAAACATCAACTGGTGGTTAAGTAAAGGTGCCCACTGCAGAAAGAAGGTTAGAAATACCTGCTTTGCACGTCCCTCCATCTCTCCATCCTAGGCAAAGAATAATTTTTAGGAGCCTTTCCTGTGGTTTGAGTAAAATCCCATTAAAAGGCCACCAGAGGGGGTAGCTGCCACTGCTGCACAGGAGACCCAGAGAGCTGGTGCCAGCGTGGCACACATTACTGCTATTATTTATAGCACTCTACCTATACTTATGTAAGTGGTGCTAATTAGTAGATGGAATTAGCCTACTGCTCTCGGCAGCATAATTGTAAATAATTTCCTAACGTTTCACTCACTGAGTAATGAGTTTCTCCTGGAAATACAAAAGATGAACTAATGATAATCTGGCAGTTTACAGCAAGATGACAAACATTAATTATATGGGATTACGATGTGATCCTCCAGTTTGAGTCGGTTTGGCATTTCTAGGCAGAGTTGGATCTTTAGACTTCAGTGGACGCTCTTGTCTGCATTTTATGTTACTTTTTTCCCTGATTTCAAACCGCCTTTTAGTTTTATCTTTTACCCACAGATCAAACCACCATCAACTACTTTGCAGGCAGAACTGCTGGGCCAGATTTTTTGACAAGAATGTTGTATAATCATGCATGAAAAAATATGTACAGTATCAAGCTTAATTTGCATTTAAAAATGACCGTGCCAGCAGACGGGACCACTGTGTGTACAGGGATGTAGCTTGGCTTTGATTGGATTTATGATTGATAAACTGTAATCTTAAACATGGAACGTATGATTTGCTAAGGTCAGCTCCAGAAGAGAGGTGTGACTAATGCTGGGATACAATATATTCACTGAATAAGGTCATGCCAGACAACTGGACAATATATTTGATGTTTACCAAGTGACTCTGCTCACTGCTGATGGCCCCTGGGAAATTCCTTTGAGCTAAGGTGTGAATCCTGAATTTTCCAAATTTCAGAGAAGTTTCTCTCTGCCTGACTGCAAAGAAAAGCTCTGTCTGCTGACAGAGACCTATTTCTTCCTGATCCAGGAAGTTTTTCTCAGGTTCCTCTTATCCAATCACTAAGTAATTCCACCCTTCTTCTTTGGGAAGATCAGAGTTATCGCTCAAACGGGGAGAGATACAGATATGAAACTGGGTGTAACAATGTAGACTCAAGATGAAAAAATTAATTTTTAAATTTTTAACTGAGATGTGATCATCCTTATTGTGAAAAATAGTGAAGGTATTGTTGGCTTTCGCCATAATAACAAGGCTATAAATATTTGACTAATAAGGATAACTAACCTTTAGTAAATTAGGAAACACGAGAAACCTCAAAGATAACAACTAACAGCAGCTATGAAGAAGAACATCCGAGAGAAACAAAGGAGAATTTCTCCAAAAGACCCCACAAATGATTAACAGAAGGAAACAGATGCATAGGAAAAGGGAACTGAAGATCATTGATCCTCAAAAACAATTGCCAGAAGGAAACACACAAATAGAAGAGAAAAGGGACTAATGATAATCAATCATCAAAAACAATTACTCTGCCTAAAATAGTGAATGCGTATGCAATATTGAATGTATATAAGATGTGGTTGAAGTATTAGCTGGTGTGCCTCTGACTTGAGTCATGCACCCAGCGCTGTACTTTTGCTTTATCGACTTTGTCCCTATAATAAAATAAGTGCCATTTCTATTTAAGGGATCTGGCTGTTTATTACACTTATATATTCTGAATCAGACACAGGATAATAATTGTTTCCATATTTGTAGGAAACTGGAATTTGGAATATGGTAACATTGCTGTTTTCTCCATATTCACTAGTTTTCTATAAATAATATAAATGTGTGATAATCACCACTGGAACTCTTCACTAAAATGAGAAAGGAGACTTTATTCACTTAAAAAAAAAAAAGATATTCATAAGCATTGGCCGGCATGGAATCCCCAAACATCAGGATATTCTGAAACAGTGTTTGGTTTCTGAGCCTGTGCAAACAGCCGCTGTGCTGGGCAGCAGCAAAGCCGGTTTCTCTTCCTGCTGCCGCTGTTTGCTGCGATGCGATCTTGGGCCCTGAACAATCTTTTAGTTTCTCCATCTACACCCTGGGGATAATGATACTTTGTCATTTACACGGAGCTCCGTCTCTCTCCATCCCAAGGTGGGATGAAGGGATGTGTGAGATTGCGGTAATTGTGGTATCGCTGCCAGCGTTCGCTGGGCTGGAAGGACGTGAGCTGACTGCAGGCTCCTAACAAAACGCCTGGGCTGCGTCTGCTTAACCGCTTGTTTTCAGGTCGCACCAAGCCCACGTGGACCCAATAGCTGCTAGGAGTATAAATACAGTGTGCTTCTTACTCCATCTTCCCAGACCTCTTCTAGTGCTCCCTCAGCTCACTTTGATTTGCTCTGATTTCACTAAATACTGCAGGCCAACGCTCAGACCTTTCAAAATATTTCGGAGCTCAAATACCATTGATGTAAAAGGGAATTAATGGTTTAAATGCCTTGGAAAACCTGCCCCTCAGGGCCTATTTGCACAGATACATCTGCAGACTCAGCCCTAATTAGCAGATTTGGTACATCAGTATTTAAGTGGGGAGCATTTAGCTGGCTGATGTCTTTTACCCGCAGAGCATTTACTGTCTTGTACCATGAAAAAGGAGAGCCAAATCCGGCCTCAGGAGCTGATGTTTCCAATTTAAGGATCGTTGTCTTATCATTTACGTTCACAGCTGTTTGCTGAAAAATATTTTGACCTTCAGCTCTCCCTTGGTAGCAGGTGAAGTCAAATCCACCTGCCAGCTGTGCATTTCCATACAGCGAATGCTGAAGGGTGCTGCGGCTCCCTTGGGTGCCGCATCCCAGACCTGCCACCTCTCACATGGCTCCTTCCATATATATAGAAGAATAACAGTATTAGTTTTCCCTTCCTGTGACTTTTTCAATCAGCAGAAACATCTCTTCCCTCAGTTCACCTAATTAAGTGTCAGGAGTTGATCTTTGGGCTGAAATTGGTACCTGAAGTAGAAATGTGTGAACAAGCTTTACTGACAGATTTTGTTGTTTATTGGCAAGTCAAATACAAACAGCCGGGGAGCTGGCTGGGCTGAAGGTTACTTCATCTGTACTTTGTTTGTTGTTTGTTTTTTTTTTTTTTTAAATGTAATAGCTAAATATTGAATTAATTTGTTTACCACGCTGGCCTGTCACATCCTTCCTTTTAGGTGAATCTTCTCCGACCCCTAAAAATTACTGGTAAAATCAATCTTTAATTTTACTTCTATGTTTCAGTCTCCATCCGCTCTTCAGCGCTTCTTGGTGCAGGGCTGTTGCCTGTCGGTGAGCCCCTGACACATCTCACTGCAAGCTCCTCGTGATTCCGCCAGCCTTTAAGTATTTGGGCTGAAATTTTCTGCAGCAGGTGCCTGCCCCCAGCTGACTCGCTCAGAGAAGAGTGCAAGCAAAACCATTTTTAACTTTCCAAGAAAGAAGGTAAAGAGAAATACATTGTTTTATTCAGCCTAACAGAAAGAATAAAATAGCAATCTCTCCTTTTAGAAGCTGCACCTTGCTGGGATTTGAAACCTCTGCTGGGGATTTTCTTCTGGACCAAATATATGCCCTTGTGCATTCGGAAAAATGCAGTGCATGAAAAATTAAGATTTGCAAGGTCTTTGTTGCTAAAAAATGCTGTCTTCTCATTTCATCTGCACTGAGAGGTGCTCACATGTTGGGGAAGGAGGACCGCTGCTGCGCAGGGAGCGCGGACGCTGTGAACCTGTAGAACCAAATCCAGGAATAGAGCAAAGAGCTTTCCCCAGCATTTAGGGCCCCTTACTGATGCTCATGCTGGGTGAAATGAGCAGTTATCAGTTTCTCTTTCAGATGAGATAACGACTGTGGAAAGAGCATGGTGATGCTGGGTCGGGATATGTACTATGGGGAATGTGACCGAGCTTAGAGCTTGGTGGCGAGGAAAAATAAAATATACATAAAAAACCCAGGACCTTAATTTTTATTTTTACCCATTGGCATTTTCTGTTGTTGCCTATCTTCTTCCCTTTGCATTCCCTTTCATCCTAAAAGTACCACAAGACAAGGAATCCCTAATAACTAAATTGATTGAGCCTCTACCTGTATCTAAATGAAAACAGTCCAATCTCAGAAGCTGAGCTGTCAGTTCCTTATATATCTCCTTTAATTGTGCTTATTTGGAGTTAGAGAGCCAAATTCTCTACTGACAGAAGCTGTTGACACTAGAAGAGCCTTTGCTTATCAAAATCGTGTCCGTTTTATTGTTGTGTGGTATTTACTAGCTTATATAGCACCGTTAGTAAATGCCACTGCACAGTGATGGATATCCATTAATTTTGCATTAATGCACATCCCATCAAATATATTCTGGATTCTGGCACTGAGATTTCTGGGCTGTTTTGCCTCAGATACCAACTTGTTCTGTCCTTGGGTGTCAGGTAATCACCCTGCGCCTCAAAGGAGCACTGTGAAGTGGGTAGGTTAATGATACCTACTTGAAATGATGCTGTGAGATTCCATCGATTCACACTTTTACAGCAGCACTTAGAGATCTTTCAGAGAAAGCAACGGTATGAAAACAATATTAAAATCTGGATGGACTTTTATGATAACCGTTGGTATTCTGGATTTGTAAGGGAGGACAAAAACAATCTGGAGCCTGGAGAAGAGAAGTCTCTGGGGAGACCTTATAGGAGCTTCTCAGTACCTAAAGGGGGCCTAGAGGAGAGACGGAGAGGGACTCTTTATGAGGTAGTGGAGCGATAGGACGAGGGGTAAGGGATTTAAACTGAAAGAGGGGAAATTTAGATGAGATATTAGGAAGAAATTCTTTGCTGTGAGGGTGGTGAGACACTGGAACAGGTTGCCCAGAGAAGCTGTGGCTGCCCCATCCCTGGACGTGTTCAAGGCCAGGCTGGACGTGGCTTCGAGCAGCCTGGTCTGGTGGGAGGTGTCCTTGCCCATGGCAGGGGGGTGGGACTGGATGATCTTTAAGGTCCCTTCCAACCCAAACCATTCTATGATTCTATGATTCTATGATTCTATGATCTACAGATATTTACTTGTGCTTTTAAAAGCTCTTGGGATAGGTCTGAACTGTAAAGTATTGCACTAAATAGCAAAAAGGGGCTGACCGAGGTAGAGCACACTCCGGTTTGGAAGGAAGCTTGGGTAAATCAGAGAGGGGTCCCAGACTTGTGCAAAAGCTTTTTTTTGCATGACAGAGATGCAGTCCTGCCTCTCTCAGGTTTGACCCCTTTCTGCAGGTGTCTGGGCAGTTCAGGGTTTCTTTCCAGAGCTGCCCACACAAAAGAAAGTTGAAACTCCTAAACAGATGAGAATTCAAAGTTTGTTTAATTCATATCCTGCCAAGGGGCCTGGAGGAAGAGTTCCATCTGGGTGACTGCCCTGGAGCACCGTGCAAGTATAACATGACTGTGGAGTCCCGTGGCAAGTCAGAGAGCAGAGGAAATTGAAAACAAAGAGCAAGAGGGCAACAAATGGACATGGTATGTATGTGAGCTGAGTGGAGTCTCAGCTGGCTGAATGCTTACGGATTGTCTGCCTGCCTAAAGGAAAAGAAATATTTATTTCACTTTTGTTTATGGTCGGTATCTACCAAGATCCATTTTCTGACTGCTGTTAGTCTTACACTACCCTGTTTGGATCACAGAAATAATGAGACAGTATTTCACACCCCGGAAATACAGTGTGAAATCCTGGCACTCCTGAGCACCGCATAAAGATGTCGTTAGCCCTTGTGGAACCAGGACTTCATCCCTAATCTCTTTACTGAACGTCCCGTCTTTATTGACCCTGGAAAGCTTTCTAAAAAAGATAGACTTCTGAGTCAATCATCAGGTAGTCAAAATTATTTTTTGACTCGTATTTGGAGGGAAAAGCTGGGGTTTGTTGCAGTATCTTCTGAGCTGGAGCACAGGAGATATTGGGTAGCAGCAGCCTTGGGGGAAGGTGCTATGGACCCATAATTCTGTCTCCCTTCTCCATTACTGGGCCTGAGATGGGGTGGTCCCAGGGAAAGAGTCTCACCAGTGTGAATGTAGGAGCCTTGAGCTGGACTCTGCAATCCACCACTGTCCCCTTTTGGTTTTGTCTCCTAAGCTGCTGGATCAGTGCGTGCCGTTAACAGTATCCTCATGCGAGGTGCTGCCTACCTTGCCCATACGATGCAGCTATAGCCGTGATGGGCTATGGATTCGTTCCAGGGGTAATATCTTTCTCTGAACTGGCTGCTACAGATGGAAAACCAGACATGCTTTCTGAAGTGGACTTGTGTGCCACCAACTCTCTCCATGCAGGGGTCAGGTCTCCTGGCAAGCACTGCTTCATGCAGCAGGGCACCGTGCATAACTACTGCTCCCTTTCGTTGTTTGCTGCTGGCAAGATGGGTCCTTCCACAGCTCCAGACATCCCCAACATGTTGTTTCCACCATTCCCTTCTTCCACTTCTACAAAACATCCCATTTCCAACAGTGGAACAGATCTCCGCAGATGTGTGCAATGATACCCATGTCCTCCCATGCGTGGCCCACCAAGTGGAGCCAACATGGACCTCCAAGGTTGCCCCACTTTTCCTCTTGCTTTCCTCCTCCTTCCCTGTCCCCCTCCTGCTTTGCCATCCTCCTGTGTCCCATTGCTGGGAGCAGCACATGCCCACCCGGCACTGCCAGCGGGTGGTTCATGGCAGAGCAAGGGCTCCATGAAATATCAAAGCATCCTGGCACTCCACAGCCCATCTCCTCTCCTCTCACTGACATCTTTCACTCGGTTTACACTTGTTAGGCTGTCATAGCTCCTGATCTCTCAGCTCCTGGTGCATTCCTCTTCCCTCTCATTCTTATGGACTGTCATATCCACCGGCATGAATACTAGTGTCTCAGCAATGGGGAGATTCTGGAAAGTAACTTTTTTCAAAGCACTGCTGCTGAGAAGTCTGTTTTGTCTGTGGTCTCCTTGGACTCGCCTCTTCCTCACACCTTGCTCTGCCTCTCACTGTCTCTTCTTAAATTAGCACTGACTTTTCAACTCCACACGCTTATTGGAGTCGTCAGTGTTGTCTCAGTCCCACCGAGCCATATTTGGAGGAGGAACTGGGGAGGATGGTTGGAGGGGAAAGAAAGCTGGGAAGGAGACAAAAACTACTCTTTAAGACATGCCCCAACTATGCTTTGTTGATGAAAGCGAGTGTGGCCTCGGAAGGAGCCTTCACTTGCATTGACTCCAGGCTGCTCGGAGACATACAGAGTATTTTATTTTTGTAGCCATGTCTGCAGGCAGCATAGTAATAGGATGGATCCTGATTGTGCAGACATTCATCCAGCCTCCATGCTGGTGGGCATGTGGAAAGAACGAGAGCAGGATGGATGAGACTCACCTAGAGTAGACTAGCAGTCAGATCCACTGTAGGCACCGATTTATACAAACTAAGGATTCAGTCTGTGCAATCTGGTTGAACCTTAATTTCTGCTCAGATTCTGCTTTCCATTAGCACTCTGTGAGCATTTATTTGACAGCAGAAATTTTTCACTACCTTAGAAAAAGCAGTCACGTTTCCTGGAAAGTTACTACGTTCAGTTCATCTACGCACCCGCATGCACTCCCAGACATGCACAGAGCTTAATTTTGCATAATCACATTGGTTCTTAACCATGGCAATATATTCAGATCTTCAGACACCTGACAGTCAGACCCAGCTCTCTAGCAGCCTACCTGCTGGAAAAGCAATTATATTTTTGGAAAGGAAGGCATCAGTGGAGAGTTTAAAGTTATCTATCGTCCTAGAGGGAACGGAGAGCCTTTCGGGCTGACCTTTGCAAGGAGGGCATCCCACCCAAACTGCTTATCAAAATAAAACTCAAGAACAGTTGTAAACTACGTCCAGCAATGGAAAATAAGCTTTAATTCACTAATAGGTGATTTGATGAGTTTGTCTTTCACTCTGTGGTGATCAATCTGCTTGTTGAGATACCTCCAACTCTAGGAATGAAATTCTTTGTCTATCCAAAGGGGAGGCGGAACACCTTTATCTGAGTTGAGGGGTGAAAAAAAAAAAGAAAAAAAAGAAAAAAGCAGCCATTTACTACCTCTCCTCTCCGGTTTCTTTTCTGTGCAAATCAGAATACAATAACACTCCCAAGCTTTCCCCACTTCTGCTCACTTGGGCTGAGCTAGTGATAATTTGGTGTCCTATTCACAGCACTTTTAAAAGAGACTATCTCCAATGAAACAATCCCAACTAACAATAATTATATTTTCAAATTAATAGTCACTGTTGTTCGATCCTGGTGTGCTTCATTGAATTTCAGTGCCATTCCCTGTGGTCTGAGTGAAGATGTGTATGGCTGACATTTGTCAGGGATGATGGCAGGGAGGACTGATCCTGCCCTGGGGCAAGAAAATAAACTAGGTGATCTCCTGAGGCTCCCTCAGGCCCTGAGCTCCTGCAATGCAGGAGTCACGCACGTGCCTTGCCTACCTCTAGATATTTAAGTATATAAAGGAAAAAGCCCTGCCATATGACAGAGAGATGGCACTGCCACAAAGTTGAGAGAACATATTTCTCTGATGGAACTTAAGTAGAAAATGCGACTGTCTCCAATGTAAAGTTTTTGTGGACACTGGAAGGCAGTCCCCTCTCATTCATCATATGATCCAAGACCTTAAGTGACCTAAATGAGAAACTTAAGAAAGTGAAGAGAGGAGAAAATATTTTGCTGATTTTTCCTTTTTTTTTTTTTTGGACACAAATGTCACTTCCATACAATAGACATGAAGAGCTGTAACGCTCTTTCCCTCTCATCTACCATCAAAAAAAGGAAAACATTTAGGGATGGAGCCAGAGTATGATCTCGATTAATGCAGCCAGATGTAACGCTGAAGTGAATCTTGTGCTATAAATACAACAGTTTCAGGCTCCCACTTGTGTGACAGAAATAAAAATCTAACACAGAGGTTCCAAAAAATTCTCCCGAACCTTCCAAGGCTCAGTCATGCCCACATGCAAAGTCCAAAATAAATTGAATTTCCTGGAAAATCCCCAAGATTATGTCTAGAGTGATTCCAAGACTTTTCTTTTTTCCAATTCAAATGAGCCCTATTACACATCAGGAATGTCTGGAGGAGAAATACAGTCTATTTCGTAAAGCCTTATTATATATTTTAATGCACGCAAGGTAAACATGAAAATGTCTCTTGGGCATTTCGTTGTCTCAGTTTTATAATTTCCTGTGCTCTTTGGTTACTTACAAAAAGTCTTAAAAAATCCCTACTTTGGTGATGTTTATTTTATCTCCATGAGGACTACAGCTGTTGATTCAGTCTCTGCACTTCAGGGCTGCATTTTACTCACTTGGTTAAATCTGATCGATGGACAGAAGTGTAACAAGTCCCAATGAGCCAAGTCATTCCATCTCAGAAACAACCCCCAAACCCAAGTGGCAATAAACCTGCAGCAGACACTCATCCACCCCAAAACTGGTGTTAAAGATCATAGAATCATAGAATCATAGAATTGTTAGGGTTGGAAGGGACCTTAAAGATCATCTAGTTCCACCCCCCCTGCCATGGGCAGGGACACCTCAGAGCCCCGTCCAGCCTGGCCTTAAAAACTTGCAGGGATGGAGCTTCCACCACCTCTCTGGGCAACCTCTTCCAGTGTCTCACCACCCTCATGGTGAAGAACTTCTTCCTAAAGTCCAGTCTGAATTGTCCCATCTTTAGTTTTAATCCATTCCCTCTAGTCCTACCAGTACCCAACATCCTAAAAAGATATTCCTTCCTGGCTTCGTATGACCTCCAACATCAGTTGGAGGCTTCGCTTCCATCACCAATAGGTGTCAAAAAGCTGTGTATACCTTAACATCACCATACATCACTGACCCTAATGATAACCCCTTCTGCTTTGTACAGCCTGATCAGCCCTCGTGGCACATATCGCCTGTCTGAGAAAGGAGATCTATTTCCAAAGGTCCGGTTAAGGCACTTTCACACCAGGTACAGATGGGAGAAGAGGGTACAAATATCCCCTTCTGCAGGTGGGATGAGGTACTTCTGGGTCAGCTTTTTAATCTTGCCCCCATCATTTTTTCTGCAGCTATCTCTGCAGTGTGCCGCATAGCATGGTAAAAATTGAGGTCAATACACAGAAAAAGTCCATCCTTCAAGGAAGCAGTAATGGGTTTGGTGTGTGCCTGTAGCCTATAGCTCACAGTTCAGTTCTAGGCTACAGGAAAAGGGAATTCAAATTTTTCCAGGAGTGGACAAGGATGTGAAGAATAAAGCCCAGGTGGGTTTGCTTGGAACAAACAGCCTTGTAGCAGGATCCCATGTCGCTCTGAGCCAGGAGGTCAGGCTGGCCCTGGTGAGGCAAAAGCAAGGCAATGGTGTCCATGCACCAGCGTAGTTTCTATACCTAAAATGGGCAGAGAAAATCCTCTTGAAGAAATTTATGTCTCAGGGACACAGTCCAGATAAAAACTTTCAGCCACGGTAGAGATGCAGAAACAAAATGTATACTCTTCTAGCACCAGGATAGCGATAGTAGAGCAGTGCAACTAAGGTAGAGTTGCTATCATTAGGGCCCTACATGCACCAACAGGCTTTAATTGTCCTACTGAGCCTCACCGGGGTCTCCAGCCCTTGGCCTGGGGCTGCATTTAAGCTCAGACCTTTGACATCCCTCCTTCCCTGAGCAGGGCTGTGTGTGTGCTGAGCCTGACCTTGCTCCTTACAGCCTCTGACCAACCCTGACCCTTCCTTGCCTCTTGCGGACTCTCCTGGGCTGTCGGCTGGACCTGCCTGTCTCCCCCTGCTCATGTGGCCCCATGCCTCCATCTCAGCATCTTCTGCAGAGCAGCCGGCTCTTGCTGCATCCAGGAGGTATCTCACGTGGTATCGTCTGGTCCTACTTTAGCAGGACAGAACTTTCTAGAACAGAAAGTGTGGGGCAAAGTTACAAGAGCAGATATGCAGATCTAGGGAGGTTCAAATGCCAGGTAGGGAAGCGCCCTGACCCCTGGGACTCCGTACACAGGGTAAGAGGCTCCCCGGATGAGGATCTCCACAAAGCCACAGTGGAAGGCAGGGATGAGCTGTGAGCTGTCACTGTCCCCCGAGCTCCAGCTGAGAAAATGGCATTTCAGCTGCAATATGACAAGGCTGTTAACACATTTCTGGCACTGAACCGAAGGCAGGGGTGACACTGCTGTGTCTTGATACCGGTAAAGGCTGGTGACCTTTTGACAAGTTTCCTTTTTAGTAGCAATCACATTACATAGACAACTTCTTAAATGCAAAATAATACCTTTTTTTTTAAGGTGCAGGGAGTTACAGTAGCAGGGCTCTGACAAACATCTGTTTCACTTTGCATTTTCAATTCTGGCTCAGGTAATAGGAGCTCTTGCACAAGAAAGAAAAAAACAGCAAGAGTCCCCATTATTTACCAGTCTAGAGAGGTCTAAATCACAGAGCTGGTATAGCCTTGTTCCTGGGATTTCGGTTTTATGGGTCATTACTGTAACTGGCTTGTGATGCTCTTCTTTTAACATACAAATGGCACCATTTTATTTATTGTGGGTGGGATTGATTCTCCTCCCAAGGGGTCCCCATCGAACCCAGCATTATTTGCACTGAGCATGGAGAGGGAGGCGTTATTTCTTTAGTGATGTGAAACCCTTCTTTAAGGCCTGGCTTTGTTTTCTCCATCACTGGGCACCCGCGCAGGCTGATAGCTATTGTGACACTGGAGGAGCTAAAAGGTTTGTGGAGGTAGGAAAGCTAAATATCACTGCCTGTGTGTCTGCTTAGTTATACCGAAGGCAGTACCGCTTAGTCCGTGTTTTGTAAAGGAGTTTCAGGGTATGTTAGCAATGTAAAGAACAACCGTTATAAAAAGCAAGGTCCCTCATTTCTTTTAGTCCCTGTAAAAATTTCTGAGCAAGTTCAAGTCTTGAATTCTTTCTTTTTGCTTTTGCAAGTGATTGGGAACTTCTGGGTCCACTTCTGCTGCTGGAAATGGCTGTGCCATGGTGTCACTGGGGCACAGCTCACCTCTGCAGCATGTCCCGGGATGTTCGCGGATGCAGCAGGGCAGTGTGGTGCCACTGCTCAGGGTTTGGTATAGTCATGCTGAGATTACACCTGGATGTGCAAACTGTCAACTCAGAAACTCAAGGGAAGGTGCTGTTAGAGCTTTGCAGAAACCTTTGCTTGGGATTTTTTTTTTTTATTTATTTTGCTCCTTCAGCTTGGTACAGTGCAGGACACTTGATATTCCTGGGTTTATTGGAGGAATGCCCTCTGCTTTCCTCTACCTATCTCATAAGATTCCTAAGTGATTGGTTACTTAATAAATCTGTGCAGATGCTCAACATATGGATTTCTTTTCTGTCTTTCTAGAAAGAGAGATATTGAATGGTTTCCAAAATCCTGTGCTACAAACTTTTTCTTGCTTTTAGAAGTCAGGTCTAAAGGGAGAACTTTGTCAGTAGTGGAGTCCAGCTGAAGATGGTTAAAGGTCTTCCCAGATAAATTTTTGAATGTGAAATGGTGGCAGATAAGAGAAATAAGAGGACAAGTTGTAGGAGGAGGGAGAGAGGCTGGAGGGAGGCTGCGGGAGAGGGAAGAGGGATGTTTTGGTCTGCAGTGGAATCAGTTCTGATGCAGCTTTTATGCTTTTTCACTTTCCCACAAGTGGAATGACAAGGACTGTAAATATATTCATTTTCTTCCTGTAATAAAACCATCACTGGACAAACAAAAATGTCAGGCAGAAACACCGCTGCTTTCCAGATGGGGAAGCAGCTCCGTGGTGAGAGCCTTGTCTTGAGAATGAGGTATTGATGATGGGGTGTGAGGGGCTCGGGGACTTTTGGGGTGGGTATTTTTTTGATTTGTTTTCTTTTTTTGCCTTGTGGGGTAGTTTTTTTGCCAATACACAGAGGGAAATGACCAACATGTTGCTCACTGAAAGTAAGTGAAGCTGCAAAAGCTGGTGAGCTAGTTAAGTGGACAGCAAAACAAACTGAGGGTATTGGGGACATAAAGTTGTTGAATAGTTGCAGTGTTGGAATATTGCATAGCAACAGTAAAGATCCTCTGTGTTTTTATGGCCAGAGCATGCATTATACACAAGCCTGGTCTGCCATTCCGTCAGTGAAGAATTGCATCCAAAAACCTGAAGCCAGTACAGCCAAACGCAGTTAGGGGAATTGTTTACTTGCTGTGGTCTTCTGTGTCTGCAGTCGACGTTTTCAATTGATCCCTCTTAAAAGCCTATCCTTGATGAAGGTGTTAAATTAAAGCACAGTTCTCTATAGTTGATGAATACTTTTTACCCTCTTTGTCGAGGGGATGAGCCTTCCTACACATCACTCCCTCTCTCAGAACAGCCACTGATTAATACATTTTGTTTCTGAATCACGAGATGCAGGTTCACATGCCCATGTCAGCACCTTCTTCACCCCCACCTTTCATTTGGATTTCCTCCTGCCTTTTGCTGTAATCTTTGTCAAGCAGGGAATCTCTATTTCTTCTGCCAGTAAAGTACCGTCAGCTCAGCTCTGTGAGAGCAGTGCTTAGCAATAATGTTAATTGCTAAACTGTTTAAACCAAAAGCAGCAGTGGAAAGTTTCCACACTGAGCTCAGCCTCCTGCACCAGCGAGCCCTCTACACCATCTTTGCCACAGCAAATATTGACTGTTTTGATTGTCACTTAATGTACGTGGCTCTGCTTTGGCATGAAGCATCTTGCATCCTGCTGACTAGCTTCCAAGTGCATGGGCTCAGACAAAGACACTTTCAATGGCCTTTTCTAAATTGCAATTAGAGGGACAAGGTCAAATAAACACACCAGAGAATTGCTTTCTGCTTCTTTGCAGTGATTTTTTGAACCCTATGTACGTCAGCTGGAGGTCGCTTTCACAGGAACTACTCCAGAGCTCAAAAAAACCCACCCTACCTCAAACCAAAAAAAACCACCAACATCAATGGGAAAAAAAACCACAACAAAACAATCAAAACCACAAAGAAAGTTGAAACAAAAAAAAAACAGCTTTAAAGGTATTGCATGTTATTTTTTCGACATGGTGTTCTGCCTCCTACTGTGAAGGTCAAAAAGCAAAAGCTCTTTTTTTTTTTCCCCCTCCAAGTGTCATGCTAGCAAAAGGTAACACTGGCAGCCTTGGAAATGAAGCTTTCGCTCAGCTTGTATGGTTGAGGTAATGTCAGTTTGGTCCTTCTCAAATGTACATACATAGGCTGGAAGCCCTGACTTAGCCTTAAATAAGCTTCCCCTGGGAGAGAGCAATCCTGTTGGGAGCACATCCCTCGGTTCGTGCTGCAGCTCCAGCTGCTGACAGCAGCTGCAGGTCATGCCATGATTTCAGTTGCCCACGAAGGGCTGTTTGGAGACCTCCCTCCATTGGTTTTATGAGTCCACATATTGATTTGGATTCACAAGCAGCTCACATTGACTCTGAGCTTTTGGACCAAAAGCTCAAATTTCTCTAGCTTACTGCAGATCTCTTTTGTATAGAATCAGGTGAAGTTAATGACAGACAAGACAAAACCACCTAGGCTTTTTTTTAAGTTTTCCTACTCCAAGCTGAAGGATGATCAAATACTTCATTCCCTTTACTGCTGGTATCCTTCTAATTTCCAGCCTAAACTTATTCTCCCCTGAGGCATTATTTCTCATTTGTTCTTGTGTCATGGTTATATTTTATATCTGCAGCGAGGACAAATTGCAGATTTAAATATCATAGATGCTGCAAAGCTTTGCATTATGTACAGATGGAACAACTTTCTTTCAATAATTACAATACAGTTATTCTTTTCGTCTGATTAGCTGGAAATACATTGTTTTTTTCTCCTCCCATATTTCACATAAAAGTTCCTTTTTATCAACAGTTTAAATGAATGTTACTCTATAGGGGGTTGCTGTAGTCGCTCTAGACTTAAAAAACACAATAGCTTGTTTATAAATATGTTTAGTCATTTGCAACACTGTCTGTTACTCCCTTTATGACATTCTGGAAAAGAAACAGTTGAGGAGGACATGGAGATCTATAAAACTACAGGGGGGAGGAAGAGAGGGTGGATTGAGATTGGTTGCTCACTATTTCCCCCCATACAGGAATTAAGGGGTCTCTTATGAAGCCAGAAGACACCAGCTCCAAAACAAATGTGTCAAGATGATTCTTCTTCCAGCTGATAGAGGGTGGATTTGCTGCAAATGTGGTGGATGCAGAAACACTATGTGTATTCAAGCGGAGATGAGTTCATGGAAATGAATCTGAGGGTTTCAAAGTATACAGAATTTCTCTCCAATTCAGGAACACCCTGGGCTGGCAGCAGTTTGAGGCTGGGAACGGGGGCATGTCACAGAATCATAGAATGGATTGGGTTGGAAGGGACATTAAAGACCATACAGTTCTAACCCCCTGCCCTGGGCAGGGACACCTCCCACCAGACCAGGTTGCTCAAAGCCCCGTCCAACCTGGCCTTGAACACCTCCAGGGATGGGGCAGCCACAGCTTCTCTGGGCAACCTGTTCCAGTGTCTCACCACCCTCACAGCAAAGAATTTCTTCCTAATATCTAATCTAATCTAAATTTTTCAGTTTAAAACTGCTCCCCTCGTCCTATGGCTCCCCTCCCTGATCAAGAGTCCCTCCCCATCTCTCCTGGAGCCCCTTTAGGGACTGGAAGGGGATCTAAGGTCTCCCTGGAGCCTTCTCTTCTCCAGGTTGAACACCCCCAACTCTCTCAGCCTGTCCTCACAGCAGAGGGGCTCCAGTCCTCTGATCATTTTTGCAAGTGTCACACAAGTTTTCCCTGTTGTTACTTTGTCCTGGACAAATCACACCTGAGTGTGATTCCCCTTGGTGAGCTTGGGTAGAAGCGCAGCAGCGCTGCAAGGGCAGCTGGGGCTCTGTAGCCCTGGTCCACAACAGCCTCCTTAAAATTGACACAGTACGTTCCCCCTCCAAATGTTCAGTGAGCATCCTCACTTTATTGCATGAATTTGGTTTCTCTCTCACACCATTCATATTTGTAACTTGTCTAAAATGGAAGTGAAGCCCTGATTTTTAAGGTGCGTTTCAAAACCAGAAGACTTACAGCGGTGAGTAGGAGAATTTTTAAATGCACCAAAGCACCTCCAGTGATTTCAGTAGCAGTCAGCTTTGTAAAAGTACCCAATTTACAAGCGTAAATAAATAATTTCAGCAGTGTGAATCATTGCAGTTGTATATATTGGAATTCCAACTATAGCAGCTTCTTTTTCTTTCCGACTACTTAAAAACATTTAAAAATACCAATGTTTGTGTACACAGTTTAAAAAAAAAAAAGAGTTTGCTGGACCAATTCCAAGGTTAACTCTTCTAAGCAGCATGTAATTGTTCCCACATTGTTTCTGAATAAGCTTGATTTGAAAATGTCAGGAAATCGGTTTTCTTCCCAGTAAAATCCTGTTCCAGGTATCTTGCTGTTAGGCAGAGGCTTGTGCAAATGCCGTTCCTCATATCCCACCTTTGGCATCGTTATGTCGCTGCTGGGTGCATTTCCTCGCTGTCTGATGTTATCTTGAATTTGAGCAGAAAGTCCAGAAGAATTCAAGGAGGGAAGTGTTAATTCTCCACCAAGCGTATGGAGAAATATGGAAATGACCCTCCCAGGCACATCTTTTTCATTTGATGCTCAGGAAAGGAAAAAGGAAGGTAAAACAAAGGTTTATATAGTGAGGGGTTTATTTTACAAATGGACTTTCTCATTGCCTTGCTTCTTTTGCTAAGTCCTTCCTCTCTAAAGTGAAAAGGGAAGGTGACTCAGTCTTTTCCTCTCTCTGGGTAAAATAAAACAATCTGGTCTCTCTGAAGGCATTTTTACACCAGTGCGGTCTTGTTGGCTGCTTCTAGAAACTCCTCACTTGCACTGAATGGAAACGAGCTCAGTACCAGGTAGGGTTTTGCAAATGTAGAAGTAGAGCTTTGGTACACGTGACGTCTCAAAGTACACGCTTGTGAGTCTGCTGCTTTGGATACGCCTTGGGAGGTCTGGTTAAAGTTCCAAGGCACAGCATGAAGATCGTTGTAAACTTCATGGCTGTCCCAAACCACGACAACGGTTAATTAATGTTAGTAGAAAATATGCTCGTGTTTTGTTTTATGAAGAACTGCTGGGGTGGAGCACAGGATGGAGAAATGGAATTAAAATGTACATGCTCCTGCGTGAACTGGTGTAATTAAGGGATTGTTGTGACTGGGGAAGCTTGGGTGAGGGAGGAAACGGACTTCTCCTCTCTGCACTGGCCAGATAATTTCAATTATTGGAAAATGATGAAGCCCAACTCTGGAAGCTCTTATGCAGGTTCAGTTCGCATCGAAAGGATGGAGAATGGTTTCAGAAAAAAATCCTTTGGGAATCTAGAACTGGTATTTCCAGGGCAATATAATGGCTTAGCTCTTCAGCTGGAACCCGTGGCAGGTTGGTGATACCATAGCAAAAAAAAAAAGTAAGGTGATAACATGGGGTAGCAGGTGGGGGTTTCATGGATTGAATTAAGGAGGTATTGATCTGCTCAGAAAATGTTGAAACTTCTGAGTTTCTTCCTGCTATCAGGAGATCTGGTGTCCAAATAAAATATATTTTATAGCTTATGGAACTATTTGCATCTTAAGGAGCTCTTCCCTGTGCCTAGATATAGGCCAGCTTGAATATGTACCAAAGCCACAATACACAGTTATGCTGGCCCAGTACTTCCCATTATAAGACCTTTTTGTCCTCTTTTAAACAAACAGCTTAAGCTGAAATTATCTGTGCTGGGTACCTGTCTCTGAGTTGTTTTTGAAGGTCTCGGCAAAAGTGACTGAGCTGTTTCTGTCAGTAGGGCTATAGAAAAAGGATTGAGTGTTAAGGATGTCTTCTTTTGTCTGAAGAAGGAAGAAAGTCTGTACACTGGAAGAAGGTCTTGAAGTCTCAGAGTGGGTTTGCTCTGCTGATGTAGTGTTGACGAGCCCTGCTCAAAGTTGGCCACATTTTATCTGTCAACAGTCACAACTGCTCCACCTCCCCCACTGCTTGCCAAGCCTGACCGGTCCCGAGCTGGCAGAGGGGACAGTTCTGCTCCAGGGAGGGGGATTCTCCATCACAACCCGTGCCCATGGTGTAACCATCACGTTAAGGGCCCTGACACCTTCATGTATCAACCTCGACCCTCTGCAGACAGATCCAGCTGCCAGGACACCTGCAGAGGGCAAGGTGAAGGTTTTTCATGGAAGACACCTGGCAAGATGCACTGGGAAGCTGGCACATGGCAAGGGGACACCTTGGGGCAAAACTCCGCAGTGGTGGAAGCTTTCACGTGGGGGAAATGGACAGTGGAAGCAAGAGGTTTATTTTTAGTATTTCTGTTGGACTGCATCCAGAAAGACAGATGATGCTCCTTCTGATAGGCAAATGTGTTTTAACTGGCTTCAGCAAACCCATATGTACAGCCAAGGAGTTATGTTTCCCTTAAGTAAATTTGCCTGATGTGAACTTCCAGTCTGAAAAAGTGGTTTAGCTACAGGACCTTCTTAGTGAGCACATCTGCTCTACAAATTTGTGCAGCATCACATCTGCCATATAATTTAACAGAACCTGCAGAGCTCGAGGTGGGGGGGGGTAAAAGGATAGGATCGTTTCTGGCTTGCACATTGCCAACAGAATGAATTCAGGACAAGTTGTGGCTTGAAGCTACCTGAAAGACCAACGCTTATCATCATGCAACTGGCTAGTTCTGCTGAGCAGCATATGTGGGGGGGAGGACTGCCAGCAGAGAGAGTTGAGCCAGAATCTGAGCCTTAGGGACACTGTGGGAGGAAGATCCTGCAGCTTTTGAGTACAGGAGCAGTTCTACTTCAATCTTACCTAATTGTTCGTGTACTGTTACCAGGTTTTTTTGTAAGGAACTTTTTAAAGAGGGGGGAAAAAATAAGCAAACCCACAAAAAAACCCCAAAACACCAAAGACCACAACACCCAAGCAACAAATCTCAATTAAGAAACTTATATTGCTGCCACAACTACCACCAGCGCTCAAACTGTGCATGTAAATGACAACTTCTGGCTCACTTCTTGCTTCCAGCCACAGTCCTACTCTTTTCAGTATCATCTGGGTTGCTAACGTGTTTCCTGTCAATATTCTTCACTATTTTCTTTCTTGTGGCAGCAGTTGCTGATCTGCCAAGGCCAGATCATTACTGGCACATAGTAAGGACTGTGTCTGGCACCACGGTCCTCGTCTTCTGCAGGCCACCAACATCCCAGCCTCACAAGAGTGCTAGTCTGTGGCATCATCTGCTATTTTTTTTTATTTGTGTCTTTGCTCTTTCTATTCTGAAGTTTTCTTCCACTTCTGTGGTTAGTCACCTTCTGCTTCACTCCTAAACCTCGCATTTTCACTGTCCCTTCTGGCCAGCTGATGGTTAGACCTTCTTCTACATACTCCTCATCCCCGCTTGCCTGCCCTGTTGCCACTCTACATCTGTCTGTATTCCCATCCTCCTCTGCCAGGGTCCTGTGACTGCTGTCACACTGCAACAAGAGCCGTTGTAACAGCTTTGTGTCTGTGCCCTTAACATTTTTATTTTTTTTAAATGGTTTGTAGTTGTGGTCCCACAGCCTGTCTGAAGCACGCACCTGGAGCTGAAGTGGTAAGTAGGTGGTTGTACAATGTTCGGCATGCTCCAGAAGGTGCAGGTATTATCCCTATCTGTTTGGCCACCTTGTGACCATTCTCCAGTGTCCTGAGCCACTTACCTTAGCAGCATCTCAGTAGCTTCTGCACCAGCTGTTCCTTCAACAGACCACAGCAAATCTCCTACATGTGGTGCTGCATCTTGTCTCTTCAGCTGATCGGTATCTCTGGGCTCTTCTCTCTGTTTCCCTTGCTCTCTAACCTCTTCTCCAGTACAATTGTTGGAAACAGACACAAGAGGAGACAGATGAAAGGTGCCACCATGAACCTTGGGGCAGAGCTGGTGGGAGTGAGGTGAGAAGTAGGCTCTGGCGTCCATCCAGCAGTCTCAGAGGGTTTCTTGTAGAGCTGTTTCTTCTGCCATCTTTTTCCAGTTGCACTCACACCAACATGGAAGTGCTCCTGTGTCATTGTTTACTACTTAGCCAGTGACAGGGGAAGTATTTCTCTCCTCCTAGGCTGCAACTGCTGACAGTTAGCCTTCAGTAACATAATGACCAGCCAGTGTGAAACTGTTAAAATTACCTCATAAATAACTCCTAATGCACAGAGAACTAGGAGCTGCTGTTGCTCATAGATAAATTACTCACTGCCATTATGGAGCATTAAACCACGGTTAATATGGAGGTCTCCATAGGGGTTTCATTAAACACCAGAGGTCTCCTATAGATTTAACCATCGGGGAACTACACAGCTCTTGCTGCTTGTCAGCTCTACCGTGTTAGAGGTAATGCACTTCTGCACAGGAGTACCAGGGATGCTAATGGCCAGGAAAATGCCTCTTAATAAAAAAAAGAAAAAATAAATCCCAAAATTGTTAACATTCAGTAGCAGAATGCTGTTTGTAACAAGATTTTTTGATCCCTGTACACTTTGGAAATTGTTTCTTTTTGCCTGAAGACATTAAGGGAGTGTAATTGCAAATGGTCCTCTTCCAATTAGGAACCAGGGAAAGGGCAACACTTCAGACTTGCCAGCCCTGCTAGCGGTGGAGATTTCCAAATCTCTGCAGTTAGCTTGGCTGGGAAAGAAGTGCTGCGGCATGTTCATTTGATGCTGGTGACAGATCAGAGCTACTGCAGGTTTGTCTACCCGCGTTACCATCACACCCCCATGCTGCCTGGTAGATGCACCCTCTGACAAGACACATCTTCGTCTACACCTACGTTGCCATGTGACTCCATTGACACAGGGCTTCAGCCACCCGGATTCCTTCCACCCAACCATAGCCACTGAACAACATTAGAAGGTTACCCAAGCTCCCTGTGATCAAGGGAGATAGCAATTGAGCCCATGCATGGTGTAACTCACCCTTTGGAGACTCTCCATCAGTTGTGGACTGAATTGCAATGGTGGCCCTGTGCACAGGAGGTGCGTTGAGCACCCTCAGTTCCTCAGACTGAAGCAGGGCTGTGGTTCATGTGCGCTTGTGCTTGCAAGTCACACACACCATCTTACAGCAAGGCCAGAAGAACAGGTGGTGCCTACCAGATGCTATTTGGGAAGGCTTAATGACCACCATGGAATTATTTATAGCTCCACCTTGTAAGAAACTTTTGGTAAGTAATTACCACCGGCATAGTATTAACTGTGTTTCTACAGTGTGATTTTCCTTTTTTTGCCATCTTTTCTATTGCTACTGTAATATACTCTATTTTAATATTATAATATTTAAATAATAATTTATTTCTTAATACAGTCAGTATTTGTGTTATGTTGAAGCTGTGTCCTTTTTGGCACTCTTAGCAAAATTGTACTTATTCTCAAAGCTATTGTAGCTGTCATTCACATGTAATTAATGTGACTACACCACTGATGACTCCACTGACACTAATTAGTGGTGTGAATAGGAATTCACACCCAGTGACGTTCTCTGTTGGGTCTCCTTTTCTACCACTCCAACCCACTGTTTCAGCTAAACAGTAGGTGGACAACTGCAAAGAAACCACATAGAGGTGGACTCGTGCCTCAGTGAATACTGCATCCATGGGAAAACTGTAGTTTTTCTTCTGTACAGTTGGTACCTGACGAAAGTTGCACTGATGTGATGGCCTGACCCACTGTGCACTGTCTAGAAAACTCAATGCGAAGAGGGGAGAGCTCTTGTGGTTGCCAACACAACCCTGAAGGGATTCAGCCATATGTGGCTTTCTGGGCTTCTGTAAGGAAGACTGCCAAAAAAGAGAACATGACTCTTGCACCTTTCTGTGCAAGGGTAAGGTGTAGCTACGGTTGGGAGCATAAGTGCTACACTGGCTTAGTGCGACCTCTGTCACTGTCTCCTTTAGAGACATCAGAACCCAAGCCACGGGGGGCATGAGGGGATTTGCACTGTTTAAGCTCTCTATAGATCAAGCGAGTGGTCTTCTGACAGTTATTCAGGGCTTCTGTGCTATGACTTTAGCCATTGCTTATCTCAAGTGAGCTGAAACTGCCCACACGGCAGGATGGGTGTGCTTCATGATGCACGCTTGTCCTTGTCTGCTGGCTGTTCTGAAGAGCATCTGTCTGAAACGTGCCCCAGGTCCCTTCTGGAAAGCAGAAAGGAAAGTGAACCACAGTAGAAAAGGAACAAAAATTGGCATAAGGCAAGGATGGGCAGTGCTTTTGAGTTTTGTGGTTTAAGCACAGCTTGAGTCTCCCTCTGGAATATCCACCTTGTTCCATTATCTAGAGAAATATGGCTTCTGGTATTAGAAAGCTAAATTAGGTGATGTGATTACTCCTTTAAACTCAAATCAGATACTAATCCTTCAGGCACCCTGATCTTTGTGGCTTCTCTTCCATTCCACCTTCAAAGTACAAATTAAAAAGGTGAACTGTTATTACTTAAATAGTTTTCAAAACTCTGATTATTTTTCTGACTCCCTTTTCTCCCTCGGCAGGATAGAAATGATGTTCACTGAGGCTGGAGCAAACCCAACCCTTTGCCACAAAAAAAAAAAATAAATCTGAGATCTGACAGGGGAAGATAGAGGGGAAAATAATTAACTGGGCTACTGAATGATCAAGAATTTAAATCCTTACCTGCAGCTGGGCTGTGTTTTGCTGATATGGGGAGGAGAATGTGATTCAGTTTAGCCAGTCCCACAGCATCCTGCCGAGTCCTGTCTGAGTTCTTGTCCTCTGGGTCCATTCCCCTCTGCTGGCGTGGGCAGGATCTGCCCTGGTGCTATCGCTTCTAGGTCATTTTTTCCTGCTGTGACACACTCGTGTATGAAATGGGTGAACAGAACGTGTAGAAATACTACAAGTCTTCAGAAATGTTTTACTCTGGTATCTACATAACCCCGAGCCTACACTGGTAAGGTTATTGCAACTAATAACTGATGAAACAGCATTCAGTGGCCAGTTGTTTTAAAGTGTTCCCAATCTTGTTTGGTTGTGATAAAGAGGATAAGTAGAGAAATGCACATATTCACATCTGCATGAAAGCCAAAATCACACGTGGCAGAGATAGTCAGAAACAATAAAGTCCAAGATTGAAAAATGAGAGAGAAGGATAAAGCCTTGTGGTTTAATATGAAGGAAAATATATGACAGAATCTTTCATCTCTGACCATGTTTGCTGCAAAGTAATAAGATACGTTGACTCTGAATGGAGAAGATAAGAGACTGGGATAAAAAACAAACTTCAGTACAACAATCATGGGAGCTAAATTATTGCCTTGTTTTTATTACTACAGGCACAGAAATATAGCGGAAAGATGTGGCTGCAGGGAAAAACTCCCAACAGCTGACAGGATGGGCTGCAAATACTTGGGGTATGCTTTTAAAAGGGTGAATGCTTCAGGTATTTTCCTCTTGTAAAACTATCAGGATAAAGCTGCCTGTGGATAGGTTGAATGCCTTGAAACAGTGGCTGTAGCTTACGGATTTGGGTAAAAATATTGGCAAATTGGGGTCTCCTAAAGCAAACTAGTAGCCCCAGTCAGTTTGTGCCAGGACTGGGATCATGTAAAATCAGACTGAAGGGTGCTCACAAGGTGACCACCTCCTCTGCTGCCACAGAGGCCCACTGCCAACCTCAGCCCACCCCACTCAATTCAATTTTGGAGACCTGTGCAGGGTTTAGAGGTTTCTTTGTCCCCATTTCAAAGCTAGGGAAATAGAAATCAAGCCAGAATGGCATTTTCAAGTGCAGGAGTGTACTGCTGAGTTTCCCACTTTGCATGCAGTTTCCTAAACAAGTAGGCTGATTTTCCAACATGCTGAGCAGCTTCTGAAGCCAAATGGAAATTCATCTGGAGACGCAGCTGGGTCACTAATGTGAAAAGGGCTTGGGATGAAAGGCACCGCGTGAATGTTTCTGTCATGTGGTTGCTTTGACTCCGTAGACTCCCAGATAGCCCCTGAAGCTTAAGGAAGTCTAAAGATGCAGGTATTGGACAGCACTACTGGGCTTCTTGGATCTCATACATCTCAAGTTCTGAAATTCTAAAGTTGAGTATTCCTCCTATTTTAATTTGTCATCCTAGCTGTCCTTCACTCCTAGGACATGAGTTTCTATTTGCCTGTGCTTCGTATTTGGCTGCTGGGAGAAGAGGCAGGGACACGCAGATGGTGTGCCTCTCTTCTGGCCACCCTCTGTGCTGCTCTTTGCTCACTGTGCCCAAGGAGACGTCAAGCAGAAATGCCAGGTCCAGCTCTTGGAGCACCAGGGTGGTTCAGACTCGAGGCCAAACATTTTGGCTTTGACCCTTTTTTGGTAGCAGGTCAGGCCAGTCTTTGGCCAAAACTTCCATGCTCAGTCCAGCCCAAGCATGGGCAATGTCTGGATCCTGAGGGAACGTCCATTGATGCTGTTAATTCATTCCTGATGTACTCCTGCTGCCCACTGTCCTCACACTGTTCCCCAGCACACACCATATTACAAGGTCCAACTGCCTGTGCTTCCTACCGCACTCAGTGCTGACAGGTACCTGGAGATACTGTTTTATATTTATCGCAACACCGCTAAATCTTCCTGGGTAGGGGCGCTTTGCAGCTCAAAGTGACTATGCTTTGTGATGCAGATTATACTGCCTTTCCATGGTGAAATACTGTGCTATATTTTAGTATATATTATATATATACATACTATATATATATATGTATCTAAGACTATAATGCCTTATGTCACAATGACAGCAGTCTTCCAGGTACTTTACTACAGGAGGCTTCCTTGTTTATGAGGGGAAAATATGACAAATTTTGTCAAAAGTGGAGGGTTTTTCTAAAGAGCAAATCTCCCTAAAGCCTGTTTTCCCCTTTTTCCACTAATGCCTTTAATGATTTGGCCTCTCCACCTCCCCCAAGTGGGATTGCTCACTAGCTTGTAAGCATTTTAAATTTGCACCATATTAAAATGAATGATAATATGTTTATTAAAGCAGCATTTCCACTGTAGTTTGAGGAAAAAGTTTTCAGAGGACCTGCTGAGATGAAAACACGGTTTCTGGACTTGAATGCAGGTAGACTTACCAAAAATTATTCTCAGAGGACCTCCATATAATTTTGTGATAGGAAAGGTAAGTGGGACAGTAGTAGTAGACACCAGTGGACTTCAGTCTACATCCATCGGTAGACATCTGCTGACCATGACCCTACCACAGGCCCCAGTTGACCTTTCTCCACGCTGAATCTCATGGTCTGGGAAGGGATTTGCAGAAAGAGGAGGCACCTGCAACCTGCACAAGTGGTGGGAAAGTAAGGCCTATTCATGGCATGGTGGTGCCTTTTCTCCACATGTTCAGTGCTTCCTGGCATGTGTCTAGGGGAAGCCAAAGTGGAGGCAGGCAAAGGTGCTGAGACCGGAGTCCTGATGGCTTGGAGGTCAAACCTCCAGTCTCTGTCACCAGAGCTGAGAAGAAGGGGCCAGGACAGTGTGGATTTCCTCAGCTTAGCAGTTGAGTTAGCTTTGGACATGAAAAACATGAGGGTGCACCAAATATATTTCATGGTGGCAAGAAATGGTAAGGCAGAATTGACACTGTCCTGTTGAGGATGGGACCTGCAAGTCAACAAACACAAAAACTTACCCTGCCGTTGCCCAGACGGAGGTGACTTTGAGGGGGGCTGAATTGTGCTGCCATGCCCACCTCCAATACAGCCGTCCCCCCAGGCTAGGAGCAACACCAGCTTCTCAGGCAAAGACCTTCCTACATTTTTTAAAAGCAAAGCATGTCACACCGCTGCTTCCTCACAGGATACGTTAATCCCAGGACATGTGGCCGTGGCATTTGCAGGAGTGACTTTTCCATCCCTCACAACTCTCCTTTTCCCCAGTAGTTTCTCCAGTTTGGGCTTGTGTCCATGAGTTGCAGTGACTCTTCTGGAGCAGGTCTGCTGTCTTTTAAAGGATACCATGGATAAGAGCGAAATGTTGTCTTTGAATGCTAAAAATAGGGACACTTCAGAAACAATGTTTCTGAATACACAGATACTCTCATTTACTGACAGTATCACAAATTCAGGTATCATCTCAGTTCCAAAGGCACTAGAGCTGAAGGTATTTATTCGTGTGAAGTGATTGTTTCTATGACATCAAAATATTTAATTCTAATTTCCGTTTTTTAAACCTTTTCTTTCAAAAGTTGGTTCTTTTGAAATGCCAGTTCAAGAAAAAAGCTAGGCATTTCACTGTAGATCACTTCAATCTTAGCAGATTGCTTCTTTTGTAAAACAAAGTTTTGTGAGGTTGACAAGAACGTTTAAATTCAAATAGTTTCTTTTGGTTTGCGATTTCTTCAGTGAAAAAAAAATAAAAAATCCCATGGGTTCTATTTAAGACCTGCTGTTATGTGCATTTAAAAAAAAAATCCAACCAAAAGGTGTCATGAACCAGAATGTGTTTTATTCACCCCGACATAAATTGCAAGTATAACAATGCCTGTGAGAAACGGTGAACTGAAGAGAATTTTTCAAGCACTTCAGTGTGCCAAGAAAACTGTACACTCATCAGTTATTCCTGCTACAGCTCAAGGTTTTCTGAAGTAGAGATATTTAAAGACTTTTCAATAAAATCCAGAACTTTTTAATTCTGAATAGGAGGCGAAGACCAGGTTTCCGGAAAGTTTAATAGAAATTTCTGATCTCTATGTGCCTTGAGGAGTTTATTTGAGGATTTTATCCAACCGTTCTTGTGGTTTTTGCATTGAAGTCCTCAAAAAGGACTTTAAAGTCCCTTAAAATACTGTTGGCTACTATTACCAAGAAAAAAAAATAAAGATAATGAAGGGGGTAGAAGTGATGCTGGAAATTTTACACCTGGCACTCAAAATTCTGATCTGGTGGGGATAAGTTTAGGGCAAAGCTGTGTGGCATGTTGTCAGGTGAGAATGCAGATCTTCGGTCCGTAGTTATCAAATGCACGAAGATTTGCCTGCTAGCAAACTTGCATTTGGAGCATCAATATATGCTCACATACAATCAATCATAAATGAGATTCTCCTTCCTGCAAAAACTTGGCACCAAATATCTTGGCATCACACAATATATTCTAAAATGTGGAAATACATGTATATATTATATATACTTAAATGTGTATTTTTGAATAGCAAGAAAACCTGATAGTTTCATAAGCTTTTTGACATATATTCATTAAACTGTTTTGCAGGTGAATTTTGTGAAGTTTGGGCAATGTCTTGTTCACAGAGAGGGAGATGGGATAACGGATCTTAACCAGACTGGAGATTTCATAGTGTCCCCTCTCTCACCTGTAAGTAAAACTGAATACCTGGTCTCTCATTCCTTCACGTAATCCTTTTGACTTCAAAGAAGACTTTTTGTTATTATAAATACCTCTGCAAATAGAATTCATCAGGGAAGCAGGAAAGTGTGGCCATTTAGGTTTTTGATTGAGTTTTTGGGAATTGGAGGGAAGGAGAAATGGAGACGTGGAGGAGGGACCACAAGGTGCATCGCTGGATAAAGTCCTGGCCAAGTCTGCAGTAAATCTTAATGCCAGCTCTGGGTGTGACAAGCTGGGGTTTGCTACTTTTGATTTGAGCTCATTTGTTTTCATATCTAAACAGGTTTCTAACTGAGTCTCACCTGGGCTATAACTACTCCCAGTGGTGGGGTGAACATCAATGGTAAAGGGAGATTATTTTTAGCCAAATTCTGGATTCTTGATCTACCTCAGTTTTCACTTTCTCAGCATATTTTATTCAATTTTATTAGGTCACTTAGCAAATAATTTTCATTTTCTGCTTAGATCTGAATTTCTGAAAGTAATGTACTGTTGTACAGTTAATGAGTCTGCTAATAAGCTCCAAGAAAATGTGATTTGCAAATCATTCCAGGACATAACTGTCACTCAGACCCTATGCCAATTAGCATAACCATTAGCAACTATCCCTAAGAGGTCCTTGAAATTTAAATGAGATTTCCTAAGATCCCTTTTACTAGGGAGGTTGAAGATTCTGCCTGGTATGGAAAATGCAGCCTGGTAAAAAGCAATAATTCATTAAAGACAAAGTATATCTTTAGATGTAAATGCCCACCTGGGTTCTGAGCAGCAGCAGTTTTTCTGTAATGCATTTTGGTGTTTGTTTGCCCTTACGATGACGTTAAGAGGTGCCATGGCTGACTAACTACTTGAGCAGCAAAGACTTGCTGCCAAGACACTGATACAGCAACAAAATGGGTGGCTTTTTGTTGCAAACATGAAAAACACGTTAGCACTGGCGCGGCAGGGGAGTGTGTTTAGGGAGGAATATTTTACTCGAGAGGTCTTACTAAATCTTGGTGGATTTACTGACTTGGTGGACTTTGTTTTCTTGAAAAAAGGGCTGCATAAAGGCTGTGTGAGGTTGTGGCCAATGTTCTCAGATGGTGCAAGGGCCAGAGCTCCTCTGGGTGCAGGCGAATTTCAGCTGGCTGCAGTTCCCACTGGAAGTCTGTCCCAAATGCTTCTCTCCACAGCCCCCCTGCTCAAGAGAAAGCACTTTCATCAACACTTGGCTTTTGTTGATCTTTCCCAGCTTTTGGTTCTTTTCAGTACCAATTCTGTCACGTGTTTTAGAAAGAAACAGAGCTTCAAGGCTTTGTTTAGGATAACAGCCTCACAGAGATTTTTGACATAACATCGCAGAGGTGTCTTCCCACAGGTGAAGCTTTAGTCAGGCTACAAGGCAAACCCGGCACTTCAGATGAAATGCAAAAGCTTCAGACTCAGGAGGAGACTGCTGTGGCTTTGGGGGTATAAAATAAAAAAGCCTGCCATACTAGACAACCTTAAAGACCTAGCAGAGGTATTAGCTTAATCTCTCCTCTCTTAATCTTGCCTTACCCCATTTGTAAAATGAGAAATCCCTATGCTTGCACCTGATTTCTACCAGCTAGTTGGGTGGTCCATCAGGGCCCCCCATGGCCAGAGCCAGCTCAGGGGTGATGTCCTGGAGCTATCACCTTTCATCCCTGGCAACCCCCCGCGATGCTGGGAACAACCTTTGGTGCAGGCTGTGAACCCCAAAGCTGCACACTTCCTCTTGTGTCTGTATCTATGTGTAGACATGCATCCATGTGGTCCATGAGGATGCAGTCCAAAGCTGGCATTCATGAATTTGACAAACATGAATTTGAAACCTCTAGCTCAGGAAAGCGGCACAGGAAGGTGCTCATGGCTGGAGGCTGGAGCTCAGCGATGAGTTGGAAGGGGTATCTTCTAATTGTCAGACTGACTCTGTCCTGCTTTTAACTGAAGAAGTGAACATGAAACACTGGGTTAAATAAAGCAAAGATCTAACAACTGATAGGAGTCATCTAGGAGAGATTAAGATAGCCAGGCAAATGAACACAAATGAAGCAGGTAACACACTAAGGTAAAAGAGGGGATAAAGTTTGTCAAGATCAAGGAACTGCCTCACAAAATGATGTTATGAATTAATGGCACAATAAAACTGAGCATTAGGCTGAGCAAATTCCTTTGGTGCCCTGTGAAAGGCTGTTTTCTCAGCCGCCTCTGGAGGGATTCCCCCACCGTTGCTCGCCCATGCTCCATCAGCTGGAGCGGTGTTCGCCGATTGCCTCCTGCCTCCTTCCAGCAGCAGTGTTGGGCTGGGTTCCTCCGATCCCACCTGCTAAGGACTGGCATGCTCATTTGTTTTCCTGTTTTCTTTTGTTTTAAAGCAACATGAGGGCATTTGGGACTGGAGAAAGGATGTCTGCAGAGACAATATCATGCACAAAACACCAACTGATTATGATGGTGATTATTAATAGCAACATGAAGCAGCAGCTGGGACCTGATTGATTAAAGATGACTGGGAGGTCCAGGAGGCCTTAGAGCACTTTGCAAGGTCTGTTTTCGCCTCTTCTGATGGAGCTTGAGCAGCTGTCACTGGGACGTGGCAGGTTTGCACAGCCGGGTCCCGCTAACCCATTTCATGTCTCGCTAAGACTCTGCTGGGCAGGTACAATCCTCTCAGAGCTGTCAGTAAGCAGCTGTATCTCAAAGGAAACTATGTCTCAGGCTTGTCAAAGCTCAATAAGTACCGTGGCTCCTTATTTACTAAGGAGACCCTATGGAAATTCCTGTTCTCTGTAGCAAGCCTAGGAGAGGGTGGTCCTTAAACCATTCCCAACTCAGGCTTTACTATGTGGCTAGAGTTTCCTTGGCCATGTTGGCTGTTGATGGATGATCATTTCCCATCTTTTTTCTCTTCAAAGGAAAAGCCAGGGGCATATAAATCATATTTTCATGCAAAAGACCAGGTACAGATTTTTTGGTATTTGCCCTTAATTGCCTTCTCAGTTTTTGTTAGACAAGAAAGGATATTAACGGGATTGCACAATGGCCAATTAGTTTTAAAGGTCTTTAGTTCCATTACTTATCTGGAATAATTTGTAATCTTCCTTTGACAAAGACAGCTGAGGCACCCTTTTTCATAATAACACTAAATCAGGCTGCTAGAGCACATACCGATTAACATATACAAGGGATGTTACACCAAACAGAAATTCAATTTAACAGATCTCGTGGCTCCAACCATATCCCAATTATATTCATATCCTTCTGCAGAATTCTCTGTTTTACGCTCTTGTCCTCATCTTCAAAGGTCTCGGCATGAATTTATCATATTTCCTCTTGCTCTTGTTCATATGCAGCCTGCTCACTACCCACCACTTTTTTCCATAATGTTCTTTGACCTCTTATTTCTTTACTACAGAAGTGAAGGGGATTGTCACCAGGAAACTGGGGGAAGGTGTGTACACACTCAGGCCCTTCCCTGTATATCAGAAATATGAGATAAGTTCACTGACTTTGCTGTTGGTCAGTCATTTAGGGTCTGGAAGCTGCACGAGTTGAACAAGACTAGTTCAGACATACCCTTCCATATCTAACCCAACTGGGGCTCAGCATCCTGGGGGGAGACAGCAGCCCCTGAAGCTCTGGGAGGGCTGGTGGACACTGGGGGGGCTGGTGGGCTTTTCTGTCACTTGAGCAGAATAGAAGAAATATAAACACAGACCCCATCGTGCTTAGACAGCACACCGGTTATTTGCTCAAGCTCTTCCCCATGCTGTGACCTGTCAGGTCTTGGGCATTTGCCAGCTGTCGGTCTTCTTTCTCTGTTATGAACCATTAGAAAGGCAGATGCATACCTGTAAAAGGGTCTTTTGAAAGAAGTATAATATCACTGCCCTTGCTACAATGCAAATAGGAATAATTTTTTCGCCTTTGACCGCTGGAAAAGGTTTGAGAGAAAAAAGCATTGAGTGGCACAAAGAAAGCAAGCATGGGGTGAAGACTCTAAATAGACCCAGCTGTATCCCCTAATAGGAAGTAAAATCCTCACTAACAAGCTGTTATTACTTTAAAAAGTTGAGGTTGAAATCAGTTCCTAAGGACTTGAGCCACTTAAGTGCATCTGCAGACAAAGCGCGTTCTTATTATTGGACCTACCTGTCTGTGCTATCTCTGATCGTTTCTTCTGAGCCTTCTCTAGGCATAACAAGGTAAATCTTTTTTGTCATCTGAGGATACTCTTTTAAGTGGAGGTTTTCTTCTCTGTATGGTGAGCAGATTACATCAGCTTTTTATACAGCGTGGGAGACACCTAAATGTTGTCCTAGCCCCAGCCAGAGCCACGTCACGAAACAGAGGACGAGGCAACTTAGCAGCCAAAAGAGCCAGAGGGACTTAAGTCTATGTCCTCTTCTCCCTCTTGCTCCCATAAACCTGAGCTGGAGAGAGCGGTGATGTGACTTTACTTCTATCTTCCTGTTTTTTGTTTATTTGTTCATAAGCTGGGAAGATTTCTTAACTGCACTTGTGAGTGTCAGCGATCAGAATGCAATGCCACAGAGCCCGAAATCAGCTGTCACCTCCCGAACACCTCTCCAGTGCTGAAAGTGTCAAACAAGTTTGTCAAAACGTGGGCAGCTGCCTGCACACAAAGCATTCACCTGGGGCTGGGTTCTGATACCTGCCTTCATACTAAATGTTGTCTCTTTCTATAGGTAACACAAGCAACAAAATCTGCTGCTTTCAGAAAAATCAAACAGGCAGGAAAATGTGGAGCCAACGCATCTCTGTTACATGGCAGGTTCTGCCGCTTGTTGGTTATTGTACAGCCGTAAAAATTCAAACCAATTTAAACATGTCTTTGTGCCAGTGGGCTGGCAGAGCTCCGCTCGCTTGAGGGAAATGAGGATTTATTCTGACTTTGTGCGGAAAGGGTTTTGCTTTTTTTGTCTGCATCGATTGCTCACCTGTAGAGACACAGGAGTGCTTCTGCCCTTTGCCAACTTTTCCTTAGGCTTTTTCAGCCAAACAGGAGAGTTTCTGTGGCAGAGACTGCCTCTGCTAACACATCTGCCCTGCACAGTGATGGGGACCAGATGCCAGTTTTGGGTCCCACACCTCACAGGCTGCACAGAGCATCCCGAGATGTGTATGGACACATGGGTCCAGGCCTGTGCACGTCCAGCTCGAGCTGCTCCTGGGAAGGTTCCATTGGACATACACTTTCAAGGCTCCCTGTCCCACGCTGCCTGGCGCCAAGTGTCACCCCATGCACAAGGTACCAGCTTTGCAGCAAATACCACCCCTGTATCTTGTGCAGGTTTCTTGATAATAGGCTGGCAAGTTAAAAAAAGAGAGAAAGACTCCATGACAGTGTTCACAGAATGAAAGCCTGGTTCATGAGATTAACCCTCAAAAGATACCAAAGAGCATGGTGTTGCATATGATGACTGCAGGAAAAGCTTTGGCCATTAGTCACGCTTCACAGACAACAGGAACTCCAAACACAACACACACAACTGTGGGAACCAGGTTTCATCAGTTCCACACCTCATAAAGCTGCTTATTATATACTGTTCCTCACAGGATTTATTGTCACCTGGTCCACATCCAATGCAGAGTGTTGACTTGGGAGTCATGAATCCACAACTTCCATTTCTACCTCTTCCACGGTGACAAGGTGGACTGATTTCCATCCAAGTGATTTAAATGAGCCACCAGGGAACCGTGATTTAAATCATCGATGTTTGCTTTTTACATTGGCAGGAGAGGCAGCTTTAATGATGTATGGTCCTACTGCTGCAGCTGAAATCTAAATTCCTGGAATATTCCCTCTAGATAATCTCTAAAGTTCATGTATTTGCCTCTGGTTGGTGAGCTGCACACAAGGGAGCAAATTCTTGGCACGGCCGGGCAGTTTGGAGCTACTGCACTTGTATTGGCAGCCTGAAATAGGCAGCCCAGAGTGAAGGTGCCAAACGAGGTGGCATTAAGTACCTCTTTGCTTCTGCTGAGCAGAGGACTAAAAGAGAGAGTGCTCCAAAGGGTTGGAAAGTGCAGGAAGGGGTTTGGCAGGACTGCTGGAGCAGGCGGGTGTGTGTCTGAGCCATGGTCCACGGCACTGAGCAGTGACCGCCCTGCAGCGGGATTGGGGCAGGAATTAGTCGAGACGCTCATGTAGGCAGGAGAGAAACAGCGTGAGCCACGTGCGGCCTAGGAATTTGGGATTTCCAGCGTGGATATGAAGGTATTCAGAGAAAAATTTCAAGCCTGGAGAATTTACAGTGTAGATACACTAATAATTTAAATATTTTTTCCATGGCAAACCTTGGCAATTTTGATACATAATCAGTAAACATATATATTGTTTATTTGATATTCAAGATGGGCTTTCTATTTTCTGCTAGCTAGAAGAGTACCCTATAACTAGACAAAGTGATTTAAGCAAGTATGTTGTTTAACTATACATTAATCAATTATTCATCTTTACATTTTGTAATCTTAAAAAAGGTGAATGGTTTTTTACTAGTCGAGAATCAGTTTCTCACATGGGAACTGATGGGAAGTGGGACTTAAGAATTTTTAAAAAAGCAGTATTTTACTTATGTGTCTTATTCGTTAAACAAGAGTGCATCAAAGTGTTGAGTGTAAAAGATGATGAATGAGGTCAGTATTTCTGGTCATCTTATGGTGTGGTTTTAGAAAAGATAGATCTTTTTCTCTCACCCTTCATTTATACTCTTGGATTGAACATATCCTGACTTTTTGACTTTCTGAGATGGCTGGTCACAGTACTAGAGTAGTTGAATAAGCTGAAATAAAGCAAAATAGTCCTTTAGTTCCTGCAGAAATGACCATGAGTTTATGCACTTTTGTGAACATCAGTTCTGGGTGAGACAGGGTAGTTGGTTTGACCTCCTCTTATCTGCAGTGACAAGCATGTGACATCCAGATAGAGCATTTTCAGTTTAAGGTGTGTGATAGATTATAATCAGTTTACACAGTCAACGTTTAATCTCGCAATCTAAATAGACTTTTTTGTTTTTAAAACAAAAAAGTATTTATGGTTTGAAAATCTGGTGATACTTTCAGAAAGTTATTTTTTGACTTTTACTTTTATCCAGCCTTGTGTGTGTTTGCAGGCAGCTCTTCTCCTTTCACGTTTTCCTTTCTCCACCCACAAAGTGGAGAAGACGCTTACCATATGTGTATAACCCAGCAGGATTGCCTAGTTCTAAACCTGCAATTAATGCTAACTACTATTATTTCTTTATTGCAGGAGGCACATTTCGCACCTTGCATTATTGAAGCAGCACGATATACATCTCACCGTCTCCTTTCCATTGTGTGCAGCATCCTCTACCCTTCCAGATCACGCAGAGATGATTAACACCACCTGGCACAATAGCAGTTCCCTGACATGGCTTCCTGAGGTATTTCATGAATGCAAAGAGCTTCAGAGAACCTGTTAGCGAGGAGAGGTACAAACATGCCTCACCTGTGTGGGTCGATGGAACCTCGAAGGGTGGTTGGTGCTGTGTGTTTCAAGGCCAAGCACTCGATGACGTGGAGCTCTCTGTTCTTCTCTATCTCCTGGCTCCATCCCTGTAGCCATGTCCCGCAGAAGATGCAGCTGGCACTGAGCACAGCACATTCCCCTTATCCCCTTATTTCCCCTGTTCCCCGCTGTTGCATTAATGCAGAGTATGGTGCAACCGGCAGCACTGGTACTCCTGTGCTGGCCTCCTCTCCTCCTCGGCTGCCTGCCCTTCTCCAGCGCTCCTTCATAGACACTCATCCAAGGGAAGAAAAAACAGACAAATATTCATAATTGCATTATGAGTTCCAAAGTCAGGAAACTTGACTGGCCTTTTTATCACTGATATGATAATGTGGTGAGTAGAGAAGATACCGTCAGAAGTTGCTTTCATCTCTGGAGATAGTGAATAACTAGATATGTATCTTAGACTTGACAAAGATTCTCATTGAAGGCTTTTCTGAAAGTCCTAATCTCTCTGGTTCACATGTATATTTTGAAACTTGCTAACACCCCGCTCCCTCTCTCCGACACAGGACTGTGATTGTGGAGGAGCTTCAAAGAGCTCTGTTCCTGCCGCCTTGTGTTTCTGAAGGAGGCTGGGCACCAGGGCACATTTACAGACTACCTGTTAGGAGAAAACAGAGCTATTAAAGGATATCTATTTCAAGCACTGTGACCAAAGAGAAGAGTAACACTTTGGCCTCTGTGGCTCTTTTCATGTGTGGATCTCAAAGTGCTTTGGCGTCACTAATTTGAAGCAGAAATCTCACTAATTAACATTTATGTCTGGGATGGAGGGATGCATTTTGCAAGTCAGCATTGATATGAACAGTCCTGATTTACCACCAGATGAGGGATAACGTATGGCAGAATAGGCTTTTTTCATTTGCTTTAAAAAGCTTGGTTCACTTTGGTTGCAGACAGGGACCTGCAGCAGAGCTTTATGTCACAGGGTCCCTAACGTGAATGGAAAGCCCAAGGGTAGTCTTGAAATATTTGTGCCCAATTCCTTTCTCTCCCTAAAGTTACACAGATGTGGAGGATGGGGACTGATGGCTAAGTGGAGATTTTCCCCTCTGTCATCTGTAGTGTCAGTAACTGGCAATTGAACTCAGAGAAGTTGTATGCTGAACCTGGCCTAACTCAGAACCAAGGAAAAGTTTGTGCGCTGTATGTTGGAAAATAGGATTTTACAGAAGCCATTGACTAAGAAACACTTCTGTGAAGGAAAATGGCAGGGTTGATCTGCAGGTCAAGAACCAGCATTTATTTGTGGTGGCTGTTGCCTTCTGGGTTGCACAGAAGCTGCACTCAGCAGTAACTGACGATGGGCTTCACAGCACTTGCCGGCAGGGACGGCAGTCAGCGGGGTGCAAAGCGAGACCCACTGCACAGCCTGTCCTGGCAAACAGCTCCTCGTGCCACTGCAGCACTCAGCAGGGTGAGATGGGGACAGCAAGTTACTTCTTCACCTGGAAAAACTCTTGCATTTCAACTCCTTTGCTATAACCTTTTTTTTTTTTAGCATCCAAACCACAAATTACCTAAACAAACCCGAGGAGGTCTGTGTGGACCACTGGGAGGAAAGAAGGATGAGGAGGGCTGGAGATCTTGATGGTGTTTCGCAAGATCACTGTGTCCTCAAAGGCTGTCACTGGGGAAACCAAAGCCTGAGAGTTTAGATGCAGTTGTGCCACAATTCAGCTGGCAGAACTGCTGGCTGCGCTACGCCTGATTCAAATCCTTTGCTTCAATTGCTAGACCCAACAAGCAAAGCCTAATAAGTCCCCAAAATACAGCGGTATAATAATGAAGAATGCTGTGCATCACTTAGCGATAGAAAAGCATGGGTAATGAGGGACTCAGTTTGGAACATATCATTTGTCAGATAATTTGGAGTCACATCTCAAAACAGTGCATAAGAATGGAGTTTGCTGCACCAGCTGAAGTCACCCCCAATGTTCTTTCTTTGTTGCAAATCCCATTTTAAATCTAAGCCTTCAGAAAAGAACCTGGAACCAATAAATGACATAAAAGAATAAATGTTCACAACACATATTTTGGGTTTGGTTCAAACACAATATTAGAAAGCTGAATTAATTGTGTTTGTATCAAACCCAAATATATTTTATGAAACAATGAGGCCTCTTAAATGGCTAACTGCTGCCCAGAATATATTTTCCCTGAACTAAACTAGATAACAGCAGATCCCTCTTAAATTGGTCAGAACTGGCTGCCAAATGACAATTCTGTGGCCCATATTTATTCACCATCTGTGACTTCCACATCAATTTGCTCATTTTAAAAATCAAAACTTGAATATTGTTTTTTCTCCCCCCCCCCCCTCTCTTCTCCCTCCTCTGCCAGCGCTGCAGGGTAAATCCAACATCTGAAAACCAAGCTATGTTGCTCCTCCTGCCGCAGAAATGGTTTCTGCTGATGATGCGTGAGGCACGATGGGGTGTGGATTGTTCCCCTGCAGCTCTGCTATCTTTGTGGTGTAGTTGAGGCTTTTTTATGCCAACGGGCTATGGATGGGCGGCAAGTGGGACGAATTCCCTCAAGTGATCCATCTTTCCCCAGATGAATGGTAGAGAGTGTAAAAGGGAAAGGGGAGAATTAAGTTTGCCCTTTTGTGGCATCCTTTACCAACCTAAGAGGCTGCATTTGCTTGATAAATGCTGACTTATGTAGGAAGCAACCAGGTCCCCAAAAGGAGGAGAATTAGGGAAATTGGGTTGGGATTCTAGTGATCCAACAAGACTACATTTCTTCTACTTCTGTTCTTAAAAAAACTATGACATTTTATGAATAAAGAGTATTCATGGTGCCATGTAGGAAGCTGCTTAGTACATCTCCGTGCCCATCACCCACCTGGCACAGGCAGGGAGCCGGCAGGACCTCTCCGGGGCAGGGGTTAAGCCTGAAGAGTGTGGCACTGACTGATTAGTGTCTTTTTTGCCTCTCTCATAAGATAAGAAACATGAGGCCACTCAGGGGCATTAATGGCAGCTAAATTTATGACAAGAAATGCTGCTTCACACAGAGTGTAATCAGCCGATGACCCCCCCACACTGCCCAGGGGTCATGGAGCCAAACCTAGTGCCGAATTTTAGGGGTGATTCTGGCACTGCGTATTACATCTGTAGTTACAAGCACTCATCAGAGCACCCGGAACTCAGGCTATACAGAAATATAAAAGGAATAAAATTCGCAGAAGGAGTTTCTCCTGCTCTTCCATCTCCATTTTTTTTTGCATCCCTCCATTTGTAGCATCACACACCTGTTACTATAGTAGCAGACCGGGGTATTTTTACCCTGAGCTGATATTGGCCACTCTCAGGGAGAAATCAATCCACTACAGCAAAGCCAGAGCTCCTGCATTTGAGAAAAGACAGCTGCTATCAAATCATCAAAGTAGTTCATGCTTGGCTTAGGGGTCTTGAATTGTAAATAACACCAGTACATTTAAATTCTGAGCAGAATTTATGATCGAGCCGTAGATAAATACTCTCACAATTGCACGTTACTGGTGGGCTGATGACTTGCAATTCCAGAGGGTGGATCAGTTAAACACTCCTCACATTTGTTTGTGAGAGCTGGAGCAGGGCTGGAAAGCAGGGTTGCTTAGCACAGGTTTTCCCTGAGTGGCTTGACATGACTCTGAGCTTCATCCAGCCTTCTGGGTTTGTCTGACATGAACTCGTTTTGAAGCAAGCGCATAACTATCTGTATCTCTCTGCACAGCTTGCATGAAATGCAGCCCTGAAACTTGGGCTCAGATTTTACGAGCCTTTCCAAACTGCTCTGTGGAATTGATGTAAATGTAAACATTTTTGACAAACCCCAAGAAATGATGTGTTTTGCTTTGGTTTTATGTTGCGCTGCTTATACATCTGATGGCTCTAAATCAGAAACCTATCTGAACTTTCTTTGCTGTAGACATGAGGTGGAAACTTCACAGGAAAAGGCTGCTTCCTGCCATTTCTGGCACTTATCAGGCTTTATGGCAAACATCAGCAGAACCATTTTTTCTCGGAGGTGTTGTGATACTTCCCCTCCTTCCTCTGCTAAGGCTATTTTAATTGTAGATATGAATCAGATTTTGTCATCTGGATGGAAGGCTCATTCAGTTGTCCTTTTATCTTTACCCCATCTACACAGCTATTCTGCAGATGGCAAGAGAAAGGTGTCATCTGGAGGCAGCAGCTGGCACGATGGGAGTCGAGGTGAAGGTGGGTGCGGGGGTGTTGCTCGCCTGCCTGAACCTGGATCAAGTCAAATGAACGGTGCGGTGAAAGGAGATGAAGGAAAAAGGAAACGCTCTCCCAGGCAATTTTCTTGGAGGAATAAAATTACACGAGGAATGACTGACAAATTAGAAGCACTTTGCACCTAATTTTAATGTGTTCGGATCTTAGGGCGGAGAAATATGTGAAGTTTCAAATTACCTACTTTACCAGTTGCTGCCTTCTCTAAAATCAAAATCAACCCAGGCATTTGGTACTAAATCTTAAAGAAACAAATTACTTTCCATGGTACACTGCATTCTTAAAACAGCTTTATTTGAAAGTCCAGCTGAGGAACTCAATTTAAGCAGTGAGCTGGTCCATGACAGTTGATCACTTGTTATGGAGGCCAGTTACTTCTATGGGTACAAATGACACTGCCAGGTAAACTTAAGCTAAACCTGCCCTTGGGCTCTAACTCAAAGCTACCTGATCTCTATGAGAGATTTTTAATTGACTTCCTGGCTCCTGAAGTAGCTTTGAGGTGACATCAGCAATCAGGGGTGGCCTCGCTTGATTTACTAGACCAGTAACCCACCTTCCCAGAAAAGAAGGAGCAATTTCCCAAAGTCCTCTTTACCCCTACTCATCTGGACAGCAGCTATTCCTGCGCTAACCCTAGCACCATCCTACAGCCGGTTATATGCCTCTTCCCTGGGGGAACCTCCTGGAGGAAATCTGATGTCTCTGGAGGCTATGCCCTTATTCTATATGTCTACATACATTGGTCCCAAAGCCAGCCTTTGAAGTGCTCTTCAAGCTGGGCTGCTCCTCAGTCTGGCTTTGAAGATCTCTCCCGTGACCTCAGTCCTTGCAGGCCTGCTGGCAAGACGATGTGTCCATTTTATTTAATGATAATCTGAAATAGCCAGTTCAACATCCCAATTTGGTAATGAGACTTATTGAAGCTTATGAGCTGCCTTGGCTCGCAACACAATTAAATTGCAGGAAACAGAAAATATTCCAGTGAGGCTGGTGAATTCGTAATACTATTTGAGGCTTAATGCATAATAAAAATCTGCCATTTAAGGTTTAATATAATATGCAACAGCCCTAAATGACCAGTAAAAACATTATGCAAATTTTTAAGGAAGTTATTGCCTCTTGTAAATGACAATTTATCAATGGCTTGTAAACAAAGGGCTTTCCTCATGGTTATGAACCAAAGAAAATGCAGAAATGAGCAGGAATAAACGGGTTATAGAAACAGGAGGCCAACAAAAAGCTGTACAGTATGAATCGTTGTGGGCCTCCCTGTCAGCCAGGGCAGGAAAGTAACGCACTATTTTTTCTGTGTGCAAACAGACTACATTCAGTCTCCCCCTCCCCTAAAAAAAAAGATTTGCTTAAAATAATGAGACTTTTGGTAAACACAATGCCTGTAGTTTACTTTTTATTCTTTTCTTTCCCACTTGTAGTATTTGTTAAACATTTTTAACTTTTAGTTGTAAACATAAGGTTAAAACCCCCCACATTTCATAGAATCATAGAATGACAGAATGGTTCGGGTTGGAAGGGACCTTAAACATCATCTAGTTCTAACCCACCCTGCCCTGGGCAGGGACACCTCCCACCAGACCAGGTTGCTCAAAGCCCCGTCCAGCCTGGCCTTGAACACCTCCAGGGATGGGGCAGTCACAACCTCCCTGGGCAACTTGTTCCAGTGCCTCACCACCCTCACAGTAAAGAATTTCTTCCTAATATCCAATCTAAATCTACCTTCTTTCAGCTTGAAACCATTACCCCATGTCCTATCACTACACTCCCTGATAAAGAATCCCTCCCCATTCTTCCTGTAAGCTCCCTTTAGGGGCTGGAAGGCCGCTATAAGGTCTCCCACTGGAGCCTTCTCTTCTCCAGGCTGAACAGCCCCAACTCTCTCAGCCTGTCCTCATAGGAGAGGGGCTCCAGCCCTTGGATCATCTTCGTGGCCCTCCACTGGACTCGTTCCAACAGGTCCATGTCCTTCTTGTGCTGAGATTGCAGTATGCTTCTTATGTTAGCACATGAATCTGAATTGTAAAGCGTAACTCTGCAAGATTCGTAATTAAAGTGCCCAGTCTTAGGGTGTCCAGGGGTCCTCTGGGGATATCTGCTAGCTGACATCGTCGCCTTTAGGAGAGAGGGGAAGCCACTAATGTTGCCCGGGGGCCAGCAGACACAGGCTTGCCTCCACCACTGCAACACACAGTGTTTCCCAGAGTTTTTGGGGTATTGTTTGGGGGACTGTGTGGATAGAGCTGGGCCACAAGAGAAAATCCCATCACATCCAAGTGCCTAACATTATAATGGGGCTTGAAAAATGTTTCCACTATTATGGAGCCCTCTTTACAGTTGTGCCATCAATTCTGTGTGAGAAGATATTTTATTTTAAATGTGCTATGAAGACACGGAGGCATTTGCATTGTTAATTTCTCAGATGTCAAACAAACACCATTATTGCAAAATGAATGCAGCTACCCAGCTGAGAAACAGATCCATTCACTGCAAATAAGCGAAACTTAAAAAATGAATGAGTTCTACTGCTTGCAAGTATCATCAGAAATTAATAACGCTCTAAGAATTTTTCACACAAAAGATAACGAAAGTGTTGTGACTTTTTGTTTGCAGTTGTCGATCTTTATCCCTCTCTGAGGTGCAAGGGACCATCACTGGCTTCAACTTTAAAGGTCCTGAATAAGAGCACCAGATTTGTTGCCAGTCTGGGGAACTGATCTTTCCAAAGAAATATGATGTGACCCTCAAGCCTTGACAGTTGAGGCAGCGCTGTGTTCCCCTGACCAGCTGGACTCCTGAGCTGGGTGCTTGTCTCCTGTCATTACCTTGTCTATGCCAGATCCTTCTCAATTTGCAAATATCATCTGTGAAATGCCTAAATCCCCTCTTTCAGAGTGAATCTTCCTTTTTATTTCCTCTTGCGCTGCACCCTTCCTTCGGCAGTTCCTGCATACACTGCTGTTTCTTACCCTGCCTTTCTCATGCCTGGTTTCTTCTTCCCTCATCTACTCCACGGCCACAACGTTCTTTATATCTTTGTGTTTGTAATAACAGCTTCAGCTCTCAGAAAATTAGGTGAGATGAACTTGTTATGTGACAAATTAAACGTAAACAGCTCCAAAAAACAGTTTTGAAGTATTTGCCTGTGTCTGTATATTCATCTACTAGACTAATCACTTGAGTTATAAAAAGTGTGGAAGAGAAAAATCTAATGGAAATGATAATATGATTACTGCCCATAATTCTCACAAATCAAGCATATCAGTTACACACAAGTAGGTTGTCTGAATGTCTGTGGGTTTTATTATTTTATTATTTAAAGCTGATTAAACAACTGATTGTAGGCCCTTATGTAGCTTTCCACACAGTTGATACTTGAAGTGAAAAGCAACAGCTAGATATTTATTTTATGACTATTCAACAGTCAAGCCTCATGGGGCTGAAGACTGTGTGCCCTTCTCTGTATCATCTTGTTTCAAATATTGGGAAAACACAAGAGACACATTTATTTACAAATGTATTTACTGAGGAGCTAATAAACCGATCTCCGTGTCAACCTGTATTTTACTTATTTATTTGGCCTTTGTTTGAAAGCCTTTCCTGTGAGTGTTGAGCAGACACAGCTAAGAAATTAGCATCCTTTTTTGTACATTTAATGATAATATCAAAGCACGTGGCTGAAATTCAGTGATCACCTTGCAGAATTAGTGACAAGATTCAGGATTAATGTCTTTTATCGGGAAATCATAGTACACCCAGCAAATGCTGTTTAAAAAACACTCAGGTATGAAGACAAAAGCCCACTATAATGAGAAGTTACTGCAAGGAGAATAGATATTAATTGTTAAGAAGGTTATAAATCCTTATGTTGATGGGTTGAACACATAGGGGAAGTGCATAAGAAGGTATTTATTCTTGGTATTAATTTTTAAGCTGAAAGAATTTATTGCAAAACAACCTAGCTGCTGTTAGAAAGAACAAATTGAGTTCCAAGTGTGTCTGCCTTGCTCACCAGAAATGCCATGGTCCTTGGAGCAGGCTCTAGCATGCAGCACAAGGAGAGAAATTAGGAAACCCTCAGTCCACCTATTCCATCACAGAGGGCACCCAGCTGGGCCAGCGCAAGGTAGAGATGGGGTGGGGGGCAGATGGGAATGAGAGCCTGGGGAATGTGGGTTTGCAGTAATGATGTGCACAGCACGTGCTCCTCTTGCCAAGAGCAGGAAATGTCCCACCAGAAAACAACAGCATTCCTATCACTAAAGGCTCATGTTCCTGGTTTTTATTTATTTGTTGTTTCATCTGAAGAGAAAAAGAGAGTCCCTGCTCCTCATGGCAGCAATCTGGGCTGGCCAGCCTGCAACCCATGGGGTTGGGTTGGGCAGACAGGAGGCAGGTTGGTCAACAAGGATGGGTTGCTGTTCCAGAGCAGAAGCTCTTCCCTCTAGAAGCCAAGCTGGAACTCTGGGACTGCCTTCAGCCCTGGCTCTGCAGTGACTCAGGAGAGACAATGTGCTCACACAGCTGCCAAAGAGAATAGGCTTGAGTAGAGCCCATATTAGAAACTAGGGGAATAGCTCAGAAAATAAGCCAAGTCCTACCTGCAGTCAGTGTGGGATACAAGCCCAAGCACAGGGCAAGAGCTTTGATGCAATTTGTGAGGTCCTGAGCTTGATTCCTTTGATGCCACTACCTGTTTTCCCTCCTTGCTTCCCCCTTGCTCAGCTCTGAATACAGCCACATGACTTCTGTCTCCTTGTGCCAAGCACGGCTTGGTCAGCCTGGTCCAGGGATGCATGCAGGACCACTGGACCAGGTGAAGCCAGAGGCCAAGTGAAATCCAGGCTCACAGGAGTTCACCCCAACTACAGCCCAGCTCTGTGAGTCTCTCTCCATCCTGAAGCTAAAGGAAAAAGATAGTCTTCACATGGGAAACGGATAGATGACATGGGAGACCAGAAAGGCTGGGAACTCTCCCTGACCTGGAGGTCCTCTGTGTTATGCTGCACAGAAGGCACAAAAGATGAATTAAAAAGCTGAAAGAGTTGTTTCAGTTGTAGCCTGGACTGTTGATATAGCTAAAGAGTGCTAATTTGTACATCCAGGCTCTCATACACTCAATACCATCCTGAGAGGATGTTTGAGTGTCTCTTGTGGGGTGTCCCTGAATAGTCCTTTGGACTAACCAAGGGTTTGTCTCTACGTAAGTAAAAGGGTTGGTTTATGTTTGAGAGCAATCCGTACCCTTCCCTGGATAGGATTTTGGCTTGCTGAGAAGCAGGCAGGCTTGATATTTGAGATTAAGTAGAAAGAAGCATCCCCTAACAATGGACCTTTGGGATCCTCAGAGGAAAAGCAAAATATTCTTATTAAATATGGTGATGTTCATATCAGCTAGACTACCAACACTACTCCAGTTGTGTGATTCAGTAAACAAATTTAGCCAAGATAATCAGGTATAGCCTGATTAAATACACTGTTTACCCACCTGCTTTTCAGAACAGCTTACTGGTGAGGAAGTAGAGCCAGAGAGCAGTGGGTCCGGTCGTGCACAGCCAGGCCAGTACATCTGCTTAGTGCCCATCTTCTGATGATTTCAACAGGGTCAGGATAGGAGCCATTGGGACTACTCCAAGTGTGTTATTTCAGATGAATTGCAAAAATAACATCTTTTCATTTGTTTTATTTTGCCATAAAGTCACTGGCTTCATCCTGCCAAAAGCCACTGGTGATGAGGTGCAGGCTGTATGCAGCACGTACTCATTAAATATGTAGTGGGGTCATCCTGACCCAGCCATCAGAACCCGGGCAGTTTGTTCATGTGCCATTGCACTAACGGAGCATTTTGGAATGACTCAACTGCTGAGCTGAATCCAGATTTTAAAGCCAGTCTCCAAAAGGTATCTGCTCATTTAATTCATTTGTGGTAATAGCCTCAAATGAGAGGCATTCATTTCCTCTTAACGTAACTATATTATGAAATTCTATTGTGAATGAGGCACTTATAGGAAATATTAATTATTTTTTAAAGCTTTACTTCCTTTCAGACAGGCAGATTTAGAAGATACATTTGCCCTTGTACAAATAAACCCTTACTGTAGCTCTGAGCAGACTTTCCCAAGTGTTACTAAATCCCCAAATCACATAGCCTTTATGGGAAAAAAAACCAAAGAACAAAACCTCCACCCAGTTTTGTGTAACTCACTGCTTTTTGGTAGTTGAAAAAATATACTATATTCACATAAATAATTTCTTTTTCTACAAAAACCTACATTTTTTTCCCTACAGTAGTACCAGATGTAACTTGACATGTTTGATAATGCCTAGCACCACTCGAGTGACACTAGAATTTGACAGCAACTGGGAATCATAATAATTTCATGACTCTCTTCAGTTGTCCTACAGCCCAGCAAATCGCTGTGGGCTGTACAATACAACTACTGCTTGTCAGGTGTCTTCTCCCATTGCCTGTGCAAATGTGCGGTTATATGTATTTGCTTTCTCAAGGGCTAGCTAAGCTAGGATTTTACTTTGCTAGTGGATTGGGCTTAGAAGTTCACATATAACCAGTTCAGAACAGCCAGGTAGCCGCTAGTATTTCCCTTGTACTAGACAATTCTTGGCAACACTTCGATGTGCTTTAATATGCTTGCATGCCAAATGGTGGGGAAGACCTAGCAGAAGGACAATCAGTCGTGACTCATATGGTAGGTAGTGGCTTCTGTCTCATGCTCGCTGGGATGCTGACACACTGCGGCATGGTTATGCTGTTCTTTATGTTGCCCAGTGTCAAGGGAAAGATGCTCTTGATACCCCAGTTTTATCTATAATTAGCTTTCCAGAGGCAGTCAAATGACTTTTGGTGAGATGGCCTTAATTTTGCAACAGTTTTGTAACAAACTCACATAGCATGTGTTTTTGCTGATTTGTTAAGCTACCGTGGGTCATCAGACAATGCATTTTGCAGTTAAGATGTTTGTAGTTGGGGTGGTGTGATCACATCAATAGACTTTTCTAGATCCTGCTGCTCATTAGGTATCCCAGTAGCAGTTGCGGCAGTGCAACACTTTAATTAGAGCCACTTCTGCCAATGAAACCTAAAATGAGCTGTGGGGTTGGCTTCGCTGCTACTGCCTGTTTGTTCCTTCTCTTCAGGATTAGGTGGGAGAGCACTTGTCCCACTCCTTGTGGTATTCAGGATTTGCTGATGTCTTGTCTAGGTCTCTGGAGTCTTGGAAGTTGCTAACAGACCAGTAGGTGATTTTCCTTCTATCACAAACTCCATTTCTCACACCAAAGGGCCATTATCTGGTCTTGAGCCTCCCCAGAGTGGGTTCATGACCAGACTGAAAGAAGAACTGCTGGGGCAGCGCCAGTCAGCTTTGTGTGGCATTGCTGCTTCACAGTGGTGGGGACAATGAAGAGGGGACTAGAGAAGTCCCTGAATCATTCTTGGGGAAAGAAGACGACAAAGGGAAAATGACTGTTGCTGTACAGGCACTATTTTGGCGTGTGAATGCAGTGGACACTTGGCTCCCAGTCCCTGGCATGCAGCCTGCTCTGCCCACCAGCAGTGATCTTCATGTGAAAGTTTAATATTTACATTGCAAATCAAGACAGACATTTCTGCTACTTGCGTTTAGACAGGAACAGGGAGGAAAGGCAAGTTAATTCCTGGCTTTAGCCTCATGAGAAAACCTTAGCTGCAACTGCGATAATGCAAAGGAACTGCCTTTCTGAAAGTGAAGAGAGGTCTTCCTCCTTCATGGTCCGTGGCAAGCACTAGCTACTCTCTCCAGAGACCAAGGGTAAGTGCTACATCTGTGGAAGTACTGTTCCCAGTGGAAAAGTGTTTTTGCTTCATCTTATCCACCTCCCTATCATTTACCGTTGGAACTAAAGACATTTTCAGTTTGGCACAGTGGATTGCCACTCCCATGCACCCCCCAGGGATGGGCGAGCAGGAGCTATGGCAGTTCAGGAGTGAGTCTCTTTTTGTCTTTCTGTCTGTTTGGAGACCCTGTTATTAAGCTCTTGCTGCCAGAAAGTTCGTTGCCTTTGTTTGACAGGTGTAAGTACATCTAGGAAAGGGAAAGGTGAGGGAGAGGAGTCAGGTAGGAGACAGAGCATTTTCAGCTCAGATTTCAGTGGTACAAAGGTACAGACGTGTTTATAATCCAGAGGATTTTTTTTTTTTATTATTTTAAAAGTGCTTGAACGATTAATGGCAGCCTGGAAAAATCAATAGTAACTCATCACAGGCAAAATCTTCTGGAACACAAAATCCCACTGGGGGGGACAAAGCAAAATTATGGCAGTCTGCAGCAGGGCTAATGAGCCTGTGATTAAAATTGAGGACTAGCTGTGTCACTCGGCACCTCTCCTACAAGCTTCCTGGGCAAACTGGCCTGTTGAAGTCCTAGATCCTGAAAATAATTTAGACACCGATAAAAAAAAATAATTAGGCAGCTTAGATTTCTAAATATGATTTGAGAACTGTGGTCCTTAAACTCTCCCTGCCTTGGTTTCCCCTCTCTAAAATGGTGAAGTTTCCTTTCTCTGCTGTTGAATCTCTTTGTCTTCCTCAGACTGTAACCTGGTGAAAGGCAGAGGTTTTGCTGTCCGAATACACGGTACTTTGCCCACAGGACTCCTGATCTTGCCAAGCACCTCAAACTGCAGCTCTTAACCACAATAATTAGTGAAGAAATCTGGGCTGAAATATGCATGAGAGGCAAAAATTGGGTAAAGCAAGTAACATATTTCCAAGAGGCAACTTTGTCAAATGAGGCCCTTAAATCTCATCAGGAAAAGCACACTGTAAATTATAGCCTTGAACTGGTGGGAGATGAAGTCATCTTACAACGTGTTTTGAACAGCAGTCATTAGGTGTTCACGGTGCTAGTAAGTTATACGAACTGGTGAGATGATCTCTCTTCCAAGAAGTCATCTGAAAAGAATTAGCAATTTAAAACCACTGGATACCATCATAATTCCTGTGAATGCAAAATGAAGACAGAAACAAGGTTGTGGAGCTTTTCTGGCACATTACCTTTGTAAGGTCTTATTCGGAAGGAGAGAATGAAGCTGTGCATATGTTGAAAGCTATTCTAATAATATTTATCAGGAGAAAAAGCCTCACAGAGGCAGCTGCCAGGGCTGAATCAGAATATGTCAACATCCTACTGCCTGCGATCTACATCAGATCTAAAAGATTTGGCAAGAAATTTGGATCAGAGCAATTACCTATGTGGCTATTTGTTAAGGGTTGTCTCAAACACAGCACTCAGAGAAATTGAACTGTCAGAAGCTAATACAGGAATAATAAGAGGACATTTCATTGGACACCAGAGATGAATAGCAGGTAAGTCTGAATGGGAAAAAAAATAAATTGAATATGTATTTGGCTTTAGTTTTTGTTAAAGGACTATAACATGAATAATGAATATTTTAAAGAGAGAAGACTGGGCCTTCAATTTCTTTCAATAATGTTAGTGTTGTATATACTGGTTTGAATAAAATACATTTCATAAAACACCTACACACAGCTCTGCAATGCATTATGGATGGCCCCTCTTGAGAAATCTTACATTGCTTTCAATTTTGACACAGTGATATAGTAATAATAGAAAATTCAGGCATAATATTCAGACTGCATCTTTTTTCCCCCATTATTATTTTGTGCCACATTGGCTGAGCACTGAGATGTGCTTTCCCGATGCTTTCTTAGGCAGCTCGCATGGTGCTATGGTACTTGCAGGGGGAGGTATCTGACGCACTGGAAGGTCGTGTCCTGCGTTGTGTGGGCTGAGCGTGGAGGATGGAGCAGAGTTTTTTACCAAAAGGCTCCCAAAGAAACTGAGTTTCTGCAGAGAAAGAGGCTGACAAGGCTGGAGGAGCTGCCACCATGCTGTGCTTGATTAGAAATCAAATCATCTCTCCAAGAGGTGTCCCTTGGGAGTGATGGAGAGAACTTGAGTGTATGGACATCAACTGAAGGAGTTCTCCACGTGTGTGGGAGAATAGCAGGTGGAAGCAACAAGAAGGCAGCAAGAAGAAAGCCATCGAAGAGCTAAACACAGTGTTTCAAGGAGTTTTCTCATGCTGTGCTGAAGGATCCAGTTACTGGTGGGGCAAGATGATCTGGAAATAACACAGGGCAAGAAAACTCCTGCTTGTTTTCTTGTGTGAGCAAAGGCCAGCATGAAACTCCATGGTGTCTTTACCCTATAACCTGGCCTGTCTACTGCTGCCAACCTCACAAAACCTTTCAGAGAGACCCAGACTGCAGGAAGAAGCCAGTTACCTAGCCAGAAGCCAGTTACCTGGCCACATGGGGTGGTGAGGCTCACGGTGAGGCTGGAGACAGGCCTGAAAGAGAAGACATTAGGTATCAGGAAGAAATTCTTTGCTGTGAGGGTGGTGAGACACTGGAACAGGTTGCCCAGAGAAGCTGTGGCTGCCCCATCCCTGGAGGTGTTCAAGGCCAGGGTGGATGGGGCTTTGAGCAACCTGGTCTGGTGGGAGGTGTCCCTGCCCAGGGCAGGGGGTTAGAACTGTATGGTCTTTAAGGTCCCTTCCAACCCAAACCATTCTATGATTCTGTCTTTGCTCATTGCACGGCTTGCTGCATCCTGCCAAAAGGCTGCGACAGCAAAACGAAGTCTGTGTGAGTGAGGTGACGGGAGCTGAGAGGCCAAGGCAGCCAGTGAGGAAGCATCACTAGAGGTTTGGGGCTGATTATTACCAAGTAAAAGACCCAGAGGGCCTGGGCTGAGGGCAATATGTAAAAGGCCATATGTCCTGGCGAGTTGCCATCATGAATTTTGCATTGATGTCCTGGTTTGAGCAACACAGGACTAATTTCTCTTCTAATGCTTGGGAAACTTGCACTTTTAGAAGACTCTAGTGTCTGAATTTGTGAAAATATTTACTTTCTAGCCAGCTATGGTGTGCGGGTTTCAAGGTCTCAGTGTTTTTGAGCTCACCAGGTGCAGGGATGAGGAGGAGCAAGGCCTGGGCACTTGACCCAGGCTGGCTAACAGGATTATTTCATACCATGAACATGAAATTATAAATTTGAAAGTTTGCTGCAAAGTTCTCTCTCTTCTGTGATGTCTGTGATCCTGAGAACTTCTTGCCCCAGTGCCAGAGCCCTGAGCCCTTCCCTTTCTTCCCAAGCCATTGCACTTGCAGTGTCCCACATTTGCTGTCCCCTGCGGGGAGTGCACAGCTTCCTATGATAGAAGAGGCTGAGTATAGTCCTTGTATATTTTATATTGGTATTGGGTTCAATATTGGGTTTTTTAGTGTTATTAATGCTAATTATCTAGTCTTATTCTATTAAATCTGTTTATATTTCAACCCTCAGGTCTCCTTATTTTTTCCTAACTCCTCTTCCCAGGTGGGGAAGGGTCATCAGGTGATGGAATAATTGTCTAAACGACAATAAATTGTTGTGGGTTTCTCAAACCATAAAAATTGAGATTATCTCCCAAGTAAACAACTGCTTGCACGCTCAGACAGGGGCTGCTCTGTGCGGGGGACCGCGGGGAAGCTGTGATGTGAGGTCACAGCCCTGAACCAACCATCGTTCACCTGCCGGGTCTGCTTGGCCAAAAGGACCCACAGACCCTCTCCTTTTCCAGGTGACTCTGCCTTTAGACCTCTCCCCGCGTACTCTTCTTGAGATTTATATCCCATCAGAGTGCGTGCTGGGGCTCTTATCTGCTGTGTGGATGGGCTCTTGTACTAACAGCAGGGCAGATGCATTTGGCTTCCTGCTATGCATGCACAGCCTAATTTCTAGGCAACCCAATTATGAGGGAAATTGCGAAATGCTGCGGTAAACAATCAGGCTTTTGAACTAAAAAGAAATCTGTTACTGACAAACAAATGGCAAATCAAGCGGTGATGTCCCCAGCTGGATTCAAACCGTGGAACTGAGCAAAAGGGCAGTGAGACCCAAGGATAAGGTGTTAAAGGTGGTAAAGAGAGCACAAAGTACCATCCATGGTGATCCCTGGATCACCATGGCCCACCAGCACCTGAGTTGGCCTTTTGCTGATGTTCCTGGGGCTGTGGTGGCTGCAGGTGCTGGTGCTGGAAAAGCCCAACAACACACACTCGCTGCTCGATACAGTGTTCTGAAATTTTAGGGACAAAACCACCAGCTTCTTGAGACACTATTTTTTAGAGTCTTTTCCAAGTCTTGAGAGATCCTTCGTTAATCTCCAAGCATATAATGGATCATAAGTATTCCAAAGTAAAAAGGCCACATACACCGTCCAGCAGAAAAAATATCACAAACACAACGAAAAAAACCAAGTCTGCTTTGGAAATGCTGCACAGGGAGTGAAAAATATTATGATCATGGGACCTACAAACTGCACCACAAAAATCGGGAACAAAAGGTACCCACAAATCCACGTCCAAAGGTAAAGCGTGACATTCTCTAGAACAATTAGCAATCACAACATTATGTTCCTTCCCACTACTGTCAGCGATGCCTGAGCCACCCGCTAGGTAAAATTATAGGGTTAAGATGAGAAGTGTATATCAGTTGATTAGCTGAGAGCGCCCCGAGAGCTGTGCTACACAGCAGGAAAGCTCGCGTTTGAAGGGGCACAGAGCAGAAAGCACACCAGCCCCTTAGGTCACACACACACACACACAAACACACACACACAGACCATTGAAAACACAATATTGTTGAAAGAATTAGGCAGGAAACCACTTCTACTGATAACAGTCAAGGAATGCCTAGTAAAGTTGGGAAAATGAAGGTCCTTTGAAATGCAAGAATAAAGGAAGCTGGGGGTGAACGGAGCCCGGTGATTTGCCTTTGCCGTGTGCAGAACATCAGACTGTAAAGCTTGAAGAGCTGGTTTGGGGCCTCTAGAAGTCTCCAGGGGACTCAGCCCTGCTCCTCTTTGAATTTCATCTTTACTCTCTTGTTTATTCACCTGCGCCAGTCATTTTGCACTCCTGTTGCCTCTCCAGCGGTTCCCACTTCTGCTGGCTACCATGTGTGCAGCTGTGAAAAAACATGAAGAGCTAGAGTAAAAAGAGAGAGAGAGAAGAAGAGAAAGGAGGTAGGAGGAACTCCAAAGTTACTGTCTGCCTGTATTCTTGGCAACAGGTATGTTGTGTGGAAGAGGGGCACCCCAGCAAGCCCTTTTTTCCTGGGACCTGCAGAAGATCCAGTGTATTGGGAAGCAATAGGAAAGTCCCCGGAGAGGGTCATCTCCCAGGGCCCCTCTTGCAAACGTCTCTTGCAAGTAGGATGTAGGACTGAGGAAACAGAGGAGCTGACAAGTAAGAGGAAAAGAAAAGAGAATAAGGGAAACAGAAAAGGACTAAAATGAAAGGAGCAAAGGAAAGAGAGAGGAGAAGACTAAGAAATCAGGGGGAGGGGTTGCAGAGTGCTTCTGAATAAACAAAACCAGGGAGGGGATAGTGAAGAGCAGGGCTGAGACACACGGCTGAATCAGGTGCTCGTACCCAGGATACCCAGGAGCAAGGTGCCACAGTGAGAGGCAGAGCTGTGGGCTGATGCACAAAGATGCTCAGTCATTACACATCCAGACTCAAGGCTAACAAAACCATCCAAGCAGAAAGCGAAAACCTGCCCAGCCCCAACGCTCCTGCACTCAGCTATCGCACTGTTAGAATTCACCCCGGATGAGGACCTTACCAGTCTTGTGTTATTAGCAATACGCAGGTGTGACATCCTCACAAGCAGCATTGGAAACCGCTCCAGCAAATGCAATTATCTCCTGAGCAGGAGGATGGGGTGGGCTCTTGCGCTGGTGGCCTTTGTTCAGCCTCCCACTTTTGGTGCCCCTGCTCCAAGCCGGTTGCAACACCAACCCAGCCAAGCCGGGAGCAGAAGGCATACCTTGGGTAGTGGAAGAAGAATTAGTGCTCTAGGACAGAACAGTTTAATACAGTAAAATAGAGCTCCTTTAAGTCCTCCCCATATGTAGGGCAGACTAAGTTTTTCCAAGGAAATGGAACAGTTCAGTATTATATGTGAAAAAATTATCTGTGGAGAAAAAACATAATTTCCCAGTCAGCTTTCTTGCTGAATGTCTCTGCCTGGTAGCCAGCTGTCTGTCAACTTTTGCTAACGTCACCAGATCTAAAATTACAGTTGTGGGATAGTTTTCACTACCTGCAGTTTATAGGAATTGTCCAATTAGATCTTAGCAATGGTTCATCCTGTCTAATGTCCTGTCTCAATGGTCATCAAACCAAGATGCTTTGGAGGCCTGGCTCTGGTCTCTTTCCTTATTCCTTTCTACACAACTCTTCCCTTCTTTTCTCTCCTGTGTCTTTCATTGTCTTACATGTGTCTCATTTGCCATCTTCTTCCTTATTTCTGTCTTCCCTACCTCCATTGCTAAATCGTGCTGTCTCTTCCATCTCACAGTCCCCCTTGATATCAAGAATCATATCTATTTCTGCACCGATACTATGGGAAGCTCTGTAGGATTCGAGTGGGAAACAGTGTCCCTTCTCCAACCTCCGCATATAACACAGGATCCTGGTAACAGAAACGTGCAGGGACCAAACGAAAATAGGAAGCGAGTTTTATTTCAGGTCTGCACAAGGACATTTAGAGCTAGCGCTGCTCAGCGTAATTATTTGAAGTCCCCATAGAAAGTCCAAGGGCTGAGTAGGCCACGGAGGTTTTCAGAGCAATATGACTCATTCTGATGATATAAACCTTAGTTGCAGAGTAACAAATGCAATCCTTGAAATATCTTAGGTCTAACTTGTGCAAAGGCAATAATAGGTCTATGGCTGCAAGAGGTTTGGGATGGGTTTTTTTTTGAAGAACAGAGACTAAATACACAGACAGTCTTTCGATTTGTTGTTATCCGGATACTACTGAAGCTTAATGAATAAATAAGTACAAAATTAAAGGCTCATTACCCACCCCAAAGAGTCCCTGTCATTTTTAAACCTTTCAGAGGAAGCCAGGAATAGGGAGAAGTGCCCATTAGAAGGATAAACATATCACAGATCTGAATGTCAAATCAAATTGAGCAAAAATTAAGTCAGTGAGCATTAGAAAGGAGAGTCTGGTGTCAGCAGAGACCATGTTTCCCTGTTTGTACTTTCTCGGCTAGCTCTGAAGGCACTAGAGACTGTGCAGGAATTGATGTGCGCCAGGTGCAATCCTCACAGCTCACTTTCATGGAAGAAACCTGTTCCTCATTTCAGAAACCACTTTTCTTCTGTCTTGAAGAAATTGTCTGTAAATGGGCTTCTCCCTGGTGCCAGATGCTCTGAGAACTGAGATGCCTTTCAAGCTGGGGACTTATTAACCCAAAGGTGTCCCTGAAATTACTGTCTAAATCATTTGAGGGAGTTTTGGATCAGGTCCCCAGTACCAGCTGGTTTATGGCTACAGCTCAGCTTACAAATGATGCCCCAAAACTGAACTATCTGTAGCTGAGAGTTAATCCCCTTAAAATCAATAATTCCTGATCCCTGAAGCTGTTGTTTTGGTGATGGACGGCTGGCAAGTGAGAGCCAACTTCCTGAAATCGTCCCTTTTTCTCCCCTCTCTGAAACAAGCTTTTTTTCTATTATTATACCAGCTGATAAAACAACTGTAATCAACTCTTTTCTGCTCCATAAAATAGTTACTGCTAATTACTAATTATTGGGAATAATCTTCCTAGCGTATCTGGAAGCATTATAGTGACTGGGAGTTAACAGTAATCATTGCTTTCGGAAGAGGCACTATTCACTTGCAAGGGGTTACATATGGCACACTGAAGAGTTTTTAACTGACATAAGCCAAAAAACTGTTTGAAAGGGAGGGTGATGATTTGTCAGATATTAATACACATACACATTTCTACACGTGTTTGCGTATGCGACTGTTCATTGCAAATTGAAATTCAAGCCATTGCATCCACTAGATGCTTACTGGCCATTTGCATACAAAACCACTTGATTTGTGTAGACAATCCCAGTAATTGCATGGGCAAAGAGTTGCTGCTTTGTGCTTTCCTCATGCAAAAGTTGTTTGCAGGCATTAGTAAGTGCTAGCAAGCAGAAGACAAACTTGCTGGAAAGTTGTGCCTGTGAGATGTTTCCAGTCTTTCTTCGCTAGGCTGTCACTGTTTCTGGGCAGAGGAATTAGGGAGGATCAAAGAAAAGTGACCCAACTAAGAACAATCTCGTCTTCCTGACTAGGAAAACTCACTCTGTAATCTTTGTATAAAACCTACTATCAGCTGCAGAGGGGAAAATCAGCCAAATGGATAGTGACATAACAGAAAGTCCTCTTCAAACAGTGAAGGGTATATTTGTACATCAGTCCCACAATGTGAGCGTAGCACAAGCTCGTATCTTCTGGTCAGTACAAGTAGCAGGAGCAGTGAGGCGACACAGCAGGTCTCCAGGACTCCATGAACTTACATCCCACCCTTTCTATCCCAGGTCATCCTCAGGAATAGTGAAACCTGGGAAAGATCAGATAAGAACTGACCAGAACATTCACCTAAAATGAATTCACTCCCAGTGAATCAAACTTCATTGGGAGTTCAAAACAAGGACTTCTTTTGTGTTCCTTTACCTCCCTTTCATTGATATTTCCTAAGGTAGCCAAATATCTGGAAGTCCTAGAACTCACTTAGGGTATCAAGCCTACTTCTGCTATCCCAAGAAATATATCATCAGCTGGAATTGCCAAGTGCTCACCCAGATCAAGAGAAAGCCATGTCTAAAGATTTGCTTCTATTAGAAGCAGAGACACACAGAGTATGCTTTGCTCATATCTGAGTCAGGACTTGTTTATGGGGTGTTAAAGTGGCTGGGTGCTTTTCCAAACTGAATTCAGAGGTGACACCTTCTATGTGGAGGAACTGAAAACCTAAATGTTCCTTGCTAGGTGTTTTAATCAGACATAGGAATGCACACAGAAAGAAAATTGTTGTTATCATTGCTCCTGGGTGCTGGCATAAACCTGCAAGCATAGTCTTTGGCTTCACCACAAATTCTCAGGCAGTGCTTGGAAACCAAGAGGCTTGCAGAGTGTTTGAGTTGTGTTGCAGAGTGTTTGAGTTGTGTTGCACAGCGGTGTTTGAGTTGCACAGCCAGGACCTTGCCTGTCCTCTTCCGTAGTCTCAACTGTGGCCACTGTGGCAATCACTGTCCTCATGATGCAATCCATATGGGAACTCCTTCCTCCTTCACAGGACGAAAAATATTTTCTTCGAAACCTTTGTTGCTTATGCAAAATAGACTGTTGTCAAATTGCTTTCTCCCGCCCCCCCCCCCCCCCTTCCTTCACCTGTATAAGTGATACTCTGGTGGTTCCTTAAGTTAATGTTCTTCTTAGCCATTGCTATCTCCACACTTGGGTATTCATCCTTTCCTTCTCTGGCCAGCCTTTCCTTCATATGAACCCCACTGAAAGCAAGCACTTTTCTTTCCATTCCTGTACTAAGTAGTATGTAACAATGTTTCTCTTCATTTTTCATTATTTTGCAAATACGTTAAATAAAACACCATCTTAAACAAGTCTCCACAGTAGCCTGAAAGTACTCTGAGCATCGGCTGGGAGTTTTTTTTCTCTCTTCATTGCATCTATAAAATAATATGTGATACTAACCAAGGTGCAAGTAAGCCACTTCAAAAATGTGCTCTGCTTTATGGACTTACAGACCCATTAATTCTACTACATAATTCCCCTGAAGGAGAAACAGAAAATGTTCATTACAAGCAGAAGAGAGGAAAATCCATTGCTTTTGATTTGCAGGAACTCACACAAACTACAGATAACTCTTACCTACAGGAAGTGAGATATGGACGAGAGCTTCATCAGTGGTAAAAGGCATTTACTCCCATTCAATCATGTATTACACGGGAAAATAATCTTTTAGCTCCTTTGTTGTGACTTGCCATGAATAGCAATGGATCCAAAGAAGCAACAACACAAAGTTAAGTTTTTAAGGTTTTTTTCAATACTTGGATTAATTTATCACAGTAGAAATTTTAATTTGGCAAACATTTTTGCTGTAGAGATAGAAAAATATAAAATAAGGGGTTTTTTTTTTGTCGAAAATGCTTCTTTTTTCTTGGATTCCTAAAAATAAAACTGGCATAGATTTTGTAAAGTTTAAAAAAGGCTTAAATAACGAAGCAATGAAAAGCACAATACTATTTTTAATTTTTTGATGAAGTCTTCTAAATTAATCCAAAACCTCTGCAATTCAGGGTTTGTCTTCTGTTTTTCCAGCAAAAAATTGGTCGGTTTCATCCACCCTTTCACTCCCCAATCCCTAAAAAAAAAATCCCCCAAACCTCAAACCCTATACTATTTCAATTTGACCTGAAATAAATTTTCTTCCATACTACTTTTTTTAAATTTTGCCTATGGACACTCTGTTATCCTGCCTCATGCCAAAGGCCAAAGCTTCTGAAGACCTTCTTTTGAAAGTGGAGCTGAACTCTGCCTCACTTCAAGAGTGGGCCCAGGATCACTAGGGGCTTGGGTCCAACTTCAATACCAGTTTCCATCCAGAAACGAAACCCTATCTTGAGCCATTCAAATCGTAAGTTTGACTCAGCCAAAACTTCAGCTGGAAACTTAATGAAATAAGAAAACTCCCTACAGCTGTAAACACAAGTCAGTCATTGATCTGTGTTGTTATTATTTTCTATTTGCTCCAGCCTGAGAGCCTGTGTAACTCATGGAGTTGAGTCCAATAAGCAGAGCTAGTCCCCAGATTTGTTCCTGTGGGGCACTATGACCTCAGCCAGTATTTAATTTCCTTGTGACTGTCAGTGGAGAGAAGTGTCAGCAGACAAAAGCTCCCCATGGTATGGGATGGCTAAAAGATTTCTGTGATCTGTGAAAACACCTCAAACAAGCAAGGAAATGTGCCCCAAGCTGATTACTCTTCCCAGGTACTACAGGTGACGGCTGAGATCTCAGCTGGCAAATCCAATCTGACCAGCTATTTTTCTGTACTGCCCTTCATGCCACTTGTCTTAGGCAAGTTCAAAAGATTAGGTAGACCCCAAATCCGTAAAATCTATTTGAAATCCTTTTCTTTAGAACTTTTAACAAGTTCAGCCTCCCAAACTGCCAAAGGGCAGTTAATCAAAACTCTTAGGAGTGCTACTTCTGAGCTCCTGAGCATTGTACGGATGTAGAAGAATCATCGGCTAGACAGTATTTATAACTGATCCTGAGGCTCATAAATCACAACACAATAAATCCTGAGTTAAGAGGACCACAAAAATGTCCGTGAGCTAAGCAACCAAAAAATCATTATCATAATTAATACTAATCTTGTATAAAATGCTCTTTTTCACAAGTAGATTTCAAAGTGCTTAACTAAGTATGCCATTACAGACCTCGTCAGCATATTTTCATCTAAACTGTTTTCCATTGGGAAATGATGTCTCAGTAAACCTGAGGTGTCCCATTATCTGTTGCCCCTTCTTTCAGTACTGCTAATGCATGGTGAAATGCCATACAAAATTAGAATGATTTAAAAACATCTATGTTTATCATGTGAGCCATAAATTGTGTTTGAAATTAAATTTCCAGAAATAGTGCTTGGGGATGGGCAGGGAGGAATTTATAGTTTACAACAGATCTTGCAAAGATCTGAGTGTCGTTCCAAACCAGAAGAAAACACTTAAAACATTTGCCATAAAATTATCAGTCAACCATTTCAGCAGCTCTTGGCAAAATAAGGGCAGATCAGGAACGAAGTTAATGTCTTGCATGTCCTTGACCTCTGAGGCACCTTGAGTCACCCAAGGTCACTGTTCACCCACAGCGATGCCCTCACTGCACATTTGCATCTGAAGGGACCTGGTGGAGGAGGGGTCCTTTGACAAGTTTCCCTTGCATGCTCCCAATTACCGCTTGCAAAAGCTAAAGAGATATCGGTGCCTGTTAATGAAATTACAGACTCTCAAAAGCCCTTTATGCCCTAGGGTTATGCATTTATATTTTACAGAGATTTTGCTACACGTTCAATCCTGCCTTGAAGAAACCAGGTCTTTGCTAAACGCTGCTGCATACGCAGTGCACAGATAGCTTTTATTTATTTCTTAAAAGACAGTTGTTAATCAGTAAGAGCAACCAGTTGCAAAATACTTTGAGCCAACTGGATTAAAGTGATTATGGGATTATTAAATGGATTAAGTTCTATCGATAACTGGTTGTCAGCCAGAAGAGCTAAAGTCCTAATCAGCTAGAGAAAAAAGACCATGCCAGCCACTTACATTTGTGGTTCACCTTGAACTTATCTGCAACTTCTACTTGTTTCAGTCATGTTTCTATAGCAACCAGGCTAATTGACATTAATTACCATATTTCATCTGTGGTTATTTTGTGCTAATTTCATTTTTGAATTGCTTTGAATTAGAATGTGAGACCATAGTAACAGTTTTTCACTCTGTTTTTCATAAGGTGTTGTGGGCATGAAGATGCATTCACCCTCCCCCACCCCCCCCCCACCCCCACATACGCTAGTGAGATCCCATATACATGGGATATCCCAGGGCCCATGGTTTGTTCAGCTGGGAGAGGGTTTAGGGGATCTAACAGCAGCTGCCCCCATATTTATGATGAGGTCATCGAGAAGATGGGCCATGCTCTTCACAGCAGCAGATGGTGGGAGGACAAGAGACACAAAGTGTGCAAATTGAAACAGTGGTTCACACTGGATATAAGGAAAAAATTTCTCCCCCTGAGGGCGCAGTCTCTGTCCTCGGGAATTCAAGACCCAACAGGATAAAGCCACAGACTACCTCTTCTGGCCTCATAGCTGACCTTGCTTTGGGTAGGAGGTTGGACTAGACACCTCCCGAGGTCCCTTCCCACCTTAATTATCCTACGACCTTATGTTCCTATGATCCTAAAATTATTCATTTCTTTCTTTTGTTATTTTTGTATAATCATAATAATGATGAATGCACAGCATCCCGTAGGGTGTAGCAAGATTCATGAGGGAATAAGAGGTCTAACTGAGCCTGTTTTCAAACAGTGACCTTGAGTCATTTCCTTACCTTCTGCCTTGCTTGCAACCTCCTCTTTGCTATTTGGTTGCCGTGCTCAGAGACGGCTTTCGTGATGTCTTGTGCAGAGAAGGCAACAAACCCTTAAATTGCACCATGGCACGGTCTCTTCAAAGGAACATCATCCCTGACTGTAAAACCAGACAGCAGAAATGAGAGGAGCAGACATGGCTGATCGGTACCAGAAGAGACGAATGTGAGATGGGATAACGTACCCACAGAACTTCTGAACATCTTCCCTTAACGTACAAATGCAACTATTAAAAAAAAAATACATTTCATAATAACAATTCAGCACTGCAGTCAGATTCTGCAGTGCCTGAGTGATGGTTTATTAACTCAGACATTGCTGCGTAGAGAGCACTTGCAGTCTTTGGCCTTACACTTAATAACTCAGTAAGCATGAATGGGTTCAGTAATTCATTCCTTGTCCTGTGTGGCTGCTCAAAAACCTCATTGGGTTGAAATTTATGGCTTGTTCTTGCAAGACTGCGAGCACCTCCTGCAGGTCTGTGACAGCCCCATGCTCCTGCTGACCGGAGGCAAGTGCTGCAGACAGCTGAGCATCGCCAGGACCAGCACCCCCTCCCTGGCTGGGTTGAGAAGGTCACAGTTGTGTCAGGCTTTTGTAAGAATTTGGGTTTGATTGCACCCCAAGCTTGCACTTTGGTCATCTGTGACTTTTAGGATACTCTCTTCATTCTGTGTCTGATATCATACAATTAACTGTTTGGAAGACGGGGAGGCTGGACAACAAGCAGATTATGATATTACCAAGACATGAAAGTAAAACTTAAGCAGTTAAAGGAAATGAAGGATGCACATGAGAGGTATTTATTATAAATTTGCTTTCTTATGGTTTTTTTGAGAGTCCTGCACTCAGTGAGAGTAGCACTCCCTGAGCTGGGGGTTAGCAATGCTTCCTCTCTATTTTGAAGTCACGTTCTCCGGCAAAGTGAGGCCAGACTCAGTATTTCTGATGACTGTAAGGCAAAGCCATGAAGGGAGGGAAACAAAAACTTTAAAACCCCTCTCTCTGTGACTTAATGAATACGTAGTGTTATACAACCTAACAGCACAATGCAGGGCATGACAGGACCAATAAGCATTAGCTGGTCCATATACCAGAGCGTATCTGAAGTCCTCCCATCAGTGGGGGGACAGCAGTGACATACGGAGGAGGATCAGCTCAACTCCTCAGCACTTTCAGCTAAAGTGCAATCTTTTACTGGCGAGTCATATTGCCCTTGAAAAGCTGATGGAGACACAACAAGAAGAAACACGTAGAAGTAAACAGTCAACAGGTTCTGCTTGCAGATGCTGAGGCATCACACATCTAGCATTGTCACTCAGCTCTGGGAGACCACAGCCCTGTCTATGAACAGATGTGGGCAGACAAGCAGTGACTCTTGAGGGGAAACTTGAGATCCTCCAGTATAAACATAAGGCAATTAACTTTTCCTGTGATTTTCTTTTTTTTGTGCTGTCCTCTTTTAAAAGATGGGAACACCAAGTTGGGTGACAGACTCTTCCTTCCTGCTCCGGATGCTATTGCTGTTTCCTTGCAGTAATCTCTAAAATTGGCTTTTTCAAAGAGACTAAGGAAGTGAGAGTCCCAAAAGCGACACAAACATCCAGTCGCCTTGGGAAAGCCCAGACTACACTGTCTGTGAACATGAAAGCATGGAGCCTCGCAAACCTGTGAGGCAGAGACATGCTGGATGGCCAGAAACACAGATGGAGGGATGTGCTTTATTCAAGGTCATTCGCAATGTCAGATGAAGAGCTGGGAACTAAAACTTGTATCACCCATCCCCCTGTCAGGATTTCAATCACTGAAATATCCTTCCTCTCCCTCACAAACACAGAGGCTCTGATTCTTCGCTCACCCCAGCTCGGTGTAAATCAGGAGCAATACCACGCGAGTCCCCACTGTTACTTCATGAGCTAAAGGAGAGCTGAGGAGTGTCTAATGCTTAGATTCATCAGGGATTTCAGCAGGAGTCAGATGCCTAAATGCCTTTGTGAATCGAGGCTTCAGTATCTACGTTCATTAATGAAGCAAAGGGGGAAAAAAAGTAGCTGTAATTAGAGCAAAAGGAATGCCAGAAAGTAGCTGCATGAATAGTCTCTCGTATAGAAAAAGATAGGCTTCAAGCTCAGCGGTGCTCATTGGCATGAAAGAGAGTTTTGTTCATTGGTGCGTGCAGCAGCGTTCCATAAATATGAGAACCAACATATTCAGTTCTGCAGCCATTTGGAGGGTGAACATTTCAAAATGGAAAGCCAGGTGTCAGTCCCCATGGGAGAACACGTGCAGTGGCAGCGTCCACTGCTAGGGCCATCCTCCCATGGCAGGGAACAGGGAACTCCATCCACCAAGTGACCGACCCCCAGCTTTTAAAGTCTAAACTTTAAGGACTCACATTCAACCCACAAAATGACAATAATGTGCAAGGGAAGGGTCTGCATAAAGCTGAGGAGTCAGGAAAAAAGTGACACCTTGTGAGCGGTTTACGGGTGGGAGGAAAGGATACTTCGTTAGAAATGGCTTATGATGAGTTAATGACTTGACCCATTTAATGGTGACACTGCTCCACTGGGGGCAAATGAAGAGAGCGTAAAGCAACACCTGCAGCTCCCCACATCTGTGGCTGAAGCCTGGCTTGCTCTCAAACAAAAAAACCTTGAAGATACCATACCTTATCCAAAGGTCTTTTGAACACAGGCTTTCTTGGCTGTGATTCTAGTAATAGGCATCTCTTGGACCTCCTGGGGAATTATCTCCAACACGATGCTTGTGGGCAACAGACCCTCTACCCACCTAAAAGACGGTCACCAGCTGAAAGACAGTCTTGAGTTGTAGACGAACCACATCCTACCAGGTCACATCTAACCAGTTTTGCCTGTTTGGAAAACCATAATGAAGTACATTGTGGGCCAAACAATCTCTGTAACTGCAGCCACAGTACTGGTAAGTGCCTTGTGTTTGCTCTGGAAGAGCCATGTTTATGCACACACATTGGTATTGATAAACTGAAGTTTTCTGGCAATTATGGTGAGATGAGTAGAAACAATTTAGGCACCCAAGGGGCCTCATCAGGCAAGAGCTTTGCTAAATGTCATGGATGCGGGAGCAGATTGATTTGCCCTGGACACAGGAGCCACTATTTTATTGTTATTTGAGCATAAAGAAACAAAACTGTGAGATGGACTGAAACTAAATGTTAAAATTATTTTGAGTAGATACTTGCGATGTCTTGGGTGCTTTGACACTGGCAACGGTAATAAATTATTTGTGAAGTCACTGTGATCTTAGCAACATAACCTGATTGGGATTTAACCAATACAACAAAGATCCTCAAATATATGGCATAGCTGTATATGTAAATCAGACAGCTTCAGTTACAAAACAGGGCATTTCAGGCTGAGTTTCTTTGGAGATATCCCCAGGACAGGACCTTCCCCGCCAGCTGGTAACCTCATTCTGCCAGTTGAGCCTGGGTGGATGCGAGAGGGCCACCCCTGCCAGCAGGAGCATGTCTTTGATGCTCATTGAGCAGAGCTGGGCCAGGGAATAGCTTTCCTTCAAACCTCTGAGACAGTGGGAAAGCCAACTACACTTTCAAAATCACAGCCTTTCTCTGCATATGAAACAGGAATAGCACTACACAATGGTAAAAGATGTATAGGAACAATTTCTCTAAATTTAGCTTAATTACTTAATTTGATCTTTGAAACTAATAATAATGAATGCTAATTTGGCTTCCTGTTATCTTCTGAATAGAACCTGTGAATTTCTGAGGGAATTTGAATATGGCTGGCAAGATCTAAATTTAGCTCAAGTAACAAGTGTCAGCCCCTATCTAATCCCACTCTAGTCTGACAGCTAACCTTGGCATTTGAGCAAAAATTAGCACCTTCTGCTGTATTCCCTTCTGCCCAAGTGTGTGGGATTGTTTGGGGACTTGAGGTTCTCCAGGTACAAGCGTAATTTGTGGATGAAATACATCACTTTATAAATGTTCACTGGGAAAGCATCTGTTTCATAAACTTGTCACCAGGGAAGCCTCTACAGTATTTTAACCCATAGTCTGAGAAATCAAAACAGTGCCTCTATAAGCCCCATTTTATTAGCTAGAATTTCTGTACTTTTTGCCATCATAGACAGGGAAAAATTACCTCATAGACATAGAGAATGTGGTGGAGTCACCATCCTTGGAGGCATTTAAAAGACTGGTAGATGTAGTGCTGAGGGACATGGTTTAGTGGTGGTTTTGGCAGTGTTATGTTGATGGTTGGACTCAATGACCTTTTATGTTGATGGTTGGACTCGATGATCTTAACGGTCCCTTCCAACCTAGATGATTACATGACTCTATAGGTGGAGTACCTAGAGCAAAGGAGCTGGGCACTTCACCTGCCTTTGGGATGCCCAGAGGGATGGGAGCCAGTTCTTGCTGCTTCCCACCAAGGCAGCGTTCCTCCGGAGGAAGAACCAGCAGTTTGCCCCATTGAGATTGCCCATGGCAAGGGGCTGGGGCTCAGCACGGGCTGTGCCTGCGCTGCTGGGACAATCCATGAGCCAGCACAGTGAGCTCACAGCAACTGAGGCTGCAGCCGACAAAGGTTCCACTTTTTCTTTTAGATTTAAGTCCAGTCCACTACAGCGTAAGAGGCTGATGAGGGTGACAGACAAGCATGGATGCCTTAGCTTTCCCCAAGTGTTTGCATAGAAACATAAAGCAACCAGCCTTGCTCATAGACAAAAAGGTTAACTCCTCCCCACCAAAAATGTTAAAAAATATAATAGAGTATAAATACATACCTTCAAGTAGTATGGCTTTTTTTCCTCTTGCCTACACAGTAGATTATAGTTAATTAAACCTCTGCTCACATAAACAGAACAAGAAAGGATGTACAAGTAATGAGCTGACAACACGGTCTGTATTATGTTGGGCTTCTAAGAGAATTTAATTTGGAGAAGAATTATGCACAAGCTGAAAGACAGTCCATTAAACTGAGCCAACTGTCTGTAAAGAGATAAACCAAAAAAAAAAAAAAGAATTCTGCCTCTTTGAAATAAATAGCATGCTGCACCTTCCCCTTACCTTGCGGGTGGCAGGGCTAGACATGCAAATGCAAGTAACCAGGTGGCCCGCGAGCCCCTGCCACGGGGACAAAGATACTTGGCATCTTCCTGCCAAAAGGAGGCTAGAACTGTGACAGGGTGAAAAACGCTTAAGTCTGAATAAATGTTGGTAATACTGACTCTGGCAAAGCCCTGCACGAGTATTAGATCCTGTGAATATCTTCCTGTGCGAAACACCAGGTGTCTGAGCCGAACAGTTTCTGGTCCAAACTCACAAAGGAGAGAGATGGTCCTGTCTGTTATGATCAGCTGTGATAAACACCTCCTTTTATTATTATTTTTTTTTAATCATAAAGACAGATAGTCAACACATGAGCACAGTACGTAGGAGACAAACTGAGGCAGCCCCTCTTATACTCACAAACCAAGGTAGCAGCATCCAAACCGGGTCTCAGGCAGCCGCCTCCAGAGCAGCCAGGGAGTAGAGGCGGAGGAGCAGGATGTGCTCCAGCCCCCGCTGGGCTGCGGCAGCATGGGAGGGCACTGGCCAACTGCCCCTTTGGCCACCTCCTGTCCCACAGACTTCCCACGGGAATTCTGGAGACTCACCTTTTCACACAGGGTTAATACAGTTATCACATACTGGGTATACATGTTCTTCTCCTGGTTGCTGCTGGCATCTCCCTCTTCCTGTATCCCTGACAGGCTGTTACTTTTGTTAAAAAAAATTAAAAATGTATAGAAGAACTCATCAAAAAACCATGTCAAAACACACATGGCGGTGTTACCAAATAAGCAAGCCAATTTCCTCAGGGGACTCACTTCCCTGTAGTGAACTCCTTGAGGCGACTGATAGGTATTCAGGATAATCAACTTTTAAATAAAATGCCTTTTCTTTTAATAACAAAGTCTCTGGGGTTCAAGTGATTCGCACCACCTATGGATCTCCCCCAAATTATTTAACCTTATGAGGTGGGAGGTTGTGTCACTTAATCTCTTCCCCACCCAGACCCTTCCCAGCAGCTGTAAAGAAATAATCCCTTCAAATGCTTCCTTCGAAATATTTTGCTTAAGCCTCAGGGAGATGATGTTGATGAGAGCTGAGAAATTAAGGGATTTGTTTTCTTCAATTTTGAGAAAACAGGGGGAAATAATTCTGAGTGATTTTTTTTTAATTCTCTACGCAAATTTAAAAAACCCCAGCTACTATTTTCTTCAGATTTAATAAAGCTTTATATATAACATCTTCTCCAGCCCCTCTTAAGAGGAAGAGTTAAAATACTTATAAGTCTGATAGAACTTTAAAACTAACATTAACTAATGTAAGAAATAAAAATAAAACCACACTACAAACAGGCTTATTTTCATTTTCGGCAGCAGTCTTGAAGACAGTCACCTTAAAGAGCTTTCTATCATTTACGCCAGCGTTGGCTCTGAATAGGTTCACTGATTTCAGGGCAGGTACTTTAGTTGCACTGAAGCAAGTGAAAAAATTGAGTTATTTCCTTTTGTCCCTATTGCTTTGTTCATCACTTTTCCCTCTCCTGTGTTTTTGGAAAACTTCAGGAGGACTTACACAACACACAGGCTGAAGCTGTGTATCAGCCCTGAAAAAGCAAGGAACAATCTGAAAAGAAAACAAGAGAAAACATTTCAATTTGACTCGCTTTTGCCAGCTGGCCAGATGCCTGAGGAGAAGGATCAAGGGAGAGCGCGGCGTTGCATCGTGCGGATTTGCACGAGGTTTGTGAATGGAGAAGTTCTATCTGCTCGCTCGCACATCCCTCTGCTTTTGTTTGCCACCCGTTTGGGTGGGCAGTGATGATTGCTATTGCAGGAGCATTATCTTCCTGCTTCCAAAGGCATGAAATCTGGTGGAGTCCATTTGTTTTGTATATTGACAATAATCCTTTCGTTTCTGAGAACCACAAAGGCCCTTAAAAATAAATACCAAACCCAAGCAAAATAAAACTGTCAACGTTTAGACTGAGATTCTCAGAAAAGTTGAGCACTCACTCAGCAAAGCATTTATAATACAGGCACAAAAGGCCGCAGAGCGCATCCCCCCCGACAGGCTCTAATCAGCCGGTTGCACGCACAGCCGCAGCGCTGCCTTTATCCAGGTCTCTCAGTTTCTCAAATAAATAAACCCCAGTAATGTGCTTGGGCATTTGTAACTTGTAGGAGAGCAGACGTCTGACGTGCAGCAGGTCATTAGAGGGCTGTGCTCTCCACCACAGGGGCTCTAAGGAAGGATGTGGTGGCTGCAGCAGAGGAAAGGTGGCGATGTTGCTGAGCAAGGCTGTGTGGAGGATAAGGACTTTGCTAAGGAAGCATACCTCCAAGGGTTTTTCTCTTCTTCTGGGCACACTGTGCCACTCATTCACAGCTGTAGAGAGTTCAGGCAGCCCTGGAGATGGAGAGAATCCGGAGCAGTGGGTGGCAGAAGAGGCTGAGTGATCCCCCAGTGAGCTGCACTCACCTGCTTACCACCTCCAGAGCTGTGGGAGAAAGGCTGAGAGATGCAGATGACTTGCCTTGTGGGACTGAACTCTGGGCCTCTCTTTTTAAGGCTCCAGAGGTTGCAGATAGACTAAGACTATTTCCAGCGAGATGTAGAGCAGCTGTATGACATGAGTTTGTTAGGCCACATCCGTGACGGTGTTCACACAACAGCTGGTACTTGCAGACTTTCTTCAAGCTGGGACAGGGCCGATCAGCTCATTGACATGACTTGGCAAATCTACTCTACTGTATGTAAAAGGTGGTATAGGAAGAAGCTGGCTTAGTTCCTCAGCCTTGGAAGCACTCACTCATAGCCAGATCTCTTCTACCCATTTCTTTTATCTACTTCTGATCCACCTTCCCATCTGTCTCAGGAGAGCATTTCCATTAATCCTTTCCTGTGTTCTGTCTCCATTCAGGATGTATGGTAAGGACCTGACTCCTTCCAGCATCCCTTTTTTTACAGTCCTACCTTAAAATAAGCTCAGGGTTTCTTTACAGCTGGGTGTGCTGAATGAACAAAGTTATGGTGATGACATGATGCTTGAATAAAGCTTCAGCCCTTTTGCTGCTGGAGAGGAGTCCACACCATTGTGCACCTCTACCAAAGTTATCGTGAAAACAAACAAAATTCTTCTCTGTGGTTATTTTAACAAAGTCAATGCTCAGAGAGATCCTGCAAAAATAATGTGTTCCGTGCTGCTGGCGCTAAATGGAAACCAGTTGGAGATTCTTACCAATAAACATTGCTTTGCAGTTGGCCTCTGAGCATGATCTGAATCCTTCCCTGCATTTTGTTTCCACACAGCGTCTCCGGGCTGCCACAATTGCTTCCTAGACACTGGCACACTCGATACAGCGCCAAAGCTATCGGACATCCTGTTAGATCCTTAGCTTACCGGGCCATTGTCTTGTTGTTATTAGCGGGGGATTAGAAGTTTAAGGCCTCAGAGCTTAATGGCCTCAGCGGGTGGAGAGCATGGCACTAGCTGTGAAAATGACAAAAATCGATAGCTAATCCAGTGCAGTCAGTCAACCTTTTCAAAGCCTCATCAGTATTGATTTCCAAGTGCTGCTCTTCCTGTCCCTTGACGTAATCAGTCTGTTTGCTCAGCAGACAGACTCACTCTCTTCTGCTTTCCCCCCTACTTTTGGGGGCTTTTTACACTTAGAAAGGGATTACTTAGATCCCCCCAGCTTTTCATCTCTCTAGCTCCTGTCAGAGGAATGATTAAAGGGGAGGCAGACTGTGCAACCATCTCCTACAAATCAAGGAAGAGCTGACCTGCGGTATGATGGATGTTTCAGGAAAGGAGCCAGCGGACTTTGACGTGGGAGAAATGGAAGACATCTGGTCAGGTTAGATAGTTACAATCCAGGTAGTGAATGCAGGAAAAAAAAAAAAAAAATTACTTCTATCTTCTTTCCCCATCACTTTGAAGATAGGCCAGAATCACCACACTGATAGACAAGTCCTTATGGCACTATGTGAATTTAGGGATTAGGATGCAAGTACCTTAGAGCAAGTTTTCCTCCTCCAGAGAGGATAAAGGACTTTTTCCTTTGCCCACCTTGCTCTGGCTACTTGCAAGACAAACTTTAGGGGCATCTAGACACCCTTTTAAAAAAATTCACCAATATAAGGACTCCTGTTGCTAGAAGCAGCCCAGCGTAACAGTGCTGAGCTGGGTCACTCCTGGGCAGAGGGCTGAGCTGAGATCAATTCTGCATCTGGAACCCACCCAGTGCTCATCTACACCTCAACATTGACCATCCCCAAAATACAAAATGGCTGAGAAAGCAGAAAGTCAGATGGGAACCATTAACCACAAGCTCGGAGGAGGCTCAGCTGGGGATGGTCCAGTCTTTCCAGCCTGATTGATGGCCATCTGCTGCCGTTAAATAAAGATCAGTTCATAGGAAACCAGAGCGTGTTTGGAATAAAGACACCAGTTAATGGATGTGCTTGGTGATGCTTTGAACCACCTCTAAGAACTGAATTGACCCAATGGGTAATATCAGAATAAACATATTTTTCATTGGCAAATTAAAAAAAAAAAAAACAACACAAAACCAAACACAACCGTGGCTGTTCTGCAGTTGCTGGGCATCCATATTGCAGCCAGGGCGTCCGCAGAGCTGGGCTCGCTGTTGGGTGTATCTACGGTGTGAGAGCGCTCCAAAACCACTAAACAATACTGCAAAGGCTTTCTCTGCCCGTGGCACTGCCATCTCTGCCTGCTGCCCTGGCAGAGAGGAGGGCAGTGCAAGCAGACAGGGCTGCATCAGCCCAACGGAGGCTGTGACTCCAAGTAAAGTCCCAGGTGCTGGCCCTGCTGGGAAGCAATGTCTTGCCCCCAAACTTGCAAACTCAGCACAGGAAGAGGACCAGAAAGGGAAAGTGGCTTAGCTGGGGCTTCACAGCAGCTTCACCCATGCCCACATCCCCAGCCCTGGAGTCAGACCAGGGCAGCACTGTTGTTTGAGGTTGGTGGGTACTGTCCTTTCGAAGACTTGGTCATTCACCCCCCCAGGCTGACCTGGCACTGTTAGCATAGGGAGATAAGGAAGAATAATTTGCTGTAATGTTTTTCTCCCCAGGCTGCTTCACTGTGCCTCAAACACAGCAGACGAATTCTGTCTGTCAAATCCAGTTACATTTTATTCCATCTCCTGTAGCTGGGATCAGAGGGCAGACATTTATCAGGCAAGCAAGTGAATTACCAAATTGCATTCCTAAAACAACTGAACAAAATGCTCCTCTGCAACTCTCTTCTTGAGGGGCGGGAGACACAAACACCCAGTATTTTTCCTTGCAAATTATATTGAAGCATCTGCTATCATTAGAACCACCAGAATAACTCCAGCAAAACAGCAGCTATGGAAGAGTAAGATATTCTCAACAGAAGCCCACTTCTTAACAACAGTCTTAATCCTATTTCTTCTGTTAGAAATTGTGCCATCCACAGAAACACATAATTTCCTGAGTGTACAGGTTCCAAGAGCAAAGCCACCTCTGTGCCTGTTGCTCCATTTTGCCCCAGGCTAACAGGAAAGAATAGCTCTGGGCTCCTCAAAAGCCACGTTTTGTTACACCTGCAGATGGGACAATCTGGCAGCAGAGGCTACCATTGATCCCCTTGTTACCCAGTTAGTGTTAATCGCCTTGTCCGAAGTCATCTGCTACAAAAAGCAGAGGAGACGCTGAAGATCACCTCTGCAGAACCATACGGTAAGGTCCACTGGACAATATGCATTTATTTTAATGAGAATTCAATGAGCAAGTCCCATGACATCTTCAGCTGGCATGATCCAACACAGAAAAGGGAAGGAATTAGTCTGAAACAACATTTGCAGTCAGAGGATAGTTGGAAAACTTCTGATGAAGCATTTTAACCCTCTAATGAGTTGCTCTCAGGTGCCTTCCTGAGTTAGATCCTATCCCAGGCAGCACCCTGCTGGTTGGCCTTGGTAATAGGTAGACTTCAAGGAAGAAGTCCTTGAGGAGACCATGACCAAGACACCATGCTGTCCAGCTGGACAGACTGTCTTTTTTGTGCAGTTTTACTTCCAAACTATTGGCGTGCTGCACCACAGCCAGGTTCAGGCTCCTGATCCCTGGGGATGTCACTCATCCTGGTCCCTGCTGCAGGCTGGTGACTGCCTGTATCCCTGTAGTGGGTTCTTTACCACTGACGCTCTCAAGGTTTCTCCCTCCCTTTTTCCGTACATGACACTTGCAGATCCATTTCCTTCAGGACCCAAGAACTGTATTTTCTAATTACAAAGAGGCAGTTCTTTCAATGCAAAGAATGTTGTATTTGCCAAGAAGAACAGAAGGATGGCTGAAAGAGACAAAGAGATGTAGCTGCACGTATTCTGTTCCTGAAGGTTGGTAGCTCCCTCAGGAGCCCACCACTGACAGGCTTGTCCATGGAATCCCACATTGCCTGGTGAACTGGAGTCTTTGCTCCTCTCCAGCTCTCCACCTGCCTGCCTGCCTCTGCTGACAGCCTCCCTCTCCGCTGCTCTTTCCGCAGGCTGTGATCTGTAAGGTTTAGTATCCCCCTTTGATCCTTGGCTTAGCCTTGGGAAGACTGTGCTTTACCAGCCGGCAGGGAGAGGCAGACACATTCCCCAATTAGTAACTCCCCGCTTTGTTCTCGTACAGGCTCGTACGCTTGCTGGTCTGGCTTGGCTTTTTAACAGCCCTTTTGATTTCACTCCCGCACAAGCAACTCATCAGAGAGGAAAAGGAGATGTGTGAACAATACCCATTGGAAATAAACAGAGAATCATGGAATTGCCCAGCTTGGAAGGCACCTTTCAGATCATCTATCCCAACCATCAACCTAACACTGCCAAAAAATACATCACTACACCATATCCCTCAGCACCACGTCTACCCGTCTTTTAAATACCTCCGGGGATGGTGCTTCAACTGCTTCCCTGGGCAGCCGTTCCAATGATTAATAACCCTTTCAGTAATTAATAACCCTTTCATATTTTTCCTAATATCCAATCTAAACCTCCCCTTGTGCAACTTGAAGCTGTTTCCTCTTGTTCTGTTGCCTGTTACTGGGGAGAAGACACCGACACCCCCCCCCCCCCCCCGGCTACACCCTCCTTTCAGGGAGTTGTAGAGAGCGAGAAGGTCTCCCCTCAGCCTCCTTTTCTCCAGGCTGAACAAACCCAGCTCCCTCAGCATGTTTCCTCTAACTGTGAGGGAAACAGCCAGTGCTGGCCTAAGTGACCCGAGAGATTCCTTTCCTTGGGACAGGACTGCCCTGACACGGGCTCCAGTCCCCAGCCCACTTTACCCACCTTAACCAGTTTCAGGAGGCTCATCCCCTTTGGCCTTGTGTAGACAAGAGAGAGAGCCCAGCTGTCACCAGAGCATGCTTCAGAGCAGTGCTGCTGTTCGCGAAAGCAACTGAGACTGATAAGTGAAGATGGCGATGTGATCTCCTCTGCTGTGTTGTTGAAGGCACCGTTTTTCAGCTGAGATGACAAAGCAAAGTCTTGACTACTTGTAATAAATAAAAAACCTGTTTTTAATATTCTGCAAGGGGAAAGTTCTTATCCCAAAGGCAATGACCACATTTTCCTATGAGTAGAGGTGTAAACCTTGTTGTACTGACTATGTTTTGCCTAAATCATTGCTAAAAAGTAGGAATTTTTTATGCGATGACAACCTCTTCCAGGAAAGCTCAAGGCTTTGTAGACGCTGCACAATGCAGTTATAGTAAGAAGCACCAGTGTTGACTAGACCAGGCTAAAAAAATAATAGGACAAAATACTCCTCTTGAAGTGCTGAAAATTAGATCCCCAAATCTATATTTAGGCACTACATAGAAGTGCACCTGATTAACAAATGGTGCATTTCAGAGCCCATTTTAGCCACTCAGATTTGCAAATTTGGTCTTAGTTTTCCAGTGGACATAGCTAATGGTGATGGGATTAGCTTACCGCTACATAAACAGAAAATAGGTAATTACTTTTTCATGCATTCATTAAACATTAAACCAGCATTTATACATACAAGTGACATATAACAAGGTAGTTTTAAGAGGTTCATTTGGGATTCAGATTGCAAAGATGTTAGTTGACATTTAATAGTTTTGTAATTGATCTCTGTCATCTTACATTGTGGAAAAATGTTAAAATGTATTTCAGCACAATGGAAATACAAAGTACAGTGTAATGTAATATTAAACATATCATCAAGATACTCATTTATTGAAGCTACATAAAGTTAAACTAAACTACACAAGAAATAACTTGCTTGTTCAAAACTATTAATCTTCAGCATTTTGTTTCAAACCACCCACAGAATTTTAGGAGGCAACAGTTTCACATGGCAGATAAGAAAATGTGCTTATATGTAATAATGGGGGCTACATAGTTATAGAACATGCATACGCACCTAGCTCATTGCTGTTTTTAATAATTAAGTATGGGTCAGTATATTTACAGAAGCCCGGACACTAAGTTTTGGGAGTGGTGATGTGCATGAAATAGCTCTGTTTATTGTTATAATTGCCTGGTGCTTATACATTTATAGCTCTTTTCAGTGACCCAGAACTATACACAGGTTGAAAGCCTGTATATTGCTTGTCGGCTATTTCTGAACAAATATATACAGATTTTGTCCCGGTAAAACATTTCTGGTACCTTGGAGCAGGACACTGAAATTTAACATGAGGTTGGCTTTTACAGCATGGATACATCATTTGTCGTTTTTATGACAATCGAGCATAATTCAGGCCGTAAGGGGCATGGCAACCCAGGGGAGATGGAGAGCTCTTTCCACTCTACTACAAAAACAGGAAAGAAGGAGTATTAAGAGGACTTGACTGCAGTAATTACTTCCGAACATCACTGTGCATTACTCCTGCTTTCGTCGTGGTGAGCTAAGCAGGCAGGCAGGGCAATTCACGATCCAGCACAGAGGGTTTGTGTTTCCAGCCTTCTCCCTCCCAGCCATGTCCCCGAGGTGAGTACGAGGTTACCTGCAGGAGGGCAAGAAACTGCCTCGTGCAGAGCACTGGCTCAACAGGAAGGGCCTGAAATAACTTCAATGCCTTAGCATCCTCCGGAGCTTTAACATCAACGGAGACAGGGCCTAATTTATCCAAAGGTGCATGAGCTGGGTTGCTGCTCTGGGGCTGTAACGTTATTCCACCTGATATCATAAGAAGCACCGAACTGTCAGAGGCATCACTATTTGTCCACATCAAACCATCTTCTGAGGCTTTTAATAACTTAACTCCCTGGATTGAGCTGCAGTCTGATTATGTAGTTTTCTTCCCAGTATATGTAATCTCTCTCTGATTACTTTTTTGGTGGCTTTTTCCTCACTGACTTTTGGTTCTGAAAAATGAGCAGCCACTCCTGGTCACCTAGAGTTTTAATCTGAGAAGCCATAGGATGACAGTGCCATTCAGAGTATAGTTTCTCAGTGATTTTTCAAGGCATGCTGTCAAACTGAATCTGTACAAACTGAATTTGACTCTTTTTTGTATGCGTGGTGAAATTCCCATTATTTGCCAAAGAAAATACTAGTAGAAAGGATTGTTAGAGGTCAGTAAAAGGCTGGGAGACTAATACATCTTAGTCCTTGGATTCCCATCTGCCCTATGTTGGTGCTTAGCTCATTAGCCGGTAAAGAAAAACATTTCACATAATCTCAGGCTCAGGTTTGATATGAACATGTTCAAGATTTCAGCGTTTACAGATGCCTAAGCCTACCTGAGCAACTAATTCTGAAAAAACAAACACTGAAGTGCTTACCCACCGCTGGCTATTTGTTTACTTTCGAGAGCTGCTGAACCTGTTACAATATTGACAAGACTGCCAAGTCGCAATAGTGGCCTGGGAATGCTAGAAGAATCAAAACTTAATTATCATTTGTGTGTGTTTGTTCTCTAGTTGTTTACTTTAATTTTTATGAGTTATGAAACTCATATGTTTAGATCTAGGCATATAGAAGAGTTTTTATACAAACAAATTATTGTAATTAACTGCTCCCATAATACTACTGTAAATGAACAGTAACCCAGAAACAGTACAAATAGGTAGACATCCAGCTAGGATACCTCTTTTCTCAGAAGTGGTCTTTATGAAAACTTCTAAAGATCAGCAAATATGGGATATTTTCAGCATCAAGGTGGTCTCACACATTGTCTTGGATTGCAGACTGCAGATCTGAAAATATGCAGGAGAAGGCAGCAATGCCCTTATTGTCCTTCTCTTGCTCTAGTTCATATCACTTCCACTGCAAGAACAGGAATGCTGCTGGTCTCTGTTCATCCGAGGACTATGCTGATATTAGTATCATAAAATCATTAAATAGTTTGAGTTGGAAGGGACCTTAAAGATCATCTAGTTCCACTCCCCTGCCCTGGGCATGGACACCTCCCATTAGACCAGGTTGCTCAAAGCCCCGTCCAACCTTCATTTTTGGCAAGCTCTTAGATTCTCTGACAGGTTGTGAGAAGACCTAAGTGTTGGTGGGTGTTTGTAGAAAACAAGGAAGTGATTCCTTAAGCTACAAATATACAAAAGTGGGAGCCTAATCCTTCAGCCAATCTGTCATTAAAATGTCTCCTCCAGTGACGTGGAGTTGGGCTTAAGCATGGCCTTTGTTTTATATATATGTATAAATACATATATAGAGGAAAGTATATATATATGCATGCACACACACAGACACACAGTGGGGCAGTGTCCATCCAGAGGTGTGCTTTCAGGGTGTAAATAGTGTCAGCATCGTTTCCCCATTGACCAGACTACGTTGGACAGATGGTCAGTGCAACGTACACCACACTGACCATCTTGAACTTCTAACTGGTCTTGGGGAGAAAGTTGTTTTGCACATGAGATGAAATGCTTCTACTGTTGCAGTACTATGCAATGGTATTTATGCTAATGCACCTGTGTACCTGCAATAGTTTACTCTGAACCAGGCTGTATCTTTTTGACTTAACAGATACAAAAGACGCAGAGTTTGGGCAAGCCAATAATAGGTTCATGGTTGAGGTGGAGAATTACAAAGTTCTACAGGCTCCAGGAATAAAGTCAGTCAGTCATTTACCCCCACTAATGGACACTGGTTAATTCTCATGGGCAAACCACCTTTTTCATTATATTTATTCCTTATGCTGATCTGTGAAATTTTAGTTAATGCCATGATATGTCACAAATATGTTTACTACTCAATGGGCTGTGTGAGCTTGTGTTTCTGCCAGTCAGATGGGTGCTGTGGAGGAGAGACTGATTGTAACAGGTAAAATTAAAACAAGCGTACCTGTAATGTAGGCGGAGAACAAAACCACTTAGGCGTTGTTATTCTTGTCACCAGAACAACAGAAAGAATCACTCCTGTGCCTGTTCCTGGTAAACACATCAGAAAGGTCGCTGCTTGTAGAGATGAAAATTTGAGCTTTATAATTAAAAATCTCTGCTTACCAATTCCCCTTCTGAGTTCAAACCATCCCTCAAAATCCCTCAAGTGGACACTACCAATGTCCTCACATTTGATCAAAAGAAAAATAAGAGGGAAAAAAAAAATCTGGCCAGATTAAGGAGGTGTTATTTTCCTAGACATTGTCCTATATTGTCCTCTACTGCCCCATGTCCTAGTTCAAGCTGCACTGGATGTCACTGCTCAAGAGCACTTGTGCTTGGGGAGAAGACTCTGGATCACAGCAAACATTGCCCATTTTCAGAGCATCGTGCAGAAAAGCAAGCAGCAAGACCACCAGTGGCGACATTCTACTTACTGCTTTGGTGCTTTTGCAGGTGCCTAGTTGTGAATCTTTACTTCTCGCGGTTTGAGACTAACCTCCCAGTAATTCATCTTGGCTCCCTGAAGCCCCAAGCCTGGGATTTAGCGGAGTTCTGCCCAATGAAGGATCATTCAGCAGCACAGAACTGTAGCAGCAGGGGACCTTTCACAGCAGGGGACCATTAAAGACTTGACTTAAATGAAAATGTACAAAAGTTGCTTTGAATACCAAATTTCTTCTTGCTGCCTCACCAAATGCCTGTGATGTTACCCCCTGGCGGAGAGCATTCCAGAACAGGTTCACTCATCTGATTTTTGCTACCTCCGTATTTCAACTGTGACCAAAGTGACTACAGCGGAATATGACACAGAGCATCATTTTTTCATTCTGACATGACTTGAAATGTAGACAAGTAGTCTGGCAGAATTTAAATATTCACTGGGACTTTGTTCTTAATAAACACCACGGCGAAATGCTCCAGTGCTGCCTTCTAAAGGATGCACCACAAGTTTTATGAGGTGCACAGGTTAAATGTAAATAATTATCGGTTCTCAGATTCTCATCCAGTCAAGAGAGATGCCAAGAGCTTGTGTGTTTATCTTCAGATCTATTGGGAAATTTCCCAAGAGCATGAGCTCTCAGACATTTAGTCAAAACATCTAGTGATAACTGCCTCCAGAACATTCAGCAGCTCTTTGATTGACATATTTCTCATCAACAAGTTGGCTTTGTTTACACGTCTCTGAGAAGTACATAGGCAATGATGGAAAAAATACGACCAGACTTTTCTGTTCTTAGACTTTCTACTTCTGGCAGGATGGGTTTTATTTCAGGAACTGTTACCAGCCCAGATTTGCTAGCATTAACCAGCTGGGCTACGCCGAAATGGCCATGCAAAACAGCTTGCAAATACTCCTTGAGGAGGTTTCCAGCAGCTCTGATCTGAAGCAGGATCAGCAGAAGGCAAAAGAAAACCACTTTTTTTCCTTCAGTCCAACTTTGCTTTCTGGACTGAGCATGGTTTTGCCACTTCTGTCAATCACACTTTTTAGGAAGTAGGTTCTGTGTCTCCACACAACACCCCTACAGCTCCTGATACACCCCTAGAGCTGTCAGATTCTATTTCACTTTTTTTAATTGCAAACAATTGTTTCTTATCAGATTGACCAACCCTCAAAAATCTTTTCCTCCCTCAGCAGTCTTGCCACTTCTAAAATCCTGCCAGGGATTGCCCAGGCTCTACTTCCAACGTGCTGCTGAGACAACTCATCACCAGCTGCATCTCCAGGAAGCTAGTTCATCCACCTCAAAAATATCTGTAATACTGACTTACCGTATGGGATTGTTGCAGAATTTAATTTATTTATGGACACACTGAATTTATTTTATTTACGGATCACCTCACAGGCCTTCATCTATCTACGTTTTCTTGTAGCACCTCTCATTATGGTACCTAAATATGCACACACCGAGCTCCTAGTGGGAAGAATTCTGTGGTTCTTTTCTTACCACATTAATTCATGCAGTGGGACCCAAACCAGATAAGGAGAACAGCGGGCATTGTCATGAATTCTAACTCTCATGCAGTTTTCAATCTATCTCCTGCCTACTGCCTTCCTCAAACTCAGTTTTGCCAGGGTCGCGGCTTAAAAAATATACAAAAAAAAGAAAAAAGTATCAGGATTGGAAATGCGCAACGAGAAGAGCACAGCCATGGAAACCCAAACAGAGGGTGTCAGCAGATGGCTAAACACAGAAGATTAGAACACTATTGTTTGAAAATATTAAAAGTTGAGGGAAGAAAGCACAGGGAGCACAAAATAAGCCCTCCTTCTCTCACCTCCATTTCAGCGTGAAGGTACTCAGTAAGGAGATGTCTTCTGCTGATGTGGTAGCTCCTCAGAGAAGGTGGAGTCTGGTCAGCTGGGACAGCTGAAAATGCCCTGGAAGAAATTCTAGAAATTGCAACATCAAAGAAAACCCTTTTAGAAGGGTGAGGTGAGGTGAGGTGAGGTGAGGTAACTTAATCAGCCTTATCTGCTCCTCAGTCTGCAAGCACACAGTGACCTTTTTTTTGCCCCACACCATATGGATTTCAAGCTGCTGCAAATCTCCCAGGTGAGAAGCCTTGGACCTGAGCTGGTGGCTTGCATCCCAGGAAAAGGAAGCATTTCTTTTTCAAACCACAGCCCTGAGAGTTGCACCACGTGTCAATTTAACAATGAGAGCACCAGAAACCACTTTGCCAATCATCCCCATTGACCTTGGCCAACGCTGGGAGGACCTCACCCACAGCCTGAGCAACCCTGCTTGCTCAAGCAAAGGCACTCAGGTGCCTGTCCCTCCAAGTAAATCAATAAAACCTCAGAGTTCATAACCGTGAAATACTATAGGAGAGTCTACCACATTATCCAGCAATTAGGAAGATTTCTGTTTTTAAATCCACAACCAGTGAGAGTTCTTGGGGGGGAAAAAAAAAAAAGCTGTTTTGGAACAGAAAGAAGGACAAGCTGTTTCAGTCGTCATTTTATTATTGACTCACAAGGGAAATCAGTGAATCTACCAGTGGTTCACGCAATTCTGTTGCCAGCTTCTCAGAAAGGAAATGTCATGTATAGTAACTTGTTTTTCTATTGCAGCAATTAAAGTACATAGGAGGCCACAACAAAATCAATACAAAACTGGTAAATCTGTAATGAATGACAGCAAAATACTGATCTTCTTGCCTAAAGAAACATCTGTCTAAATGCCACCACAGGGTTAGGCAGTATAAGGCTTTTCTGGCTGATTTTTGAAGGGCCTGCCATTTTTTGTCTTATTTATGTATGGATCACCAAATGGCTTCATGCTTCTTGCTTATTTTATTTGAGTTTTCTCTGAGGAAATTATGTTCAAGAGCAAATTTTCCAGGCTTGAGCTATCCCTGAGGAGCATGTAACATGCTCCATGAAACACGTGCCTGGATTGCTGCTGGTGAAACCCCCGGAGGGGTTCACCACTGAGACAATGAGGCAGTATTTGAAGAGCCTCATGGTTTTCCTCCAGCTTTTGCTCCATACTTTTACTCTAAGCAAAAGACTCATGCTTTTGATCTCACGATCCTTCCACGTTTATGTCAGGGTGATGCCCATTTCTCTCACTTTATCCATCTGAGATAGGCAAGTAGGTATCTTCCTTCAGTGAGCCACGGTCAGTGGTCCAGAGATGGATGTCAGGTTCTGACCTCACAACAAGAATACAGCAATTTTTTAAAACAAAAAGATGTTTTCAGCCAGTGAGAACTGCCTCTACATATGACTTTTTTGTCTCTCACCACCACCTTGAAGGTTTAAAAGGCCCCACTACTTTAGCCTTCTCCGTGGGAGCTGTCTCCATGGCACCCTGCCCTTCCTGAGCCACCCATTTTTGCCCTCTGCAGTTACTGTCAAATCACTTTTTTGCTTCTTTTCAAAAAACCCAAGCTGCATTCCTTTTGTACTTCTGTTATCCAGAGGAATCTTCTCAGCTAATAGTGCACATGTAGTTTTCCCCCTCCCCATGGTACTTATAGGTAATTTACTCAGGTAGGGGCCAGCTATTGCTTCTGACAGCTTCCTATCTGCCCTGCAGCACGACATACAGGAAAAGAAGCAATAAGCCAGTACATCATGATCTCAGTACCCAGGTCACATACAGTGCTCAGAAATAATTGCAGATCAGCCCTACAACCTTCACAGATGTAACCTCATCTGTTGCGTTCTTTTTTTTTTTCTTTTTTCTTTTTAATTTCCACCTGCTCTTCCGTCAAAACTGTGGCCAAATGCCTCTCTAAGCAGAACCAGCTAATGCTTTTGATTGTAGCCAGGGCCTCTGCTTATGCACTGTGTGTTACCGCATTTATGTCTGGTGGGGGGTTTTGTTTGTTTTTTGGTTGTGATTTTTTATCAGCCAAGTTGTTTTCTAGTGCTGGAATGGCTTGATCTGCTGTACTAAACACTCATTGTGTCTGTCACATGCTTATCCTATTTCAGCAGTGAAAAATCAATAAGAATTGATTTGAGAATGTCCAGTCTTATCAAGTATCGAGTAGGGCACTGGGACAAATGCTGAGTTGATGGCATAACATATAGATTTTTAACAAAGCATGTAGCCCCAAGTATGACAACCTTGTTTAAAAAGGATGGTTGGACTCCAAGGTGTTAAATGTGTTTGTTCCTCTCTATGCCCTCGGCTTTCAGATGGTGCCAATTTCCATACCATCTCTCTCTCAGCTGAAAGCAGAGTGTAAGCACACTCTATAGTCCTAGCAGAAGATTTCGTAGGGAAGAGAGAAAGTATTGCATTTAGAAACATAAATACTGCCAGCAAATGCTATTTCAGCAATTACCTATGTTTAGTAATTATGCTAATGTTGATTCTCAAAAGGCTGTTATTTGCTCAGCATGTTCTTCATACTTTATCTCTCTACCTGCCTAACCCTTTATTTTCACTCTAGCTATTACTGGTTGTTTGTCAAGTTAAGTGATGTTTGCAGCGCCAAGTGTTGTCAAGGTACTGTTGCTTTAGCTGGATTCCTATTTTTTCAACACTGGCTGCTGCGATTTTCTGCTCATCACTACTACAAGGCTTTGGGGATTGGATTTCACTGCTTTCAAGAGACACGGGGTGCTGCAGGTGTTATTGGTACTTTGGGCTGCGGGATGAATGAGCAGCTCCTGGGGTCTGTAACAACACGTTTGATGAAGTGTGATGGGCACCAATTCCTAAGTGTTGAACCGACAGACGTGGGGAACCTGTGTGTTCCTATATTGCTGGTTCAGCACTCCACCTTCAGCCAGCATGCTGGCAAACAGCAACGGAGAACTAACCACGAGAAGACCCACAGCACACACACCCATGAATGTGACCATAGCAAAGTTTAAGTGACAGAAACACCATACCTGGAGTGACCTGATCAGTTAGATTTGAGGAGGTGATACCTAGTGGGATGCCTGTACAGTTAGATGTATAACTGATTGACAGCCCACAGCCTGTACAATCTGTATGTATATGTGTGTGTATGTCTTGTATGTGCATATCAAGAGGAAAGCACTCAGTTACCCATAGATGCAAACCAAAATTGCACCAAGGGCAGCACACTTTAAAGTGGATGAGGCCAATGGACCATGATGGGCCAGCATCAAAGGCCATATCCTCAAGGACATGCACGCTACTAACCGCTGGCCTCAGCAGGTTGCTCCCCCAGAAGACACAGTGACAGAAGAGAAAAACGCAGTGTTGGAACAGGGAAAGAGAAACACTGGTTTGAGGGAGGGAAGGGGAAAAGCTTGGCTCCAGAAAGGCAGTCTGCATGCACAAGGCACTTTAAAAAGAGCCAGTTTCAGAGGCAGGGCCATGTCTGTGCCTCACAATCCAACAAGTGTCTCCCTGAGCCTAGAAACATAATTAATTGATCAGTGGTCAGTGCTCCCTAACAAGAAGCCTGTGCTGCTTTCAGGTCCCAGCCAGCCTTGCAGCATGGCTCCACATGGTGTGACTGCTGCCTCCTCACCTTCCTCCTCACACTCTCTCAGCAGATATAGAATCATAGAATCGCCTAGGTTGGAAGGGACCTTTCAGATCATCGAGTGCAACCATTAACCTAACTGACAAAAGCCATCACTAAACCATATCTCTAAGCACTGTGTCTACCCATCTTTTAAATACCTCCAGGGATGGTGCCTCAACCACTTCCCTGGGCAGCCTGTTCCAATGGTTAATAACCCTTTCAGTGTAAAAGTTTTTTGTGAAAATATCTGCCGGCCACAATTTGTACAGTAGTCCCCAATTTTGTCCCAGGTTAACAAACCCATTTCTAGGCAATTCCCATGAAAGAGTTGTGATTTAACATCTTCAGGCTATTGCAACAAGCATCCTGCAAACAGCAGCCTGCGCTGAAGGAGAAGAGAGTGGTGTGGTATGGAGATGAGCCTGCCAGCCTCAGTGTCAGTCAGTAATGCTGGGTGTATTTAATTTACCAGTATAGATACAGCTTTTGAGAGCTTGACTCCATATTGCAGCTTCTCCATAACATACAGCAGCCTCAGACACATGTTGATGCTTTGTACAGATTAATAAATTAATTTGCCCTGCAAGAAGATGCTGGTGTCAAGTAGCAATTGTACCTCGCTTGAACTTTATGGACTTCAACTTTCTTTCTTCATTGATTTTTTTTTCTTGTAATTTTCCACCATGTTCCTGCAGTTCAGGGAACAGATCAGGAGTCCTTCTGTGGTTAATTTAGCATCTATTAGCTTTTTATCAACTTGTTCGTAAATTAATTTTTAGGACTTCCTTAGAAGGAACAAATTACATCTGATCCTAAACGCTCTGCACGGAGCGAAATCCAACCTACAAAAGGAGCAACGCTCCCACGCAGAGATGTGCAATCTCTATAACCAGCAATGTTAGCAAAGAGCCAGCTTGTTTAAATGGTCAAGATAAGCAAGGTATAAATAGGGCTGACTTGGCATATGTGTTCATTAACTTAGATGTGGGAGCTTTGAACTGAAGAGAGAAACGATTAAGCTCTAATTGTATCTTCTTTAAGGGGGCATTTTGAACAGCTAACCCTTTTGTACGGTGGCTCTTTTTACACACATCACGTCTTCCTATGGATAAACAGCCCTTTATCTCACTTGACTTTTCTGTTTTCCTTTCCTTGTGAAATGCTGGATCTGATTTAAGTTCGAATGTAACACCCAGCACAGAGTGACTCAAAATTCAATAGATCTTCCTTGTTGCCTCTTTTCTTTCGGAAAGTCTTCATCAATGAAACCCTTGAAGATGTTTTAAATGACCAATATAGAGTAATGCTCTTTAACTGTGTAATCAGAGATGATTTACTGAATGCATTGCAGGATGATTGTAGTGTGTGTTAAGGGATTGTTCAAGAAAATGAGGAGCAAGTTGCTACGGCTTCTTTGCCACCCCCAAAGGGCAATGCAAAGTAGTAGGAACACCAATTGTATATGCCACTATTATTAAAGAGTATGGAGTATCCATTAAAAGGCAGAAAAGCCAATATGTCAGGTATTTGGAAGCTTTCCACTTGCTGCAGGACCAGCACGAAGCACAGGCCACAATGATAGATCATGTTGACCTATTTCTTAGACTGGGTACTGAATCATACGTGCTATTTGCACACTCATTATTTTCCCCAAATGCATTTGCAGATGCAGTTAACCGCTTTGCACATTCAGTGGAAGCTCAGATTAAGTGCTGAAACGTGCATCTATCTTGTATTAAACACAAGTTCTTCCTACAACATGTTACCTTCTTTTTCTCAGGGCCAGCTGTCACACTATGCATGTGCAGAATTTATTCAGGATAACAAGAAGGAACAAGAAAATATACTGCTCGGTGGCAGATCTCAAGCGGTATACTTTAGATTTACTCCATCAACTTTGGCTCAGTACAATTGTGCCAGTTTAAGCAAACTGAAGAAGTTTAAATCAACCTTTGTCCCACCCTGTGAGAGCATCTTGGACCAGGAGGTGATCTCGCATCACGTGTATTAGCTCCTGCAGCACTCGGACTAAGAGATTCCTGTATTCATTTTCTCTCTGCTATTTCTTGACTTCATGTACGTAAATCAGCCTCGGAACCTCATATGACTGAACCTTGTTTTAGCTTAATCAGTTCCAAATATTTATTTGTCTTTCTAAGCTGAAAGTCTTTCTGTGCCTACTTATCAGCTGAGCTGAAGCCAAGATCAGGCTCTCAGCAGTAAATATCTCAGAAATGAACTTGTGTAAAAAGAAATAAGAAAGAAAATGAAGAGGACTTCAGTGGTCTGTGTGAGGATTAGAGATTACTATAACAGCACTGAATTTACAGGAGCTTGAAAATATATGGGAGGTCTGATTCAGAGAAGAAATATGATAATTTGTGGCCAGAGGGAATCAGGGAGGGTTTAGCCAAACTGGAAATTACCTTTTGGTGCTCTTTTACTGTAATTCCTATAACTCCAATTATAGTAATACAATGGGTTGTTTAACACTTGTCTTATAATACCAGGCCTTATGCATGACTTAATCTATCCAACACCTTTTAATGAATTCATTATTCTTGTGATGCTGAATTGTGCAGGGCGTTTTGCCCTTGTTTAATGGACAATATTGAACAAATATACATTTAGGAAGCAAAATAAGCCTTTATGGGTAAGCCAATACAACCCTTTTGGGGATCCCCTGTGCAACACCCACCTCAGGAAAAGGATTTGATACACAGGGAGATATTTGGCTTACAAACCAATTTGGGAGTTCTGGGTGTGAGGCAAAACCGATTGCGGTTTGACCTGGGCTGATCTGCAAGTCCTCATGGTACCCTCAAACACAGAGCTTACATACTATATATTAATTTCTCTGGGACTTTCTAATATCTATCTGAGCTTGAGCCAGCTAGGCACTAAAGCTGTTCAGAAAAGAGTGTTTTTCCCGTGGTCCTTTTTTTTCTTTAGTTTTTGTTCAGAAATACCATATCCTGAATGTCTATCAGAATGCCCCAAAGGGGATAAATTACATAAAACTATTTTTTCTCACCAGCAAGAATAACTTATTATACTATGTTACCAGGAGCACCGTTGCCGCGTCTCCTTCTGAGAAAAGCGATGCATAATGAAAATCAGAGTGTTACCACGGGCTCTGCACAGGAATTCATCTTGTGAAGCCAGCAGTGGAGAGGTGATGGACACGAAGCTATGGTCCTGCACCAGCGCTGGCCTGCACTGCATGGACATTGAATGCTGTGCCTCCATACAATCTTTGATTCTGAAGGGAGTTCCTTTTTTTTTTTTTCCCCATGGACACTGAGTTATTCTACATAAATCTGATTCTTTTATCAAAGATCTTCACTTCTCCTCCAGAGAATGACCCACATGACCCATCTTGGTCTCCAATAGTTAGAACCTGGCTTAGGCCCTGTGACTCTCATATTTCCTTCCCTTTAGCTTGACTTGTGGGTTTTCCTCTTCATAAACAGATTCCACATTAGATCCCTTGCATAAATGTCCTATCTTGTGGTTCTCATTTATTTTCTGTTTCCCAGACAAAAGAATTTCTGCTGCTCTAAAACAATATCTTTGAGTCTTCACATCTTGGCTCCTGGGAGGTACTCTCACAATCTCCTGCCCAGCAGCACTGTTATATTTCCAAAGCACTTCAAACCAGTAAAAATACCATCTTTGTTCCACAGTTTTGACATGTCTTCTTTCAGAAGATCCCTCCCACCCTCGAGAAGCAGCCAGCAGAGCTGCTGCAGGACCTGCAGACGGACATCTGTCCTCAGACAGCCTCCTCCTCACCCTCGCACTCTGCTCTGCCTTCAACCATCTCAGGTTTTGTTTTCTTTTATTTTTAACAAAAGCTTCTTTGCCTGCTGCTGGACGGCAGCAGAACAGATGCTACAGAATTATGTTTCAAATCTGTCTTTACTCTCAGGCAAAACTCAATATTCAGGGGCATGGCTGGGTCAAAATTATTTCTTCGTGGCCTTTGGGTATTCATTAAATACATACAGCTCTGGCATATTATCGCTTTTCAGTTATGTTATATTACTTTCAATAATAGCTACAATTTAGCAAGTGCACATACACCAAAGCAAAAACACACAATAAAAGCTTATAGCTAACCTGCAACTCCATGAATTCAAGGGGTAAAAAAAGGCAGAGACTTTATGGTTGTATTAAGCTACTTGGTTGGTGGGAGTTTCAGCACATAGGTCCTAACTCTGGGAACTGTTCAGCCTGTGGAAGTTCACAACACAATGGAGTTGCGTTTTTTTAAACTGGAAACCTTTTCCCCTTGTTGAAGTCTATTGAATTCCATATGTCAAACTCATGCAAAAGTTTTGTTCAGTATAAGGATGCTTAGGATGTTTTAACTAAAAATCCACCTGAAATGACCAAAGTTTCCAACTTGGAAAAACAGGTTCAAAAAATGAAAAGGTGACATTATTAAAACGTTCAAAGCATTCAATCCTCTTCTTCAAGTAAAATCAACAGCATTTTGAAGCAGCGAAAATCTGATGTAAAATCTCCTTGCACTGAATTTCTAAATTTCCCAGTCTGGAGTGGGTGTCTAGACACCCCTATGATTAATACTTTCATGACTGCCCAGCCAGATGGATGCTTGATGGAAGGCAGAAACATAATAGCCATGTAAATAAAAATGTCTTTACTGAAAGGCCCTGCCAAGGCAGTGAAATCTCCTGGCCTGAAAGAAAACAGCAAAGTTGGGGGCAATGCAGGGGAGTAATTGTCATATGAGTGTTGCCAGAGATGAAACTCAGTGAAAATACTGGAGTTGTGGGAGACTTTGTTATGTATCCAAAATACTGTTGTTCAGTATTAATTGAAAACATGACTTATTTTATGGGGTTGCTGAAAGAGCACCTGTGAAACAAATATGCTGGTTACCTGGGCAGAGTTAATGAGGCACCAGAGAAGCTACTCCTTAATATTACTTAAACCAAATTGGACAGTTTACCGATATTGCCATTTATCTTTTATTACCTTGGGGTCTGCTTCAGTCCCTGGCCTGGGCTTAGTGCTCTTTAGCTCAGTGTTACCTATGGGCATATGCTAATCTTCTAGGATGAGACTGGGCTTTTTTCTTACAACAATTCGACAAAACGGAGTTCTTTTCACTGGACGGAGAGAACTCTGAGTAAGGATCCCACCTGTCATCTTCAAAAGTTCACTTCATTAATCTCACAAGAGAAATGAGGCTCAATCCTGGCTGAGTTATCCATGAGCAGACAGGGCTGGGCAAAGCGTGCCATCCGGCAACGGGAACAGCACCCAGAAATGCTGGGGCCCTCTCCCGCAGGTTGAATAACCAACTGTTAATATATATAAGCCTGATTTTTGCCAGCCAGCCTCTGGGCTAAAATGTGTGTGAGAGAGCACAGATGGACTTTAGCATTTAACAGGCAACCGTGAGAGACGAGCAGCTCAACAACAACAACAAAGGCAACCTGCTTGCAGACATGGTAAAAAATACCAAGCCCACCTTCTGCTCTGATAATAATGCCAGCTTTTATTGCCCGTCGGTTACATTTTCCAAAAAGCATTTTCTTTCTTTTTTTGGCATATCACCATGCTGCCCATGGGAGGAATGTTGTTCTCCTCCAAATATCTCACTAAAATTTACCTATGACAAGATACCTACAAAACACTTGTTAACAGCAGGGCGGGCTGCACCGTGGCGGTCACTTATGACACCAAATGTGATTGTGTCACCTACCTTGGAGTCTCTGTCCTGAACCACACCTGCCTCTTTTACTATACTTGACTAAAAATACGGTGTTAATGCAGTTGTGTGCAAAGCTTAACACCGTAGAGCCCCAATCCATAAGGAGTCGTTAGAGGCTACAGCAATACAAATTATACATAAATTATTCGCAACAATCAATAGCTATATTCCTCAAACACTTTATTTCCAATGAATAATTCCACCAGTTCAAGTTGTCAGGCATGGCAGCAGGTAAAAAAGCTGCAAGCGGCTCTGAAAACTTCCCAAATCATAGCTTCCCACAGTTCTTTTACCTACGGCAGCTTTAGACGGGCATTAAAAAGCAGATGAAGAATACAGGAAATCCACAGGCAGAGTGACTCTGGTTTAGTGCTGACAGCCCGCACTGGAGTTAGGGATGGCATAAACAGTGGAGACAATGAGTTGCCAAGATAAAAAGACTTCCCAAAAATTGAAGAGGAGGAGATACACATAGAAGAGAAAAGGATGGATGGCAGGAGAGTCATACAGCCAGTATATGCATGTTTACATGCCAGCTCCAGCAGTTTCAGAAACGAATTATGGGAGATTGAGATTAAAATAAGAGATTTGAGGTTTGGTTTTGGTTTGGGGTTTTTTTTTCCTCAAAATCCTACAGTCTGATACTGTATGAAAACCCTTCAAATGAATAGCTTCTGGACGAGCTGTCGTCAACATGAAGTGTGCTGCAGACTGTGCTGTCACGAAGATGCCTCATGGATACCCACCTCAAAGGGAGCTGGAGGGCTCAGCCCTGGGGACTGCCTGCAAGGCCACAGCAAACTCACCTGCAGAATAAGAAGGTTTCAGCTTTTGAGGTGTTCCCATGGTTAAAGTCGTTTGCCTGCTCCTAGTCTAGTTCACTTGATGGCATCTCTCCTCCTCTGACTCTGTTTGCAGAGCAGACACCTTGGCTCTCTGGACATTTGCACTTTTTCTGAAGTTAAGCTGGTTCCAATCTCTGATAACTCACCAACCTGCTGTGCATGGAAAGAGCTTCTGTGTTTGGATCATGAAAAACAGCAGACTGTAATGCGGTCCCCTCTGGGAGCCCTTGGCTTGGAAGTATCAGGGAGCAGTTGTACAATTAATCTAATCAGAATAAACTTCTGCACTTGCATAGCATCATTTTTCGATCTTGCCATTACACAAATGCTTCCTAAACACTGAATAATTAAGCCCTGCATTCCCCTGAATGGTGGGTAATTAAGTGCATGTATTTTTTTCTACCAAGACAGCCCGAGACACTCACAGCCTAAATAATTTGGCAAAGATCACATTGTGAGCCTGTGGCGGACACATGCCCAGCACCCACTGTTAACGGTGCCTTGTCTGCTACCTTTGCATTGTGATCTGCGTCAGTACATCAGTGAGAGATGGTAGCCTTCTCCCCAGGACATCACTGCTTGTTTCTAAGTTCGATCATGCATATTCAAAAGTGTTTTTTATTTTTAAGAGATGAGTTTTTGTTGTTTTGTGGGAGTGAGGGGGTTCTTTTTTCCTGGAAAATTGGTGATGGCCAAAGCAGTGAGCTTCTGGAAATGGGAGATCACATGAAAACTTTTTTTTTTATGAGTGGCAAAAGTCCTTTCTGATGCTCCTGCTGCTGGACACAGCCTTATTCAAAAAATTGCTAACGATCTGGCAACTGCATTTTGTTTCAAAGCCTTCCTTTTATCTGCCTCTGCCTGCCAGAAGGGCGCTGCCTTCATCAGCCCTGGGAGCCTCTGACACTTCCCATTGACTAAGTCCCACCCCCGCCGCTGTCGCTCCAGAGACACTGGTGACAGATGTCCTTTACCCACAGATGGACTGTAGAAGACACATCCTCATGGAACCTCTTTTGCAATGCTGAAGAAGTTTCTCTAATGATTTCACCATGCAGTGCTCACACAAGCAGGCTTCTCAATCATCAAGACATCATCCGCAGCACAAGCAGAAGGGGATTTCGGCGAGCAGGCACTGGCATCCTGCTCAGACCTATCCATAGCTAAATTAAGTCTAGCTGCTGGTCTTCTCACAACGCTGCCGTAACCTCACGTATGCTAATACTGATGCCTCCACCATATGTCCTCCTATGTTTATCCCTGTGCATTTTGGTGAAACCCAAGCAGTCATTCTGTAGTTGTTCCTCATCTCAGTGCTATGCTTAGGTCTAAAAGCAGTGAGCTGAATTGCAATCTAAAAGTGGGTAGGATTTTTTCTCCATTGACTGCAAAGGGAGCCTAAGCAGCACAGATGTAGATGTCTAAAACTAGGTGAGTTATCTCCTCTTCCACCTGGTTGTCTACACGTGGTGCTGTGTGGAGACACCCAACTTGTGTCCCAGTTGCCAACACTGAGGCAATACCAACGCTACCCAAATTAATACAGCACACTTTCCAAAGAACAGGTTAATTTGCCCAGCCATGTGAGCAAGGTTACACAGCTTCTAGGACCCAAGCAAGGGTGGGACACCAAGTGGTCCAACCCAACATGCTCAAAAGAAGATTCAGTCCAAGATCACACCATGACGTGAAGACCCTGCTGTACCCCAGTAAGAGCTCCTGTCTTCCACTCACCCTTTTTAACCACTTATCCACATTTTCTATGTAATTGCATGAGTGTAATAGCCTTCTGTCAGGCTTCTGCCATTCATCCATCACACATTAACAGTCTATTCTGATTTCTGAGGTACATTCAATCTTCTCTGACACCCATAATTTTCATGTTACCCCTTTATTGAGGCAATTAAATCTGCTTCCAATCCATTCTTTTAGAGTTCAAATTTACATTTTTAGCACTAGTTTTTCAACAGCCCTGGTCCTTTCACAGGGTTTAATTCATGTTTATGTTCAGTTCATGTGGCACCCTCACCACACGGTTTATTTCGGTCAACTGCAACTCCCTGCAGAATTTAGATTGCAGCCCAGGCTCCCTTTGCGTTTCCATCACAGGAGCCATGCAAACACATGACCAAAAATGGGATGTTTCTCTCTAACTTTGATAGTTTGCTTAGTTCCTTCTAACTTTGACAGTTTGCTTAGGTCCTATAACATTTTTATATGAAGATTAAAAAAAGAAAAAAAATCTATCATGATTTTAGCCATTCTCATTACAATGCATGCAAATGCAAAATTCAGCGAGTGTGAAAAACAGACAGGGGAGAGAAATCCTAATGAAAAACTCAACAGAGCATGCAGTACTTCTGTCTAGCGTTTCTAAAGAGTTGTCCGTCTTCATGGTCTTCAGGACCACTTACAGTTTACAGCAGAACAGGTCAGTGAATGCCTTTTCTTGCATGATTTAGATAATAAAAAAAGCTAATAGCAAAGTTTATTTATCTTTACTGAAGAGGCTAAATGCAACAGAGTTTGGACCTCAGTAGCAAAAGGTGGCTGCATCTGGCGACTCCTCTTTCCCATCGCAGGCCTGGGGATGGCATTGACCTGCCAAAAATGTTGAACTGTGCAGGGAAGCTCCATAAAAAACCCCACCAGCCTCCACACGTAGATGCTAAAGCTCACCTGGGGAGAGCCTGGGCCCGGTGGCTCTGCCGCCCATCCCTGCCCTGCCAGTCAGCTAGCAGGAGCCTTGCCAGCTGCCGTTCCCCAGCCCCGGCCATCAATCAGGCTGCTATTACCACTGTAAACACCGCATTTGTCAACGGCTAATGTTTTTCACAATCAGGGTGTGATGGATTAGTCTTCGTTCGAAAGGAAGGGTCAGACTTCATGAGGATTAGATCACAGCAGCGTGCGAGAGTCCCATGGGTGCTGCCCGGTCATGGTAAAGTCCCAGTCCAGCAGTTATTTTCCCATCTGGACGACAGCAACCAAATCCCTCAGGGAATAGTTCTGAAGCCACTTTCAAAGCTGGGTGTGAGGAACATTTATAAAAACTATGACTATTTGACATTTACACAGTGCTACCACTGCTGGATTCCAAAGCAGTGAGTAACAATTCCCACAAGCCGCAGTAAGCTACAAGAGTGGGACCAGCCAAACCAAAGCAACCCGCTCTCCAACAAAGGGGAAAACTTGCAAACCTTGGTTTTGCCATATGTCAGAGCAGATTTCCCCTGATAACACTCAGCAGCACCGTTGTCTCAGATGAGCACATGAAAGACAGTTCTCCTTCTCATCTGTCTGCAGTGTCCCATGCTGTTGTTTAAAGGTTCTCAGGCTGTGTGCCTGCCTCCAGACTGTTTTGTCACATAAAGCAGAGAGTGCTGGGTACCTCTGTGCTCCCCTCCGTGGCTCTGGCAGACCTCAGCGCCCTGGGTTGGTAGGTCATGTCCCGCAAGGGCATCTTTTCGGGTCCTAGGGCAGAGTTTATGCATGGCTCAGTTAGTACATAATTAGTCTTCTACAGAGAAGAAAATGTAACCCCTCTTACTGGGGTACAGCAGGGTCTTCACATCATGGTGTGATAGGTGGGGGTTTTTGTGGTTTTATTATCATTTTGCGTTGAATAAAAACTTGAAGACCCTCCCCCCAAAAAGCCAGGAGTCTCTCCCAGATCACTAGTCCAAGTGAGCTCTTATTTTTGACTCAGAGTAAACGTGAAATCTTGCTTATAAAATGAACTTGTCTGAAACCAGATTTGTGCTACCCACAGCACATTTCATCTGTTCTCAGCTTTGATTTTATTTCCAGGGCTCTCCTGACATCTTCGCTTAGGTCTCTTTCTCTCTGCTTCCTTGGATGGTGGTGTAGCAGATTTGTTATCCAAACTGACTGTGACCACTGATTCCTCATCTTCCCTCCCTAGATTTTATTTACCCTCCATCCTCCCCAATAACTCTGGGTGCCTTGCCAAACTGCTGAAAGAGCTACCAGTCATCGATACTTCATTAAGAGAATACAGATTCACAGAATAAATTAAAAAAAAAAAAAAAAAGCCAGAGTAGACTTAATTCTTCTTTAACTCAATTGTCTCAGTCCTTCAAAGCCATTACCTCCATGGAATGGATTCTTTGTTACAAAGAAGTGATGTCGGGGGCCACTCCATCGTGCAGGTTTGGATGCCAGTCACATGTATCTCCAGCAAAGAGCTCCCAAAGAGCCAGCAGGACCACAGCGATGAGCCTCGTGCTCTCAGCCCACCAAGGAGGGACCAGGAGCAATTTGCAGATTACATTGAGGATGAAATGACTCGCATCCTAACGGAGCTGCTGGCTCCTGGGCTTAGGGAACAGTATGCAAGGGGAAAAAAGGCCAACAGCTGCTGGGTGTCTTGTCACCAGCCCTGCTCTGGTCCCAGCGCAGCATGTGTGTGGGTCCCAGCCTGCGATGCCAGCTAGCACCCGCCTGGCCTGGCAGAGGAAACTGGGGGAGTGTGGAAGCCAACGAGCAGCACAAACTGTTTCTGCCTCCCCTCCGGGGACGGTGTGCCAGGCTTTCTCCCATGGAGGGGGTCAGGGAGTCTCCCAGGGAGCTTGGACAAAGCTGCTCTGACAGAGCAGACCGTGAGCGCTACTGGGGTTTCCATCGCTGCCCAGAGGCAGAGCCAGCTGCACGCTGGGGCGAGCCAGAGGGCTGCCAGCAGCAGGGGAAATGGCCTGGACTTGCTGCCCACGGCACCAGTTCCAGAGCCCACACAAGTCGCTTGGTTCCTGCTGTTCACTGGCATGTTCAGGACCGGGTTTATGAGGGAGCATCCATGCTGGGGCAGGGAGCATCTCCCCAGCAACGTTGCTCCCCACCACGTCCCTCTTTGTTTGGCAGGAGCTGCAAATCTTCATCCTGCCGAGCTGTCCCCACCCAGCTCTGCCCTGTGCTGGGGCAGGACAGGGACACCTTCCATCCTCGCGGGGATTCAGCTTCATCTGCACTGCCGAGGTGTGCACAGGACAGACATGGACATGCTATCGCTGCTGCTGCTGCCAGCACCCCCGGTGGATGCAAGGGTTTTGGAGACCCTCTTGCTCTTAGTGCACAGCATGTAGGGTTTCACCTGCTGCCACCCGTCTCGCACGTTGGGTCCTGCAGTGATTCATCACACCATCCCACACCCGGTTAACAACAAAACGGGGCCTTTTAATCATTTTCCACAATTAGTGAGAACAGGTATTAGGTATTAGAACACCGATGCTGTCTTTTTTTAAATTGGATCGGTGGTATTTAGAAGCCTGTTGTGGCTTAGGAACATGGGCTGTTATATTAGTATTGTCATCTTGTCATCAATTACCTTTTAATTAACATGAATTTTATCTTTTCTCTCCTAATTGGGGAATGGGAAGAAGAGAGTAATCAGCCAGGATAGGTGTATGCAAAGTAGCCTCAACCACAATTTCCCTGAGCAAACTATGAGCCGCTGAACACTGATGGCACTTTCTAATGTGCACTGTAACCATTATGAACATGATGAGCCACATTAATTTCTAGTGCCCGTTTACATTTTTGACTGAGAGCCACTACTCAAAGCCAGGATTCCCTCTCTCCCACCAGCACAGTCAGGACAGCTAGCCACATGGCAGCCGTGTTGCTGTAGTTGGCTTCTCAGGCTGCAAAACTACGTAACTTCAGAACTTTTGGTGTTTTGTTTTTTTTTTTTTCACTAGGAAATCCAGAAAGGGAAAAATCTGCTCCAAAGGGGGGAAAGCAAGCATTGAAAGAGAATAAGCTAAATAACTTCTCACCTTCTGTCCTATTCCTGACTTATTTATTGCTTCATTTTGTCGCATTTCATGCTCGTTGTGGGTGAAGATCCCTGCATTACTCAACTGCCATACGTGCGCCAGTTCCCCTATTAAAGCTTTGCCATGGATTCCTGTTTGTGCAAAGCTCTCAGCAATGTCAGAAACTAACACAGAATTTTGGGTCTGATCATGGAGGAAAAGCTCCGTTGAAAAGGAAAGTAAAAATTGGTGTTTCTGTGGAGTCTGAGCTCCCCGCCTGAAAGCACGGATGGCCGGCGAGGTGTGGGAACCAGCCTAAAGGGTCTCTATTGCAGTTCAGAGAAAGCTTTTAATCCATTAGAGGGGACACAGTAGATGTGAAGCCATTCGTTTCTTACAAGTGAAGCAGTGATTTTGCTTCTGTCCTTAAGCACTATTTCAAGGTGAAGGAGAGAGACAAAGCATGAATTTGTGGGAAGAATCAAAACCCTCTTGGTTTAAGGGTTTATGATACTTTCAGTCTTAGTTAAAAAATGGTTGAAAAAGCCCTCTGTTGGCTGTACAGTTACACACAAAAACCAGTGTACTATTCATCTGCTTGTTACATGGCCGTATATATCAAAGTCCTTACCCTGAAGGTAATGCTGATTCTAACTCTGTGTGATCACCCTATTTTCCTTGCCAGACTGGTCCACAGTTCCTTCACCACCTAGACAAGCCTATCATCTCCCCTTGCCCATAGCAACATCCCCATCAGCCTGTCTTTGATGCAAGCCCTGATAAAGGGCAGAATTTAAGCCAGCCACAGTCAGTATATAAAAAAGTATAATAAAAAGTTAGATTTCTCCCCACCTCTTTTTGCCTCTTGAAATTACCTTCCAGCTCAGTCCCAGACTGAGTAATTCAAAGCTGATGGGAAATGAAAGTCATGGTCCATGGAGAGTTAATGGCTATCTAAAAGCAGCAAAAAAAGTTAGGCCAAAATTTATCCTCCCCTCACCCCTAAATCCATCTGAATTGAGAAGGGCAATAAATCAACAGGTCTGTTGATAGTTTCTCTTCTAGCGTAAGCTTATCATCCCATTTTATCCATCTCATCATCTTGTGGACCTACAGACTGGCGATAAATAGAACAGCTCCAGAAAGACTCAAGATGACAGCAGAGAGAAAAATGTCTCCCATCTCCCTGTTTGTTTATGCACACTGATTCCACTCCAGAGTCATCTGTACAGCCGTCTCCTCTTGCCACCAGTCTGAAATAAAATAAAACCCTAAATAAATCCCAGAAGCCTGAAGTTAGGGATGGCTCAGCAGTCTTGAGCAATGACACCAGACACCGACTCAGGGGACCCGACTTGAGAACCTGCGCAGAGATGTTTCCTTCAGTGACTCCCCCAAGGGAGATCACCCCCGGCGCTGCCTGCTTACAGATGACTATACCCATCCTCTGCTTTTCCCCCAGGACATGCTGTTGAGCAAGATGAGATGAGGACAGAAGGATGCCACCTCCCCTTTGGCCTCTTGTTTTCTCTCTCAGGCCTCTATTTTTGTCATATCTGCTCTAAGACTTGTCTGTCTCAGGGATGCAGGAAGAGTCATGGGGGTTGAGACCAAGTGTCTATCTACCCCTGGTACCACAGCCACCCTCACCCTCCTTTTAACTTGGGGATTTTTTTGAGACCAATGTGGCCTGTGAACTTAGCAACCACCAGCACATCCCCTGCACTCTTTGCTCTACAGAGAAAAATTTAGCTCTGTCCTAGCCAAGACCCTATAGCAACACTAAAGCTCTCGAGCTGGGCCCGGTTCTGGCCCTTTCATCCCTGTTAGCCACTGCTACCAGCAAAATTAGAAGCGAGGTGCTTCTCCTGGGGATTATAACGTATTTGGAGCTGTGACCTTACATTATAGTTAGCCACACTTGCAAGCCTGTAACTCTTCCTGAGTTACTTCTGTTGTCTCCATTACTGTCATGTTCATTTGTCCCTCTGGCTCTAATGAACATCTCTGCAAGAGTCTCCCCAGCTGCGAAAACGCCGCAACGGCTGCTTTGCAGGGAGGAAGGAGAGGAGAAAAGATGGACTGAGGCTGCACAGGAGATACAAAGCAGAACATAAAACTGAAGTCTGCAAAGTCTCACTTTAACACTCGCCTCACCACATCATCTTCAGGGTAAAAATCCTAAACTTATCATCTAGAAATCAGATTATCAATATATTTTCTTATGTTACATAATCTTTTCCACACTGGAATTTTCCTGTGAAGAGCCTGTTTTGGTAGTCATTCCTCTAGTCACTGAGCTGGGGAGTTATAGAACATATTTCTCAGTAAATAAGTCTGGTGCACCAGACATTTTCTGGATCTAAAACACGAGGCTATTTTAGTTTGTGTATTTTTCTCCCTCCCCATCCTGCTTGGCTCAAGTCAGTTGCACCTTTTTGGTTTTTGATGTAGTGTTGCCATAAGAAGTCCCGTTGCCTGCTTTGCTACAAGAAGTGCAAACTTTTATCTCTCTGCTGTAAGAGAGTAGTAAATCAGAACAAGCTGACAGCCTTGTCTCGCAGCCTGTTATCCATAGGCGAGAGGATGCCTCCCCTGAGATCCCATTAGGTGTACTGTCTCCACCACTAAACTTTCAACAAATGCATTTGCGGAGACCTGCATGTCCAAGAGAGTCCTCCAGCTAATGATCACCGGGAATTCACTTTTCCTTCTCTCCCGCGCCCACCTCTCCTTCCTCTCTCTCTCACACTTTACTCCCAAGTTTATTAAAAATAGGCTCCATTTAGTTTCATCACTTAGAGCCTATGTAACAGCTTCTGTTAAATGGATGCCGTGTGTGGCACTGCATACAGGAGCAGAACCTCCCTTCCACAGGCAGGTGCAGGAAGATGCGAGAACTGACTATAAATCCTGCCCTTCCTTTGCTGACACACACAAAAAGAAAGCAGGACAGAGTGGTGAGGCAAAATAACGTGATGCAACAAACCCTCATTATGTCTAATTTGCTGCTCACCTCCCAGGTACAATGCAATCCTCATTCACAGACAGTGGGGTAAGGCACGCCTGGAGCTCCTTTAAGTGCCTCTTCTACTGCCCAAAATTATGAGCACGTCCCCAAGACTGAACGCATCAGTGGGTACATGCAAGTGCGTGGTGTGAGGGAGCTGCAAAGTGAAAGAAAGAAAACAGCATCATCCTGTATCCATGAAGATCATATATCTCTAGGACATGGTTGTACAAGGAGGTCTCATCAATATAGGACGTGTAGATGGATCAACAGCGTTGCTGCAGTACTTAGTCCTGACCTTAGTGATTGTTTGTCAAACGAACCTCACAGGCCCCTTCGTCCCCCCCCTGCTGGAGGACAAAAATGAGATTTGAAAATTGCCACTCGAACATGAGAGCAGCTGCCATGGATGTGTAGTTGTCCTGTAGCATCCCACCCACTGTGGTATCTCACCCATAGCCTCTCCCCTGCAAGAGAAGGGATGAAAGACCACAGAGTGGTCACAGAGAGTGGTCACAGAGTGTTCATAAGAGCGGCATCGTGGTGAGGACAGCAGAGCCCATTTTATGAGTGTTGTGTGAGCACATGATGGAGATGCTGGAAACGCACTCACTCCAGGAGGGGACCATGCCTTGGGAAAAGGCACAGTGGGATACCCAAAAAACCTCAGTCTGCTCACGGTAAATGCACTAGCCTTTTCCATCAGTGGGTCTGGCTTTGGACTTGCATAGCAGGTAATAGGTAGAGTAGCACGTTTCTGTCTGAGAGCTCATAGCTCAATAGGGCAGGCGCAGCCCTAGACAAGAAAAGCAGGACTGGAGGCATTTGAGAAGTAAGAAACTAAAAATATGGAAGCCCTTATGAAGGTCAAGATAAAAGGTAGCATGAGCAGACATGAGAAGAGGGGAAGGAAAAAAAAAAGCTTACAAAGCATTTCCTACTGCTGTTTTCTAAAACAAGTAAGAGGTTTTAGTCTCCAGGAGCCTGTTGGAAAGAAGTTTTCAGCTCTGCCTCTGCTTCTACAAATAGTTTTCTAAAAATACCAGAACCCAGCAATTATCACCAAACTTATTTGATATTTATTGTCATTCAAATGCTTATGTACACAAAAGGCAAATGTAGACGTCAGCCAAACCCTGGACCACTTCTTCCCTCTTTCTGTGCTCTGGATGAGTAGAGCAGATGAAAGTCTCTGTCTCTGGCTGTATAACATCAATTGATCAGGCTCAGGAGGTGCAAGGAAAACTTCCTCCAAATTTTACTCTCCCCTGATAAGTTCAGCCTAACAGAACTTAAAAACTCACACAACAGTTTAGGTCCTACCACAACAGTTTAGGTCCTACTGGCACAGCATCGTTACAAGCTAGCAAAAATACATTAATTTTCCTTACTGGATTTTATACGTAAGTGCTATCCACAGAGTCGAAGTTATGGTAGGGCCAAGCCTTGCAGCAGGGGGGCTCTGGTCTTAAATCTTAAACTGAGGTTGTGCCCCTTTGCACAGCAAAGTAATGCTGAATGACCCTCCAAGCGCTCGTAAAAGTGAAGCCCAACAGTCAGCAGAGAGAACAAGGCAGTAAATCTATGCTGGAGCCTCCGGAGCCCAGTGAAGAGGAAAGAGCAAGTCAGAAAATCATGCTCCCTCCTGACAACATTTCCTGAGGTTCAGAACCAGCTCAGAGGTGTCACTTCACGTGTGGCCCTTTGCGGAGTGCAAACGGGGAAGAAGGCAAAGCCCAAACAGGAGCTTCCTCTTCTGCACTGAGATTTATTTCATGCAGGGACTGGGGATGAGGATGAACCAAGGGGTGCTGAAAATAGAGAGACGGATGTAAATCAAGCTGTCCTCAGCCAGCCTGGCCTCTCACAGCCTAAATGAAAAAAAAAAAAAAAAAAGATTGTTTTCATGTCCACCTTGTAAACTTTGACTGGCTTTATCTACAGGTTCGCACCCGGTAGTGTTTTCGACCCACTTTCCCATCACTTTGCACTGAGGTGAACGGGAACATGGTAGAAACATAGTGAACTGCTCCCTGAGAAGCAAAACCAGCTTGAGAACCATTTTTCTCGCGTTTAACAGAGTGGGGAAATGATTTTCACCTAGCTTGCAGTGAGTTCACAAGTCAATCAGTCATTGCCTCTGTTTTAGTGAGCTTGCAGGCAGAGCAGCCCCCAGGGCAGTAGGTCCAGCAAGAGAAGGATTAACCAGAAGATGGCACAAGGCAGTGCAGTACAGAGGGTGCGATAATAGCACTGCTGCACAGCAAACGCATGCACAGCATGTTGCTACGTATTAGCATGAGGAACTACGTCTTTGCAGGGTGAAGTTGGCTGTAAAAAGTAAAGACTTCTTTGCAGCCTGAAATATTCCCAATATACACAAGGGAGAGCAGGGAGACACAGAGGCGGCACTGAAATGCAGAGAGAGATGGATATCTGTGAAGCATCTCTCTTTCTCTGTGTCGTGGTTTAACTCCAGCCAGCAACCAGCATCACGCAGCCGCTGGCACCATTCTCTCTCTTCCACCCAGAAGGGCAGGGAGAAGAGGGAGAAAAGGGAAAGGGAAAGGAATAAAACCTTGTTGGTTGAGATAAAGACAGTTTAATAGAACAATACCAGAAAAGGAAACCAGCAATAATAACAACAACAATAATAATGGCACAAGTCACTCTCACCAGCTGGTAAATTGGTGAATTCACACCATCCTGAGCAGCGATCGTGAATTCACACCCCCAGCCAACACCCATTTATATACTGACCATGACATCTATGGTTTGGAATATTCTATTGGCCATTTCATTGTTCTGTCTACGATCCTGCGCAGCTTCTATGGGAAGCTGAAAAGAGTCCTTGAAAAGTATAACCATCGCTTAGCAACAACTAAAACAATATACATCATTAACATTCCTCTCACAGCAATCACTAGAAAGAAAACTAACTCTTTCCCAGCTGAAACCAGGACACTGACACAGTGGATTATTTGCATGGAGTTCATTTATTAAACTACCTTTTCCCCCCTGCAGCCACTCTCCAACTGAACAAACACACCCCATGGGAAAGCACCGCCCCACACCCCATGCCATGCACATTGCAGGGGCATCCAAATCCTCATGACATACAAACTTTCCTAATTTCCTGTACCAAAGCCTGTTTTCTTCAAACCCAGCCACTACAAAAACACACAAAGTTTTTTTCTAATCAGGGCTTCCTAACACAAGCCTGTCCCACCAGGGCATGAAAGAAATTCCATGTCCCAGCATGAAAATCCAGTCCCCACGTTGGGATACTGGTGGGGTTTGACAGTCAGTGGTGCCAGGGCACAGAATTACTGACGACAGCAGGTGATGCACAGGGTGGTGGGAGCAGGAAGGTGCATTGGAGCACAGCTAAGAGGGGTGACCCAGGGACAAGGAACAGAAACACCCTGTGGACTTGCCTGGGCTGGTTGGTTTTACATGTCCTACAGTAAAAAAGATGAAGCCAGGTCCCATCAGGTGTTATTTTACACTAAAAAATACAGGTATGAGGTGGGATGAGGGGCAAAATCCTGAGCTTGACTTGAAACCTTTCTAGAGATGAGGCTCAGAGTAAGAGTTTCTAAAACTCCTGAGTGGGATACAGAGGGAGGTTCAGATTTGCGAGGTGTGGCTCACTTTCATCTCTACAAGAGTAAGAAACACAAAAAAAATACACTTTAATCTGTCTTCTATCTTGTGTTTTGCTGACAGCTCCATAGGGGACCTCAGGAGCAGAGTAGCAGAGAGATTGCAGGTACAGCTGTGAGCGTAATGGATTTTTCAATTCATTTGGAAAACAAAACAGATCTGTTCTCTGTTGACCTGAAACATTTTTTCCACTCTAATGAGAGAAAAGGAGCAAATACTCACCTTCAATCAACTGAAACATCCTGTTTGACCCAAAATGAAAGCTTTCATTCTGTTTTCATGGTAGTCAACTATTTCTTAATTCATACCAAATTCAAAACAAGAAATACCGTCAAGCAAAATGTTTTGCATTTAGCTAAATAGCTTTTCTTACCTTCCTGCCCTCAGCCGGGGCACTCTGCACTAAATGCGAGTCAAGTTCACAAACTATTTTTTTTTTTTTTTTTTTTTTTTTGTTTTGAACTGCATGGAAAAATGAAGGGAAACCTTCCTGGAGGTCTAACCTCCCCTGCCCCCCCCCCCCCCAGCTACTTTGAGGACAAGCTGGCGATGCATTGATGACATTGTGGGTAACTGCTTGAACAGGGCCTGCCTCCCCTTGCACGGATGTAATAACAGCACCAGCTCCCTCATATTAGCAGCTTTAAACTCCTTTCCTGCCCCATCCAAATATCTATAATAAAGGCAATTCACAGCTCGAGAAAGGTGCACCCTCCCTACCCACTGATGGCTACCTGCTAATCAACTGCAGCCGTGCCCCCCCCATCTACATCTTAAAATGTGTTATTAATGGGTTGGCGTCCCCTGGAGAACAGCGGGAGAACTGAAAGTAAACCATCAGGATATGTCAGGATTTGAGTCACAGAGCAGCTCTAATTGAAATCTTCTCTGTCATTTACTCATCAGGAATGTAGAGCTCCTTCTTTGAATGAAACATTAGACACCGGCCTGACAGCTCCAGGTGGAAGATTATTCGGCAGCTTAATCGCTCCCTGACAGCCCCGGTTACTCCCACATCAGCATCTATTAACCTTCGTTTTATTCAGACCCTTTTATGCCTTTTTAATCGGTGGCTCTGGGTGCTTTGGAGCAAGGGCCAGTCAGATCTCAGATGGGATGGGAGACCTGCATTTCACTGTAGCAGAGTTACACTCTTTGACGGGGCAAGGGCTGCCTGTCAGGTCACCTCCTCTTGGGTGGAAATCTTCAGAAAAGAGGTTGCCTTCTGAAACTGCTAAACTGGCCTATATCTGCGAAGGAGATAACTGTTTTGCCAGAAGTTGGGATGTTATCAGAAGCTTCAAACTTTCGGGGTGTACTGTTTAAAGCCCCAAGTCATGGATGAAAAAGGCACTGTGAAAAATTCAGCCTTAATTTAATTTTTTTTTTATAAGTTAGTATCGAGTCTTTCTGTTTGCGGAGAAAAGCTCAAAACCGGTTGTGAGCATACCCTCAAGGCTCAGACATTGGAAGACAGATAAAAAGAACCCAAAGTTTATCCTCTCTAAATCAAGACTGGATGTCTCTTGAAAATTGATGCTATAACTCAAACAGAAGTTATGGGCTTGATGCAGAAATTATTAGCTGAGGTTTCCTGAGCTGTATTATGCAGGAAGTCAGACTAGATGATGATAACAGTCCCTCCTGGCCCTCCAGTCTATGAATCCTTCTCCTGAGTGTTTTGCAATTGTCCCCAAATTGTCCTCCCCTGTGTTATATGCTTGGGTCCAGATTCTCAATGGCATTCAGACGTATAGCACCAGCCATGCATTTTGCAGGGGGGGGGGGAAATAAAGGAATTTTAGCACCTCCATAACCTCTCATTCACCTGCACCAGTTCTTTCTGTTTGCTCTGAGCCCCCAGCACAGACCCAGGAAGCCAAAGAACTGCTGGCAACGAGCACATTGAGGCGCTTTGGGCTTCCAATTGCCCCAACCCGGTGACAGAGGGCAGGTGCTTGTCCTGCACCAGTATGTGTGGGGCTCAGCCTCTCCTTGTTGGTACCACAGGTCTTACTCTCCCTCCTGAGCAGCACTGGGCCATGTGGCCGAGCTCCTGACACAAGTTTAGTGAGCAGAGATGGAAGCAGGGCAGCCACCTCAAGCTCTGTATTGGTGAAAAGGCTCTTCCCTTTGTCTGCTACCTTTATTCCTTCCAATTTCATTTCATGCTCCTCCCAGTTAACCATCATTTCTCTGTAACATGATGAGGCTGGCCAGCTGCCGGCTCATCCCAATTATCCGTCGTTGCTGCACCACATGCTGCTCTGTTTGTCTCCTGGCTGCGCCGAGTCCTCCCCCCATCCATGGACCCAGATGCCCAAAGATTCAATACTCATTTCCCACGCGATTCTGGCAGACTTCGCTCCAGCCTTGGTCCAGATTGCCTTTGCTGGCTCCAGTTGGTTTGGCAATGCCATAGTGGAGCCATCTCCAGAATAAATAACCCTCTTGTGAAGGGAGACCCGCAGGCCTCCTGTGCTCACTTCTTTGCTACGCTCTGCTGCTATATGTGAAAGTCAGGACTGATAAAACGTGTCCTAAGATGTCTCAGTGGGGAGAAGACACAACCTTCAAGTGGTGATGCTGTATTTCTACGACGCAGGCCTGGAAACCTGAAACTCATCCTCCCACCAGGGGTTTCCAGCCCCATTAATAATCTGAAATAAGATTGAGTCGATGCCCAGCAGAGCTTCCAGCAAAGTCAGACAAGCCAAACCAGCATGCTAGATAATGGCTGAGCGTTGGAAGGAGTGAGGAAACCTGGGTAAAGGGAAAGAGATGGAAAGGACTGCTGGAGGGGATGTGCGGAAAGATGGATTTGATGGAGGAGAGGAAAAGTTGCCTGGTGAAAAGGAGAGCTGAAAAGGGCGAGCATGGCTGAACGTATAACACTGAGGGTGAAGAGACTGAGGGAACAGGAGAATAAAAGGGCTGTGAAAGATAAAATTTAGACACAGGAATAACAGTGGAGATTTGGAAAGGTCTGTGTTGGAAAGCAGATTGAACTAACCAAGTATAAGAAGTAAAAAATGTCCGATGAGTGCATTCAGAATGGTATCAGTAAAGGAAAATAAAAATAGAAATGATGGTCTGGGAACAGAGACAGAGGTGAAAACTGTAAAGATAGAAAAGGTGAATTTTGATCTAATGGAGATAGGAGGTAACGTTGTGGCTTAGAAAATTTTTCATACTGCAAATAGAGGTTAAAAACAGGGATTAATACAGTTAATGAGTGGCAAGTTCCGGTTTAAATATCCGTGCATACATAGATAGACAGATATTCTACGATCAAAACAAAGGGATAAAAACACCCCAAGAAGAAGTTGCTGCCCTTCCAGAAAAGCTTTGGTGTGATAAGGAACCATCACCACCCGCCCAAGCACTAAGGCAGCCAAGCCTTTTGATATGTCAGGGCCAGGTGAGGGAGAAGACAAGAGTAGTAAGGTGCCAAGATGAGACAAACAGCAAAGTTGACCCTTAATCCACCCCCCCAAAACACACATGTTTAGGATTCACTGTTTCCCAGACTTGTATTTATCAGACAGGGGTCAAGGCACCACGCAGCACAACAACTGTGGCAGCACGGGGTGGAGAGCACAAATCCCACTGCTCGGATTTCAGCTACATCCCTCTTGATACACAACTGCCATTTCCCCTTCCATCTCCCATCTCCCTAAAGGGAAGAAGCTAGAAAAAAATGAAGACGTTAAACTATTCCTTTTTCAACACCACCATATCAGATATTCATTTATCAGTTTTTTCATGGGAAATATTCAGATTTTACACTGTTAATCTCTCAGGAAGTTCATGCAAGGTACCGAGAGATGTTTAATCATTGGGTTTGTCTTTATTTAATAGAGATTGTTTAACAGAGTCTGCAAATCTACTAAAATCACAGTGTTTCAGCATGTAATAAAACCACAAGGGAACCTGTTTCTTTTTCATGCCAACTAAGCATCGATAGCCCTGGATTTGGAGGTCTTTCACATTGCAAGAGCTTGATTTTGGCTATGCTGCTAGTGAATAATAGTGTTAACACACTCGCGTGCACACACACCCCTAAGAACCCATCAAACGGGGCACAAGCGATCGCAGTCAAGTAGGATCCAAATGTTCCCAAATGTCAGTGGTGCCTATATGCTTGAATTTAATTCAAACCTCCTCCTGACAAGAAAAGAGAGAATATTAAAGGAGCACGCCAGGATTTAGGCATGATGGTAGCATGTAGGCTGTAGGAGGAGGATGGAGACCTTTCTGACAACTCTGAGAGAAGGTCAAGCACATGTATTAGGCACGTGTTGATTGCAGCAGATAATTTACTTGCTTCCAGTGACGGTGATCCCGGCTCTGCCTCCTGCATATGGTTAGAGAAAGGATGAATATGTTTTGCTGGCAGTAGATGAGGAGTTCTGAATGATGGGAGTTTGACATGCTATGACCCCCTGCTGAATAGTAAACCTAGAAAGAGGGTCAGGAGTGCTCACTGTGACCGTAACACCACCAATTCTATCTGCATAGTAAGCGTTAAGATTATAATCATTATTTATAACCCCCACAATGCAGCTCACCTGAGGAACGCAAGTAAAGGCTTTGAAAGACAATGATTGCAGCTTATTTACAATGGCTCCACTGGATCATGGCACTCTCCAGATGCATGTTAAAGCAGCAGTAAAGGAAGAAAAAGCATTTTTAAAATCTACCTTTGTAGCTGTGCATTGGTGACATGTATTTAAATCATCTGCATGCCATCAAACATGGGTTCCAATTTAAATGTCACTGTGGAAGCTCTTTCTCTTATCCTTTCACAAACTCATTTGTCACCTTCCAATTCGTGGTAATGAAAGGAAGAGAACAGAAAATTAGACAAACAAATAAAAACTATGTTTTTAATGTAAAATGCAACCCTGGAAACCTCTTACTGTTTTGTTTTGTTTTTTTTAAATATCATTCAAGAAAAAGAGGGGAAGAAAAAAAAACAAAACAAAACTACCGTTAAAGGAAACAATAGACAAAGGAAAAGTCTTTCTCTTTGCTTAAATGCTAGAACTGATAATTGAATGAAATAACCATTATGGCTGATCATCTGGCTGCCAAAGTGGATGTTTACTTTTCTTTTTATTACCACCACTGTTGTGATAAACTTGAATAAGTAAGAGGGCTGGGGGGGAGCAGGAGTTTAGTGATAGAGCTTTTTTCACAGTCTTTAATTCTAAATTCAAGAAAGCAGCCTCATTTGCTGAATCACTGAAATGTGTTCTTTTTTTTCTGACAATCTGACAAAGTCTCTTACATATTCCAATAATTTTTTCCAAGAATTCCCACTTAAATTAAGAAACCAGTTGTTTAATTTACTGCCACCAGATTGGCACATCTGTCTCTTACATTTTTGCACCTGTTAAAGTTGCAAAAGCTACAACAGAACAGCAAACAGCACTGAATAGCAAACATAAGAAAATATTTTTTCATGGTCCAGGAATTAAAGAGTCGCACAAGTAACCTGAATGGGTGTGTAAATACCCTGCTGACTTAAGAACACACTTTTAGGTGTCCGTAATCAGTTGAGGTGCTTATGAGTGAATTTGGCATTCATGGAAGCAAAAGACTATTTGGTCTAGATCAAAGAATAGCATGAGCTGGTCCCATTCAGCATTCCCAACAGAGCTAGAGGAATAATCTGCTCTGTGAATTTGGCCTGTTGTTCTGTTCTCCAATTATCCCCAGGCAGATGGTGATTTTGTTGTATTTATTCACTATTGAAATTATTTGCTGGGTAACCTCAGTAAACAGTTCTCGCTCAATGGATTGCCAGTGAGCAGTTTGCTTAGGACCTTCAGGACTTGCTCTGGTTCAATAAGACGTGAAGACCACCTGGAATCACTGCGGTCTCTGCTGGGATGAGCAGAAGCCTTAGAAACAGGTTCCTAATTAAAAAGGCTGTGATTTCAGTTTCAACACTCCCTTTCTAGGAATATTTCTGTAAACTGACCTTTTTCCCATGAGCGCGTCTAATAGTCATCCCAATGGCCAGAATTAGCCCAGGTACACGAAAAAGCACCTGAGCTCCCAGTCCAGCCACAGCCCTGGTCCCTGCAGGTCTCGCTTTTCATTTCCCTACCCAGACCTGAGGCTTTCAGCTCTTCCTTCATATGACAGGCATTCATCTGTACAACGGTCAACGTGGAGGAAATTTTAAGCAGCCTATGACTGCCTATGCATTCTTTTAAAATATTTTGTCATCCATTAAAATAAACGCTTTTCAGAGAAAAGTTACATTAAAAACAATAAGCATACAAGCCTGCTTCTCCCTGTCGCCTGGGTCCTCCAGACTCTCCCCAGCCTCTCTGATGACCCATCTCTCCACAGGTCTCCTGGTCCCCCACCTCCTCCTCCTGCTGGGAGAGGCTTTTAGATGCTGAGTGTCCCTTTGACCCCCAGGGTCCCTACTTCAGAAAAACCACACGTGCTACTTACCACTTAGCAGTGTTAAAAGACAGACGCAGGTCCTTGAATACAGAAGTTTATCCATTGTCCGTCAAGCAGATGGATGAATAGACAATACAGGAGAAGCTGTTTAGCTTCATGCTTGAATTCCATTGCATCTAAGCATCAGTGAGAGGTTATAAATACACTAGTAATACAAGAAAATGTAAATCAATCTAAGTCATAGGGAAATTCGGATTGGGTATCACAGCTCATATAATAACTGTATTTCTCTAAATGGGCAATCTAAAATATCCATATTACCTTTCTATTTTGGGGATAATTTACCCAACCTAGAAGGGTCTACTGATCACAAGGATTCTTTAAAATTTATAAAAATATTTTTCAGTTTGATTTCATACTAGATAAGTTGCCCAGTTACTGCCAATGAATTGTGAGCCTACACCATTTTTCCAGATATGGATTTCCACCAGGCAGAAATAAAGTACGAAATTACTTTTCTTATTTTATGGGCCGTGAGAAAAATCACTGATCTCAGGACTTAAACGCTGGCCAGAAAACCAAATGACCATTCAAAGGAGAATTATAGAAGCATAAGGAATTGCCAATAAATTACACACTGATATCAAAACCACAGGGTGAGCTACCAAGCACGTCAGAGGAAAAACCAACATTCTTAACACCGACATCCTAACCAATCCTGGCAGCATCTCCCAAGAGGCCAAAAGTATATATTCCAGTGACTCTGAAAAGGGCACTGGCATTTCTTAATGAACAGCCTGTAAGTCATTGTCTATATACAAATGCAGAAACACTAGCTAAAGCAAGGAGCTGAGGCTCGTGAGATGCTTGCTGAGCTTTAAAGTAATGTAGAGATATGCTGAGCTAGCAGTTTCCAGTGCTAGGAAGAACTGAACTAGTTGAATTAGTGAAAATTCAGTGGTTTGCAGCTCAGCATTGCATAAGTATGGATGTTAAGAGTGGGAAAGACCAAGTTACTTCTCTTGGAAGGCTGAGTTTGGAACTACAAAAGGCCTGGACATCTGTGGAGACCCACCAGCGTGTTCTTATGACTGAGCTGTGCAATGACTGTTTGAAAATAGCTTCATTGTTAAGCAGAGGCTTCTCACAGTACAGTACTCCCATGCCTTTGCCTGATGTAGCACGCTGAAGAGAAAGGTGACGTATTTATGGAGGGAGGACTTAAGAGTTGAAGTCTTCTCTCATTTGGATGCTACAGGTAAGTGTAGAAAGGCAGGAATTCACACTGCCCAGTCTGAGATGAATAACTAGTCTAATTTGACCCTTTCTGTAATTAAAGGAGAAATTCAACCTGCTCTGAAGCAGCATTTCAAACAGGAACCTAATTTAGCTGCTCTAAGTCACACGCTAGAGGTGCTCTCCCTGCTCCCCATTGATTATAGCGGGAAACAGATGAGATCAGGTAGCTAACAATTGATTGAATTAGATGTCTGAAGTTATGTGGTACAAATGCCCTGCAAAGTGCCCTAGAACAGAAAGATTAGCACTATTTCCAGGGCTGTGTAAAAGACCTTGAACTGTATCTATCTAACCCAAATTGCACAATGTTCCCAACCACTCCTGTTTTCGGTGGCGGATGCTGCTAACAATTCACTGCACAAAATATTGTTCAAGTGCTGTAGAATGGCTTAGCACTAAAGCAAAATATAAAGTCACAATTAACACTGGAATCCTGGATACAGGTTTTTTGTGTTTTTCCTAGTGGTACTAGAATTCAAAATAGAGTGCAGGGGGGTGTCGTGGTTTAACCCCCGCCAGCAACTAAGCACCACACAGCCACTCGCTCACTCTTTCCAGTCGGGGTGGGGGAGAGAATCAGAAGAGTAAAAGTGAGAAAACTTGTGGGTTGAGATAAAGACAGTTTAGTAAGTAAAGCAAAAGCCACACACATAAGCAAAGCAAACCAAGGAATTCATTCACCGGTCCCCATGGGCAGGCGGGTGTTCAGCCATCCCCAGGACAGCAGGGCTCCATCAAACGTATGTGTTACTTGGGAAGACAAATACCATCACTCCTAATGTTCCCCCTTCCTCCTTCTTTCCCCAGCTTTAAATGCTGAGCATGATGTGCTCTGGTATGGAATATCCCTTTGGGCAGTTGGGATCAGCTGTTCCAGCTGGGTCCTCTCCCAACTTCTTGTGCCCCCCCAACCTGCTCGCTGGTGGGACGGTGTGAGGAGCAGAAAAGGCCTTGACTCTGTGTAAGCCTTGTCCAGCAATAACTAAAACATCCCTGTGTTACCAACACTGCTTTCAGCGCAAAGACAAACCATAGCCTCATACTAGCTACTGTGGAGAAAATGAACTCTATCCCAGCCAAAACCAGCACAGGGTGACAGAGCAGCACAATGGTCATGCTGAAAGGGAGAACTTCCTGTTCAGGTGTTTGAAATGGAAAATCTGGACTTTAGAAAAAAAGTTTACAACAATGTTGGACGATGAATTCCTCTTTATAAGGTAAAAGACCTTGTGAGTAAATAAATACAATTCAAAATAAAAATAATAAGCATAATGATTAAGTTTTCAACTTCTACCGCAGCCTGACAACTGATCTGACAAGTTAACCTATGGGCTAGAAAACAAAAAAAATATCTTTTTTTTTCTATAAAAGAAGGGGAAATCATTTGGAAATCACTGAAAAGTTTCCTATTGACTTCACTGATACTGACTCATGAACAGTTTTGGGGTAAGAATTCTTTGATGTAGCTCCATGATCATAAAGTTTATCAGCCCTTCAAAAGACATAAAATGGAAATACATTTTCTTCCATAAGTAGATGCCACGTAGCAGTTTCACTCTTTCTTCTTCAGCACTTTAGTGTAACTACTGCTTGGAAAAAGAATCTGTCCTAAGTTCAGCTTGACATGTTCCCACAGAGAAAAATCCTGAATTCCGATATACTTAGGGACATGCACCTGTCTGCATTAGCAGAGACTCTTTATACCTAATGTTTAAGCTGTTTGGGCTAAATGAGCTCCCTTGGCACTGCAGAGACACTCTGCCCTAGAAAAACTCTCACAAGATGGTCTTGCTTTCACAGCTCTTCGCCCCTTCTTGCTTCATCCCTGTAGAGCTGTAGTTTACAGAGACTCATTTTACAAAATATCTCTCTGTTGACTTATGTGGCCACCGTGTTGTCCCTGTTCACTGGAGCAAAAGCATTTTTCTCCCCTCTCCCAGTCCTCCAAGTCCTGTTACTGGAAATGAAGTTTCGATGTCTAAGGCACTGGAGCAGTTGCTGCTGCCTATGGAAGATGGAAGCACTAAACTGTTAAATTAACAGCTGCAAACAGCTCATGGAATTGGGATAAAAGCAAATGAACGCGATTCCAAATCGTTGCTTCTGAGCAAAGCAGGCCCCCGTGCAGCCCAGGGCAGACCCACCAGTGCGCAGGGCACAAAGCAATCAGCCTGGCAAGCACCCTGGCTGGGGCTGTAATTCCACATCCCAACCCAACCTCCGCCTCTGAGACCAAGCGGTTGGCATAAAAACACTTACAGGGAGAAAAATAACCTTGCAACTGACGGAGAAACCTTAAAAAAACATTGCAAAACTGAGATTTTTTTAAGCCCCACATTTCTGCTCAGCTGGGGGTATTTTTTTCTGGACTGTTTCACCCATCCCTACATGATGATATAAAAGTCAGCGCTTCATTGAACTTTCTAATAGCCAGGACATATTTCCTTCGCAACCCCAGTGCTCTCTCTCGCTATGAGCTTTCTCCTAAGCAGCATGACACAACATATTGTAAAGGGAAAATGATAATTAGAAGGAACGTTCAAGCAGAGGAACTTGTCTGGAAAAATGCTTTAGTTAAATGAAGCGATAAAGATTGTTTTTAACTTAATCTGTTAAACACACACACTTGCACACACATACGCAGGTCTATCCCAGTACACGGATGTCTGTTCACCGCAGACTTGCCGTCCACAGATGCAGGACAAACCTAGAAGAGAATTCTTGTTTTGATTTTACAGAGGTTAAATGGAGGTGTGGAGAGATTAAAGGCACATCAAGTACTTAAGCTCAGGAGTGAAGTGCTGCAGGAAACACTTGTGTGACCCATCTCTGTCACACACTGTAGATGTTCCGGCTCAGGAATCTCTGCGCATTTCGCAACTGCACACCCAGCCCCATCCCACAGCCCCACGGGAAATCTGCATCACCTCCGGGAACCGAATTCAGTCTGGATGCCTGGATCTTGTCTTCACCACAAAACCATACTTCTCGAGGGCTGGTGTTAAAACCATTGGCGTTTTCAGACAAACATGTATTAGGAATGGGTGATAAAGACATATCTGATACAAATTACAAATACTGGAGAGAGAAATAAATAGAAAATATTATCCTGAGGGAAAGAAAAAAAGAAAAATAATAAATCAATCTATTGCCCTGACAGTCCATTTCTGCTTGAATCTTTGGCTAGTGGGGGGATGGCGGGAGATAATGGCCATCAGAAACATCCAATTGTTTAATTAAAAGATATTCCCAACCATTTTTTCAACAAAACATTGTGAAAATGCCTAGATGGGGAATAAGGTTTTACTTAAATTCTTATCTATGTATACGTCTTCCTTCAGGAAAATGCCAGGGCCTCAACAATCCTTAGGTCCAACCAGCCTCTACATAGCAAAAATATAAATTTGCTGTTTCCAAAGCATTAAAAATCACCTCCAACACCACTGAGTGTGGCTGTCTGCTATCCCCACTGGGTTCTGCGTTTCCCCAGCGATGGCAGCTGAGCAACATTTGCAGTAAGGCTGCCCCAGACTAAAACTGTTTGGTGTCGAAAACCCACTCTGTTCAAGAGCTGGTGTTAATTAATCAGTTGAATTTTTCTAACTGGACCACTGCAACTCAAACATCTCCTCCACTCAGAAACGTTTAGCTTTTGCATAGAAGACAGAACCACACATTTTTTTGGACCAGATTAATTTGGGTGTGGAGGAGATGAGCATGGAATTCCATTTTTGGAAGAACAGAGACCACTTTTTCTTTGGGAAAGCTTCACTCTTCCCACAATGGTGGATCACTAAAAGATACAGGGGCACAAAGCTTTCAGACGTAACCCCAAGTGAAAGGAGGTGGCACAGCACAGGCAAAGGGGCCAAAGTTTTTTAATAGATGTGGTTTGTCTGGTAAATGCCCATCCCTTAAGTGTTCTGAAATGATCTAGATGGTTCTCTGTGTAGAGATTTAGGAATGAGATGATGAACTGCCACGTAGTGAATGATCATGATGTAGAGAAGAAAGCACTTGCACTGGGACTACGTGGGAGAGGGAGTTTTCCTACTGCTCGCAGCTCTGCCCAAGCACACTGTAGTGCAAAACGAAATCAATACAGCAACATACGTGTCCTCCGGGACAGAGATTTTTTTTTTTTCTCTTTTCTGTATTAATATTAGATTTCTTTTCTGGTAACCTTCTACTTCTCTCTTTCAGCCCTTGGTTTCCTTTTGTCTTCAAACACAGAGAGAAAAGGATTTGAAAGCGGAGCTGGGTTTCGGCTCATGGCCGGGAGGCACAGGGCAGTGCAGCGTAGCTCATTTGCGCTCGGCGCCTTTCAACAGCATCACGAAGTCAGGTTGGGACAGGACAGCTGCGGGTCAGTGTTACAACCATTTTCTCTCACACTGTTATTCAAAAATCTTTCAGAGTAACTTTACAATTGCCAGCGTGGGTAAGAACCGGTGACTGTTTCACCTCGTGACTTATCTCAGAAAACGATCAAGCAAGAAACTTCAGAGGAAAATATAAAAACCTGCCACCGAGGAAAATAATTTAACAAATCCCTAGTATAATAGAAAGTAAGTCTAAAGAAGAGCCATGAAACTCTTAATACATTCAGAAGCTTCCCTCGTGATTAACTGTTACAATTTTGGATATTTTAATGGTCCTCTTTGAATCTAGATAAAAATCATGTACTTCTATGCAGGAGATGAAATGAATCTGGTGCTCCTGGCCAGGGCTCACCCTCTGCATTCTTCCACCCATTGCTCAGATAAATTGCCTTGTCCAAGAAGATGTTAGAGGCTGGACGTTGTTCACTTATCGTAATGTCTGTCTGCTCTTCACATCTGCGTAAATCTCGATTCATTCCATTCTGGAAAAGAAACCAATTCCTTCTGGCCAAATGAGAAGACAAGAGGATAATCCAGCAGTGTGACGATGGCCGCTGATTAATTAACCAGTCTTTCTGGATGGAAATACTAGAGGCGATCGATCCTGCATTAGGAGGAAGAGAGTCATAGGAGGCAATATTCTCTAGCAGAATCTCTATAGCAGACTATCAGCACAAATGATACATTTCTCCTTGTTGGATTTTATGTTTCCAGTAAATTTTGTGCAGGTGGAAAGTGCCACCTTCATAACCCTGGAGACCCAGACACTGTTGCAAAGGTTATTTCTTTTCCTGACACCCACCTGTAAACAAGTATGTTTCTTTTTCCCCCCCCCCCTATTTTTTTACAAGCTCTCCCATCACAATGGTGTCCAAATTCACTCTTTATGCAGGCAAAACATGTTCGTATATGACAGGGAGAAATACTGCCTCTGCTCTATGACAAACTCCCAGTACCTTCAGTCGTGCCATAATTTCACAGTCGTGCTCCAAGTGTAACCTCTTCCTTGGGCTTAAATGTCATAGAACATTAATATCAGCGTTAAATAAGTGAATGTCTCCCTAGAAATGGAGTATGTGGGGGCTGCAGGTTGATTGACCTTGGTATTGATACGATCTTCCTTGTCTTTCCAATGTAAGTAACTTGTTCCTATGGAGAAGGGATAAGTGTTGGTCAGTCTGGATGATCCACTCGGATCTTAAACACTCGGGTCATGCATAATTTGTCTGTGGAGCTCCTTGCTACAAGGCGCTCTTGAAGCACTGCTATTGTGCAATGTTTTAGTGTGAAACAAGTCAAGTTTGTTCTTTTCATACAGTGTTTGCTCTCATCATGTTTGAACCTAAAAATCAAAGCGATGGTTTACATCCATATAAATCCTCTGATATCACAAATAATCAAAACTGACTCTTGAGATTTTTCCACTTCTGGACTTGTAAATTGGCTTCTGGCATCCTGATGGTTTCATGTGGCAGGAAAACATCCGTGAACATGGCAAAATTGCTGGTAGCAGAGAGTTAAAGATCTGACACCTGACTAAGCTTTTGCATTTGCAAGTCCCTGCAGCACGTTTCAGAACTATGTAGCAACCAGTTTTCCTTTGTTTTTCTGTTCTTGAACTTAGACCACTGATTTCAGCATCTCACTCTTGGGAGCTCAGAAGACTCAATACTGAACTTTTTTTCTAGAAGAATCTGTTGCAGGAGGTGCTGTAACAGCACGCACTGCCAGCATGGCACAGCCCTCATTTTTAAGGGCAGTCTATCAGCCAGCCAGGTCGAGTAAAACACAGTTCTGAAAACTACCAGGTTGCCTCTGAAGGCTGAAAAAGTCCATTTTCTGCATCAATGGCAAAAAGACAGGGCACAGAATGGTCGCTGACTTTAATAGGGCAGGCTGTAACTTAAAAGGAATCTGCTCCAGATGACCAGTCTGAGCTTGTGATTTATTATTACTCTTCTAACACCAGGGCTGCGGTAGATACTACTTTTGGGGGAAAGTCTATATGGGCTGTCAGAGAGTTGTTGCTTGTGTGCTTTCTCTCCTGGTATAGGAGTAAACATTCTGACATCTTCTACCCAGGACTATTTACTGCTACAGACATAGAGAACCATCAAATTAAATTTTCCAACCAAGGCAAGCTTTCTTCTGTCCTATTAGAGCATTATAGATTTACTCCACAACCGTTAAGGAATTTCAGGCCCTCAGCATTCATCGTTAGGTTTGATTTCTGAGTAAAAAGTTAAAAATAAATTTCAAGTTCAGTAACCGCTCTCCTTGCAAAACATGTGTCACCTATAAATATCCACCACATATGGCTAAGTGCTACAGCTCTCTCATTTACACTTTGTCTGCAGGTGGCAAACTAAACCCAGGAAATAAATATACTGTAACAGAAACATTAAATGTTAAAGAAAAATTAAAAGCTAAACAAGCATTTTCACATCAGAGGAACTTTATTACCATCATCTCCACCAGAGAGCATCATAGAGAAAATCTTCTGAAGGACTTCAGCCCATGCCATGAAGATCCGGTTCAGTTGACTGTAAAATACCACCCTCTCTTTAATGGATCCCTTTTCCCCTACCTCTAACTCCATGATGCCACTGTAAGTAACTGTATCACTGCCTTTATTTCTGTCAGGGAGTTCTGGCTGCTCCTTATTCTTCCTACTCCTTGAAAGTCAGGAATGGCAGAAACAAAAACAATGTGCGTTAAATCAAGATGCGCTTTCCTGAAAACACCATTCATCTTTAAATTTAAAGGACAGTGACTAATCTCTTCCATTCTTTCTCTTTTATTAGGGAAATAATTGTCTGTACTGGACAATTTGTACAAGTATAGTAGAGAAAAGAATAAGTAGGTATGTGAATAAATAGGATGAGTCGACATTGCTTTTGTTGAGTTAAATTGTGATCAGAAATCTCCTGGAGTTCTTTGAGGGTATTTATGAGCTTGTAAATAAAAAGGATTGGTCAACATAGCATAGTTGGATTTCCAAAAAGCTTTCATTAAATTTTCTCACTAGGGGTCTTAAAGAAGAGAGACCACCATGGAACAAGAGAACTGCTCATTTTGTACATTAATGATAGGTTACAAAATAAGAAACAAAAGGTAAGGATGGCTTTTACTGGTTTCCAGCAAGGTCTTGAAAGGAAATCTGCTAGAACTTGTTTTGTTCTACATAACCGCAAAATGGAGATGAACACTGCATATGGCAAATTGCTGACGATAGAAAATTATTTGCAATAACCGAACTTGAAGTTTATCTCAAAGAAGCGTAAAAGGCTCCCATGACACTGCAGGATAAAAATGGGAGAAGAAATTCAGTGGGAGGGAATTTATGACTGGATAGATTATAGGAGTCTGGACTAGGTTAAATAAATGGTGATTATTCAGCGATGGTGAATGAAGAATGGTAAAAGGTGAGATAAACCTATGAAATTATCAATTATGTGGAGAAGATGAGCATGGAGTGATTATTCAGTTTCCTACAACATGAAAGCAGGGAAGTATCTAACGAAAAATGTTGGCAACAGGGTTAAAAGAAATAAAAATTTTTTTTCAGCACAAAATATAGAATTACTTAGGACCTCATTTTCATCGGATATTTCAGTGGCTGAAATGGTGAACAGCACGGGAAAAGATTCATTGACATAAGTTGTTGTTGCACACAGTTCTTACACGTATTTCACATCATCAAGCCCAGAAAGCACTGAATTCCAGAAGCCGGGAAAATCATCAATTTAAAATTACTTTTTTTCTTGTAGATGCCATCCTAGCTAACCTGCTGTCAGCTGCTGTCAGCTACTGTCAGGAACAAGACAGAGAGCTACATGGGTCTTTGATCCAGCACTGTACAGTAGTTCTTCCATTTTCACGTGAGTAATTCCATAGCACAACCACCACCTGAATCTGGAGGGGAGCTGGGCCACAGCTAATTCTGCGTAGGGGCAGGAAGCCTACAACAATTCTGGATTTTTATAGCCATTTATACTTCATACTGCATTCATTATGCCTTCATTATGCCTTCAAAATACCTTGCTTTATACCAGAATTGCATTATCTATTAGCAGCAATATGACATAACACCATATAAAAAATGGTCTAGTTTAATAAAAGATTGCCTATTTATCTCTAAAAACAAGTTTCCCTTATCTTAAGGGAGCCATCGGTGCAAGGTAACTGGTTGTTTTTAGCTGAAAGGACAAGACTGTGGTAGAGTCGAAGCTAGTGTGGGAAAGTGGGGATGGTTATCAATAGAGAGTCATTGGGGCTAAAAAATGAGATGAAAGAGAGAGACAATGCACTGTGACCGTGAGCCTCAAATCTGCCCTCCCCAAGTTCCAGCTCTTCCTTTCCTGATACTGTAAAAGGATTAGGAGTTTTTTGGAAGGTGCTTGTCTGTGAAGGCATCCAGAAAACATCCTGCTCTTGCCCCTCTTCAAAGACCACTGAAGTCAAAGGGGCCCTTTTCTCCAGCATTTTGTGTTTAGCTTTATTTTAGTTCCCAGAAAAGATTATCCATGGCAGATAGCTGTCGGGGAAGGAGTGCTACGCTCTCTTTCTCAGCCATTAATTGCAGATCCAAATCAGCTGCCCAGATACCAAAGACAAGAACTGTTTTGCCACTCTCTGCGCCTGGGCTCTTGCACGCGATCTGTCCCCAGACATGAGATACCCTCCTCCCCATTGCCCCCTCAGCACTGCCAAACTGATCAAACTCGGCCACTTTCTTCAAAGCTTCTCTGTATTTCTGATATCTGCTGAAAACCACTCCCCTGAGAGTTATCACTTGTACATTATTAACGAACAAAGATACCGTCTTCTTGTGTGCCAGCTATCAGCTCCATCCCATAAGAGGCTGCTTTTTCAGTTATTCAGGAGGGTGTGGGTTGCCTTGTCACATTGGTTGGGTAATGAAAGGGTATAGAAAACAGCCTGAGACCTGGTACTGGAGACATCTAATTATTTCTGATATCAAGAGAGCTTGTAAGTGTGGGGTTTTTTTATTATGTGTGCTACGACAATTGTATCTGAATTTTACCTTTTAGCCTTATCCCATATTTAACAAGCCAAAAAGATGGATGCATTAGCAGGACTTCTAAGGGGGAAAGAGTATAATAGAGTTTTTAATCCTTTGCTGCTATATGAACCTTTCTGAAAACATGGGCTACACATGCTTGCAGTTTGCCTGAGTGACTGTTTGTTTCCTGTATTTTTTACCAGTGCTTAATATCAAGTAACAAACGCACCACAGCATGAGGCTACATGGTGGTATGGCCCCTTTCACGCAGCAGATTCAACTCCATATTAATGGCTAACACGGCTTATGCAGGAACACACACCTTTACATTCCAAATGCACCTCCACTTTCATTTAGCCATGGCAAAACACAAGACCAGATAACTCTCCAGCCAGGCAGGAACACTCCAGGTACCAGAAGGCCATGAGTTTTCCACCAGAGAATTGAAATTCTAATGGCAGGTTGGAGTGAGAGCCAACCTCTCTGCCAGGAATTAGAAACAAGATATCAGTGTTGATCTACAAATGTCCATTAAAAATTATAGCGACTCCTACAATACAGAGAATACTACTCCGTGTATCTACTTAGAGGGGAGAGTGCTAAGTAAAGCTTTAAGTTTCATCCCCACAAGCCTGACCGGTGTTCACTGAGGGCTGCAAGGCTCACATCACAACATCCGCAGAGACCTTCCAACATCAATCAGTGGATGTTCCATGCAGCATGAAACCCAAGGATGAACCTGTGATTTTGTCTTTCCTTTATGAATCTCCTGTATCTTGAAACAGACCAAAGTTATTGAACATACAAAAATACCTAGGCACAATTACCAAAACACAGTCCGATTTCAGGTGTTCTTCAGCAACAAGTTCGGCTTTGTTGAATCGAGGATTCTGTGCATTCACAACATCTAAAGGTGAGGTGATATTTTAGGTGCCTCATTTCAAGTTTACAGGACTTAAGAGACATTAATCCAAAACTTTGTGACAGTTTCAGTGCAAATTTCTCCCCATCCCTTCCTGTCCCCATAACATATTTGTGTGCATTATTGGTTAAGTGACTTAAATTAGATAAAATATTAAAGTTTGGATGAGTTTGCTCACTTTTGCTCATTTGTTTTCAGAAAAAAACCAAACAAAAAAACAACAGAAGAACAACACATACACCCTTTTTTTTTCCTTTCATCTTAGGAAAAGATTTGACACACCAGGTGCCAGGAAATCTCCAGGAGATAAGAAATTCCACTATCTGAAAAGCCACAGAAAATCTAGGAGAAACACCGTATGTTTTCACCTTCAGCCAGCACTTTAATTAAAATGCCCTACTGCTGTACTAAAATAGCATACCTGTAATGTGTCGCTAGTTCTGAGCTGGACCCCAGTTACACACTTGGTTATCTGCAACTCCACTGAAAAAGGGTGTGTTGAAAGGCAAGCAAGAGCATATATAAACTGAAGATGGATTGTGAAGGCACACCACGCTTTTAATTTGCAGGAAAATACACCAGAGCAAAGATCTGAGCACTCAGTTTTTGTCACCGAAAAGCAGAGGCTGCTCTAGACGTCGTCTGGTTGGGAGCAAAGGGGGAAGAAGGCCCCAGAGTTGAGAGAAAAGCAGATTTCATGACTAAACTACGGTGAAAATGAGCTGTGATCCATCGGGAGTGAGAGTCTGGCACTTGCCTCACCTTCATCCGTGCTGTTTCCTCTCCTGCTGCTTGAAGATAGCCAAGAGCTTCCTTTTTAATCAAGGACCATTGGAAAGTACCAGCGGGCTCCCACTCACAACGCGTTGATTGGCTTCCAACCGCAGTGACAATTGCATCCTGTAATCAAAATAGCAATCATTAATCGCACAATTATTCCCCCCCTCCACACACACACGCATGCACTCTTGTACCACTGAGTAATGACTCAGAAATGCAGACTACAAACAATGTAAAATGTGTGTCTGGCTCTGGGAAAGGCGCCTGTCCCTGGCCTCGCACCAGGAGGCTCGTTTTTCAGATGCTCCGGGAAAGCAGGTGTTGATGGCAGAGTCTGCGGATCAAGGGACTGATTGGAAATCGGAAGGCAAAGCTAAAGGAACTGAGACGGGAACCCAACTTGATGCAATTGCCTTTTTTTGACAGTGCCGCCCGCCCTCCCCAACCCTGTTGCTTGAGCATCCCTCATCAGGTTTTATCTGAACTGTTGGCATTCGGCTGGGAATTAGGTTTCCTTCCCCATCACTTACGATGCCCTGTGGCCATGGGGAGGGTCAATACTTTTGGGGATGTCTGATTGTCTGACTGGTCTGGACACAGAGCTGGGGCAGTTTCTTGTGAAGCCACCTAACTGTGCTGCCAGCTTTTCCTTTCCTTTTTACTTCCTCATCTGCTTTCTGCTCCCTTTCTGACACTTAATTACTGGACAGGCTCTTCCCTGTTGGCACCCAGCACACGGAGAGGGTCTCTTCTCCCACACTGGGCCCTGCACTACCTTCTTTGCACTTCCTTCTCCATCAGCAGCTCAGGATTCCACTTCTTCAGCATAACCACCTTTTCCCTTTCTTTTGAGTGTGAAATAAATCTCCACAGCAACATATCCAGCTGAAAGATGAATTTTTTTAACCTTAGCACTTGCAAACCAGAAGAAAAATATCATGCTAAAGAATCAACTGAATGCCATCTTCAAGCCCAATTTCTTGTTAGAGCTGGGTGGACAATGGACCTCAGAGTTTGCTGTAAAGGCGGGGGGGGAAGAAAAAAAAAAGAGTTATGTAAAATCTGTGTGTACTTTGCATTGAGTTTTGTTTGATGAAATAAAAATGAAAACATTTCTTTTTGCCAGACAATATCTAGTATTCCTTTAGAAACTTGGTTTCATTTTACTCCCCAGTTATTTTATTTTAAAAAATATTTTCAATGAAGGCTGATTTCTAACAGTTGCTATTTTAAAAGAAAGAGGTCGCAAAGTTGCATTCTGAAATGTCAAAAAAGAAAAGTAATGACAGTCTCAAAATCCACACCTCTGCTTTCTTCCTCCCCACCTAAAGGTATGCACTGAGTTGAAGCCTATTTTGTGCATAAATTTCATCCTTCTAATTTTCAGTTTAGTTTTTCAGATTTATTCCTCATAAACAGCCATCCCTTCCTAATACTTATGTTGGGTTTTTTTTCTCCCTTTATAAACACCCTTAACCATCCTTGAGGGAATCAAAGTCTAGAGGAGCCCAGCTTAGAGCAATCACTATATTTCTCTGAAAATGAAGCTGTTTATGGAGCAGCAGAGATCCAAACAACAAATGATGCCTGTTTCCAATATGCACAGGTATTGTACAAGGTCTTGGTACCTTTGGTGGGAGTGTGAGAACTATTGACTGGATGACCTACTGACAGACCTTCTCCTTGCTGATGTGCTGTTAGGGTGGAATCAGGACCTACTGACAAAGCAGACAGCAAAAGCTTTCAGAATAATGTGTAGGTAACCAGAAGGTCTGACTCTGTAGGCATGATTGGCTGCAACGTTTCACCAGCACTGAACTAACTTCATGTATACCTTTATAGATAAATAGGAAAGAATACATCTTCATTTTCCATTTCTTAGAAAAAATTAAGCAGGTCCCAGACCTGGAATGAGATGGAGAGTTTACAAAATGTTACTCATAAATAAATCTCTGGACAATAAAAACATGAATTCTGTTTACTCTTCTGCAATGCATCTTCTGGAAATGCTCTTATGGCATCATGTGTTGATTATTTCTTTCCCTTCTCACCTGACTTCCAGGTGTCAACAGGTGAAGAAGACTCTTCCGTAAAGTAATCAGTATGAGGTAGAAACACAAGCCCCTCACATTGGGAAAAGTATTTCCTTGCCAGCCTGCATCAGATTGACTTATTAGCAAATCACTAGCAACAAGCAATTCTCACGAGTTTGGAATTTCATTCTGTTCATTCCAAATAAATATTTAAATGTGTTTGTCTTTATTACATTTCTCTGGGCTCGTTCTAAAATATTTGGCCCCAAAATCAGACTGAGGATTTTGGAGTCTGAATCAGCTTGACAGAGCCCACAAACAAAACGCAGGATAAATTAATGATACCTAGGGTTGCATTGGGTAGCTGGACAAGGCATGGTATTTAAAAAAAAACCCATCAGATGATTGGATTTTGGGCCTACAGTGGAAGAAAGCAGACGAGTAGAAACAGAGAGCTTGTCTGTACCAACAGGAAGTGCACAGACACTCATTGCATCCAACTAATATTTTCCTCCAGGCTCGTTTGGACCCCATGGTCACTAAAAGCCAGGTTCAGAGTTGCTTGTATTGCTTGGCAAAGATGAAGCACGGTGCCACGGAGAACCAGCCGTCCAGTTCACCCACACCTCAACCACAGCAGCTGAGGGACCTGCACCCTCATGGTCCCTCTTTAGCAACCCTTCTTGCAGGTGACGGGCGCTTCTGCTTTCAAGTGAGAGCAAGGGCAGGAAAACCTAAACTAGCTTTTCAAACCTCACTAAATAGTTCAGGACAGTTTTAAGAGTCTCTCTTGTTCAGCTGTCTCTAGAGCCCTGCGGCAGAAAGGAGGATCTAAGGTTTAAGAAGAGAAAATGTCTTTCTCTGCTTGATTCTATAAATAAGTGCATTTATTCCCAGGCGCACACACTTTTTATTGTTAACAACTAGTTCTGACCTATATCAGGGACTTCAGCCAAGGATGGCTATCAACCAGGGCACATACCCTCTCTCAGAGCGCATAACGGCTCCCTAAGCCACAATTTTCCAGCAGCTGGACTGTTGGAAAGAAGGCCGAGATCTCCACAAAAGCAAATACTGCCTTACAGCAGCTTTACCTTGAGGGGAAACTTGCGCTGCCACAAGCCACTCCAGCCACTGGGTTCAAGGCAATTCCCAGTGCAGGAAAAAAAAGTGAAAATTGGCTGGCTCCTCTACAACACAAACAGACACAAAAGCATGAACATGTGCAGCACCGCCTTTTCTTAAAGTGCATTATTATTAACTGGAAATAGCAGCCAGATCCATCATGTTCAGCATGCCCCACATCACCGCTTCACTAAACACCACAGATTATTTCCCTGTAATTGCCTTCCTGAGCTGTCTAGCAGCCTCGATTCATTTCCATTAAGGCTCGGGAGGATGAGATCATTTAATATTTCCCCATCCCCCCTTTATTTTTTCCCCCTGTTTTTTGCAAATTCAGCCATTATGTGCTCACTGCCATCCCCTCAGTCACAAAAGCTGAAGTTTGGCACTTGGTATTGCAGTGGAGCTGCTGAAACAATAGTGAAGTAATGACTGTAATTTTCATCATGTGTGTTTTCCCCCTTAACTTGAGAGGGAAATATATTTGTGCCCTGCAAAATCAGGCAGACAACAGTTTCACTCCCGCCGCTTCCCTTCACTTTGCACCCAACAGCTTGATGGAGCAGTCAAGAAGAATGAAAAAACTCGCAGAAGAAAGCCCCGTAGCCTGGTATCATCCAAGAACCAACACCAAATTCATAAGTCATCTGCTGAATTTTTGCCTTTGGTAGCTGCAGAGAGTTAATTAAAAATGTTCTGGATGTAGATTAAGTTTCTGCACTCGGAAGTTATCATCAATGCCTCACCTGCCTTGAAATGAGAACTGCATATTCTTTGATAAATGGATTCAACACTTTGCCTAGTTTCACTGAAGTGTCTGCATCTCCCTTGGGAGGATTTATTCCTTAGCGAAGTCTGCATCGTCTCCCATGCTGCAACTGTGCACGGGGAGTGCGATCGTCCTCCAGCCGTGAAACAGCCTCCACCTGCTCATATCAGCAGAAGTACTCAGATGGGTTAGGATGATACCGGATTTGATGCCAGGATCATCTCCTCATAGGAAAATAGATATTAAGTGAAAAATCCTTCCATCAGACATGTACAAATCCTTGAACTTCTGCCAGTCTGGAAGGATTGCTAATGTCTCTATTACAGTTTCAGTGCTGGCTTTGTCTCACTCATGCTCTACTTTTGAGACCAGGACCCAAAATGCCACGTTGCCATTTCTGTTCCTTTTCCTAATTTTCTGCACATGAGATTTTTAATTTTGATTATTTTTTTTTTTTCCCTTCTGATAACTGGTAATCTCATAAAGGAGCTATCAGATATTTCAGATCTCTCCTGTTCTGGCAATTACTACACTTTGATGCAGCAATCTTTTGATGTTGCTACAACATTTTTTCATTAATCCCCTGTGCCATTGCTGTCAGAGTCTGAACTGATCTGACCCCATGCTCCCCCAAACACTGACCGCCAGACAGAAACCCAGAAGGGTTCAGACAGGGTTCTTCATTCCCATTCCCTTGCTCTCAGCTGTGTTAAACATGGACCCCCACAGCTTGTGCTCATCTAAGTTCTGCCACCACTGCCTGCCAGTTGATTAGATCGAGAAGTAAAAGCCCACGTAAAAGCCCACTGAGGCAGCTTGGAGAACTTTACACAATTCAGAGGATGCCAGTGAGTGCAGAAATGCATATTCCATGTTGACAGCTCCACGGGGATATGAACAGCAAAAAATTTATACACTATTGGTGTATAAAATGGCATAGAACAGGAAACACGATTAACAGGAAGGACAATTTGTAGAGGGACCCCACGTTATCTTTCCAGTCCTGATCTCCTAAAGCAGCCCTGGGGCTTTTTTGCAGCATTACTATTTTCACCAGTGTGTTTTTTAAACCACCTCTATCCCCACCTTTCAGTGCGCACCAGCACGCTGTGCCCTGGGCTCTGCGGGACACAGAGGTCAGCATCAGCCTGGGACCCTGCCCTTCGCTGCCTGCGATAACAGCGGCTCAGCCCTGGTGAGGGAAAGTAGGTAAAATGGAGAACAGGGCATCTTCTGGGCTCTAGAAGGGATTATGTACAATTCGCCTCCAAAAATAATTAAATAAAAATAAATGGCCTAACACAGACTTCTGCAACACTTGGCCAGCTCCTAATTTTGACTTCAGTGGCACATAATGATTTACATGAGCTGGATGTCTGTCACTATATGGACATATTCGGATCTGACAGAGAATTACCAGTTTGCCAGTGCTTAAAATACTGTGGGATGAGGAGGAATTCACGTATAATAGAACTAAAACATTGAGCTAAACTGCCTCAAACTGCCTCTTTGAACTTCCAGAATGGAAACCCACCCTCCAAGGACGCAGGCGCTCATCATTTGCGGAGCAGCTGAGTCAAGCGTCCATGAGATCTCCTTGGGGTCGGATCGCTAACAATGGTGTGAGGGATTTATTTAATCCAGGTCTTTATCAAGGAGCCAGGGGCTGCTTTCTGTGCTGAGGGAGAGACATCGTTCTCTGAACTCAAGGCAGGAAGGAAAGGAAAGGAGGGACATCATTTCCCAGGGACAGGCATGAAGGAGACAGAACAAGACAGAGACAGGAGCGGGCACGTTAACATTTATCAACACACCTGCTAACAAGAGAAAAGCTAGACTGGTTTCATATGGGGTTAAACAGACTCAGGAGCTGCAGGAGACTAAAAGGGCTGGGAAGACCTGCCTGTTCCGCAGCCCCATGGACACAAGGGAAACTTAAAATGTGACCAGCATGCCACTGAGGCAGTGAAATTGCTCAGGGACAGCCAAATGCCAAGAAATAGCTCCGAGAGCCACAAATGAGCTTCCTCCCCCTAGGGAACCTGCAGGCTTGTGAAGTTACTTTAAATGCTTTGCTGCAGACAGCTCTTGTCAAGGTGGGCTGAGGTGGGAACACGCAGCTTAACTGTCTTCCCTGCTCAGGTCAGACCAGAGTCCTCCATGCCTAAGGCTAAAAATGGGAGCAGATGGAGGGGAAAGTGCACCCCACTTCCCCAGGGCCTCGCAGCTGCACGATCTCACGCTCCTGCAGGGCACTGGGTGCTGCCACCCTTGTCCGATCACTGAAGCTATCCTGTCTGCCCCATCCCCACAGCTCACGGAGTTCTGGGATTCGCTCCCAGCCCCATCTCCTCTGCTCCTCCTGCTTTTGTGCGGCACCGAGGCTCCTACAGGACCGAGAGTCCCAAACTCTGTGCCAGACCGACTCATCTAATGGCTAACCAGAAGGATGCATTTCCACTGCATAAAACCTTTTATTTAATTTTTTAAGGCAATCAATAAGCCCCTGATTATAACTTTCCCTTCCTTGCCCTTGTTCAGATCTGTGTCAGGCGGGTAATGTCACCGAGTGGAACAGATAAAAGTTTTACTGGGCCTTCAGGGCTATTATGCCAAATGAGGAATTGCTACATATTCACCCACAAACAGCTGCTAATGTTTAATTTTTTACGTAAAATGCTTTGGAAACAAAGATGCAAGGCACTGAGCAGCTGTTAATGCTCTGTTTTGCTTGTGCGCTGGCTGTAGCATGGAGGGCAATGCACATCTCCAGCATTGCCACTGCCACACTAGATTGAATACAGCAGCATAGGGTGAGGTCTCAGCTAAACCCTTGTTCAGCTCCAGCTGCTGGGCTTTCAGAGAGTCCTGGAGCTTGGGCTCACATTGCAGAGAAATGTCAAACTTAAAGCTGCTGTCAAAAAGAAGAAAAAAATTATTTCCAAGCAGGGACTGCTTTTTTTCCTTCTTTTGTTTCTGTACATCAAAAAGAGATGGATTTTGTTCCCCATATCATAGGAAACCAAACTGTTTTTTCTGCTTACCTGCATGATGTTTGATTTCTTCTGATTTCACTTCACAGCTTTCTAGGTGGGGACCAGCGGCTGAATGAAGCTGGACATTGTCTCCAGGCACAACGGGCTTTCACCTGTTTCTCTAGCAGTACATATGAAATCAAACCATCAAAAAGACTAGCAGCAAACTACAGGTCTCAAGAGGCTAGAGAAAGTGGAAACCCTTTGAAATATGGAGGCCATAGCAAATGAGAATAGATGGGCTTTGATGTCAGGAGGAGAAGCGGCAGTTGAGCTCAAATTCTGATAGCTCCTTCTCAAAACCTTGCTCAGGCTGGCTTTCATCTCCCAAGGTCTGGAACAGCTCTGTGCTTCAAAAAAAGCCTTTGAGGGATCTCTCCGCTGAAAAGGGAAGGAACTAGAGAAAGGCAGTCACATCAACAAGTCAGTGATGCTCAGCCTGTGAATTGCTGCCACCCAAGACCTGCCATGTTTGCTCAGGGAATTCGTGTGTTAGAGCTGGAATTAAGAAGCTCAAGTTTGAGAAACGGCTTCTGATACCCTTTCACTAAGAAGCGACTCTTCTTACTGCCATCTTGATGCTATTTGAGCAAACCCCGTCTGACAGTAGGTGGCAAACAGATTAATTAAGCCTCCAGTAAATAAACCTATTGGGACGGTTTATCAAATCAAGGCACAAAGCCACGATGTAATTTATGCAAGGCTATGGCTAAGGCTGGTCCCCAAAACCATTCCCTGTGCACGACCAGACAGTGCTTTTTTTTCAAGAGCACAACCACCACATCTTCATTTTGTACCACAAAGCTTATCCAGCCCATAAAACTGATTAAAACAGGTCACTTACTTAATGCACAATCACTCTGGACAACTTCCTGCTGGGTTTTCTCAACTAAGAGAGCAGAGTTTGGCTTTAATGCCTCAGGGCAAATGTCTTTGAGCACGTGTGAGCGTGTGCACGTGCATGACACCGAATAAATTTGATCAGATTTGGTGTGACAAAATTATCAAGGAAACATTTGCATTGCCATTTATGCAGCGGGCTGCACGATGCAAAGCAGAAAGAGAACATGTTCAGGGTGTCAGGCAGCGGTATGCCACGATTAATGGAAAGAGACATGTGAGCCGGAGAATAATCACACTCATTAACAGCGACATCCAAAACTAACATGGACAGTGCCTTCTCACCAAGGGCAACTAACGTGTCTGAAGCTCCTCTGACTTGAGCCGCTGCTGTGGTCTCACCTGAGGCATTGTAGATTTGTCCCGACATCCTCCCTGTCCTGTGCAGTGCCCTCATCTCCAGCTCACCAGACAATACCCGCAAGAGATGGCACCACGGAGGCTGAGGAGACCCAGACCGCAGGCGAAGGAGGCTGCGGGACACCGCAGTGTGCCACAGGGAGTGAGAGCCTCTTGCTTCTTCATGCCCACTGCGAGCCAGGACAGCAGACAGGCACCTGCAGCCGCTTCATTCTCCCAACAGTTTAAAATGCACCTGGAAGTCGGAGGAACAGGATTAACCCCCTTGTGATCAGGCACTCTCTGAGATCAAGGGTGATCATTTTAGGATGTGATACAGTCTAATGGCTCTAGGAAATTTTAAGTGTATTGCCTTTTTCTTTCCATTTTTGCACCTAATTATGGGACTGGAGAGAGTGGTTTATATTATACCCAAGAGACACTCTGAATAAAAAGAAGCTGGAGAATGAATTCATTTTGCACATCTCTACATCGACTAGTTTTTGGTGTAAGAGCTCTCTTTAAAGAAAGACTGTCAGACCTCGAAACCTGAGCATTTTGTATAAGTGTGTGTGTTGTCTGTGTTAGCGGCTTCTTCATCTTCAACCAGGTCTTCCTTTTTATTCCTATAAATACAGTAGGATTTGGCAGGGAGAACTGCACGGGGTGGAACTGAGTAATGGCTCTCAGGGTTTCTATAAATTAAGAACACCCAACCTGACAATGTACATGTCGTCTTTACCACTTTACTCCCCAAGCCCATGCCAAACGTTCCGCAATAAACTTCCTCTCCGTTTCACACCTAATCATGTGTAGCGTAAATCCCACAGATCAGAGACTGCTCACAGGGCTGAGGGAGGATCAGCCCGGGGTGTTTATCTGCAGATGTGATCAAGCTGAGACAACTATTCTCCCCTGCTCAGCCTCGACCATAGCAGAGGTACCTCAATCCAGTGAATAATTGGGGTTTGGCTTATTTTCTAATTCAGATGCAAAGCATCTGGACGTTCCCCATTTGCTATGCTGTCCGCCAGCTCTTTTCTTTCTGCTTTGCTTGTAAACAAGCGGCAGGTGAATAGTGCTCCTCAGCACTTTTCAGACTTCCTCCCACTATTTTTAAATACAGCACAAATGTGATTAGCACATCAGCCTGATTATCTCCAAAAGGATTCAACAAGAAGACCGCCAGACAGCTTCAAGTCTTTGAAAATCCTATTAAGGTTAAAGAAGGCAAGTAACGTTCATAGAAATGAGTGGCGATGCAGAGGATTACTGTTGTAGTTCAGGAGAGGTGTGGAAAGGGAAAAGCTGCACCATCATACTCTGCCTCTTCGTGTCACCCCAGCAACATAAGTTATCGCAGAGAATTATTAAATCTGCCCCTTGCTTTGATGACAAAGGTAAATATCGTACTAGAAACTCACTGAAATGCCTCACGTGCCACAATTTGTCCTTTGCTCACAAATTACGCTTTTCACTTGTTGTTGACTTCCTTTCTGCTCTGTAGACACTTGTCCAGCTTTTCAGACAGCCAAGAGCCCAGGCAGAGCCATCGCTCTCCACCAGTCCGGACAAATGGGCAGGTACATGTGCATCTTGTGACAATGCACACCAATGCTTTCAGAGAAATTCGGGTTTCTACAGACCTGAAATACATCTTTTTTGGATTTAGTGGGCTGACTCTGCAAACATAGCACAGCATCTGTATTTCCATCTGGGAAGCAGAAAAGAAATCTGGACAGACATATGGGAGTCACTAGTTTTTAAATTTCCGACATTGATCGATAAGCATCTGAATTTTCAACAGTGGTATCCTTAGCTCAAAGAGTCAACCCGCATTTGCTCTTTGTTGGGTGAAAGAGCAAGTATTTCAGACCAAAACATCATCGATGAAGAGTCAGAGCTCCTATATCCCTAAAAGGGTTGTGTTGGGAGGCCACACACTGCTGGGGGGACTCACTCTGCTGTCTTGAATCAGCTCTGCAAGAGCCTGGCACAAGAAATTCAGCACAAAAGCTATGAGTGCTTTAGTCATACTTGGGTCTAAGAAGTCAAACCCAAGCGTTGACAGAGATGTGAAAATAAGGACATTCCCTGTACTACATAAACGAGATCTATTTTCAAATAATTTATTTTTTGCAGACCTTAAGAAAAGGTTTTTGCTTGTCCTTTTCTTGCCACGTCTCCTTTTCATACTCCTTTTCTTCGTAAGTCTAGATTAATCCATCTTGCTGCTAGCCAAGTGTGGTTATATATGCACATATATATGCATATACATATGTACATATACCTACATATATATCCACATCTATATGTATGTGTCCCAGTGCCAATTTTTTACATCCTTGCAATCTCCTGGAAAATTCCCCAGCAGGCATTAAAAGGCAGAAATCTCCAGAAAGGCTAATAAATCATTCTAAGTATGATGTTTGTAGGGGAAGACATTTTGGAGATGATAAAAAAGAAGCACATTTTCAAAATGTCAATGAACCCACAGAAATGGTGAGCAGCTTTTCAGATGTCTGCCCACTTATTAGAGATGGGCAAAGTCAGGTACCTAAAATATTGAACTAAGAAAAGTTCGAGTACAAATGACTCTGTAGCCTTTCCAAGCCTATAAAAAGGGAAGCAGGGATCAGAAATGATTGGGGGGGAAACATGAATCTCCCACAAGCCCATTTTTCAGAAACCAGAGCTCAGTTTGTTCCTGAGAATTGCAGGAAGCATAGCACAGAGAGGTAATTGCTCATGAGAAATGCTTTTTTGAAAACACAGGACAACGTTACTGGGCAGCTAGGTAACAGGAGGCACAAACACCACATCTGGGTGTTACTCTGGAAGCTGTTTATATCAATTTCTACATATCCATATATTTCTGTTACATAAATTAATACCCGGAAGGAATGTCACCAAAGTCAAGGGCTTGGTGTGTCTATTGTGACATTCCAAATCCCAGCATCTCTCGTATGTCTATACATGGGAGACATAAGAAATGCTGAACATAAACACAAATATAATATATAATTGCAGAAATGAGATGTGATGATTACTATAGCTGATAATACATTCATTATGCTCCTGCTTTTGAGTATTATAGGGAATAGGAAGTCCACTTCCCTCCCCACCATCACAATTGCAGAGCATTTTAAAATAGCATCCTAGCTCTTCTTTTTTTTTTTCTCCTTTTTTCTTTTTTTCCAATTGGTAGAGTAACCATTTGGAAATTAAGCTCCTGCAACCTTTCATTAAAGAAGATAGGAAGCCAAGAAGGTAGCATTATATATGGCATTTTTATGAAACATTAGGCACAAAGTGATAGCCATATTATTGTATATTAGAAAGCGCTGAAGGATGATCAGCCAACATGATAGCTTGATTGCATGAACATTCAAATACATCTTTCTGGAAAGGAGATATGGGCTAATGGAAGAGCTAACAGGCCACGTTGCTGGCAGCTGAGGGGTTGATTTCTAAAGCAGAGCTATGGCTGATGGTTTATTTTCCTAAAAATATGGTTTCATTTTGTGAGACAACTGAAATATTCCCAGCTATTTTCTACTATGCCTGGGACCTGATTCTGCTCCCACATGTAGCAACGGTTTCAGTGAATTTACGCCTGATTCATGTCAGTGCAAATGGAGAGAAACCCCAGCTGCACGTTTCTTTATATGTGCCTCCCTTCCACAAGGTATTTAAGCACAATTTTAAATCAATCCCTATTCAGCAAAGGCTGACGCAGATCTTAGGCATAGTTTCCTAGTCTGTTAGTAAAGAAACATGCTTAAGAGCTTTGCTTAATAGGAATGAACTACAAGCCAGGGCTTTAGCAGGTGCTTTAGGTTAGTACAGGCACCTTTTCTGATGAACCTTGCTACAGAGGAAAGACATTATTTCAAAAAGAAGGTATATCTGTGGTGTGAAGATAGACTTACCTTGAACCTGCAGGAAAGTTCATTACTTGGCTGCAGCATCTCAGCGGAAAAATATTTGATATTGATACCCATCTACCAAGTGCAAAAAGAAAGAAAGAATATACATACATACATATATACACATAAAGAAAGTAAATACCTAAATATTAGATTGCATTTTTAGCAGACTTCCCTAATTGCATCTGCAAAAACTGCAAGCTTGTCTGTTTTGTGAAAGGACAATCATCACTGAGGAATGGACAACAGGAGTGCACATGTGTAAGCCTTCAGCAAACCCCCCCACAAGCACACCCAGCTTTTGCCCAGCCACGTTGTGCTTGTGCATTTTATAAGTGCAGTTAAAAAAGCCAGCTGGAAACTTATTTCCCTGTGTTTCACATTAAGGGCCTGTTGACTGTAATTAAAATAATTTATGTTTTTCAAGGGCAGTTTTGTAACGCTCTTCCTTCCACCCAGGGCCGTGAACTGCAGCAGCAATTAGTAAGAGACATGACTGATAGAAGTTACAGTTTCAAAAGGTCAGAGACAAGTTTCCATGCTCACAGTAGCTGCATACGGCATCAGATTTGAAAGGACCTAAAATGGTTTCAGGTTTGTAAATGTCATGTTGGACCCAGGTAGATGTAGGTGGCACCAGCAGACCCAATATTGCTGTACAATACACCACAATTGCTTGTGAAGCCCCTCAAGGGGCTAAAGCCTGATGTGTGGCTTTCCTGGTGGACATCTGCAAAGCCACCTCCCTCCCGACTCTGCTGAGCTGGTCTGAGCACTACCTAAGCCAACACTCCAGGGAGACCTGGGGCTACCATCGCACACCACAACACGATGGCCAAGCTGCCAGCTCTGTGCAGTGCCCACTAGAGCCGCAGGGACAAGCTGGAGGTGGGCTCCGTATGCACGTGCCTTCCCGCCACCTCCTCACCCTGACTGAGCTGCAACCCCAACATCCCGGGCTCCCCTGGGACATCAAATGGAGCAAGGGGAGGACAAGGCCTGGTGCAGGCAGGACTGGTCTCTAACATGGGCCAACAGAGCACAGATGAGAAGATTTCCTTTCACCTCAAATTAAGTAAGTAGTTTCTCCAACGCAATCTGCCAAGAGTGCACAAGAGAAACAACTATAAATAAACACATAGTTTTGAGGTTTTTTTTAAGAATAAAAACATTTTAAACTGGATTTGTTGCACTGATAGGTACTTAGGGGCTAGAAAATCTTACAATATCCCGGGCTTCGTTAAGGACACAGGTAAGTATGGATAAGTGGAATTTGTATAATTGTATCCAGACCCGAGCTTCCTTCTTCTGAAAAGCACGTAACAATTAGCAGAACAAAAGAAGAGTCCACGCAAATGAATACATGAAGTTTGTAGTTCTTTGGTTGTGAAGGAAAGCTTGAAAATATAACCTACCTGTAGCGAATGGCTGGAGCACTGCAGAATATTTCCGTAACGCAGCCCTGCCAGTAACTGTGCTGGGGGGGTCTCCCTAGGCAACCCCATGGAATGCAGCAACAAATTCCACAGATCCTGATGTTCACTGGCTGCTGGGATAAATGGGTGTTGATGGGGCCTGGGAGGAAAGGGGGACCTGACCCCCTGTGTGCAGCAGGACCGGAGACCATCCTCCTCGGGCCAGCCCAACAGCACCATGTGTAGGGTCGGCAGCTGGCTCGCGGAGCGCACGGGGCTGTGACCACCCTGTCAAGGCTCTGTAGAGACAGGCATACAAGTTACTATGGAAGTCACCATCTTTCCACGTTCCGTAGATATTTTCTCATTCATTTGGGCATTGTTTCTTATGCTTAGTACTGTCTATGACCAACACAAATTCTGCTTTCTATATAATATCTACCTAATATATTCTATATAATTTTTCTGCTTTTCTATAAAATTAGAATAAATCCACCATCCTCCATAGGTTATCTTAGACTGATATGAGCGTATCAGACAGAAAGGTCTACTACTTTACTCCTCTTCTCCTTGTTCTGTGAGCACAGCAGCAGAGAAAATCAGCACCAAAAAAAAGTCTTTGGCTTTTCTTGTGTTTTTTATTTATTTATTTTTGTTTGAACCAAAGTTTTCCCCATTTAAATCTCAATTTCCTTTCTCCTTCTGCAATTGGGGTCACCACAGCAGGGGTGAAGGCAGCACGTATCTGGTTGCATACAACAGACACCAGCCCAGCAGAAATAAAAGCGAGCGCTCACCACATAACTATAATTGTTAGTGCAGAAATGTACCGACCTAAATGGAATTTCACCTTGGGAGTTTCGGCTGAATTGAGTCTAAACAGAGGTGAAATTCCCCAGGCATATGGCAAGTCCTCTGGCTGGCATAGTCGGAGCCCTGCGGCACTTCATCAGGCCCTTGGAGCCCACCATTAACTCTACAGAGTGCTGTTATTAGGGAGAGGAGAACAGCTGTAAGTGTCTCTTAATGCCAGTGGGGAGCTGGGGAGTGCTAAACTACTGCATGTATAATATAAAAGGAAGAGGAATACAGCTCCACTGAATTAGTTTAGGCCACTGAGGTCTGTTTGTTTCAAATATCACTGGTACAGTCAAGTCCCCTGAAAGCCCCCATTAGCTCCCAACAGGTTCTTTTACGCATAGGCACCTTTTCAAATACCTTTTCCTTTAATGAAGCCTTTTTTTTTATAGCACACATTGGAGCAGATACCAAAAAGAGAGCGCGAGCACTTAAAAATAAATGGGTCAAATGTGTCCCTGGTGTAACGCAATGGGATGTATCAATACTTAGTTTAGATCTAAGCTGTTGGGCAAGTGAAATGGCAGAAAAAAGGGAAAAGAACAAAGAACAAACCAAATAAAGACCTGCCTTGCTTCTCTTCCAGGTTTCCCTTCTACATAAGGTCAGTACACGATGTTTCTGCTTTGCAGCGAGGCTTTTGTGGGTAAGTAGTCACATCTATCATTTTCTACCTGCTAATGCTACCAAACCCCTCCCAGGAAAAGGGTTAAACTCATGCCTGGTGCCTCCATTCATGCCAGTGCTGCGGGACTGCGGTTCAGAGACCTCGAAGGCAGTACGGGCATGCCGGCAACCCAGGCTCCTGCCAGCGCTAACAGGCAAGGAAAAGAATTTCTCACTGAAATCAGATGGAAATTCTTTTCTTTTAAGGTACCGAATCTCATTATACACAATCCACTTGCAAGTCCACAGCCAGTCCCGCGCAGTCTGGCTGCTGGGAAATGCTGTCTTATTTCAAGGCTGAATTTCTCCACACTCATTTTCCAGCCTTCTTGTTAGGCTCTATTTTGCAAGGTCAAAAGGCCCTTGACTCTCAAGACTCTTCTCCATGTACATGTTCTTAAAACGAATGATAAAATCTCCTCTCCATCTTTTAATAAGCTAATGAATAGAGTTCTCTATGCTTCAGGTCATGTAACTCGTTTCCCATCCCCTGAATCATTTTCATAGCCTTCCTTTGAGGGATCTGTAAGATCTTCTTGTCGCTCCTGAAGAGGCAATGTCAAAAGCGGATGCAGTCTTCCAGCAGCCACCACTACAGTCCTGAGGACAAAGGTGAGGTTACTCCCCCAATTCCTCTTGACTCAATTCATGCTGGCACAGGGTTTCCCTTCTGCTGCAGACCCCAGAGCTCATTTTGTGGCTGTTGCTCACAATCATCCCCAAGTCCATCCCAGAACCACCATCTTCCAAGAGAGAATCTCCCATTCTGTGGGTCCCACCAGCAATTTTCCTTCCCAGATGGATTAGCTGAAATCTGGCTGTATTTAACCCCAAACACTGGGGCTGAGGTAAGCAATGTGAATGCCACCACTTTCGCAGGAGACCTTTCTGCTGCCATCAGGACTCTCCCTGCACCACATCACACCTGTGGACAGCAGATGATGAACCACAACACTTTGCAGCCTGGTCTATTTAGGTAAACCAGAATTGATGGCAAGTTCCTTCATCATGGATGGTGGCATTTCAGTGATTTACTTCACAAATAGCTCAGAACTTCACAGGAACAAGCAGTTCAGGAAAGGTGTGGGCAGCCAGGAGATGGAGCCATCGCAGGTATCTCAGACCAAGCCTTCCCCACTGCTCATCCAGCGCCAAGGGCAGAAGGGGCCATGGTTTGCCTGAGACTGAATGGAGAGTGAAGAGGAGCTCAGTATTACGAGTGGATGTGCATGAAAGCTGCAGGCAGAGAAATTATGGTTATTCGTGATCTCTCCTTTCTAACCAGGAGGTGGGGAGCTGTAAGTGCATGGGGCCTGTAATGCCCCGAGGGCTGGAGGAAGGAGAAAGCCCACCATACACCAATACAAACCCAATCAAGCATACAGCCATGCTGCAGAGAATTTTAGCAAACATCTCGCTTTTCGAGAGATTTTTTTGAAGCAAAAAGAACAATCTTGTCCTTCAGAAGAGATATATTGCACTGAATAGACTATTTTTTGCAGTAGCTGATGCCCCTGCCAGCCCACAGGAAAGTAAACTGAGTGATTAGAAGAGTCTAAAAACTATTGCTGCAAGTGAAAAAGGACATGGAGCAAGGACAGCTATTTTTAAGCTATGCAGCAGTATTGCCTGCTGATTCCACAGCACCAAAGTTACAATTTCTTCTTGATCACACAGTCACTTTTCTCTTTTTTCAAACCCATAACCAAACTTGTAATTTGTGCCCTGTGAATCACTACGGTGGCTACCAAAGAAAAAGAAAGTAATAGTTTAAGACAAAGATTCACGCATCAACATTTAAACTCCTGAGACTTGCACCTGAGTGCAAATTGTATTTGCAGATCTTAATCATGGATGAAAGGAAGACCTAGATTAGACTGGCAGAAAAGAGTAGATCATTTTGGATTTACAAGGTGTCTAGAGGAGGGATGAGTACCTATGTGTGCACTAGTTAATGGTAACGCATGCCAGGCGCTCCATGGATGCACAAGGAGTTTCTGTTTATCGCCCCAGATCCCCTAGCTAAGCACAGCGGCCAGGGAAGAACTTGAAAACAGGTTTCAGGAGATGGTAAAAACTTCCGTTTGTCAAAGTGACATGCTGGAAGGTGGGAGACATGTCCACATTTCCACAGGTGGAATTTGAGTAATCCCTTAAAGCCCTGAGCAAGAGGTGAACCTGGGTGCTGGCCTGCTGGATTTTTTTTATCAGGGCTGAGCTGCAGGCAGTTTTCTTTGGCCTGCAGTAAATACAGAAGAGATCTCATTAGCCTAGTTTAAAAGGGGGGCGCGGGGAAGGTAAGAGAAGATATATCCGTTGGTGTTAAGTGGAATAAAGAATTATACACAAACAGCACAAGTCTGCAGAAGCTGCAGTCAAGGAAACAAATCAACCATTTATTACTTCTCCTTTAGTGTTTTTAAACATTTTTGGAATGCCATCAATAACCAAGTTAATTGTGAACGGCTGATAGTGTATTTGCAAAACCTTCTTTAACCTGCAAGCGTCAGAACTGCTGTGAAAGGGACTTTTCATCAATGACAATAATTATATGGCCCTTCAACAGCTTCCTGCACACCTTATGGTGTAATCCTGTTCAGCTACTCACACCGGGCTTTGCACCACATTATTAATGAGTGGAGTCAAAGAACGTCAAGTAAATGGGAACAACATATTTCTCTGTATATGTGCAGGGCGAGTGCCCTCTCTGGAGAGAGAAACCAGCCACCATTTTGCCAGGCAGAGGCTCCTCAACATCCACAGAGGAACAACCTAAAATGCTCCACGCTCCCTACCACTTACCAAGCTAGATATTAATCCTCAGTGACCTCGTTACCCCTTGTGGCACCTTGCTTAACTAAGTACCTAATAAAAAAACAAAACAAAAACAAAACCAAAAACCAACTGCATGCTTGTGCAGTGACCTGGTGTCAGAAATGAAGAATTTGTCTCCAGATTGATTTAATCATATCAGAAAGACACATGCCAGGATTCATTACTGTCACAAAATGCTTATTGTTTAATCACATTATCCGCCAGCTTTCAGCTAGACTGAGACAAGCTTATCTGACACTGACCTGCACTGGGGAGCATACGGAGCTGCCTCCTGGATGATGCCAAGGTTTCAGGATGTTTCTGGAGTCTCCATGCAAGGCTGAGCACCTGAAGTTTGCACCGTGCACATCCCTTTATTGCTAATCTGGCTCTTGTATTTTACCTATTCCCTTCCTTTTGGTTCACTGGCCTGTGGCCGGACATGGCCTTTTCATAGAACCATAGAATGGTTTGGGTTGGAAGGGACCTTAAAGATCATCTAGTCCAAGTGCCCACAGCAAGGACACCTCCCACCAGACCAGGTTGCTCAAAGCCCCGTCCAACCTGGCCTTGAACACCTCCAGGGATAGGGCAGCCACAGCTTCTCTGGGCAACCAGGGCCAGTGTCTCACCACCCTCACAGCAAAGAATTTCTTCCTCATATCTCATCTAAATCTACCTTTGTCCATCCTAACACTACATGTCACTCCCCAGTTTTCCTGTAGGCCCCCTTTAGGTACTGGAAGGCTGCTATAAGGTCTCCCCGGAGCCTTCTCTTCTGCAGGCAGAACAATCCCAACTGTCTCAGTCTGTCCTCATATCAGAGGTGCTCCAGCCCTCTGAGAATCTCTGTGGTCCTCCTGTGGACCTGCTCCAACAGGTCCAAAGGTGGATAGAAACAGGGCATCAGCAAACAGGTACCACATGAGAAAGCATTTCTGATCCCTTCCCAGATGCACATTTTAATGTGAAATCCCATTACTTCCTGAACATGAAATCTTAATAAGTCTGTTATTTTTACTGATTCACAACTTTTTCAGGCTAGCCCCCACTGAAGTTTGCCAGACTTCCTTCAGTCAAAATAAGAGCTCATGGAATAGGATTAAAAAAAAAAAAAAAGTCTCCTTAAGCTATTTCTGAAATGCTTTCCATTTTGGTGACATTTAACAAATTTTAATGTCCTGCTCAGCTCTGCTGAGAAATATAGCAAACGAAGCAAGCTCATGCTTTGGCCAACTGATTTCACTGTGGGTAGCAGGTACTAAGAATCTTCCTGAGAAGTGGCCAAGTGTTGGGTCCTGCTCCCAGCTAGCAGGAGAGCTGCGTCCCGCCAGTAATTTCTGTAACTAGTGCGCAGGACATGAATAATGCTCCTACAGACCCTGCTCAATGAAGCTGTAAATACATACGCGTGTCCTACAGACAGCGCATCCTCAAGCTTATAACTTCTGTTGGAGCTATGGCATATCTTTCACAAAGACATTTAGCCTCCAGCTAAGGACTTCAAATGATGGAGAATCCACCTTGCCGCCGGGTAATTTATTTCAGTGGTTAATTACTCTCACTAAAAAACGTTCACCATATTTCTAGTCTGCATTTGTCTAGCAACTGCTCAAGTGCAAGTTTTTAAAGGAGTCCAACTGCATGTTGGAACAGGACTTTGGGAGTTAATTAATACTGTTTGGTTAGCCAGACAGTGGAGACATGTTAAATAAAGCTGACATTTATGTATCACTATCCATTCACAAGGATGAAACACACTGAATTCCCTTGCAAAGCAACAGGCTTGTGCATTTTTAGGCATCTTAGGAGAATTTCAATAAAGTCATAAGGAGTAATCTACTTAATTTCCACCAAAACCTGCTCTCTATAATGTAAGAATAGAACGGTTTTATTTCTCATCACTTAGGGAAAAACATTCACTCCATAGACCCTTGCAAGCCTGCGCTGAAAAACATTTATTGTACCATTTTAATTTTTTTTCTCCGTGATTTATAAAAGCTGCTGCCTTTCCCTAGAGATGAGCATGAGGTTTGGATTACTGACACTGATTGATTCAAGGGGAAAAAGTATGTAACATTTGATCTGACACGAGCGCATGCGATCCTTGGACAGACGTACCAGTGACAGAGGTAATATTTTGAGCCTTGAACAGAGTTCTGTTATCTGAGTTCAGATTCTAGAGGAAATTATTGTGAATACACAAAGAGAAATAAAGTACTAGGAGAAAAAGTCATCCCAAATACTGCATAAACTGAATTCCTCTGGCCAATTCATTTATTACAATTTTTCTCGTGAGTCACACCTTGCCTGAAGCGAACAGACAGGACGTTAGCTCAGCTTCCAAATCAGTCAGACCAACAAATCTAGGGCACTACCTAAAAAACTCTGACACACCAACTTTTTTCTATCGGTGCAAAGACAAATCTCCCCTTCCTTCCCCTACCAGAAAAAGCAAGATTTTAGGGGATTTCACACTTCCAGAGAAAAGAATTCACAAATCCCTCCTGCTAGCTGCTCAGCTGTGCTGAGGTGAACACTAAGAAGGGCTGGGAACTGATTTTCCTATCCCATGAAAGCTGATGGGGCATGTCGCTGATTCAGATCAACGTAAAGCTTCAAACTCAAATCAGTTTTGAAAACTCAGAATTCCGAGAGAGATTTTTAACTTCCTTGGTTTGGGTCAGTTAAAATATTTTGGTTCAATTTAATTTGAACCAGCTGTTCACTCTGTTCCCCTGTTTCGTTTTGCTTTTTTAACTATAATATTATTATCGTTACAGACAAATTAATAAAACCAAGTTATTTTATGCTGGGAAAAAAAGCAATAACCAAAGCCTGGAAATTTACACTTGGATTATTAAAAAAACCAAACCCAATCAATTCCAATTTTTTCTGCAAATTACCTCATTCACCTTTAATGAACTGAGACATTCCAAACGAAAAGAAGTTTTGTTCAAAAAATTACCAGCCAGCCCCGGCAAATATATCTTCTTGTGTTTGTAAACCCTTTTTGTCTCCCTCTGCAAGTACCTATTGTGCTTCAATGGGAACCTCTTATCTTACCCAATAAAATTCAATACACCCATCACCAAATGTTGGAAAAGTGCAGCATGCCAACACGTATCCAAGTAAAAATGATTTCAACAAGCATTTCTCTTTTATTTTACTGATAGTAACCTGGCAAGCCTTCCAAGGAGCTGACTCGGAAGCAAAAAACAGATGCATGGAGCCTTGTAACCCGTACATCTTAATTTCAAATGTATTGCTTTTAGAAGATGTGTAGGTGTCTAATGGGGCTTGGGAAAGCCACATTTTCCTTCAACTACACCCTCAAAGTAAATCAAGAGTGTCAAGTAAAGAGGAACTAATTCTATTTTGCTTGCTTTCAATAAGAAGGAGAATTCTCTCTCCTCCCCTTCTCGCCCCAAGCAACAGTCTTGGCAGCAAAGAATATTTTTTTCATAAAGCATAATGCAGAAGCAGCTCTCATTCACTCCAGCAAATCCTGTTTAATCCCTGGATTTGTATCATTTGCTGACTAGACTGAGAAATTTGGCTGCATCTAATCCTTCGCCTTCTGAAGAAAAATGGCTTATTTAAATATTTAGCTGCACTTTGTCAATATCGGCGGGGCAGGGGTGATGGATGACAGCAATTATGCTGGGTGCATCTCCATTAACATGCCACTTTTTCCAGGTATGGAATCTGCCTCTTGTACGGTTTGTTTAATGATCAGGACTGAGAAGGCATTTTAATGACCCCTTAGCAGCTCGTGTTCATTTGAGATTGGATATTATTTAGTGGCGTACAAGGAGCTGGTGAGTCGGGCTGATCAGAACAGTGGATTAGACACATAGTCTGCAAACAAGTTTTCTCTGTACTTCACAACACCCTAATTTGCAGCAACTAAAGCACACCAGGAGATAACTAGAGGTCCAGACAGAAAAGCTTAAGTAGCTCCTAGTGCTCTTCAACGTTAATGGATTACATTTTTAGTAAATCTTGATGAAAGCATTCAACACTTCTCATCAAATATCTGTCAGTCGTATATTGCTCTGATAAACTATTTCTTAGAGGTATCTGGAGAGACAGAGTTAGAGATGAGAGACTAAAGACAGAGATAGCTTACACACCTGTGTCTGTAGGGATATCTTCTGCACCCTGGGTTTGGCGATAGCAGTGGTACGTTGGCTCCACAGACAGGGACTTGCCAGAGCTGTGGCTTGGGTTCAGAGATGGGTTGCTTTTACATACACCCCCGTCTCCTTGCTTTCCAGACCATGGTGGAAGAGCCCTTACGGTCCGGTGCAGAGCTGCAGACTCAGCCCGTGGCTGTATGGCAGACACAGACTTGGGCATGTGCACTCATGATGACAAGCGCAAACACTCTTGGGCCCTCCGGGTGCCAGAGGAAGCAAGATCAAGAATAAACCTGAAGCCATCCATTGTTTTTCATCCTTGGCGTGTTCATCCTTTATAATAGAGTGGATTCAGTCCTACCTCACTGACCATTGTAAAGGCAAATACAGAAGAGACTGTAAATCAATGACAACAGGGGCTAAAATTACCACAAAAAACTTGAGTTTGATCTTCAGTTCTTTTTTCCTGGACCCAAATCTTTTCTCCTTCTGTCTGGGCCATGGGGTTTTTTTACATTACAATTCTCTATATACTATTCTTAAAGTTTCTGCATGTCGAGTGAATTTATTTGGCTTCTATTTTTAATACTCATTTTTGCCTTTTCATATGTTCCTGGTCACACATAGGTCTCACATGAACTATTTCGCTCTTGGTCAGACCAGTACATAAAAAAAAAATATTTTCTGGATAGACTATTGTATGTTAATATTACTGTGAAATACGTAAGGTAAGGTGTGATAACCTGGTAAACTCCAGTTCCTTTCTGTGTTTCAAGTGCATGTGGCGTAAACCTTGTGAAGTTTGGATGCCCAGAGGACAGATAAAGGCAACAGAGATGTTTACATGGAATTTCATTCTCAGGTAACAGACGCCCTTTTAAAAATACAATGTGCAGTATAAACTATATTATTAAACTGAAGTATTGAGAGCAGTCCTGACCACTAACAGGGCAGTAACGAGGGATACCCATGGTAATGCTGGGCTCTCCACCCTTGGTGCACCTAGGATTTGAAGCCACAAAAGGCAGCTCAGTGTTCCCTCTGCATTTTGGAGAGGGAAAAAACTGCTTTTTCCCTCTTTAAAAAAAGAAAAGTATTCAAAATCTGCCTCCTCACAAATACAGGCTGCATCAACACATTTTTCCTATCTATTTCTTCTACAAGGCATTATTTGCATTGGAAAGAGCCCTGTACAGAAGGTGTGATGGGCAGGTTTAATCAGTCAGTCCACAGATCTGACCTCCACTCTCCACTTCAGCCTTCACTGCAAAGAAATATACAGAGGCCACCTTAAAAAATAATTAAAGGCAGACCACACAAGGGATCTACACAGCACTGTCATCTATTAATGGAAATGATGGATGCTCTGTATTAACCTTGCCATAGTTGCAGCCCTACATAGAGGGAAAGAAGCAGCTGTGTGAGTGATTCAGTGAGGTTACATCTTGCAAACTGTATTAATAATTCACTTGCCTGCGTGAACTAATCCCTCCTTCCCAGGCTGAAGGGCTGGACTAATTTAATGTTGCAAGGTTCAGATAGCCATATGCTCCTCCAGACAAAGCTGAAGCAGAAAATCTGGAGGTTAACACCCACTTTTCCCTGGCCTTTGTGCAAAATCCTGGTGCTGCCTGGCCTTTCTCACAAGGTGGTAGAAACCGAAACTGTCTGTAGGCCCTAAGGATTTGCAGTGGTACCCCTGGATCTGGGAATCATCAAATCTCAGTAGAAATCAGTATCTCATCCTTGACAACACCAGGCCCAGTAGCTGGCACTCACACATGAAGTTTTTGCTTGCATTGCTGGCCACAGAGTAGAGTGTGCAACAAAGGAAGTAGATGAATAAATCATTTACTATAGACAGATCAAATGGTTTCACCTTTCACCACCTATAAATAAACAGGTCGCCAAATTCTCAGATTTGTTTGTTACTCACAGAGTCACAGAATGGTTCAGGTTGGAAGGGACCTTAAAGATCATCTAGTTCCAAGCCCCTGCCCTGAGCAAGGACACCTCCCACTAGACCAGGCTGCTCAAAGCCCCATCCAGCCTGGCCTTGAACACCTCCAGGGATGGGGAATTGACAGCTTCCCTGGGCAACCTGTTCCAGTGCCTCACCACCCTCACAGTAAAGATTTTCTTCCTGATATCTAATCTAAACCTACCCTCTTTCAGTTTGAGGCCGTTACCCTGTGTTCTATCACTACAATCCCTGATCAAGAGTCCCTCCCCATCCTTCCTGTAGCCCCCTTCACGTACTAGAAGGCTGCTATAAGGTCTCCTCGGAGCCTTCTCTTCTTCAGGCTGAACAACCCCAACTCTCGCAGCCTGTCCTCATAGCAGAGGTGCTCCAGTCCTTTGATCATCTTCATGGCCCTCCGCTGGACCCGTTCTCACAAGTATTTAAGCATTTCCTCACACCCACCCCCGGCACTCCCCATAGCAGGTACAACTGCCAGTGATGTGACTTGGCAAACCCAGCACAGCTGGTGGCACGCCAGCCACACGCACCGAAGGCTACCTGGCTAAAAACGTCCCCAGCGCTGAGCAATCCTCATACTGATGTAGGCATGCAGTTAAAGAGAAGGACCTGGGGGAAAAATGAAAGGCTGCAAATATTCTTACCAGAGTGGCTTCGCTGGAGTTTGGTCGTCGCAGGAAAATTGCTTTCCTCCAGGCTCACCTCTGCTGATGGTCAGTTAAAACTAAGTTTTCCAGAGCCAAGAGTCTGCCCTCCCATTTATTACCCAGGGCTTTGTTCAAGGCAAGCTGGAAACCCGCAGGACTTCAAGAAGGGAGTAGATAGTGGTATTTCTCACTGCCACCATTATCTTCGTTGACTTACCTCTGTGGCAAGCACTCCCATTTATCACACATGCATTTCAGGGCCTACTTTATTTAACCTTGTGGCCACAAGGCCACTATCCAGCTCGGCACCTCTGACAAACTGCTCTAGGGTCCTACTTGGCTTTATCAAGTTGAGCACAATCAAAAACACAACCCTGGGCAGAGCCCCACCAGGCCCATGGCTACGGGCATTTTCTGAGAGCAACGGCATTACAGGTGCAGGTCTTCTGCAAACCAGCAGAGATCCCACATGCTGCAAGCCTACCAAAGGTACCTCCAGACTGATTGACAAGACATTGCAAAACATCATCTGTCTTCTTACAAAATTACTTTCTGTTTGCTTACAACTCCTGTCTCTTAACTGGGAGCATTAATTTATTCCTGTCACTGAGCTGAGACGGGAGAGAGGGGAAGGGAGAGCAGAGGGGTGGGAAGATGTGAAAGATGTGAAAGAACAGTCTTTGAGAAATGCCCAAATCTGGAGGGGAGAAGTAGATATGGATTTCAAGACTGAGATGTTTTTTTAAGCATTTGTATTCCTTTGTTGAATGTCACCGCCCTTTTTTTCTGGCAACCTATAAAGTGTTAAATTCCCTCATCTTTTGTCTACCTACACAGCCTAATTTGGAGTTACCTGCTCCATAATTTCATATGCTACAGAGATTTTATACCTTTTTTACTTCTGGAGTAGTCATTTGACAACATGTGAAGTGGGAGCCGAGCACAGCCAAGGCTGAGAAATCCTCTTGTCCACATTAAATGTGGGTGGCAGAAGCAGGGAATCTGGGAAGATTCAAAAGAAGCTGGTAATTACCCGAGAGCAGGGATATTTTAGCAGATGAGCCTCACACGAACCCACGCAAATCCATTTTCTTGCCATACACACTGCAGCTCCCGTGCTCCCTGCTGGGTTTACCCTGCACGTACAGAGACACTCAGAGCACAGGGTGACTTAAACTACAAATCTGGAGGTTTAACTCTGAAGACGAAGAACATTGTGGTTTTAACTGGGAAGGGTTTAGCATGTCTGCAAACTGTAAATGTTATGGCTTTCCAGCAGCACTGTAACCATCACTTTGAATACATAGCTGTGATACCAGCTGTGAGTGCCTGTGCTGGATATAATTGCTTTTTTCCCTCCTGGTGTTCTTCATCAACCACCCAACCAACATAAGAAGCAGAGGAATTCACCATATGACGGAGGAAATCAAGTGCAGGATTTGCTCCAGTTTCTCTTGTTGATGATCCACTACCAAAGAGAAATTACAACAACAGATTACAGGATGCAGAGGTAAAAAAGGATCGTGTGCCTAAAATCCTGGCTGAACCCAAAGACACGGGGGAATAACCATGTGTGCCATTTTCCCTGAGGAGCCCTAAGCCTGCTACATCTTGAGAAGTGCTACCACCAGTTTGGAAACATAAGGACCAGTGTTTGGATCCAAGGCCGATGGAGTGATGATAGCTGGATTTAGAGCTTCTTGCTGTATGTGCCCAGTGAAGCCTAGAATCATGGAATGGTTTGGGTTGGAAGGGATCTTAAAGATCACCTAGGTCCAATGTCCCTGCCATGGGTTGTGGCTCTTCAGCTCCCGCTGCAGCCCCTTTGGCTGCCTTGTACCTTCCGTCTGGCTCCCCAAGTCTGCCTCCTTCCGCTTCCACCCTCCACACTTCTATATATTCCTGTCTGAAGGAACATCTTTGTCCTGTTCCCTCTACCCAAACTTTGCCAATATTCAGCACCAACTCTGTTTATAAAACTCTGAAGTTAACAGACCAAATTTCAGACTGGCAACCCAACACAAATAAGAATCAAGTCCGGCAATATCTACAGCAGATGATTTTCCCCAGCAGTTCCTAAACTACCCAGCATCAGAGGTTTTTCCTTCCCTTTCATTCCTGCCCTCTACGGGTTTGAGCGACATAGGGAGTGAAGACAGAAGCCTGAATGGTTCTGTTTATATAGTAAGGCAAATGTCAAAGCAACGGAGGAGATTTTCTCAGCCGATAGACCCCGCCGACAGCAATACAGAAAGAGGCTGCCAAGTGATGTGTTTCTTGTTTCTAGCTCCAGCTTTCCCAGCACTCGTTGGACCTGACTGAGGAGTCCTTGCCCACAGCTCCTGAATGAATCGGGGACAAACACAGCAGTTCCGAAAATCTTTACCTATTTTTGCCCAATTTTTGTTTACAGATCAAATTTGCGTTGAAATACGAGTGTTGTGGACTGCAGAATTTGCTTTCTCCAGCTGATCATTTGAAGGAAACTGTACTTCCTTTCACCTCACCTTAAAAGAAAGGTTTGGTTGTTTTTTTTTCAAAGGGGAGAAATTGTATTGCAATCTATTGAAGATTTGCTATTCAGCAAACAGTTCAATTGAGAGTGCCAGCTTCCCCGTTGGTTTGCAATATAGACTGTGAGACACTGTCATTCTGGTACCATTTACTTTGCCGAGTTTCATTGCACAGAGCTCTTGACCCTATTGTATTTGACTCAGGAGTTATCATATGAAAGAAAGTACAAGACAGTGACTTAAAAGGGAACTTGAACACTGCCAGCATATTTGTTTAGATGAAAATACTAATGATTAATTTAATTTTTTTTTTTTCAGAAAGCCTGATGGTTACTTATAGGTACATTTAAAAGAGAGAGAGGTGAAAAACCAGCAGAACTTATTACCTCATTGACACTAGTAGGAAAATAACAACATGTAAAAATGCCTGAAGCTCCTCCGCAAAAAAGCTTTCAGAAACAAGTGTTAACATTGCAAATGCTGCAGTGATGACAGAAGAAGAATCTCACAGATTTGTAATTTCAGTGGTGGTGTGAGCTCTGTTTATGAAGACTTCAACAAATACATGCCAGAGCTCTAATTTGGACCTTTCATTTTCACTTGGAAATAACAAAAAACCAAAAGATGTTTTTTCTCTCTCCGGCTGCTCCCAGGTACCTTTCAAGCCAGTCAGTTATTTTTAATAAGCAAACAGTACTTTTTGTTACAAGAAGTCCTGAATGAAGCCACATTCAGAATGGTAAACAAATATGAGCACCATCTTCTGGAATAATTAGCAGGAAACTTTAGCTGTAATTTCTAGCATTTTTAACAGCAAAAGTAACCTTTGCAGCACAGGGTTGAATTTCTGGAGGCAGAAAGAGTGCTTCTGTTTGCTAACTTTATTTTAGAGCTACTCCTCTGATGGAAACAAACAACAGAGCCAGAAACGATGGGACTCCCTCCCCCTGAGTCTGCAATGAATGCGAAGCCTCATCCTCCCTCACTACTTTAACCCTCCTCAAGCACTGACGAAGGTAAAGCTCCTTCCTCCATACCCATCTACATCTTTCTGTGCCCTCTGGGACACAATCATGGCTTTCCAAAACATGGAAGAACACAACAGCAGATGTAAGGAGAGCAAAGCATGGGCCTGCCACAAAAGAGGAGGAAGAATTACCAAGAAAGAAAAAGGCAAATAGTGATGTTCCCCATGGGGAATGGCCTTGAGGGAGTCGTGACATACTGCCTGGGTAGGTAACCCTTGGGGAGGACCTATTTTGGACCTGATGGTTATAGAAAGCCACTGCTGAGAAAAAAAAATACTTTAGTTTTGTATCATGCTTTTCATATGCAAGCTATGGGATGGCAAAGTACCTTGAGAAATGAGATGCATAGGAATTTATGACTGCCAACAAGCAAGGGAGGTTTTATATGCACAGCAGTACTTTGCAGCCTGCCTTTGACAGGAGAAGTACTTCTGCCGAGCAGGAGGACACTGGATCTAAAGCCAGGAGCAAGGCAATTTGTTCTACTCCCTCTTCCAAGGATGCTCCTCACAACTTGTCTTCTCTTCCCTTAAGACTAATGCAACATCAGTAGTAACAAGTACATGCACCAGTCCCACCTTGGGACCAACACAGCCATCTGCTGTTTAAAGGGATGGAAGAAGCAAGGTGTCTCACCTAGGTCCTGTCTAAAGCGTTGAGGCCCAAGTGTCCCCCTGGGCAAACATGTTTAACACATGACAGCATCCAGCACCACCTACCAGAGCAGCTGAGTTGCTTTTATGTCTGGATGGCCCCACTTGAAGTGACTTCCATCATTACATGACTGTAATCATTTTCATCAATGATCACCCGTTCTTTCACAGGTGGGATGGCTGCAGACAGAATCACCTGTCTGCATTTGTAGGGAGAAGCTACACATTCCCACTGCGTATGTTTTTCTAGCGAGCCTTGGCTTCTCCAGCAGCAGACCTGCATGACCTTGAGCTAACCTGCAATCCCAAATAACTGTGCTGGAAGCAAATCTGTCCGCAAGCTCAGGCTGAGCTTCGTGAAGCAAAGCTACATATGAATAAAACAAGCCAATTTGTTATCTTGTATTAAACCCTTGGCGATTGCAGCAGAGCTTGACTTGATATGGGGTTTCATCAAACCCAAAGTTCAGGGCAAATATGGCAGAAATATGTGTGAGAAAGCCTGCAAGTCAGAATGATTGGCTTTGTCTCGGATGAGGAGAAATACACAGGCTGCACTCTGCAGAGGAATGGATGTAAATTATTACAAGAAAAACCTAGCAGCTTGTTTACAGTGTGTGTTACCTAAATTATGTCAATATTTCTCACCTTTTTTTTTCTAAGCCCTCCTTCAAATGTAAACAAAGCCCTTTCCCACCTCTCAGCTTTCAAAAAAATCAGGCAACCACATATCCTCTTAAAGTGCCAGTCAATCACGTTTCAAAGCATAAGTACAAAATAAAATATCTCTTTTTTGTTATTGAAATGAACACGAACTAAAAAACCCATAGCATCAGACCATCATTAGTGAATATTTCATCAGAAACCACAGGCTGGCCTTCACTTATTACTAATGACAACTTCTCTGCTGCAAAGTCGAACTCCGCAGGCTAGTGCAGGGGAGCTCTCGCAGCGCAATGTGCGCAGGGGTTAATTAATGCTCTCTATGATCTGTGATTAAATTTGTCCTAGAGGATCACTGTACCTGACATGTCCATGGCTGTATTTTATGTACCCTCCCGAAAGGGAACAAAACTACAATAGATAACCTCTTCTGCTTCAGCAAGGTAAAACAAGTAATGAGGGGAGTTGGTTTTTGCTAGACAATCAGCAGGTACAGCAATAACTCTTCCCCGCAGCCAGAAAGTTCTGGAGGTATATTGTTTTCTTGAGCAATCTGAAATAAATCCCAGGGGGTAATTACAGAACAGAGAAGTAAGATATAAATCCTGTTTAATTGACAACAACGAGAAAACAGAAATACAACAGAGCTTCATCCCTTTGCCTGCACTCCCCATGTTGCTCTTAATGTCTTTGGGATATCTGGAAACCAGGGACAGTCAGAACCAGAAATCTCAACGTGGATGGGGAATCTGCCTGAATGTAAAGCTCTTAAGGGAGAGCATCCATCTCATCCTTGGTAATGGGTTTCCAAGGAAAACCAACAGAGCAGAAAACTGATATAAGCCTATATTAGCTCACTCCAGGACTTCTGATCCTGCAGGAGCGGATTCATGTAAAGGACTCAAGAGCACAGCTTTCAGCTTCCACAGCGCAGGCACCAAGCAGGACGTGGAGCAGAAGGGAGAGCTGGAGGTCTCCTTCCCACCTGCGCTAACCTGCTGCACTTCCCAGCCCACAGCACCAGGGTCCACCACCACCGAGTTTTCCAGCTGTGTCCCCTAGGCAGCAAAGGGCCTGAAAATAAATGGCTAGAAATCTGTGTCATTTTGCTGCCCAGTAATCAGCATTTTAAGGCAAACTCTTTGGAAAAAAGCTGTGTGGAGTCTTCCTTCATCCAACCAGTTTGTAAGTAATTCAGTGCTGGAAGCGGCAGCACATCCTGGGAGCAGGACAGCCAGCTCTGTTCTTGCTGCTGTCAACAACTTCTACACACTCACCTTTAGGGGGAAAGAAAAAAGAATGAAAGGGCCTGGAAACGCCATTACACCCTGAGCTGGCTGAGACGTCTGAAGGTGGGCTCAGTGTCTTAGAGCAGACAGAACATCTGTTCCCCAGCATTGAGACTTACAAGGCAGTGCTGGGTGCTCCCTCGCTGCTCCTGGTCAGGAGACAAGGAGTAGAGGGAAGCCCCCGAGCCGAGGATGCAAGGCCAGAACGTGTCTTATGAGCATTGCTGCTGTGCTGCCTGCCTGCTGTTAAAGCAGTGCATCCTCGCCTTGCTCGAGAGGCCCAGGATGAATGATAGCAGAGACTAAGTCTATGATCCCCAGCGCCAGTAAAATATGTCTCCATCCCGAGCTACAGAAGTTTCTCTCAATAACTGTGTTGTAGCCTTGGAGCTGAAGGAAATGGGATTGCATTTATTAAGCCAGTGTAATCCACTAAGACTGATTTGACACTAACCTGGCACAGAGAAAGCAGCAAGATTGCACCAAGCCTCCTGCAAAGGCATCCAGGGTTTGGCTTGTCTCCTTTCAACCTAAGGGAGCAGAATCAGCCCAGGCTGGAGGCAGAGACACACAGCAAGAGCCTGGGACACAGCTGCTATGGCTGTTTGGTGGTGGCTTTAGTGGTGGTGGTGATGGTTCTGTGAGGCTTCTTCATACCTCCATTGCTGAGGCGTCTTTAAGCAAATCAACACCAGAGTGTACAGAGCAGGGTTCAGCCAATCTGTCACATATCTGTCACGATCTAAATCTGATCCTTTTCCTTACTGCCATTTGTCTTGGGGATAGCTCTGCAAGCTGCTAGCTATGATAACTTACTGTCCAGAAAAGGCAGGGTGAGGAGGGGACCTCGCTGCCCTCCCACCCGCAGGAGCAGGCACCCCCCCACTCCATGTCTGCCTTCTCCCAGTTAACCTAAGAAGGTGGGTGAGACACAAAAGACAGCAATGCATATTTCCATTACTCCCATGCAGGTGCCTTTTACAGACAAACAAAGCAAAAAATGTCCTTAAAATACTTTACCATGCAAGCTGAGAGAGGACATAAAAAGCTGCTGATACCAACACTGACCTTTAACCACTGGGACCCCGTAGAGCCCCCTGCTCAACCTGCAACGCACCAGTCCATGGGAAACCATCCAGCTTCAAATGACAGTCTTGTACCAGACTCACACAAATGTGTTTTATACCAACTAGACCCCTGTTGCGTGGAAAGGGGCAAAGAGGTTTTGGCAGAAGATGAACCCCCTTGCGTTCTAACGCTCCTCACCGAGGTGGGAGGCTAGGTGCAGCTGGGTTTAAATTCTGAGTGATGCCCAATTCAGCACTATCAGCCCAATTCAGCACTATCAGTCCAATCGCGTTTAATATTTATTAAACTATTACGATTTGGATACACTAATAGTAGACTGCACCTTCAGTCTAGTCGTGCTCAGGAACTAGCACGGCCACTCTCGAGTCTTTGGTCGTGTTCGGTGAGAAACCCAAATGACTAGCTACTTAAACAGTGCAGTTTATTTAAACAACAGATATAGAGGTTCTTAGGATTGCCGGTGATAAATACACTGTCTGCAAAGCGCATGCAAACGGAAGTATTATTACATATATCAAACGCACGACAAAGTTATAAGTGATACAGCCTGGCTATAAATGTAAGATAGAGATTCTATAGAGAAATTTTCTAAGTTTCCCGAGAAAGCACTCGGTATAATCTAAGTCTTACCCAAAGGCGTCCCTATGGGGGGAATAAAGGTTCAGCCCGTCAGCTGATCCCGGAAGTCAGTGATGGAGTTCTTCGCGATGGTGTCTTCCCTGGGTATCCCCCCTTTCTTGGGCTATTTTTATACTATTTGTTATCTTCAAGGTGGAGTTTGAGTGACTTTAGTCATAAATACTTTAATTATGATTGGTGTAAAATTCTCTCGCTTCACATTTGAAGGTATAGTTTATGAAAAATTCAGGGCGCAGACTCAAGAAGGAGTGGTCGCACCTTGGAGGCCGGTAGCCTTTGGGATGGAGGTGTGTTTTGGTATTATAATGACATTATAATGAGCAAAGTTCGCACAAAGGACAGCATTTCATCAAAATTTGACAAAATGTTGGCTCCGAGTATCAAGCAGGCAGCTAACTGGCAGCTTACCTGGTTCATGGTATCGTCCCATTCCCGTATCTGCTATACATCATAAGGTAAAGCCGCGGAATAATTGCATCCCATCCCGTACCTCATGTATCTTCACAAGCATCCTTACCAGGGAACTGTGGATGTTGTATTCTTCATGCCAGCTGCAGCTGTTTTCTACCTCAGAAGCCTCTTGATTTTATACTTTTCCTTAATGTGTGAACAATGCTGTACTTTTATACTCTTAGCCAATTTAGTAATTATTCCACAGCCCCAAAGACAGTTTATTAGAGAAGAAAGTCCGTAATGGCAGTTATCCTTCCCTGAATGTTACTGAGCTTTTCAGCCAGGGCTCCAGCAGTATTAGAGCCACGCAGCACGCCTCATAGCCCTTGGTTACAGATGGGCACGCTGAGGCAGAGAGGAAGAAAGATATTTGATTATGTCCACACAAATCATTTGAGATGAGAACATGGGTTTCTGCATAGCCCTATGAAGCACATGAGCCCTGGGAGCGCTCCTCTTCATCAGGCCACTTTACATCCATTTATGTGGACCAGTACTGAAGGCATGGACCACAAAACTGATCAGTGGAGGGAATCGGTGAACACAGGTCTGAAAATTACCATCTGAGTCTTCAAGTCCATCCCTGGCAGTCACAGGCAAGCACGCAATCAATCATTTAAGTTCAGGAGGATTCACCAAGCATCCACCCTGGTGCTACACCCCAATCTCACTGCTGTACCTTTGCAGGAAAGGCCAAAAGCCTCAGGAAGGTTCAGGGGACCACAGAAAGGCACAGCAAGGGACCAAGAGCACCACCGTGGGCAGCCTGTCTGTTGGAGAGAGTCTTCCTCTGTCACACAATGAAAAACCATAAAACACTTAGATTCCTGATGTGCTCGCCACCCTGACACCTGATCAGATCAGAACAGAATGTTATCTTCTCTAATGCTGCTTACACAACATCCAGTGACTGGATAATTACTGTCCACACCGTGCAAGAGGGAAAAGATATTTCAGCTTCTTCCCATTGTGACCTCAGGAGACAAAGGGCTCCTCATTCCCGTTCCGGCCCCGTGCACTACTTTTCTGAGTCAACCCTGCTGCAAAATCCAACCTTTTTTCACTGCAGCACAGCTCCACATCGCTGTAGAGCAGAACATCACCCCACGCAACAGTGCCACAGAGCTTGCAATGCTCTTTGCCTCTGCCCCTCTGTCCCAGCTGGCAGAGACGGGCCCTTTCCCTCAAAGAGCTGTAACCCAAGTATCAGTAAATCAGACTGTTGCCACCGATACCCCCCAGCCATGTGAGCAGACTTCTTTCCCCAGGGATGTGCAGAGAGGTGGTGGCAACAGCTGCCGCTTGGTTTTGTTACGTTACTGCAGAAGATTGACTCGTGGTGCTTAGGAAGAGCAGAAACCAAATGGCAGGAGGAGGAAAACATCTGGAGCAGGGATTAGAGCGTGCCTCCCTTCTTTCTCTCTGATATACTTCTTCCACACACACACTTTTTTTTGTTTGTTGTATCGCTGGATTTGAAAGGAAAATTTTTCTTCCTTGTCACTGGAGTCAGTGGGAGGATGCACGAGATTCAGCGCTTCATGGAACAGGGGTGAGAGCCCCGGCAGAGGCCCCAGGACAAAGAGGGCTGCTTCTCCCCCTCTGTTTCTCCTTCACATGGTGAGGCAGGGAGACAAGAATGCTCTTGCTTCCCAGAGGTGATACCAGGTCTCTCCTCTCTTTCCTATGAAGAGCCCAGTTCACTTTGTGTCAAGTGGATTCATTCTGGATTTGGCAGGGGTTGGGGTGCAGGGTGTTGATTCTTTTTCTTCACATTTCAGACCTGGCATCAGCCACAAGATTAAAAAGAGAATCAAGTTCCCAGCGCAGCCACAGTTCATCACACAGCACCCCAGGGACAGACCTTACTGCCTGCGAACACTGGAGGGAAAACCTACCCGTTGCCCTCAGCTTAGGATCAGAGCTGGGACAGGACAGGCCTCGGGACTGTCATTCCAAACCATCATCACCTTAAAACTATTCCCTCTCACCCTCATTTTCCTTTATGTATCGCTGTATCTAGACTGCACCAATATAGTTCTTTCTTCTTTTGTGACCAATTGCAAGTTTAATCTTCTGCTGATTCCCGTAGCATCCTCTTTCCCTCTCGCTTTGCTCTCTCCCCCTCTTTCCTTTCATCTCAGCTTTATTCCCTTTTCACTGTACTTTGCTCTATCTTATGCATTGTATGTGCCTTCCTTGGTGAGCGTCTAGTTTTGAGAGCAAACTCATGATGCCATGTACTCTGGGAAGTTATATTGGCCTGTATTCTTTCGGTAATGCCAATGCTTTTAAGGAGGCAGCTTCGTTTTCATTAAAGCAATTTGCATTGCATTACCCACATTTGCATTCAAATGCACTTATCTTGATCCTAAAACATAGGTGTATTTGGGAGCAGATTAGCAGTATGTTTGTAAGTAGTTTAAAATACAGCAATCATAAAAATTCCAGCAGCTTAGGGAAATAGTCTTGCTGGCTTTCGCTGCCTGGGCTCTGCACTAGTCTGTACACCAGGGGTCCCAAACTGCCTGGGATAATGGAACAAGCCTTTTAAAAGTGCCATCGCAGTGGTGGATCGTATGGTTTCCAGCGAATTAAGCAGAGTCACTTAAATTTGATTATCCCTCTCTCAGTTAGTGCACTTAAAAGGGTTGGGGAAAAGTTATCCAGCATCCAAATCCTTCCATTAAACCTTTTGTGCATCCAGCCTTCAAACATGGTTGACAAAATTAAAGCTTTTGTTACTGCCTCTATATATCCTTCCTCCATGGCTAGGACATGGAGCTGACAGCGTTCATTACCTGTTTTAGGTATTTGTATTGATGTGTAACAGCCACAGGTTTTGAAAAGAACAACAGCAGCACCAACGATAACGAGGCCCATTTTGTAGATGTTATCATTCCTTAGATTTTGTACAAGCAAAAATAGACAATACATATAAATTTAAATCTATCCTCAGTCAAATTGTAATTCCTTTTGAGCATCCTCTGAAAATGCATCTCTATGTAAGTCCTGGATACCCGAATCTAAACAAATAGCAGGTTTGGGGCACCCCCAAAAAAGACATCAGCACAATCGATGTTATTCCTTGCATTGGGTCCTACAAGTTTAACATGGGACCTTCTAACCACAAACCGGTAGGCTTGCATGAGGCTTCTCGTAGTTTAACGGGAGCCCAGCTTGGCCTGGGGTCTCAGACAGCATGACTAATGTCTCCTGTTGAAGATCATCCCTGAGACTGGCTACAATCAATTAAATTGTTTTGCTGACGAGTGGAAAAGTGACAGCTCTTCCCTTTGCCGCTCAGTGCCTTTCCTGCCAGATGCAGAGAGGACAAAAAATAGTCCGAGAAGAGAGGCCGGTGAGTGCGTGCTGTATCAGGGGACTGTACCAGAGGTCCGACTGATGCCCAGAGGTCCGTCCCCGCATCCCCCCGCTTTGCTGTGCATTAGAGACACGCTGGCATGAGCAATGGTCGGGGTAAACACACAGCGCACTGGAAAAGCGCTATGGGACGGGCAGCAGAACAGAGAAAAAGCAGAAAGTTGGAGCATAACCAATTTCAAAATGAGATGGATGGTGCTCTCTGCTTGTGCGAGACACAAGGAAAAAATATCAAAGATTAATTTGTGAAGGCCCAGCAGGAACTGTGCATGCTAGGGATTGTGGAGGAAATAAAGTATATAAAAATACAGTTTTACTGTGATATGAGAAAGCCAATAAATCAAAGCACATTAGCAAATATCAGATGTATGAATAAATTGGCAGAGCCACTGTGTTATACCAATTTCATGTAATTGAATGCAGATTGAGCAAAGTTCATTTCTTCAAGGGATTTGCTGGTCACAAAGTTTAAGTCACATAAGTTTTCCTGAGAAAGAAAAAAAAAAAAAACAGCTTTCATCCCTTATCCAGCTGATTGCCTAAAAATGTGATCATTTATATGAAACTACACAAACCTAAATAATAAATCCTGCTCCAGAGTCAGTTTTACTTTCAAGTTCAACAAATAAAAATTCTCCCCCCAGATCTCGGTCTGGTCTTTTCCCCATTGCCCTGGTGTGCCTTCAGGAGAACACAGCCTTGGCCACGGCAGCAGCGTAAGAAGGTCTGGCGTCATTGGAGACGTGCAAGAACATCATTCAGTGTTATTTGTGAGGATGGATATGGGATACAGGATATGTATGGGGATACAGGAATAAGCGAGCGTAAGGAATAAGCCGACGGCAGACAGAGAGAGGCAATGGTTGAAGGTTTCTTCCAGCCCAACATAACGAGCAAGGTCCACGGCTGCAATCAGGCGGTGCAGCCACGGTGCACACATCTTTTTCCCCCTGAGCAAATGGGCAAAGAGAGATGTTTATACCTCCTTAAGACAGTGAAGAAATACGATGCTCCTAACCATGGCTGGATGAGACAAAACTACGATTTTCTGTTGAATATCCAACTATTTCAAGCATAGTTGTGTAGCATCCAAGTGGAGAAGCAGTGTTTTACAGAATCCTTTTTCTGCACACAGAAATACTACAGAGACAATACAAAATAAAGCCCTTGGAAGTCTCTGCCCTGCCTTTTTGTATTATCATTTACATAAGGTTGAATTTTTTTCCAAAACTGCTGACTCTCTTCTTCTGGGATTTCTTTTAATTACGCTTGTAATATTATTTCAGGAGAAGCATGATCATCCCTATACTACAAAATTACTTGATCAAAAAAGTTTGTTCTAATTCTCCATAGGCTTCAGCAATAAAGAGGAGATGTTCCATCCGTGCCCTCTTCAACCTGGATGCAAGACAGCAGGAGTGAAAAACATAGAACTCCCAGCTGTTTTCTTGATAATAATTTTAAGAACAATGATGAATGGGAACTTGTGGAAAAGGGAGTGTTCTGTCCTCTGGGGAAGGAGAAAGATTTAGGTTTGCTACTTCTTGGATTTGTTTTGTAAACTCCAAGGTATCAGAAATTGGTAGTGACTTCTGAAAATCTTAGCTCTGAATTCCAGGCAAAGCACGTCCAAGTGGAGCACTCCGCAGGCAGGATGAGAAGCATTGTGAAGTCTCGTTAGTTTGTTAGGAATCATGCAGTGCTCTACAGCCTTGTCCAAAAATGCTAGAGAAGGGAGGCTCAGTGGTTAGGGAACTGCATCAGGACCTGAGACGAACTTCCAACTCTCTCAGAATCCTTGTATAATTTGAGACAAGTCACTCATCCTCACGGTGCCTCAGTTTCCCTTTGCAAAGCTGTCCCAAAGGTAACTAAGCTCATGAGCTGTTCAAACAAAATATTGATAGAGACCATCTAAGAAGTTAATTAGAAGCATCCCTACAACTTTGTATGCTGGTGTTATTGCAGAATACCAATGTATCTCTTAATTAGAAAAATTTTAAAAACAAACTTTCCTCCTTCTTAGAGCATCACTCATGGGCATTTCTGAACCTTCTTCAACATGACCTGGCACTAGAGACAGACTGAGCTGTCACTGTTCAGATCTGGAGACAATGTTCCATAACATCACAAGTGCTAAAGAAGCCCCAGGATTTCAATCCAGTGTTATAGGGATAATAGGGAAATATTTTTTCCTCTATACACAAAATGCAGATTTCTATTGTCAGCAAAAAGCAGCTGTGAACATACCATTCCAGGATGTTACATTTATTTTCTGAGGGCTTGGCTGAAAGCCTGGGAAAGCCATCAAGAGCGCAGATTCATCTCACATAACGTTAGCCGCTTAAACAGTTTGCTTAATTCACCCAGGCTCCTTCAGCAATTAATGGAGAGGGAGAGACACACCTGCCTGGGCTACCTGGGCACGTCCATGCTCTCTCAGCATCAGAGAAGTGGCTTGAAGTAGATGCCAGACCAGGGGCTTACCTGGGTTTTGGAGATGTCTCCCACGCAGGGTCTGGACTCAGGACTTCTTTGCCATTCTAGGTCATCCCTGTGACAAAGATGAGAAAATAAGACCTCAGAGCAAGATTATAACAAATTTACCTTTCCCAGCTCCGTGAAATACACAGGAAGCTGAGTTGCCTGGAGCAAGCCAGTTCGATTTGACACCCGTAGGTATCAAGCAGGTGTGTTCAGGAAAAACAGCAGTTCAATATATTTATGTCTAACCATTTCTTTTAACACTGACGTTCAGCACAGAAAGAGATGAGATTCTTTATTGTGCCTTGCAACAAATTTTGGCAGAATTCATATGGAAATGCTTCCTGAGAGCAAGTTCAGTTTGTATTTAATACTACCCTCTAAGGTGAATTTGTTGTCAAGGATGTTATTGCAGCCCATTCAGTTCCCAGGCCATCTATAAGAACTCACCTCTGAATACTGTGGGTTCCTCTGACGCAAAATAGTGCAACGCCAGAGGATCAAGAATTATTCAGCTGAGCCGAGCATCCCTTCCATTTGTGAAGAATCATCGCATTTCAAGTGTGAAGCACTCATTAAAGCCTCTTTCTTTTGTTCATATTTACCACTTGCCCTGTGCCATTTAACTAGCTGGCAGTGAGAAATGACCCTTGATACCCTGAGTGGACCTTTTCCTTGGAGATCAATAAACAGCAAGCGCGAAGATGCAGACTTAGACCAAGACCCTACTAAGTCCAAGGCAAATCCTCTCCCAGGAGTGCAGTCATTGCCCCAGCCAGGAGCTCCTGTCCAGCCGTTACAAGGCCACTTTTATTACAAGAGCTGGTAGCACTGAGTGATAAGGAGCACCATCACACATCGGTAGGGCTTGTAAGTGTTCCCTTGGGAAGGCAACGGTTCACTTGCACAACAGTCCTGGTTTATTACTGCTTCCTCATCCTTGTTTTATTTCTCTCTAAAGCACCACTTCAGCCTTTAGAACAAACAAGTATATTTTTAAAATAGCCAGTGCGCTTTGCCCTCACCCACTCACTCTCATTTGTTGGGCTGTAAACTTTGCAGATCGTTAGTAATTTCCTCAGAGAAGATGTAATTCCCACTTCCAAATCTTTTCCCTTTCTTTGCTGGACTTATGGCTGCCTGGACAAAATTACTTCAAGACCTGGGGCCTTTCAGCCAAAGCCGGTGTTGGGCAGAGAGGGGGAAGCTGTTCAGATGCGAAGGGCTACCTAGCACACAGGAAAAACCTAGGATGTCTCCCTCTATATTATCTTGGATGGAGCCAATGACCTTTTGATGGGATAGGATATGTATTTCATTCACTGTGGTTTAAGGGGATGTGTCATATACTCGTGATTTCTCAACCTATGCCCTCCCCGCACCACCGCAGGCAGCTGTGGTTTTCTCAGTCCACTCCATATTTCATGTCTACAATGTGAATTTTAGTCTCCAGGACCTCCCAGTAACCTCAGAGGATCCTACCCACCTGGACCCCAGGGAGGCTGGCCTCAGGTTGTCTTCTTCTGCTGCATGGCAAGGCACAGGCACTGGAACTGCCAAAACCACAGATGTTGTCTTAACTCAAGTCATTGCTCTCTCCAGGTGGATGCACAAGGTGAGCCCAGCTGTGGTTATCACAACCCAGCTCGAAAGTATGCAGTAATTGATAACAGCTCTCTGCAGGGGAGGGGGTAGATCCAACCCTGGTGGCCCTGAAAGCATCAATGTCCTTTATTAATAGCAAAAAAAGAAGCTGTTCTCAAGTTCGCACCTGTACTAAACTAAGCTTATGAATTAATACAACTCTTAAAAGACAAATATTGCTCAGTACGAAAACTGCACAACTGAGGAAATGCAGGATCTTCCCACAGGAACGCTGTTATCCTACTTGCCCTTAGCAGCTCTATCCATTTTCCACAGTCTTTGCCATGCTGCCTACATTTCCACCCTTAGAAAACCAAAACACCACGCAGCAGAACTGAGGCAATGGTAGAGACAACCTGGAGACCAGCTGCAGACCCTGAGACTTGCAGCTCATCCTCACTCTCCTCTTCTCACGAATTTAGGTACCCAGGGTTCAGACGGCAAAGCCCTGGCTCTAAACCGCAGCAATGGTGTTGTTCCTCAACAAAACCCCTTTGGTATAAGCACTTCTCGTTTTAATGTGCCTCACCCACAGCTGAGTTGGTAGAGAAGGAAGGAATTATTTCCTCCTGGTTCTGAAGGTCAACCATCAAAACAGAAGAACTTAAGTAGCATTTCCACATTCGAGAGACAATTACAGATTTTTAGGAATTAAACTATAAAAATGTTTCTAATCACAACAAAAATATTCGATTTTTAGGAAGCCTGAAAATCTAAACCAATTAGATTTCACACCCCATTTTGCTTTTGGTCAAATACTATTTGCACTGTACCACTTAACAGATCAAAAGGGAGAAAAAAATCACTTATAAAGGAAAGTTCAAAACAGTAAAACATTTTAAAACATCACAATATTCTGAGTTTTTTCTAATTAATAATTCTTCATGGATTGAATAGTTTAGCATAGATTGTTAAAGTATCAGCTTTTGCAAAAATGGAAATCTGCTTTTTTAAAATGTTTTGCAAAAAAAAGTGTTAATTTGCCAGCTGAGGACACTGTTCCCAGTACTGCAATGAGTACTGTCCTCTTTATAGGACACTGATCTCTCCACTACACATTTTAGATCATACTGACTTCATAGATCAGTGAAAAAAAAAACCGTAATATTGTTTTCAAAGGCTGTTTCACAGGGACTTATCTTTTGTTAGGAATGAACTTTATAAATTCCAAACCCCATGTAGGCATTACACACAAAGGGAGGGATGACTGCAGGGGAACCCCAAAAATACGAGATGATGATTCTGAGCAACTGCAAAAACCAAACTGATACTCCTGTACTCTATCAAAAGTGCCATTGCTCCCGTGACACATTAACTGGTCACTTAAGAGTAAGAGATGCTTTGAACAAAACGGTTCTGGGCCACATCTCCTAACCAAATTCCAGTTGTGGCTTAGAATATTTTGCTTTTCTGTAGCACTCTCTTTTCTGTTAAGCCAAAAAAACTCATTTTCATTCTCTGTCCTAAATGGCTTATCATGCTTCTAAGTGATCATTCATAATTGCTGTGGTTCCTCTTAGCTGTGGTCCAGAGGGAAGATAACCAATTCTTGTATATTTTTAGTGTAAATCAAGAGTAATCCCCCTGAAGACAAAACTGCATAATAGCAAAGTGAGAAGACAATTAAGTCCTGCTGGTTTCAAAGAGCTTTGGAATCTCTGGGAATAGAAAGGTGCTATATAAATATGCGATATTATTATATTATTTATTAGTATAGAATAAATCCATGGAACATAGTGATGCATGTACAATGTCTAAATACTAGACACAGGTCAGTAGGTTCTCCATATATGTATTTTCTCTCTCTCTGGAAAGCTACGTCTTGTATTACGAGAAATGAGTAGCAAAATACAAATGCATAAGGGCGAATAAAAACACGCTGGTTTTTAGCCCTTACAACTGAACAGTTTGTTTCAATGGCATCTTCACTTAATACTTCCATTTTTTCTTGCTCTGCAAGTCCACAGAGTAATGATGAGCTACAACAGAAAGCTTCAGCGCTAATTTCAGAATGCTAGAGTCAGCCACTTATCTTCGTTTATCCCTTTCTGCTGGAATCTTGTTAAAAAAAAAAAGAAAAAGTAAAAAAGAAAAAAACACTGCAATTTCATAATCCCAAAATAGATTCCCCCCTTATGTTTTGCTGGAGATTAAACTGTATTACACTATTCTCCTCCAATTTCTTATTACTGTCTTTAATACGTTTAGTACCAGTAGTGATATTGGTCTTAACGTTAAAGCAGTAACAGCTCATAGTGACTAAATTATGCTTTATTTAAAGATTACAGAATGTCAAAAACAACAAACCTTTCCATTCACAGTAGCTTGCAGCTTGTTGTCTGTCCCTGTGGCATCGAGTCTTGTTTTCCAGAGGAGAGAGGGGAGAACTTCCAGGGGAGAACTACATATTAATTCTGCTTTCTTACAGAATAATAATCATTTAGCCCAAGACTTCCAAAGCGCTCTTTAATTAGCAGCAGACACTGTGGGTATGTCTGTCTGTCACTACCCTAAGGTGGCTGCAACCCTTCCATCATGCTAACTCTATGGAAAGCAGGAGTTTGAGAACGAAGATCTTCCAGCTCAAACCCACAAATGCCAAGGTTATTGGAGCAGCCAGTAAAGCTAAGAGAATAAGCTCTTTTAAAATAGGAACCAGATCTTTGCTTGGCCTCAGGCACTGCCTGTGGATGGTGGCTCCAGCTACACCCACAGCTCGAAGAATATGCAGCTACAGACAATGGTCATGCAATGGGTGCTCCAGGTTCTGCATGAATGTGCAGTGGCGGCCACCATCTCCTCCTGGGTGCACCAGGGCATTGATAGCTCCTTTGCTATTAGGAGACTGAGAGTTCAATTGGCACAGAAGCTCCAGTCTCTGCTCTGTAGATGCTTTATTCAAGACACATCTGCCAGTTGACACGGGAAAAGTTGTAAACTGATGGCTTAAGGTAGTTCCGTGCTTGGCTGACAAGAATGCATAGGGTTAGGATGAGAAAATAATCCCTACTGGTCTGGAACAGGGTACCAGCAAAACTGCAGCAGCTTTTCTTGTGTCGGTGTATGCTCTTCAGGACAGATGGCTGGCAAAAATTCAGCCACTGACATACGCTGCATTTCACATCGAGACACAGGCTGGAAGGGAGCTCTGGAGGTCCCTGGTCCAGCACCCTGCTCAAAGCAGCTCAAATCAGCACACGTTGCTCCGGGACTTGTTGAGATTTGGATGTCTCAACAGACGAAGATTTCAAAACTTCCTGACTACCTTGGTGTCCTCTGCAGGACTCACACCACTGCCTCAATGTTACTCCCATACTCTAGAGAGCAAAAGATAATCTACACGAATGATCTTGGACATTCAAATAGCTACAAATGGCCAGAGACACTGATGCATGGACTCCCAGCTTTCCAGGAGATGTAGGCACCAAACAAAGCAAATATAGAAATATAGAAAAGATATACAAATATAGAAGTAACACTGACATATGAAGGCTGCAAGACATACAAAGTACTCACCTCAGAACTTGCCTCCTTGTTTAGAGCAGTCTGGACTTGGATATTTGAGCTGCCACACTAGATTCAGGAGAGCCAAGTAACTGCTGGGATTTTTTTTTTTTCCCTGAGCCTTGCACTTCTGCATGTCTTAATATTTGCTGTGCTTTCTGGAAATTGCTTCCATTCTGTATTCTGTTCAGATAACAGCAGAGCAGAGGAGACATATGCTGTGCTGACAGGAAAGGGATTGTTGGAGTCGTTCTTAAAGCTGGGAAAGAAAATAACAGCAGCAGAAGAGGAATATCTTCCCCTATGAGGAGTTCATCCCCCTAGAGCACGAACAGCTATGTATCATTCTGGGTTATGATTTGATCCTCATTCAAAATCAAGCACAGGTTTTATACTTCTGCCCATCACTGTAGGATCGCATCTCCTGCCTCTCGCCATGGAAGCAGCTCTCGTAGCAGTGTCTCTCGTGGGGCTGTTTCCCATTTAAATCTGTCCAAATTGGTGCAGCTCTGGATGTTTTGTGGATGAATGAAAAATCTGTCAATGTCTACACCATTCTGTACCCGTTTCTGACCTCTCCTGTGTGATATGTCGCTGGGCAGCTTCTCCTCAACAAGACTGGCTTTACCCCTCCTCTGCTCCCAACAGCACGTATTGTCACCCATTACTGCTCCAAGTTCTGCTGAAAAACAGGACCTGGAATCTCAGTGACTCTGGGCCATCTAAACCTATGATCAAATTTGGATTTTAAAGCGATGGCCAAGCACAACACCAGCAAACTGTCACCACAACCATTCTACCAAGAAATTTTGTGCTCCAGGTACCTTGAATATTGCAAGAGAAGAACCTAGAAACAAGTCAAAGTAAAGATCACTAAATTTAAGTCTCCAGTGTTTGACACGATGGGTATTGAATGAGAATGGGTATTGAATGATGGGTTTTGAAAGAGATAGTAAGAGAGAGAAGAACACTGGCACTAACAGAAATGAGTTCAAAGGGTTTTGAATCGGGCCCAAGGTGAAATCTACAGTATCTCCAGCTCTGAAGGTGACCTCTCAAAGATTCCTCTTGCTTTGTGTTTGGTTTTATTTTGTTACAGAAAATTGAGGCACAAATATTCCTGGATTTAAAAAAGCAGCTGCATCAGATTTGGCTGGCAATGAGGAAATGGGAAATGAAATTTGAACTGTTTTAAATATCACATTTTATGATATATGGTCTCCAACAACACATTGTCTTTCTGTGGAGTCTTCTGTGTGTGGTCCTTAAATCCCTTTTCATAAATAAAGCCATCTGTCTCATTTGAACTATAGTAGCTCTAATTTAAAAAGTCAGTATTTGCCAATGCCTACAACTCATTAGCTCCAAAGCTGTGAAAAACTTCCATGTCTGGTGCACCATTCAGCAGTCTCTGGCAATTGCCGTGTTTTAAAAATTATGCCATTAGTTGTAAACATCCATTTTTATGAAAGATATGTTTCACTTTGGGTGTCAGGTGATTTGAAAGGTAGAAGTGAGATTAAGAAAAAAAAGCCTAGCATTCAACCTCCTGGCTGACAAAAAAAAATCTCACTTGGGGATCCATCTGGATATAAGTGCTGGAATAGATAAACCATTTACTTCACTTCCACGCGTGTGGTTAGCTTCCCTCAGAATAACAAAGAGAAAGGGACAGACGGCATAATTCCGAATAAAAACAAGAGATTTGCCTCTGAATAGACCTTATTAGCAGGGTTTCTGGGCCATCCTCTGTCTGTAAAAGACAGGACTCTGATGAGCTGGGCTGCTGTCAGCAGGAAAATTGGCAGACGGTGGAAAACATCCACTTGGAACATTTTTTTCCCCCATCAAGATTTATTTTTCAGCGATACCTACACAAAACCTTTATGATGCTTAATTGCCAAGATCCAAAGAGGTAAGTACATTTTGGTGACAGAAACATTGCCTGGTGCAGAATGTTTTCTGAGGTGCTGATGCCCTTTGTGATGATACAAACAATCCCGGGGGGATGTGAAGCTTCTTCCCTCCCGCCGCTTGCCCGGCCCTTGAAGCCAAGGAAGGATCCATCTGCATTTCTTTGAACAAAAGTAGCTCTGCAAAGAGGACGGCGGTGCTAATGCTTTGGCAGACCAGAAGATGACAAAAAATGAGAGGAAAAAGCATATAGTGTATTCACTGATTTTAATATACTACATGTAGGAGAGAAGTCTTCTAAAAACACATTCCAGTGACATGACTCTGTGACACAAGACCTTGCACACCTACCACTAAGTTTTTAAAACCTTTGGTAAATGCAGCAAAAGAGAAAATAAATTGAGCCCTTTCTAGTGGGTAAGTGGGAGGTCTGTATTTTGGCTGCGATTCAGCAAAACACATAGTGGATTCCCAGTGAGATTAACAAGATTTAAACATATTCATTACTGGTTTGTTGAACTGGACATTGTCACAGGAGTTTTTAGAAAAATCACTTGCCTCTTTTTAACTCTTCAAACATCTGTAACGTGATGCTGATATATGATCGTATCGTATCTCCCAGGCAGAGGTGTAAACATCATTTTAACCTTTTCTGAGAATCTTCAAAGGAATTTCTTAAGAAGCCTGCTTTAAAATGAGGATAAGCCCCCCAGCCAAAGCCCACTGAAGCCCAAAGAAAGGTCCTCCTTCGTTTCAAAGGACTTTGAATGATACCCAAATCGTACTTACAAAGGGTCTCTGAAGAAGTGGAGGATCATGAAAGAGGCCGCACGTGTGTGTGTGGGTATGTGCAGGCAGGAGATTAGCTATCGGCTCCATCTAAATAGACAACCGTAAGCAATACTGGAAAGGCCTTATGGAGGCTCAGGGGCTTAAAACAATCCTTATCGTGCCGAGAAGATG